>JAHDVF020000070.1:0-1200000 GCA_022606425.2 Lepidostoma basale
TTATTTATATAGATTTTGGGAGGTACTAAAATAATGTTTTTTCTTTCTTTTACTTCTCTTTAACCCTTTGGTCGTGGAAATCCGATATATCGGCTTTCGCTACACCAGCTAGAAATGTTGAATCCTATCGATCGAAACCACGATTTATAAGAGAATCATATGCGTTTCAGATAGAATGCGAGGGAGTGAATTAATGCTACATTTGTATATATTTTTGATTTTATTAAATGTAAAAGAAAAGTGCTGGGAATATTTTAGGCGCGACGAGATAAAACTAAATTAATGGAAGGGCTTACAAATTTGACGGTGGTCTTAAGATTACGAAACTATAGTAGTAAGTTTTTGTGTCGCTCTCGGCCCAGAAATCCATGCCACGTGCATCTATGAACACTTGCACTTCGAACAACTCGACAAAATATTTTTAAAAAAGTTTTGATGTCGATAAATTAAAAGATTTATTTTACAGACTGTCTATAAATTAGATAATACATTTAACTTTTGAATTACTTTATCTAAAATCGCGGATAGTTTGGCATAGTAATCCCAAAAATCCTGGCAACAAAGGGTTAAGTATCAAGTAAACTTGACTTCGCGTGCTTCAGCTCGGTATATATAATGTTTTATGAAGAACTATATTAATTGCGGTATAATCTAATAGATGATCTGAGAATATTTCTCGAGCCCGAGGAAAAATGATATCGGCGTATTTTTTCAACGTCTGTGATTTCACCTCATTACCATTATGTGATCTTGTGATCGGATGTGGGGCGGTCGTAGTGGGGATATTCTCAGACATCAGATCTAAAAGACACACCTTTATGTAATTTGCGAATCATCCAATGCACATTGTTCAGGTTAGTTCTTGGAAAAAATTAATTCTCTTCTTAAAATACACACCAAGGACAGTCGGTGAATTGAAAATTTACGTTTGAATGTAAGTTATATGTACTCTGACACGAAAATCATTAATAAACAAAATTGTTTGTTTCTCTTTTTTATATACTTTGTATATACAACACTCATATTCAAAAAATTAAATTACATAGACATGTTTCGGACAACCAGTCCTTCTTGTATGATACATATTATAAAGATACATTTAAAAAATATTATAAAATTGTTTACATAATATGACAGATGTTATAAATCTTTATAACATCTGTCAGATCATGTAAACAATTTTATAATATTTTTAAAATGTATCTTTATAATATGTATCACTGAAGAAGGACTGGTTGTCCGAAACATGTCTATGTAATTTAAAAAAAAATATGAGTATTGTATATACAAAGTGCTCGTATATAAAAAAGAAAATGAGAAATAAAGCATCATAACAACACAAACTATGGGGAATATAGAAGAAATGTTTTTGTATTTATAGTGTAATTAAGATTTAACTTTTTTCATTATATTTTATTAGCTTTAACTTTGTGTTCAAACATGATTCTACATTTTGATTTACAATTAATTTTATTCTAACTTTTATTGGTGATCAGTATCTTCATCGGGCTGATATCTGAAGTATTGGTATTTATGGTTTCTTAAGCAATGATGTAAAACTCCACATTAAATAATTAAAACGAATGAAAACGTCTGTTTTTCAGAAGTTTTATTTTATTTTATTGGAATGGCAGGGGAGACGAAACATGTCATTCCTATAAAATAAAAATTATAATCTTGAAACGTTTTAATTTGTATTATTTACGTTATGGGGTTAACCAAAAACGTCTAGTTATTTATATTACGATAGTGCGAGTATTGCAACGAGTAGTAAAATTATTATTTAATGTTTTGGCATCTACATTTTGCGAAAACCAGCGTTAATCTACGTTTCAGCGTTCGCCTTGATATTATACATAGATACGAATAGTAGAAAAATAAAATAATACAGTTGGCGAATTTTTTTTTACTTAAAACACTTGTCTAACTTGTGTGTCAATGGCCATTTGTTTTGTATTAAAAATTGAACAGTCCATTTACTAAATCAATAGCTTTAGAGCAATGGTCCCCAAACTGTTTTATCCCGTGGACCCCTTGGATAATAACTATCTGTTTAAACTGTGAAATTAAATTTAGACTAAATGAACCTGTTATTGTATGTTATAAATTGATGTATTCTTGATATATGATATATGGTACGAGTATATTTGCATTATCATTGTTTGTCTGAAGGCATACGTAGAGGACGCCTACTCAGTGTACTCACAGTGGGCACCCAATGTTTTTTCTTTTACAAAGTTTATTATGGTTTGCGTATTTGTTTGGTTGTATTCGTTTTTGAGACCAAAGATCAAGTTTATATTTCATGGGTTTAATACTAAAACTATAATAGTTAATTCAATTTAGCGGTTTTGAGTTATTTGCATCAACGGATCGCTCATCGACGGGATGTTTCAATGCTATAAATATGTATCTTAAAATGTTATGTAAAATGTTATGTCTTCACTGAGTTGTTTAGTATTTTTATGAAACGAAGTAGTCCACTTCTTGAACAATTATGGAATAATGTATTAGTATTTTCTTTCATTATTATCTTGAACATTTCTTATGATATAATGAAATCTTTTTTATTATTTTCATTATATAACTTTGGCGTGATACCTAACGTGACCATTTATTTTTTTCCCTGAACCGGGACACTGAAAAAAAGGTAGGTACTTAATAGTAATAATACCTATATTTGTACAACTCACTATACATAGCGCTATTTTCGCGAAAAATTGCCCCAAGAGCGCTGTACAAAAGAGGCTAGATTACAATTAATCTTTTACCTACCAATCGCATGGACGATTGGAATTCTAGACCCTTGTTCAAATTTAAAGAGATTTTATTTTACAAATAAACGAAATAAAGCAATATGTTACAGTAAAAATGTTTTTGCCTTAAATTAACATGGATTTTACGAGTGAATTTACTTTACGATGTAGAAGGCTCTATCACAACTTGTCTTGCAGCTACCAAGCGCATAGATTGTTTAGTAAAAATAGCTTAGTAAATAAAATAAAATATCTTATAAACTTATTTGTTTTAGGATCCTCACAATTTCATACAATACAATTGACAGTTTTTTCATGTCATATTAGGGTTAGCTATTTTACATATTTAAGTATTTCAAGATTATCGGCATACTATTTTATTTTACTGCATGTGCCCACTTCTTCATCTACTAGTATTAGATTCTACCGCCAGGATTTTTTTTTGCGCGAGTTTCTTTCTTTTCGAAAAAGGGACATTTTGGCGCCCTTAAGCTGTTTTCGGGGACACCGGGACATGCTGCCTGAAAACGGGACTGTCCCGGTGAAAACGGGACGTCTGGTCACATTAGTGATACCTCACAATTTAAAGAGTAGTAACCAGATGAAAATACATCGAAAATAAAAAGGCCGTTTTCTTATATAAGAGAACTTTGAGTTACCTAATTATACGAGTATTATGGCATTGAGACCCTGATTTATTAACCTTAATTCACGTGAAAAAATAGTTTATTTTACCCAAATTAATTCGGTCGAGTGCGTTAAGGGGTTTGAAAGTAAGTTTGTATATCAAGTACTAATCATTCTCAAAACCTTTATTTTATACCCTAATCATTTCTAATTGTTGGGTCAGAAGATACAATTTACGCAATCAAAAAAGATGTATCATATTATATTTAGTTATGAATATCATCGAACAAATCCTTCTCACGTGACTTATTTTATTTTGGTATATACATTGACTTTAACAAAAAAAGAAGGCAATTGTCGTGTTGTATAATAATATATTATAACGTATATTCGTACGTTTCGTTCATCTCGATTTTCTTTGAATAAAGAATAAAACTTGTAAGTAATATAATTTATTAACATTTAGATTCATTTTATAGTTTTTTTAGTTGTTGAACTAAAATTATCAATGAAAATAACGACATCAAATATACGAGTTGTTTTCTTTACCGCGCGTTCAAATAAAGAAGGCATCTTTTATTAAAGACTTTTCCAAGACATGACGCTATGAATAGATACTTACGTCGTATAATAGTTAAGTACGTCGTAAATACTAATCATGCAGCTTTGTTCAAATACAGAATACAGCATGCGGCTGTACACCGTACACTGTACATAGCCTGCCACAGTAATACCTCCTTCACGAAGTGTAAATTTCTGAGTCATAAGTCTCCCAGCACGGATAAATAATGCAACATTTTGGTAAAAGAACTCTTACGAATTCGATTGAGCAACGCTCTTCAGTAAGTGTATAAGTATATAAATATATACGGGTAGGCACTCAAATGTTTTTATGTGCATTTAAGTATACGTACGTACACCTCTGGTTCACCTTTGCCGGGCAAACTTTTCGCTGACTTTCGTTCTTTCACTTGTACAAAGCACGCTCCCAATTTAACCCTACTATTGCTGAAGTGGGCCCATTGAGCGCAGCTTTCTCCTTTCAACTGGATAATACAGAAAAAACGGAGGTAGGTAATCATAATTGGTACTTACGTATGTACGAACGTTAACTTGTGTATTTAATAATACTGGACCCATAAATGCACGAATAGGCCGTTGAAGCGTTCACCCATTTGCGAAAAGCAAGAGATTCATGAATTCGATTACAAAGGCGTTATACATTAAGGCATCTTATTTTTATTTATTAAAAAAAAACAAGTGTTTTAATCAATGTAGAATTGGGCAATTATATTATCGTCTCATTCATTTGAAATTTATTAGTTATGGACTGAGATGTTAGTAAGAAATATATAGGTGTGTCTTTTGTTTTGGATAGGTATATTCTTTCTGTAAATTAATATACAAAATTTATAGATCTACCATAAACGATTTAATAAAATAAGTCAAAATTAATCAACTAGTGCCAATTGTACATGCCACGATATACACATATACTCGTATATTTGAATAAACAGGATTTAGAGTATTACAATTTTATTAATACGCTTTAAAAAATAAATCGGGTGGTGGTCTAGGGCAGTGTTCCGCAAACGTTTTGTGTTCTAGGTACATCTATCAAATCAAGAAATTTTAGAGGTACACCAAAAAAAAGGAATGTTTATTTAATATTTATTTAATAATAAACGAGTAAATAAAGTACTTACTCGATACGCAGACGTGCTGCGTTCGGCGATAGCTTATGAGCGAGGCGCACCACGCGGGTGAGGCTGTCCTGCCACTCGCGTAATTAATAGCCTCGCTCTTATAGCTCTCAGCTATTTTAGGTGTATTATCTTCACAAAACATTGACTTTTTTCCGCGGCACACCAACTGATGACCACGGTACACCAGTGTGCCGCGGCACACGCTTTGCGGAACACTGGTCTAGGGGGTAGAACGCTTGGCTCCTGATTCATGGGACTTGGGTTCAAGCCTGGACACGAGACCTGCCACACATCGGTTGGCGAAACAGCTGTCGCGACACTCAGTAAATAAATAAAAATAAATTGTGATATTATAACAGTGTTTTAAATTTTAACAGTAATACTACAATAGCTTAATTGTACATTGAAAATGAGTAGTGTTTATTGGTAACGTATTGACACATTAATACGACACTATTTGTTTATTTTTACGATAAAATACGTAAATAAAATATGATGTGTGGCATAAAACAAGTGTTTCAAATATTACTTAACAACACAAAGTGAAGGGAAGTATATTATATATGAAAATTAAATAAATTTACGAGGATAAAATTGCTGGCGCCATTGGAAACGACACCAAGTCGGCTAAACCTTCCATCCCAATGGCAAGTGAAATAAGAGAGAATTCTTACGATATATATAAGATAAGCTTGCCATTGACGCAAATATGAAGAAGAAGGTTAAATTGTATGATATTCAAACTTTTATGCACTTATTGCAGTCAAATTTGATATTCTATATTGTGTTATCATTAATCTTTAATATTTCGACAATATTATAGTTTATTTTTATACAATGGCTATTTGAAGGCTGTGTGGTTTAACCGCACCGGAAGTTTGTTATACGGACCTTTACATTGGTAGAACTGTCGACCAATGTAAAGGTCCAAACCACAAACACAACCAAAATAATATTTCTTACATGCCGAGAAGCCTTCTACGGCGTGACCGGTCAACATCCGCGGGGTTTTATCTCCCTTTAAATCGGCCTAATAAGCCAAGAAATTTCATTTACGCCAATAATATTTCCATTTTCACCAAACTCTGTGTACTATTATACTTTTAACTATTGAGGTTATGATATTTCTTCTAATTTAGATAATAAGATTAAGTTTTACACTTACGTGGTAACGAACATTATTTAGATTTTGAAAAGTATTCCATTTTCGAAAAGTAACTTGAAAAGTAGTTAAAAACAATAGACCAATTCAAGTAGCCATTATTAATATAGTAAAATCCACATTTAACTCGCTGATTGTTAAACAGCAATATATGAAATATGATTAAAAATTGCTTGAATACAAATGCTTTCTGGGCGACAAGTAGTGAATCTCGCTCGCACGCCCGTGCGAACACGCAAGAGAGAAAGAGATGGCGCACATATGGTGGATGGTTTGCGCGCGCATGAATAATGAAGTATGTAATTTATTTATCTTAATATTTAAAAAAAATTAATTACGGATATTTACTAATATTAAAAAAAACTCATAGTAGCCAAAACACTCATATTTTTTGTATTAAATAACAATATTTAAAACATATAATAAAAACATGTGACGTAATTCTAGATCAATATTACTAGAGAAATGTTCTTGACAAAGATTTTACTTGCAACACGACTATCATAGTTAAAATGATCATTCCATATGCAAAAATGATATGGGTTTGAACTGTTTTTTTCTTCTTCAAAGATGATTTGTACTGTGTAAAAGTGATATGAATTTTTCACAATACAGATAAGTTTAGGATTAAAGATAATCGTAAGATATTTAAATCGTTTTATAACGAATAAAACCGCGAAAATAACGCGCGTAAACTGGCTTTGCGTGCATCGATTAAAATAATACGATTCCTAGCATTCCTGTATTTTGCCTGCAAATGTTTTTGCTACAGTTTACACCTGTCCCCGGGTAAAAAGTTTAAAATCACGTAGTAACTTTGTTGCATTAGCATTTTACGAAGCTTTTGATTGGGATGATTTTCCCTTTCGACTCGGTGTGTATGTTTTGATCGAAGTTTTGCGGTCGGCACGCGAGGCCGGGCAGAGCGGTAGAGGTGAACGATCCCGCGGTGGGCGATCAACCGCCTCTCGGTCGCCAGTCCTGTTACGTCCTCCAATCAAACAGAACTGACTCCTCACCTGGCCGCCCGGTCGGAATGCTCCGGAGACTATACGCCGTGGATGCTACCGCAGTCTCGAGCTCCGATGTCTAATTGATTAATTTATTTGAACATATTATGCTTACTTACGATGACGACGTGATCGGATCACATATTCAATTGTGTAGCCATTATTAGTTCGCAATATATTGTCAACTAATAACAATCTGCTTCCTCTTTGAGTAGATATTGCGAGCTGTTTAGACAGGATATCAAATTTAGTCCTCAATGAAGAAGTTAAGATTTTTGTATAGTCCATTGTTTTGGCCGAAACACTATGATACCTTAACATTTTAAACTGTTATTAAATAACTTTGTTTTATGTATCACAATTGTATTTTATTTTACGCGACAGCTATCAGGTGTTACAATGTCAACATAGGTTGACGGAACAGCTGTCGCGTAAAATAAAATACAATTCTGATACATAAAACTTCTTCTTCTTTTAATAGATCTGACGATCTGTGACACAGGAATCATGTCTCGTCGGATAATGAGATCCAGCGTCCCTCCATTTCTTAGGCGGTCTTCCAGGTGGGCTGCAGATCTCTACTCCCAAATATCTGAAACTCATTACTTTATCCACAGGTATATCATCAACAGTCAGCTAACATCTTGTAGGTTGCCTAGATATAGTGAGACTTTTTGTTTTGTTGACTGATATAGCAAGAATTAGGCTTTGTGATACTGTGTGGAATTTGTACAACGATATACATAAAACAAAGTTATTTAATTTAACAGTATAAAGTTAAGCTTTCTCTCCATATATTTGGTGGTCATCGGCTCTCTGGAGTCTCGTGCATCACGATATTGGTTATCCTCGCTGGGTCCATCCTCTCGATGTGGTCCCTCCAGACTCGTCTGCTGCTGCCTGCTCCATCTCACAATGTCATCAATTTTGCAGGTTCTGTAAATCTCTTCGTTATGTATCCTTTCTCTAACAATCTGCGATTCTTTATATAGTAGCAAATAACTTTAATTAATGTATTTGTGGTTATTAACCACTTAATGCTTTTGAACGAGCAGTGCTCGCGCGCGGCGCATGTATCGTATCGCGCCAACCCGAGCACTGCTCGCGCGTTTCGACTTGTTTGTGTTACATAAGGTAAACTAACAAACAGAGTTCGCCTCTTTTTGGAACTGGACTATTTTTAAATTATATAAATTCTTTAATTAAAAAATAAAATCACCTGATATTTCTGATTCTATTTTCGTAAAAAAAAAAAACGAGCATTAAGTGGTTAAATTTAATTATTTCAATCTGGGTTCGGATAGTTAGAACGACGACATATCCATATCGCTATTTCTTTTCGTTGTTGTCAAAAAGCAGAGGTGCGAAGTGAACACGGTTTATACATATGAATGAATTTGTCCTTAAATGGGGACGAATACGCTTACTGCGTGAGACGTAAATGCTTTGCAGGCTAGGTAGGTATATATTGAATATAATTTGAAAATCGAATTTTACAATAACCGTTAAAAAATCAACTAACCGAATATTTTTTTAAATGACCGAATTTATCGATTAAAAAGAAATATTGTGTATATGGTATACATATAAATGCATAACTAAATCAACGCCAAGGAAAGCATATTTCTCATCAAAACTTTACTTCTCATACTACAAAAAATATATTTAATATAAGTAAGCGAGTACTGCATTTTGTACATAAAACATTCCCACGATCAAACGGGATACTTTGAAGAAACGTAAGAATCAAGTTAATTTTTAACATGCGCGTTCTTATTATTAAGTCTCGTGGAAGTAGGTACACGTCGACGTCTGTATGCGCCACACCGCTTTGATGAAGAAAATTCACCTTATTAGGATGTTGAATACACAGTTATGAACGAGCCGAAAGACTTGCTCTAAAAAGGTTATTTACAGATAATTTGATAGTTTGAGGAAGATCATTCTAATGATTTACGTCATTTTATTAATAATTTAAATGCCATTATAAAAATCGCGAACTAATTTAAACAATAATAAAAATAAGTATTAATAAAATAAATATATAAACATATTTTGAATTGTTTCTTTTTTATATACTTTGTATACAACACTCACATTTATTATTATAATTAAATTAAATATCAAACATGTTTCGGACTAACCAGCCCTTCATCAGTGATCTTATATAAGTAAATATTTAAAATATAATAACATCTATCAAAACTGACCACATTGGTAAACAATTTTATTATATTTTAAATATTTAAATTATATAATATAATATCACTGATGAAGGGCTGGCTAGTCCGAAACATGTTTGATTTTTAATTTTTATTTTATTTTCTTGATTAATGTGAGGGCTGTATACAAAGTTTAAAAAAAAGAAACATTAAACGTCTATAACACAAAGTTATGGCGAACATAGAAGAAAAAAATATTTATATAATATATATTGTGAATTTGGTGCATTCTTAGGTAAATAAAAATTCTAAAAATTTTAATGCTTCTCGAATATAGTGGTTATATTTTAATTGACAGAACGTTATCTCCTGATCCAGGAGATTTACGTTTAATCCTGGATATGAACCAGTTTCTTCTTCGTAAAATTAAGATTTTCAGATCAACGTATTAATAATTAAAATAAAACTAAAATAAATAAAAATAGTCTTATTTGTTTTTCAATACAGCATCTTCTGAGCTTTATAAAATCGTATACATGATTTTCAATATAAACAAACAAACAAACCATCACGCCGTTTCCCCGTAGGGATAGGCAGAGAGAATGGACCGCCACACTACTCTATCCTGGCACACCTCTCTAGCTCCCTCCACATTCATACAGCGAGTCATACACGCACGTTGATACTTCCGACTTCTAACGTGACCAACCTTTAAAATTTGATTAATTTGATCAGGCCATATTTTCCTCGGTCTGTCTCGACTCCGTACTCCATTTACGTCATTAACGTATACTTTCTTAACCATTCTTTCTCCATCCATGCGCTCCATATGTCCGAACCAACGCAGCGATTCTTTCACAATTTTGTTCATAATATATTCTTCCGCTCCACATTTCTTTCTTGTATCAGCATTTGAGATTCTGTCGTATATCGTTCTACCACACATACGTCTTAGGGACCACATCTCTACCGCATTTATTCTGCTCTCATCCTTCTTCTGCCAGTTCCATGCTTCGCTTCCATACATTGGGGTTGGGACTAGAAGTCCATTGTGAACGGCCGTTTTCGCTTTCATTGATAAATTCTTGTTTCCAATAACTATTTTTAAAGTTCCATTCACTTTGTTACCCGCACCAACCCTTCTTTCGACGTCACTATCCGTTCGGCCATCCGCTGTGAACATGCTACCTAAACACACAAATTTTCAATATATAATACTATTCATGAATTTTATATTTGAATATAAATGTTGCAGTTGTTAGTTTGTTCCATGACTTACTAATTTACACGGTTCAATATTGTTATGATTTCTGAATAGGCGTGTAAGTATACAGACGATGAATGGTGTAAAAATTCCTCCGCTCTGCTTCAGAAGTCTCAAGCCTTGAATAGCATATTTTTAATACGAATACCTATAATTACTTACATTACCATTGAATAACACAATGCGATTTATATGGTGCTTGTTTTTACATAAAAATATTTTTTTGTATGAATGGCAGTATCAAGGGACATAAGAATAGCAAGGGACAGTTTACATCAAAGAAGCAGACCTCAAAAACGACCTATAAGGACCTCTGGTAGTCCACCTTTCAGAAACTTGACGCAGATGGCTAAAACATCTAAAATAAATGAGAAAAGAATAAACTTTTTTAAAGAGCGATAATTAAGATTTTATAAGAGTAATTACCAAAAAAAAAAATTGTTATTTGAAATTTCATGGTAGGACTTCATTGTAAATAATAAAAATAAAAAGTAATATTTTTTAAATAGTATATTTACTTAAATAATGAAAACAAAATAAAATTTTGATACAAAATTTCTTTATTATTATGTATTTAGTGTGCTTCCACTTGTGTTTATGTTCGACCGGTTTCGGCAGCTTAGCTCACTAGCACACTAAATACGTAATAATAAAGAAATTTTGTATTTATATTTTTTGTTTTCATTATTTAAAATGAACTTCTACCAAGAAATTTCAATTAAAAACATTAATTATTATATTTACTTAAAATCTACTGATGTGTCTTCAACCAGTTTCGACACCAGAATATGGTAGCGAGCTGCCGAAACCGGTCGAAGACACAAACATCAGTGGACTAACTAACTCAATATACATTTTTAAAAGAATTGTTACATTTTTATTTTATTAGTATGTATTGCGATTTTGTTCTTAATATAAAACATATATGTTCTAGTGCATGTTACTTCGTATCGTCTTGTAATACTGCGCTTCATTCTGATCGAGGATGTTCTTACATCTGTTCTTTCGTGTATTATATATCCTGTCGCCTTAATTTCGTCCTGCCTGGAACTTTTCCAGGTGACAGTATCCTCGATTCGCTTACCGCCTGTTATAAACCAGCCCAGTGTGTTTCACACTTTCGACACTTGAAATAATTTAATTCAAACTTTACCAAATTATTCTATTCACCTACTATTTATATCAATTTCTATGTGGTAACTTTTTAACGAATGTATTGTAAGGTAAAATACAAAATAATCTCATATGAAATGTATTTTTTATCGATGTACGTATTTTAGTTATAAAATATTCCATATTCTCCTATCGTTGTTAAGAAAGTGTACATCGCTATTTATTGTACAAATGTGTATATGTAGGTAGGGCGCACCAACCAAGTCTAAACTTTTATTAGACATTTAATGTGTGTAAGCTAACTTTATAATGATGTTCCTACGTAACAATACATCGTTATTTTTTAGTACGACTATACTTCACGGAAATCTTATTATTATAGAAGTAACTGTCAAAATTTCGACAGGTATTTCGGTAGATAGTATTAAATTCTTAAGCTATTTTATGATTGACGGTCGATAATTCATTCTGATTATAAAAATGCATTATTGCATATTTATAATAGATTTTAAAACCATCGAAGTGATTCACTTAAAGAACAATGAGTATAAACATAATCTGTATTACCAAAACTTTGAAAAATATATCTTTATCGAAGAACAGTATTATAAAATTCAGTCCAGATAGTTCACAGGTTCCCAAAACAGACTCATTGCTCCCTCTGCGGGTACCGAATGGAACTAAAGTGGGAATGCAGGTCCCTGGAAAAGTAAATGTAAAAATATAAAAAGTCATGTAAAAATCCTTAAACACTATTAACATGCGTATCTAATTTGTTAATACCAAAATTGAAATTATAAGTTCGCTAAAAAAGCAAATATAATAATAAATTCGCTTTAAAAGCAAAGATTACCAATGTTTTTCTGTTTACACGTACAATTATGTTGTCAATTTTAATAAATAATTTTAAAATGTATTTACTATGTTAGTTTTATTAAATAATAATGATAATGAATACTCTCATTGCTGAATATTTTCAAAATAACGAACTGCATACTATTATTAAATTGATAGCAGTGCCTGCATCAGGTTCTCATTAGCATTATTTCATCAAAACAAACACTATAGATATGTATAATACATAAAAAAACTATATATTTTCCTGTTTTATTTAATTAAAAAAAGGTAAATGAAAAGAGGGCCATTAGTCAAATAAGTTTGGGAAACGTTGGTGTATATTTTATTTATTTGAACAAGGAAGTGTAATAAAAGTTAAGATAAAATAAAGTTTTCTGAAACGATTCAACATAAGGTATTTCCAATTTCCTTTTTTCCTCTCTCTTAAGATTATCATAAATATAACATTATCTTAATTCCAAGTTGTTTGAAGATACGAAAATTCGAAGCATGTAACAAAAGGTTTATACCCTATACCTATACCACGCAAATGATACGGCATAAACTTATACATATTACATTTTGGGAACGAATCATCTTGACATGACCTTTATTAGTTTAGCTATTCATAATGCCAAATTTTAAGAACAAATTTTTATTATGTTTTCATTGCCCTATAATTCTTTTTAAAAACGAATAACTGTTAAAAATAGTACACTGAAGAAGAATGAGACCCATCCGAAACATATTTTAAAGAGTGTAATAAAGTGTTGTGAAAATACAATATTTTTCAAAAGTAATTCAAATGTGAATCAACAACATAAAGTGATTGATAATTTTATGATCGCGAAAATATAAAATTATATTTTAATTTTAGTAACTAATTAGCCATCACGCCGTCTCTCCAAAGGGGTAGGCAGAAAGAAGACAGAAAAAATGGATGTGGCACTCCATCCTTCTCTTTTCGCCCCCACGGGAGACGCGGTGTGATAGTTTGCGAACCCATTTAATTTTAACTAACTAACTAACTAACCATCACGCCGTCTCCCCGAAAGGGTAGGCAGAAAGAATGGACTGTCACACTTTAACCGATGCGGCACTCCATCCTTCTCTTTTCGCCCCGCGGGAGACGCGGTGTGATGGGTTGCGAACCTCATCGCCACCAATAGGCATCTCCCGCGCACAAAGTTCTGAATTTATCACTGTTTTTAATTAAAATTTTGAATATATTGTTGGAAATAATTTGTAATAACACCGAGGGTCATATAACTACGAGAGTCATAGACACAGTCAATACCAGCGAGATTTAACTTTGTACACAGACAGCTGAAATTCAACTGAACATGTTAGTATTTGTCCGGTGGCTACTCTATTCGCCAACGCTTCGCATGGCGTAAACGGGTACTACTTTACGGATGACCCTCGTATATTGCAATATGTGATTGTTTCCAATATATTTATTATTTCTTGAACAATTATGTAAAACTCCTTATTAAATAATTGATACGAATAAAAACGTCTGTTTTCTAGAAGTTCTGTTATAATCACATTATCAAATGCCTAGAAAGGCAAAACATGTCATTACGGTATTATCAAATGCCTCAAAAATGAGATACATGTCATTTCTATAAACTATAATAAAACTTCAAGGAAACGCACGTCTCTTTCGCATTAATTTTTTCTCATATACTTGAATCATATTGAAACTATTCGCTCATAAACATGGTTATAAACGAGTAGCATATTATCAGTTAAAAAAAACTATGGTGGTTTTAAGCCTGAGTATCAAATTATAAGCAAGAGTTCACACTTCTATAAATTAATAAAAAGTTTTTATATCTACTAACTGTTGTATCTTTTTGTACGATTTTTTTTTCAATTCGATGTTGTATTGTATTTTTAAATTAACGAAGTAGTCAATTCATAAAATTTGAATTAGTTTGAATTTGGACAATTTAAAACTCATGCTTCCAAGTTCTATATATCATGTTTGGCAGTTTTGGTTCCAAAACGTATATAAATTATATTTCTGTATTTTACCCCCCTTCAATTCACATAATTACGAAAGTACCTACATTGGCCGGTAAGCACTTACGTATACGGTATATTGATCCATTACAAAATTACGTTCATTATTATTTAAAAAAAAAAACAACATCACGACTTGTATATCACGACACAGTGTACTTTGTTGGTCAGCAAAATTATTTTGATCTTATTTTTTAACCGCGAGTCATAAAAAACCTAAGCGTTTCATAGTGCTATTTCTGATAAAAAATATATGTAATTTTTCTCTCATAGGTAGGACCGCTTTTAACCCTATAATATTTTTATTTCTATCCAGCACGTTCATCTATACCAGTTACTCCCAACGGGGTCGGTACCGCCCACTTCTTAGCCTTTGAAGAGATCTAAGGGGGCGTTTATTGTCCGAGTTAATTCAGGGAGCTTTGAGGACCAACCGCCCCCTGAGCAATACTCGCACGAACGCGCAAGTTGACAATTACTAAAAATATATATAATATATAAAAGTATATTTTACCTAAGAGAGGCACCAACTGGTTAGAAGCGGTTGACCCCCTTGAATGTATTAACGCCACCATTTTACTTCAGGACTCGCTACCGCCCCCGTGGAAAGTTCAGGCCAAATGTGGGGCGGTACCGCCTCCTTTAGAAATATTACCATTTGCCTTGAATCCTTATCTTACTATGTATCTGAGTATGGAATTCTACCACAGCAATATACACACATTTGAAAAACTCAAATATTGTATTTTTGTTACTTTACCAAAATGATTGCTATCCTTAAAGATGGGATACCAAACGAAGAGATTCACATATCCTGAAAAAATGATCACATAAAGAGATGGAGTAGGCAGATAAGACGATTCTGGAGGGATCACATCGAGAGGATGGATCCAGTGAGGATTCCTAAGATCGCGATGCAGACTCCAGAGGACTGTCGATCACCAAATCGACTACCAAAGAGGTGGAGAGAAAGCTGGACGTCTTTATCACAGGAGGAAATTTGATATCCCGTCTAAACAGATCGCAAGATCTACAGTAAGGGGAAGAAGAAGATTATTATCATAGTTTTAATTATCTGTTAAATTGCTTTAGGCATTTAATAAATTGATATATCTCATAATTATATTACATCTGCCAGCCGGCACTAAACACGTTCTGGTATTATTAATTAAAATCGTTCTTTAAAAATCAATTAGCATTATAAAACCGAATCAAACGATTGGCAGTGCGCCGCCGGTAACGGGACAGTTAGTGAGTACCTTCTCAAATAATAAAAGTGTTTTAAATTGATCGAGTCTTGTGGGCGAATGGGTCCCATTTATAACGGAGACTGTTCGATCTTTGGTCATTTCCTTCCACCAGATTCACACGAATTGTTGCATAAGAGATAATGGTCGAGTATCGAGCGCAGACAGGTAAATTATAATGCCAAGGTTAAAACGTTAATACCACAATCATTATTTTTACTATTTTAAATTAACCAACTCATTATCTCAAGAATATTTTTGGCACTCGTGTATATTCATACTTTTTAACCATCGCGTATAGTTTACAGATCGTGTTCATATATCAGCCAAGTTTTTTTCGAATGATAATTTATAAAATACAGTTAATTCCGCAATTATCTCAAAATTATTGGAGATGCTTTTGACATACATTCATCGCAATATTTTAAAGTATCGCCATTTTCTCTAACATACGGGCACGAACACATAAAAATCCGCATGGTGCCTACTTATTATAAATAATAGACAGCGCAAAATTTAAAACACGTTCTCCTGCGAACAAAAGTATGTCACTATTAAAATTTACAGATTTCGATTGTTTGATTAATATTTTGAATGTTTTCAATTCTTAATCATTTTATCCGTTTTAAAAAGAAAACATTCATTGTTAAATATACTCCTCGTGTTTTATATACGCGCGCGTACTTAATGTGTACATAGTAGGTTCTTGTTTAATATTTAATAATACAAACAATTAGAATCATACGAGTACAATGGAATTCAAAATCGATACTTATAAAAGGCGATAGTTTGATATTAAGGAATAATCTCATTCCCAACAACGTAACTTCCAACAGGTGGGAGAGCAATAGCCTTCGAGCTGATATTCCCAAAAGCCAAGATTCAAGACAAGACAAGATTTAGGTATGATTTTTGCACGATGTATTTATCGTTTTTTAGTGATGTTAGTTAGTTGTTTCAAGATGGCGTCTGTTGGAAAGCTGTCATTCGAAATTTCTCACAAAAAAACAGCATTCTACCATTGTTTTAGTACTTTTGCTAATGTGAGATGGTTTACAAATTATTAATATGTATTTACATCGCTGCGGGTGCTTTGTTGTTTTAATGGTGTTTAAGAAATATCACACGGTTTACACTGTGCTTCGCTACGCACAACCTCGTGTCAGCCAGATAGAATCCTAACTTCTGCTTGAGTGGGCTCCTCGGTTCTCTTGCCGAAGCCACAGTTTCCGATCGTCGTATTTATTCACTGCCCCAATTCTGCCGTTTCTGCCATTAATGACTCCATTTTTTCTGCCCTCCTGGCCACTCGGTTTCGTACCCAGGACTAACTCAAAATTCTCAACATCCAACAACAAAATTTCCGACATGTGGAGGAGCAATAGTCTCCGGGCTGGTACTCCCGAAAACCCAAGATCCATGACCATGACCAAAGGTTAGACATTAAAATGTAAATTAATACATATTAATCTCCAAGATATACATATTTTTTTTATTCTATGTTCGCCATAACTTTGTGTTGTAGATGTGTAATATATTTTTTTATATATGTGTATACTTTGTATACAACACTCGCATGTATTGATAAAAAAATATCAACCATGTTTCGGACTAACCAGCCCTTCATCAGTGATATTATATGAATATTTAAAATATAATAAAATTGTTTACAAATATGGTCAGTTTTCTGACCATATTTGAAAAAAACTTACCATATTTGTAATTTTTTTTATTATATTTTAAATATTTATATAATAACTTGACGAAGGGCTGATTAGTCCGAAACATGTTTGATATTTAATTTTTATTTTATTTTTTTAAAACATGTGAGTACACAAAGTATATATGTAAAAAAAGAAATATTATTTCTTTTATAGTTGTTTTTGTTTCTTAAATATTTTGATGGCGGTAGTTAGAGTTAAGTATAAACGATAGAGTTAAGTATATAAGATTCGCTGTTACCACTCCCTAAATATCCATGAGTTCTGGCCTCAATAGCTAAACATAATTATATCAGACAAAATGGTAAAAGTGATGACTTCACTTGAAGTATTTGAACTATAACCTTTTATAATTGCTTCACGATGATTTTAATTGTGCTTTTAATGCTTCAGTAACGTTAAAATTGTGAATTTACCCGTTTTCTTCCTACGTCATTCTACAGTAATGTAGGCAGATATAATCCGCAGTATGTAAGTTTGATACATTATTAATCAGTAATCGATCCTACCGATGTCGAGTTACAAGTGACTCTCATTGGGTAGGTACGGAAAATGTATTTCTGGGTATTTATTATTTACTTCTCTACTCTACTTTGTCGATGGAGTGAATGACAGTGCGAGTCTCGACTCACGACATGTTAGGAAAGCTTCATATCCCGCACTCATAAATGCGGCATAATATCACACTTTGACAGTAGTTTTATTGCTGTTAGCGAATAGCTAAGGGGTATTATTCTCGCTTCTACTTCTAAGAGCATTTTACGAGTCTTCTATCCATATCTATAAATATTTTATTATCCATGTTATGTATTATGTATATACGGAAGGTAACAGTTTTTAGGTGAAAAATATGTTGGAATTACCATGTTTACAGTTATTTTCCGACTATTCTAAAATTATATTTCTAATATATATTATCTTTGAAATTATAATATATCTTATATTATATTATGTTGGCCACGTGAGGAGTCAGAGAAATCGACGCGCATGCATGACACGATGTGTGAAAGTTCAATCAAATCAAATCAATTTATTTTCTCAAAAGACATTACAAACATTTTTTAAAGTTTAAGGCATCTATTGAGAACAGGTAAAACATAATAAATATATAATACCAGGAACGCATGAGAGATTGTTCGACATTAGGAATACAAGATACTCTCCAAAGTCAAGTATTTGTCTTCTGAACGTACTTTCACGAATATGAAAGACATCGATCTCCGAAGCGATCATGTTCAGCAGTTTGATTGCTCTCCCCACCGGCATCACCAGAGGCAGGTTGGTTCTGCATGCTGGGAGATAAAACAGTCTGTGCTGACGCTGTCGAAGATAGCCATCCGGAACATAAAGATGGATAGCCTCCAAGATGACGGAGTTCTCAAAGAATCCCCTGATAAGTCTGAAGAAATGGGTAAGTGTGCACCCATCCCTTCTTATCTGTAAAGTTGAGGAAGCGAGAGAAATATGTCAGGAAAGAAAAGTGTGGCAGTCCATTCTTTCTGCCTACCACTTCGCGGAGACGCCACGATGGTTAGTTAAATATTTAGTTATATAATTAACTAACTTACTAACTAACCATCACGCCGTTTCACCAGAGGGGTAGGCAGAGAGGATGGATCGCCACATTGTTCTATCCTGGCATAATTCTCGCGCCTCTTCTACATTCACACATCATGACATACACGCTCGTTGATTGATCCTACTTCGTACATGGCCGCCTTTCAGTAATTGATTAATTTGGTCATGCCATGTCTTCCTTGGCCTTCTGCGACTTCTTTTCCCATTCACACTACTTGCATATATCTTTTTAACCATTCTTCCCTCATCCATTCGTTCCATATGTCCAAACCATCTTAGTGACCCTTTCTTCATTTTATTTTAATTATATTGTGTTTAAAATATTAACAAATCTCCCTTAATAAATTATAAAGACTGAAAAGTTCTAGGTATTTTTACATGAAACTATTTATTTTAACTATTCGTGATTAGAAATCGTCAAATAATATATCTCCGACTTGAGTTGGATCAATAATCCACCTGTTATGTATTCTAGATTATTGGTTTAACAATATTAAATATTTAAATCATATGTGTTTATTATTTAAAAAAATACCATATTTTTCCAATTATGTATTAATTGATTTGTACTGTTCGGTTAATTCCAAGCTTTTAAACAACTAATCCAATACATATTTTTTACGTACGAGTATTTTATAATGTTCCGTGTTCCATGTTATATTAGTCATATCATTGCGTGAATCTTTTGTAATTTGTGTGTAATACAGAGGTCACGCAGGACTGTGAAGGACCCCCGAAGGACGCAGGATGTGTTCAGCATACATTGTTGGGTAAATTACCGAGCAAAATTTACCTTTTTGTTAGAAGGCCTACTGCTGAAATGTACGCTAAAATCATTTACTACAATATTTAAAAGGGAAAGTATTTTATTTATAATTTTTTTTTATATACACATTCCCAACCTTTTTTGGCCTATTGTCCCAATTTTCGAAGAAAAAAAATACTCACGTATTCCTTTTAAATATAATAAATAAAACACTGACTACCATTTTTCAAATCAATAATTTAATTAATTGTTATCCAATTTTGTGGCCTAACCCACTTTAACGAATTGATTAGTTGATGTCCCTCTTAAATGAAGTATTATATAAGTTTTGTTTTTATTATTAATCAAACTTTTCAGTGTGTTCTTGCGAGTATGGCCGGGGGTGGAGGGGGGGGGGGGGATATTGAACCTAAACGTCCCTAAATTTTACTTAGACTTTATTTAATTTTTATTTATTTATACGATTTAATATGGGAGTATCGTGAGAGGACTCTCATTACTGATACCGCACTATTTATGGCATGAGTTATTTGCCCGACACAATTTATGACACGAGTTATTTTTAACACTATTTATGATATGAGTTATTTTAAACGCTATTTTTGACATGAGTTATTTTAAACATTATTATAACCAGCAAATATACTTATTGTAGATTGTAAATTTTTTTACAAGAAATTACTTAAAACTAACTTAACTAAACAATCGAGCAAATAACAAAATACAGCAAGAAAAAATTACATTCAAATTAAAGTTTTTAAAAGTAAAATATAAATTACTAAGATAATACGTCTATAATATTTACAACAAAAATAGTAATTGGAGAGAGAAATGAACAAATAAATATATTCTCAAACACTCCTTCTCAGATAACTACTTCGCCCACTGTTCGCAGAATCCCCCTTTTTGGGAATTACTGTTCTATATGTTAAAAACGTTATACGTACTTTTTGAATTGTTAAATAACATGAAAATTCACGCAGATAGTCCACATTTACTTCCTGTAAAATACTTTTATTGAGTGCCAGTTACTTACACGAAAGTTGATTTTGTCCGCACAGAAGGTTTTGTGGTCCTAACCGAGTTACACCGCGGCCCGTCCTTTATAATCCCGATCCTCGGTTTAACATGGTTTAGTTTCTGGAAACATCCCATCAGAGATTCGACCCGGCTCCCAGTGACGTATATTTCAAAATTAAATTCCACATTACAAGCGGTTTTGGGAATTGAATTCTGGAATTGGGAATTTGTCCAATCTATTGTGCTTTAGGGTTTAATTTTCATTTAAAATTAATGTAAATACTTTGCTCCTACTATTTTAATACTAATATGTATCTTCCATATCTCTCTCTCTGGTTTCAATCCTGGGATTGGTTTGCAGCAATTTCCTCTATTCTTCTCTTCCATTCTACACTGTCTTGTGCAGCTCTTTTGAATTCTGCATATGATGATCAGCGCACGTCCACCAACAGGTCCTCCAGGTACTCTCGGCGTGGGTGTCCCCATGAGTTTGTCCCCTCGGTCATACCCTCCATTATGGCATTCAAGAGGCCTTCTTGTCGTATTACATGGTCGATCCATCTTGCACGCCTTTCGGACAAGGTCCTGAGCAGGTGCCTTCCTCCTTAGATTCTTTGGAGAACCTCCTCATTTGTAATGTGGTCTCTTCAGGAAATTCCTAATAGTCTTCTATAGGACCATATCTCAAAAGCCTCTAGTCTCCGTTTATCTCTCTCGGATAGGCACCATGTCTCGCAGCCGTACATATGATACTCCATCCCTATTGGTCTTGATGAGGAGTAATCTCAGTTTTAGGTCTATATTATTCGATTATATTTTTTTCGACCTTTTATTAAAGGCTTCATTAAATCTTCCATATATGTTTTTAAAAACGAAGATCGAGCCAAATGTGAGACAGTAATGTATTGGTCTGCGCAAATAGAACTACTTTCTTTAATATGGTCTCCGGTTATTGAACTCGAGATTTCATTTTATCACAGTTCGCCCTGTCCGAAATATGCACCCCATAGTTTCAACGGTGGACCCACCCCGCACCACCCCGCGCATCCTGGCATGCGAGACGCTTGATAAAAAGACGATTTCTACACATTGCTTGTGTATATCACCCCATAAAAACAAAATCTTTTTTCTTCCCGGTGTCATTATTTTGCATTAATTATACTTCTGCATGCACCGCTTGCAGTGTTTCGACAGACAAAAATGATAAAGAAAATAATACGGATACGCGAAAAATATTTCGAAAGCTTAGATTTTAACCAAAAAATTATTGAGTTCATATGAACGTATTATGATGCATTTGTGTTGTTTCGCCTCTTTTTATGAATTGGCTTAAATTTGTGCGCAATATTGACATTGTTTGGTCCCCTTGTAGTGCATCACGGAACAGAATACGATTAGCGCCGGCCGCCCCTACACGAGGGTGAATACTGCGGGGTTAGTTAGGGGTAAGGGCTGGCGGTAGGGGATGGCGGGATGAGGGAGACAGACGGGCGGGGGGCTGTGAGTCATACCTCCCCCGCGGTGTGGGGGAGGTAATGCGCGCCTGAGTGCATTCACAACATATTTCCTACGCGCAGTCAATATACTCTGCAACTCTGTTTTGTTTGTTTGTATGGGATACATATCTGACATTTTGATATCATGACTAAAGGATGTTATTCCAGTTCTTATTTTATTTTGTTGTGTGATATTAATTTGTCTCTCGATATTGTTGGCTTTGAAACCAAATTCATCATCTTCTTCTTTCTGTAGATCTAGTGATTTGTACAGACAGGATATCAATCTTGGTCCTGTGATGAAGACGTTCAACTTTCTCTCCAACTTTTTGGTGGTCATCCTGGAGGTCGGCGGTCCTCTGAAGTCTCGCGCATTACGATCTAGGGAATCCTCGCTTCTTAACATGGTTGTCATTGTTGTTCATACTAGATTTTTGAGGTTAACGCCAAGAACTAAAAAAAACAATTCTATCACAACATATCTACTGTACAATTACTGTACACTAATGATTTATTCGTTTTTATAAACTAACGGCTACTATAAACTAACTATAAAGGCGGCAGGCCTCACTTGGGATGATGTTAGGCATCAGGCATGCGATAGAGTCGGGTGAAGGTTCCTTGAGGCCCTGTGCACCACGGAGGTGTGACAGGACAAAAAGAAGAAAAAGAAGAAGAAAAAACATTAGATATAAAAAAATACGATAAAAAAATCCATAATAAAAAAGAGAAGCCTGTTTTTAATAGTTCATTTAGATGCATTACATTGAAACATTTTATTATTTTAAGCTAATTATGTAAGTACGTCATAAATGTATTTAAAAAATCCACCTTTTCGATACGCATCTTCATTAAATTCTAGATCATTCTATATTCGTATATATTATACGGACATTGTTCTATATCTTTCGAATTCTGGTGCGAGGCCCGCAAACAGCACTTGAATTCGAAAGTATGTATAATACTTAAACAAACAAATGCGTCTGAAAAGAAGTCTAGAATATTTTGTTTTAATCTATAGATACGTTTTCCATATTTGAAACGTAAGCAAAATATATAAATGTAATTATAAAAACTTGAGTGGAATTTTGAAAAAAAAAAAATGGTTTTATTATTCCTTATTTTTTTAGGTTCTAGTGAAAAGTAAAAAAATAATAGTCTAATCAATCAATGATGTTAATAAACCTGGATGTGTGTAAACTAATCAACAAATTATTGATTAATTGTTGAAACTTTTTGATAGAAATTCATTATAAATAACGAAAATAAATATATACTATTTAGTTTATTTCTATTATTTTTTAAGTTACGAGCTAGCTCCCGAAACCGGCAGGAACTAGAAGAGAATAATTGTATTGTATTATAAATATATATATTTAAAAAAAAAAAAGACTAATATCAAGGATTTACATCAATGATATTAGAATTTATTTTACAATCTTCAATGTGAGCAGAAAATAGCTCATTATTATGAAAATAGCTCATTATTATTTTGATGCCATAAATTGCGTGATAATCTGAAAAAATGATTTTGAATGTTGTATTTTATACGTTTCCAATCGCTAAAAATTAAAGGGTCATCTGGCAAATATACATAGAAGTAGTTAAAGGCTGAAAAATGACTTATTTATAACAAGATTTAATAAATTATCTTGATTGAATAATTAATTTCGTTACTGAGCAAAGTCATTCAGAGATTTTTTCCATTGCTCGGTATTTAATGTGTATATCGTTACGACAGTGTTACAATTATTTTCAAGTTAGTGCCTTCGTAGGTAAGTACCCACCTCCATAAAAAATCTATTAGTTCGCCGTGCCGTTGTATCCTGTTTGTTTAGTTTTTTCTAGAACTTTTTCATTGATAACATGACAAAGGATCTTTTGGTAGGAGAGGTTTTGGTTTATTTATTCAGTAGAGACAGTGGCCGGGGCCATGTAGCGGTTGGGGCAAGGGGTGGAGAGGTGGAGGAAGTATACGGAGAGGGGAGAGGTCCTTTGGGATAGAAAAGTACTGACTTGGGGCCTGACTCAATATCACTAACAAACTCAAGGAAATTGGAAATTACAATCTTTTGAATGACTAGTCGAAAAACATTGTTTTTTTTCTTCAATAATTTGATATCGAAAAAATGATTACATTCTGTTACATTCTATCATATTTGTTGAAAAAATAATGATTACAGAATCACTTTTTCATAATTAAACATTTTCTATTAATATTTTGGCAAAAATATCTGTCATTTTTAGGATCATAAATCATAAAATTTGAGCCCTATCAAGACGTTTCTCGATGGAGGATCAGGTTGAGAGGGTGGATATTATTCTCAAATCAAATCAAACCAAATCATTACAAAAGACATTACAAACAACACAAATGTTTAAGGCATCTATTGAGTACAGTTAAGATATTTTATTTGGTCTTCCGCGATTTTGCGGTTATTCGTATTCATTCTCGCATTCTTTTGTTCATTTTAATTTTTAATTCATAATTAATTATGTCTAATCTATCTCTTTCTGATCGTGTTTGATAATTTCATTATTTTCATAGCTCTGTTCTTGTGATTATAATAGTATACATTTTTATTATTAATTAATGTTTCATATTATATTCAAATCATTTAAAATAAAATGTGATTCACCATGGATAATCATTATCTAGAAAGATACGCACCATATATGCGAACATACGAAAATGGCCAATTACCTTTGTCTCTTGTATTCTACGTACATTTGACAAAGCCCTAGCAAGGCGAAACATGACTCCTCACGTGACCGACAATTAATACTTGATTGATTTGATCGTGCCACGTTTTCCCCATCTTAACTACTTTATTATTTTGTGCATAACACTGTCTTTCACACCCCATTCACTTCTTATATTTGCATCTGACACTCTATAATTTACAGATTTACGACATATTCGCCTTAGAGATCTCATTTATACTGCATTTATTCTACTTTCATCCTTCTTTTGCCAGTTCCATTTTTCACTTCCATACATAAGGGTCGGCGCAAGAACACCATTGTGCACAGGCATCTTAACTGTCTTATTGTTTTTTATTTTCAAATTAAAGGATTTGTCGTGATATTATTTCTATTACACGCACGTACGTGTTTGTACTGGGAAATCGTGGCTAATGCGAGCAGGAGCATTTATTGTGGGGATAGGCATTGCTTGTGAACTGTACCGAGTTAGAATCGGTCGGACTGTCGGTACTGCGACCAGCAGACGCTACGTGAATGGCGTCAGTAAACTTGATACAATATACATACATGTACGAGTATTCTACTTAGGTACTCAATGCCTATATCGACAGATAGGTAGGCCCTTTCACATTGACTCGCTATACCGGAATGGTCTCTTTAGCTTTCTTTGACGTTAATGTTAATTCGCACGGAGTATTTTAATATCATGTTTACACCGTAAGCTATACATTTTGCTATTATTTAAAATAATGACGTAGGCATTTGTATTCTAACAAATAAAAATTGTATGTTTCTGATACCTACTAGATTATCGCGTTTTATAATAGAATTAACTGAATAATTTTTTAATGATGAATTTGTGTCTTTTTGAAATCAGTTAAATCGTTTTTATCAAAAAATTCGCCTTCACTTTGTGTTGTGGATTCATATTTGAATAAATATAATAACACTTAGTATTAGAACACGTTATTTTACTTAACACATATCGCACCGTGAGTGTAAAACCGAGATAACTGCAAGTATAAATTTTGGAGATATGGGAGTTTAAAGACTTCATATTGCTTGGAAAAACTGTTTTTTTAATAAACCAATGATTTTCGGTTTATAGTATTATAATATACCTATAAACCGAAAATCATTGGTTTATTAAAAAAAAAAAACAGTTTTTCCAAGCAATATGAAGTCTTTTAACTCCCATATCTCCAAAATTTATATTTGCAGTTATCTCGGTTTTACACTCACGGTGCGATATGTGTTTCGGTTATAATATAAGCATTATCAATGTTCACAATTATAAAATTGTGTTAATTGATAAAGCTTATGTTATAACCGAAACATGTCTGTGTTACGTGAAATAAAGTGTTGTTATAAGTGTAATTATATTTATTCAAATATTTTATAAGTTACCAATTTGATTCTACAGCTTCAAATCTGCTGAAAAAAGTTAATAATATATCATGAATAAAATTTAAATAAAATGATTTTTTTTTTACCTTTTGTTATTATTTGTTACCGCCTCTTAAGGAATAAATATAATTAATTATGTATTTTTTTGTATCAAGGGTGTTTTACTTTACAGGTTTATAATTATGAATATTATTTAAAAATATCACACGATACAGACCCTAACAAATGGGGTGATAATTAATGGGGTGATAAATAATAGATAAAAGATAAACAAAACACCAGTTATGTTTTTCTTGACAGTTCGTGTATAATTCACTTACAAAGGTGCACCGTTCACAATATTCATATTGAATCAAAAATAAATCTTATCCACTTCTCCCAAGATATCCTCAAATATAAACTGTATGAAATATTTCATGCGAAATTGTAAGCTTGATGAGTGCATTCTAATATAATTATAAATTTCTTCAATCAGATTATTTAATATTGATTAGTCTTTTTGCGATGTAGAACCGCGATGATAGCAGAGACCATAAAAAATATAGGTTTTTTTCATTACGACGAGACGAAAGACAATTTCCATTTTCTTGTTTCGTGCAGACTCCCGAATAGGCAAAGTTTTCCCGGGGAGGTGATAAAACCTCTCGGCGGACCTACTGGGGCACTTCCAGACGAGATAGCGTACTGGCTCTAGTTGTTTTATTTACTTTGCAGAGTAAGTACTCGCTTGGGAATATGTTTGACCAATCAAAATGACATCATGTATCAATACATGTTTAATAAGTTTATTTACAAATCATAACTTTACAATTATGATTTTATACGTATGCAGTTTAAGTAAAAATCATCATCATCGTCTGTCTCTCGTGTCCGAGGAAGACTGTCTTTCAATTAAAATATTAATGAACTGTCCTTCATGGTTGTGGGTGCGCATGTGACGAAAGAGGTCAATCCTGGACCCACACATTCTGAGGCATCTGGGACAGGGAAGGCGCTGGTAGTGGAGCCATCACCGTCTCCCGATGGTCTTTCCTTTCTTCTCCTCCTCCTAATCTCTGGGGCGTCGTCTCTGCGCTGTACTTTCAAAGTTCTGCGCGCCTTTATGTGCTGTTATTCTCCAACTATGTCTGTCTTTTACAGTCTTTTCCCAGCAATCACAATCGATGTTAGTTTTTTAAGGAAAGGAAACCCTTGAAGCGTTTCCTCTGACCACCGTGTGAACGTTTGGGTCCGTCATTTTCCTTGGGAGTCTTGTCTTAGGCATTCTGATGACGTGACCAGCGGGAAGTGAAAAATAAAGTGGTGTTAAACAACATGAAGTCATTAATTAACTAAGCGTTCGTTTAGTGCTTTAATTTAAGGCGATTTGACATGCAAGAATATTAGAAGAGAAAGTAATATTTAACCGCCTATGAAAATATATTGTTTGGCTTAATTAGCATGTGTTGTATAGGAGCAGTTTTAAATTTCGTAATAACATAGGGGTTGATTTCGGGAGATTTAAGTATCATATTCCCGCCTTTAACAAGTTGGCGAGGATCTCCGTGCGCGAGTGGAGGTTCTGCTAGAGTAGACAGCATTCCTCCTCTCCGGCATATAAACTTGGCGGCTTTAGCTATCTTTCTCTGGGTAAGTGTAGAGAATTACGAACTTGTTTATACGTTCCCGTTTTCTTGAGGTACTTATCTCATGAACATTCTCCACCACGGATAGCACGCGATAAAAATATATATATATATTTGTACAATAGAGAGTCATTTTATTATCATTTTCATTTTGGTGGTGGCATTACAAATACATTCATTTTAATACTTTTTTCTTTTGAATATTGTTTGAATTCATTCAATTTATGCTTATTAGAAAAGCTATATATATTCCTACGGAATATAGGTGTCCTAGGATTTTATATTGAATATAATTTCATGGATTACCCTAAAATATATATATTTTTAAAATTATTTATTTTGGGAGATTTATCTCTATAGATTATTTTACAAATACAGTTTAAATTTAATTACGTGTATCAAAATACATTAAAATTCCTTCTAGTAAAGTAATTAGCATTCATAACAAATATTTGTTTTTTTATAAATTACCGTTTTGATCTTCCTAAAATAAGTAATGTAATTATTCAATGAGAAATATATAAACTAATTCGTAGTTGATAATAATATCTACAAAAATGTCTATATATAAATATATACTCGTATCAATGGTGGTATTAGGTGTTTGACTAACAAACAAAATAAATGTTTGATCTTTAGGTTTTTCTGAAATCTTATGTTGAATGTTAATCTGAAAGTAATGTATTATTTGAAAGTAAGATACAAGATTGGTTGTGAGTTGCAATAATTTATTACCTCACACACGTGGGTGTGTAAATGGTCTACCATATAATGAATTTGTTCAGTGAAAATTATAATTTATCGTTCGTAAATGTACCTCACTAATTTGATATTACAAAATGTAATATCGTTAGCTTAAAAGTGCATTATTCTCCATAAGACCAGCTGATGAGCTCCGTGTGAAGCAATTAGCCCAAAGTTATGACGTGACAAAAGGGGAGAGTAATCAATCAGGTAATGTGTGCCTCTCCCCTCGCTCCCTGTTCCCCTTTACACCTGACACCTGATACCGCACCGTCCTCGCAATAACGCAAGATTGATGATTCTATAAAAGGAATTGGTACCTTATTCCTTTATGTTTCTTGATGATTAACTAAACTTGATTTAAATACTTCTTTTAGGCGTTCTTTCAACATACATTGTATATGTTATGTATGCAAGTACCTTACATTCGTATAACCAAATTCTAAAAGTGACGCTCATTTGATTCGTGACACAAACATGTACTATGCTTCATACAAGTATATTTTAACCAAGCGTTATAATTGAGATTATCTTAAAAAATCAAGAACATTTCTTGAAGAACCTGTGTCAAGATCTGTGATAACCAGAGCGGCAAATAAAGTTCTACTTCCAGGAAGATCACACAAAAGCTGGCCAGACAGCTGGACATCTACTTCTTAAGATAGACTCAGATAAATAACAGGACACAGTCCTAAAGAAAGCAGACGTAGAGGAAGAAAAAGTGTCAGGAGCAGAGCCAGGATCGAAGAGTGTGGAATCTGCGTACAAGGAGGGTCGAGTCAAGGCTTTCATATTAGTGAAGGTACGTTCAGGGGACAAATACTCTTGATTTGAAAGTATCTTGTCTTCCTAATATCGAACCATCTCTAATGCGTTCCTGGTATTATGTTGTATTTTTATAATATTTTACCTGTACTCAATAGATGCCTTAAACATTTTGCTGTTTGTAAATAAAGTGATTTGATTTGATTTGATTTGATAATGCAAACAAAAACTCGAATCTGTCACAATGAAAAAAATAATAATGATAATGGGAATTAAGGCTAAGTTGAAGAGAGGGAACATCAATTAAAAATTCGAGAAACCTTTAAAAAATCATTTTTTATATGTAAACAAAACCATATCACAGAAATTCGTTCAATGTAGGCAGTGCTTTTAACGATTATGAAAATATTTTTCTTGTCATAACTTCATAAAAACTGTCCATTTTAGTAATTATAATGTCTTCATAAAAAATTCAAACCTTTTTGCTTTCTACTGTAAAATGAATAATGGCCACCGTTCCATCTTTGTCCGTTTCAGGGGAGAACAAAATAATGCGGCGATCGAGTAATTAATCAGTGGACCCCGCAAATGCTCCTCTCCCCATTCAGCCATCTCTATCCCTCCCTTCCCCTCACACAGATGTCACTCCAGGTTGTCTATCTGACTAGAGAAATTAACCCGTTGCGGCACGCCGAGCCTTGAGATGAAAACAAATTACAAATGGAAATTTCAATTATTGTGACGCAAACAAAAGCTAATAAACAACTTTAATAATATATTAATTAATGATATTTCTAATCCTAATGTATGAGCACGAAGCATGGAACTGGCAAAAGAAAGATAAGGAATAAATACTGTAGAGATGAGATCCCTTAGACTTATGTGTGAAAAAACAATGTTAGACAGAATTTCAAAAGCAGATATCAGGAAGAAATGTAAATGAAAATCGGAAAATAGTATAATACAATATTATGAATAAAATTATGAAAGTATCACTGGATCAAATAATAGTTAAGAAAGTATACGTTAACGATGTGAATGGAGTATGGAGTTCTGGAAGACCGGGGAAAACATGGCATGACCAAATTAATCAATTTATAAAGGTCGGCCATGTATGAAGTCGAATGAATCGACATGCGTGTGTGACTTTCCGTATGAATGTGGACGAATTAAGAGAGGTGCGTCAAAATGGAGAAATGTGGCGGTCCATTATCTCTGCCTACCCTTCCGGAGAAACGCCGCGATGGATTATCTCATCATAGTTTAGTTAATATTACAATTTCACTTTTTATTGTTATATTAGGTCCTTACATATGAAATTGGCGTTTTGTATGGGAGGAACATAAAGTTGATTTTTTTAAAATATAATATATTTATTTAATCAAAGTATGTACCATTGCTATCTATGCACTTTTGCCATCTCATAGGTAGTTCATCGATCCCTTTACTAAAAAAACATTCGGACGGGAATCAATAAAATCTTTGAAGTTGGATTGGACTGCCCCATCGAAGTTGAATTTTTTTCCCTTGCAAGAAGTTATCCAAATTTCGAAAAAAAATAGTAATCTGTTGGGGCAAGGTCCGGAGAGTACGGTGGATGTCTTAGACATTTCAATTGAAGCTCTTCTAATTTGGTAGCCGTCTGTTGTGCAGTGTGTGGTCTAGCGTTATCATGAAGCAGCAGTGACCTAGAGCGATTAACCAGCCTCGGTTGTTTAGCAGCTAGCTTTTTCATCATGGTTTCCAGTTGCTGACAATAGACATCTGCCGTAATCGTCTGGCCAGATTTAAGAAAGCTGTAGTGAACGGCACCAGCACTAGTCCACCAAACGCTCACAGGTAACTTTTTTGGAGTCAATTTTCGCTTGGGGCATGGTTTGGCTGGTTCGGCAGGGTTCAGTCATTGCGATAAGCGCTTCCGATTATCATACAGGATCCACTTTTCATCACAGGTAATGACTCGATTCAAAATCCCTTCATTATTGTGCCGGTTGAGTAATGCAACGCAGTAGTCAACGCGCGTTTGTTGATTTGCTTCACTCAATTCGTGAGGTACCCACCTTTCAAGCTTTTTCACCTTCCCAATTTGCTTCAAGTGGATTAAAACAGTTTTATCACTAACACCGCAGCCTGCAGCTAACTCGGACGTGGTTTGCGATGGATCCGCTTCCACAATAGCCTTCAATTCTTCATTATCAACTTTGGTCTTCGGCCGTCCACGGGGCTTGTTCTGCAGGTCGAAATTTCCAGAACGAAAACGTTGGAACCAAAAACGCACTGTGTTTTTTTTTTCGGCACCGTCGCCATACACATCATTAATCCTTCGAGCCGTTTCTGCAGCACTGGTGCCACGGTGGAACTCGTACTCGTAAATAACGCGATATTTCAAGTTTTCCATTTTGTAAATTAAGTGACGCGAAGAAAAAAAAACAATTGAAGAAAAAACAAATGAATTATAATTTTCGAAACACAAATACTTGAGTAAATAGCTGTATAAATTAGAATTTGGAATTTCTAACCAAAGAGAAGATATTTGAGATCAAAGTTGCCAGTACGGCAAAACGCCAATTTCATACGTAAGGATCTAATATTAGAGACTAGTTTCGTCTTGTTTAGACATTATTTACAACGCTTAGTTTATATTACTCTAAAATACAAAAGCAGTTTGGAATACAAAAATAAATAAGTTCGAGTATAATTGTACACAAAAGTGTTTTGTTTAAAAGTATTGTTTCCAGTTTTTCCCTTTAATAACTTAATAAAGTTAACAATTTACGAGAGCTTAGATATAAATCATGTTTTTAAAATATTTTTAACACGAACATCGTAACGCGTATTATATAACACGGGGAAGCTTGGTTTAGTTCGCAAACAAGGAAAATTAAACACCGTAAAGGAGAGATCTTTGTGAAAGTAATAAAACTGAAACATCTTGTTCTAGAAATCACGTAACACGGTTTTGTTTTGAAACGTGGTTCTCTTGAAATATCTTTAGGTGGAGTTGAGAGGAGAGATGAAGTGATTTATGATTTCATTAAAAATAACGATATTTGAAAACTTGTAACCTTAAAAAGTCAGCGCACGTTGTAAAGTAAACATTCATTATTTTATCCTTGTTGTTTTGTTGTGAAGTGATGTTAATATTGTACCTCTACTGTAGACTAGCACATTCTCTGCTAGAGCTTAATAAATACTAGTTGCAACCCGTGAAAACATCACCTAACTATTAATTTTATACTCCTTCAAACTTATTTCGGTAATAGCTAGTTTAAAACTAGTTCAATCTTTCAATCAATCAAATTAAGTTTTATCTTTTAATATAAAACATTTTTTTCAAACGTTCTCGGGCATGTGCATCGTGTGCATTTCGATTTACTCTCTCGCTCACTTGCATTTAAAATATATTCATATTCTTTATTGATGACATCTGGTTTTTGCCTATTTATTATATATTATAATTGATCCGGAAAACCCTTTGTTTTCTGGCAAACGAAAATAAAAATAACTGCCTGAAAAAAAACCTTCAAAATCAAACATGTTGTAAATGAAATGAAGTATTATATTATGCATATAAAATATGAAAACAGGCATTTTATTAATCTGTTTAGCACCATTATTTAGATTGTTATCGCTCTGAAATCCTAGATGTCTTATATGTAATATTATATTATACGAGTACAAACATAAGATTATGAATATTGTCCACATGATACATCCTTTGTCTAGCCCCTTTAATATTAAATGTATATCCAGACAGATAAATTTCTACACATACATCTACATATTTTACTATTCCACCCTGTATGAAATGCGTATGGATATCTAAAGTTTGTTTTTCTAATCACGTTCTGTTTGTTATCTATCATCTGCGATGACATTTTCTGTAGTTCATTACGCGAGATACTTAGAATAGTCTCTCTCTGTCCCTTATCAGATTTCTCCGTTAGTTAGCGTGTCCCTTCGTGTTTGAACACACATTATCCAGGGCTACACCCCTCGGATAGGGAGCCCTAAGGGTAGGTTTATACAATGATACTGTAACTATGTAGGTACTCGGTCCGCAGTACCAAGAAGTCCGCCCCCACGGGTGGAATAACACGCCGAGCAGGAGTTGTCTGACTGATCCAAAAAGTTATTTAAAAAAAGAATTAAAAGCGATTTATTTAATAAGTTTGAAGGATTAGGATTGATTTCATTCAATACTCGTGTTATTGGGATTAACACAAAACTTTTTTTTTCACTTTAAAGCGAAAAACTCGACAAACTTGAAACTTTTTATTTATTTTTTTAAAAGAGACGTACATTTGTTATTTATTCATCTCATCTAGAATAATATAAAGGTTTGTTATACATTTATGGATACTATAAAGATAATGTATAATATTATATAATACATATTTATAAAGTACATTAGTTTTTAATTAAATTTTGTTTTTACATTTATCTTCAATATAGCTAATATATTGTTATTAACTTGTACTATCATCAATCAAATTCTAAAACCACTTAGTATTTTTGTTATGAAATTCAAACCATTCATTAATTACATAAATTATTCTTCATTCTGAAAAAATAAATGACTGCCATTTCTCTGAATGGGAAATCTTTGCACAAGCATTAAGCTTTTCTGAGCTTTTCCCGCCCCTGTCACTACCAATTTGGGGGGCGCTGTCTGCTTCCACTTAGCGGATATCTGATCAGGGAATGGTCTTACTGTCTCGTCTCGAGTAACATCGCCCTCCGCATAATATTTACCCTTGCATTTAAAAAGTGGTTACAGACCTCGTGCTTCAGAAGATCATCACGCTAAAAGTTAGTTCTCCCTTTTTATGCGGTGCCTGCGAGATACAATTATTTCTGTTTTGATTATGATAGACTCTGAAAGGGGTTTTGTTAGAATGGGAATGCAAGAGCTATTTTGCCATAGGATGACTCGCAAATATTTCTTGTAAACGATCTTTGATAGATTGACAAATTGACTCTCGAGATTCTTCCGAGTAATCCATTTGCATGCTTCACAGAGTAGGTACCGCACTGCCCATACTAATTTCAATCTTCAGAAATGTTTGCTTTCCTGATTTGGTCACGGCAAGTCGGTAACCCGTCACGAAGCGACGCGACGATTGACTATTCTCATGGTTGATTAGTTCTCCAGCTTTTTGTGACTATACAACAGCATCTGTTGATTTTATTATTGATTTAGTTATCAATAACTTATTTCACACGAAACATTATTCTAACGACACTATTTAGAATTATAATGTATCAATGTATGATATAATTTCTCTTTAACGCAAAAAAGGAAGAACTACCATTGTTAAAGTCTTTTTTTGCAAAATGTCTTTAAGATCTCATCTTTGTCGAGTCAGTTTGCTATGGTAACGTTTGGAATGGCTCACCCCTTCCTTATAAATGCATCCTGAGGGGAAGATCGCGAAACAGGAAAGACAAAATGGATACAAAATGGAAGGCATAAATATTCATTAAATGCAAAAGCCGTTTTCGCTCTATCTAATAAGAATTTTTATCTGCTTTGCTATTCATGAATTCATACCTGACAATGAAAAAATAAAATCACCCAGTTATTCAATAATAATTGAAATGTGCTTATTTTATTTGAAATGTGGTTGGTACTATTTTGAATTTGTATCTCAGTATAACGCAGTGACATTGTTCCAATTATATTTTACGATTACAGCGCGTCAATTTTTAATGAGATTCCACCATGGTAACATTTAACAGGCGTCAAAAAGTTCGCCTACGAAATATTTTATACGGATCTCACGACGATTGCTGGAGTTTACGTTTTTGTGAACTGTCGTTAAATTATTTCGGGCCATTAATTTTCACGATATTTTATTGCCGCGTCGAGTAAACGGTGTAATAATAATTACAGCGAGTGATCACCCGCCCAGCAGCCCAGAAGCGAATCTCCATTTGTAGCTTCCCCCCTGCCTCGTCTTCCCCTAAAAGTGTTATTATATTAAAGTGCGTGAATTGAACATTCAAAGCCCACGGGGGTTGTAACGCGTTTACTGGAGACATCTTCGGAATTGCCCCTTTTCTGTCTTCATTAAAAAAAACTGAATATATGTACGTTTTGGAGAAAATAAAGATATCTCGTGATTTCATGTAAGATCAACATGTCTATATATTGCCAAGTTGATTACTGGATAGGTTATAGTTTATACGATTAAAAATACAGAATATGAGCTTATTATTTACAAAAAACGGAACGTCATGGACACGGATTTAGACCTTTTGGCATATTGAAGTTCAGCTCTAGATGGTGGTTTTTTCAATAAGGTTTTAGTAGTTATTAAAAAAAAATAGTGCCAAAAAACGGCTGGAGGCGTTTGAAATGTGGTTGCATGGAAAAAAGTCACGCATTCCTTGGACGGATATGGTCAGCATCATTATTTTTCACCAGAGATCCAGAGCTGATAGAGAATTGTTGATCAACATCTAAGCCCATTAGATGTCACATTGGGGTCATATTTTTAATGGAGGCAAGTGTGAATTGCTGGAACCGATCATAAGGGTAAATTTGAGGGTCGATAAGGTGTTGGCAGGAGGTGAATCTCCTGGCTCCTCAAAATAAGAGGCTGGACTGGTATAAAAAACGTTGAGGAGTTGTTTCAAGCTGCCAGGGATAGAGATGCCTACTATTAGGTAATAGTCAACTTCGGGGAAACCTGACGTGACACCGGTAGAAGAAGAATGTTGTTTTAGGCGGAGGCTAAATATATGGTTCGAAGTACTTCTTCAAAAGAGGACAAGGGAGGATATAAGGTGTATGTTAAAGTCTGACTTTTTTCGATATTAATGGAAATCCAATTAGCTTGGGCATTGTAAAGTATGATTAGATCAGTCTAATTATTTATAAAAGGAGGCTGTTTCCGAGGGGAAAAGAAGAGGAGCAGTGTCGACGAATAAAAGGAATTGTGTTGGGAGATAGCATCCTGCATGAAACCATTTTGTTTGGCGGAGTACGTGGTGGGTTTTCGGGGAAGAAATTTTGTCTCGGGGGCGATCGTTATTTTGGTTTTCTTTTTCGAATATTAATCACTAGTTCCCACTCTATCATTTATTCGATCCTGATGATGATCCGTTTTCATTAATTACTTTTTTTTTAAATAAGTAGTAATCAGAATCCCTTTGTACTAAATGGTGTGTTAATAAAACGCTGTTTTTATGCTAATTTTATCTGACAATACGTATGTGTAACAAATTAAGTATGTACTATACGTATAATTACAAATGTAATACCTTAAGGTTATCTGCGATGATAACTGCAGAATCTAATGTTATCGGTTGTATTCAAATAGAAAATTTCCCTTCTTACACGACCTGTATTTTGATAGTCCGGAAAATATTACAATGGAGTCTTCCCATTGTGTTTGCGTTCTGCTCGGTCCCCGTACAATACTCGTAAAAATAATTGCTTTGTTATGATTCTGCACGGGTCTCTGCATTGTGTATGGCACTTTTATTACATTTATTAGACACTCCGGCTGAATTAGGATTGGAGGTATTTCGAGTTAATACGATTGTCGAGGATTGTGACGTCATTAAAACTTTTCACGCCGGCACAGTTTTCCGTGATCTCATTCCGTTCTCAGTTGAATTAATGTAAACAGAACAATTCTGTTTTGTTATTCGCCAAAAGTTTCGATTGACTCAATTTAAATGAAGAATTAATAACGTTTATAACTTGATTATTTAGTTTTCTTCATCTTTTGTGTTTATGGTTGCATGTGCTCGTTGTAGATAGTAATTTAAGTTAATAGAACTGATTCCTAATTTTATAAAGCTTAGTCAAATTTGGTGAATTTACACCGTTTTTTACACTATTTATTATATATTCGCCATTGCTTTGTTGTTTTGCATTCAAATTAGATTTTTTTTATTACATTGTATTTTCACAGACCCCTTTCCTCAGATATTTTATCAACAAACTTAAGTCTAGAGGTTCGCATATTTATTTTTTTGTTAGAGTTGTGGGACAAGGGGAACAAATCTATTATCGGGCTTGATGTAAAGTTTATTAATTGTTTAGTTCCCAAATTGTCAATTTAATGTTATTATTAACTTTATTTCAATGCCGTTATCTTTATTTATATGTTTATAATAGAAATATAAGATTAAAGAAAATCAGAAAAACAAAGGAAACGATTGATTTGAAGGTATCAACGGGTTTAATTAGGACGTTAAAATGTAAGACTTCCAAAGAATAAGCATAAAACTTAAAAGTAATAAACAAATCGTAAGTAATAATCCGTGTAGCGGTCAAGAGTACAGAGCGTTTGCTCCTGATCCGTCGGACACGACCCCGGTTCCTTCTTCATACAATAATAATGAGCTATTGTTTCTGATTTCGTCGAGGATTGTAAAAAATCTGATTCCGTTGATTTCTATCATTGATGTGAATCATAAAAGTTTTTTTTTATATATAAAATCGAGTTTTATCACTAACTTCATAATTACGAAGTAAAATATTGTTTTTTTCACAATTGAACTTTTTTTAAAGGTCTCTAAGGTATACATCGAGAAAATAGATTCTCGAAGGTTACATGTCGAGAAAATATATTCAAATGTGAATAAATGTGTTCTAATCTATATATTTCGCTTTATAGATTGTATATATATAACATGTAAATGTAAATGGATAAAAAAATAAAATATATGTTAATGATGTAAATCGAACTAGAAATAGAGGAAGACCGAGAAAAACTTGGCCCGATCAAATAAATCAAATATCGAATGTCGGCCACGTGAGGAGTCAGAGAAATCGACGCGCGTGCATGACACGATGTATGAATGTTGAGGAAGCGAGAGAAATATGTCAGGAAAGAAGTGTGGCAGTCCATTATTTCTGCCTACCCCTTCAGAGAGACGGCGTGATATTAGTTAGTTTATATATGTATGTAATAATACAACTATTTCTCTCTCTCTCTGATGTCTGGAAACCGAAAATGAACTAAATGTCATAAAATTATGTGTTTCGAAACTAGTAGATATTTTGTAAAATATAATATATCAAAGGATAACAGCTAGTGCGAGTGCGGGACCTATGAATGATAATATTGAAAAAATAAGTACGAATGAGATGAAAAGATCCGTGAGTGCAATGAAAAGTGGAAAAGCTGTTGGGTTTGATTGTATTGCCATAGACTTTATTAAAAGCGGTGGCGAAGTGGTTTCTACATGGTTATGTAAGTTATTTAACCAGTGCTTGAAGGAGGGATATACGCCGCTAGACTGGAGGAGAGCAGTAATTATGCCCCTGTACAAAGGAAAAGGATCGCGTATGGAATGTGGAAACCACAGAGCTATTAGTCTTTTGAGTGTCGTTGGTAAAGTCTATGGCAGAATTTTAATAGAAAGAGTAAGAAAATTGACGTGTGACAAAGTTTGGGATGTGCAAGGTGCCTTTATGAATGGCAGAGGATGTATGGATCAAATTTTTGGACTTCGTACATTGACAGAGAAGTTTCTGGCCAAAAATCGCAAACTTTTCTGTGCGTTTGTCGACTTACAAAAAGCATATGATTACGTTAATAGAGAAAAGTTGTGGAAAATATTGTCTGAATATGGAATAAGTACAAAACTGATCACGGCCATTAAGTCGCTATACACGGAAAGCACTGCTAGTGTCAGAGTAAATGGAGATCTTACAGCCTGGTTTGATATCAATAAAGGTGTCAAACAAGGTTGCGTAATGTCCCCGTGGTTATTTAATCTGTATATGGACAATTGTATGAAAGAGCTGAAAGGGTTGGATGTAGGTGCCAAAATGAGCGGAGTGTCAGTAAGCTGTCTCTTGTATGCGGATGACGCTGTCCTACTTGCTGACAACGAGCATGAACTACAAGTCCTGGTGAATTGTATGTATGAGGTATGCATGCGAAATGATCTGATGATGAATGTTAATAATTCCAAGGTAATGATTTTTGAAAAGGAAGAAACCATGACAGTCTGCAACATTAGCGTGAATGGTGAAAACTTGGAGCAAGTAGTTGAGTTTGTGTATTTAGGTAGTATGTTTACAAGAGATGGGAGAGTGGAGAGGGATATTGAAAGAAGGGTTGGGGCAGGCAACAAAGTGAATGGTGCACTTAAAGTTGTCATCGCAAACAAAAACCTATCCAAAAAAGCTAGAATGGCAGTGCACAATGGTGTTCTTCTACCGACCTTATGTATGGAAGCGAAGCATGGAACTGGCAAAGGAAGGATGAAAGTAGAATAAATGCAGTAGAAATGAGATCTCTTAGACGAATGTGTGGATATTCTGTGTATGATAGAGTGTCGAATGAAAATATAAGAAGTGAATGCGGTGCGAATGATGGTGTCATGAACAAAATAATGAAAGGATCATTAAGATGGTTTGGACATATGGAAAGAATGAATGAAGAAAGAATGGTAAAAAAATTATATGTTAATGATGTAAATGGTACCAGAAATAGAGGAAGACCAAGGAAAACGTGGCACGATCAAATAAATCAAATATTGAATGTCGGCCATGTGAGGAGTCAGAGAAATCGACGCGCGTGCATGACACGATGTATGAATGTTGAGGAAGCGAGAGAAATATGTCAGGAAAGAAAGGTGTGGCAGTCCATTCTTTCTGCCTACCCCTTCGGGGAGACGGCGTGATGGTTAGTTAGTTAGTTAGTTAATATATCAAAAATTGAAAACGATTTTGTAAAATTGAACGACGCCATTTTGTCGTGAGCCTGTGATTTTGTAAACCCGTTTATTATAATTGTTCCGCTCTATATTCGAAACTACTTGAAATTTCTAGTCTATATTACCTTAGACTTTTTACGCAGAATTTCAGAATAAATTAAACGATATTTTTCAGATGAGAGTCTGTGTAAACCTAACCTAACATTAAATTGAAATATTTTGTTGAATCTTTACCTCAATTTTTCCTACCGGCATGATTTAGTTCTTTTGGTGGTATTTTGGAGGTAGATTTACCAACGAAAAGGTATAAAACAAAATGGAAACCCCGCCCCGCGCGATCCTTTCTTCTCCATCGCCCGGGGCGTCTTGTGATGCAACACGTTGTTCGGTGGTTAGTCCGGAATAACATCAAGGCATAATTTTTACCTACACACATTTAGATAACCAGGTAAATCATCGGGCGGAGGCGAATCTGTCTCGATACTTTGGGTTTCTGACCGCATGTTCATTGAGGCGTGAACTCGTAAATCACACAAAATATTTTATTTCGCGTTCAATTTGTACATTGTTCCTGGTATATTTTGTATTAGATATTTATTGGAACCATAAAATTACGCAAAAGAAATGTACATTCAACATTTCTTATTTTTATTATTATCATTATTTTGTTGAATCGCTCTTTACATCATGACAGCATGAGCCAAATCGAAGTAAAGGATATTATAGCTATCATAGTGATTCTCGTGACATGTGATATGTAGCTAATCTATCGCCATTTTATTGTTACGTGTATCCTACACCAGACCAAAGACAGTGTGACAATCATACTGCCCTCGCCGGGAATCGACCCCGGAACCTTCGGGTTGGCAGTCAATGCACTTACCACTCGGCCACGAAGGTCGTCTTTTGTTTATATTATTATTTTTATTTCTTTATACAAAATAATGTATTACATTGAAAGATCACAAAGAAAAACAAATGTAGCATAAATCATAAATGGTATGAATAAACCCAAAAACTGTTGAATGTGTAGAACAGTGGTTCCCAAAGTCGTCTATATCAACCCCCGAGGGGTCGATATAGACTTGCAAGGGGTCTACAACAAGTGGAAAAAAATGGGGGTCTATGAGATGTAAATGGGTTTCTGCGTGATGCTTCAAATAAATAGAAGCTGAATATTGAAATTTTTATAGTGTTTTTGTTTCGTTTTAGAAGAAAAACCAGAATTGTCTTTTTTTTGCTCATTCGTGAAAATCTGGCCAGCCGCGAGATCGATTTTTCCAAATGAGCAAAAAAATGGTCGACAACGAATTCCAGATTATTTTTTCTAATTGCCTGATTTTGCTCTGTGTCAGCTACAAAAACTAATTTTATAGTTATAGGCGAATTCGTAAAAAAAACTCGATATTGCGAAAGCAGGGGGTCTAAACAAAATAAAAGAAATCGGCAGGGGGTCTACGGGACAAAAAAGTTTGGGTACCTCTATTGTAGAAGATAGAGGAGTAAATGATAGCAAAGTGTGACGGTCGATCACCTAACCCTACAATGAGTGATTGTAGAATTACCTAGTTATTAGTTTGATTTTCTATTTTTTATGTGAGTAAATGTATCCGTGTAGTGAATTGTCAAAGAGAATACATGATTTCTCACCATAAAGATCGCATCGCACGACCCAGATCAGTCCTTGTGGAATACATTTATTTTATTTTATCGTTTAAAATATCTTGACATATAGTATTTTTTTATTAAAGCACCATTGGTTTATTTATTTGGGATAATATGATTTTATATATTTACTTTTATGTATTTGACTGGCATATGAGCGCCACGGCTAGCTCGAATGAAGTGCAATCGTGAAGTCCAATTTTCGACCACTTTATCGAGCAATTGGGTGAAATGTCAAAACGTACTGACTACAAATCAACTATCAAATGTCAAATTGACAGCTTGTATAAACAATGTTGCCAGTTTAAAAACCAAACCTCTAAAAAACACACCCTATACAATATCGCTGTCGACTAAATCATTAGTACTTGATCGATCTATTTATAATAATCTTGCAAAACTGTGAATTCATTTGACACAGGTCGCCAGTTCTTTTTCAAACAGTTTTTTTGTTTGTTTTGTCTATGGTATGATAGTATAAAATATAATAATTTAATTGTATAAAATGAGCCCTTCCAACCTTAACCACCAATTGGGAGAAGGCTTCTTTACTTTCAATCGCCCGAAATAACTCTTGTGTTTTCTCTCAAGTCAAGATATTTATTTGAAGCTTACTCCATAGTGTCAATTTTTAACTTAAATTGTATCAATAAGTAATTGTGAAACCCCAGTACTTGTTTCAAGTGTAATACCGTTCTTTACGTTATATTTTTTAACAGTTATATACCATTGTTTGGACTATCTAGGGGTTTGGCGTACCTTATTCTAGGGTACTTGTATCCACTTGGCAGTACATGATGGAGTTCTAGTGCCAACCCTTATGTACGGAAGTGTAGCTTGGAGCTGGCAAAAAAGGATGGAAGTAAAATAAATGTCGTAGAAATGAGATCACTGAGAAGAATGTACGGGAAAACGATATATGATAGAATACCGAACGACGCATTAAGGAAGGATCCTGCGATGGTTTGGACATATGGAACGAATCGACGAGAGAAGAATGGTTAAAATGTTGTATACAAGCAGTGTGAGTGGAAAGAGAAGCCGTGGAAGACCAAGGAAAGCATGTCATAATCAAATTCAAATTAATTAAATACTGAAACGCGGCCACATTCGAAGTGGGAACCTAGAGATGTATGTCAGGCCAGAGCAGTACGGCGGTCTGTCTTCTCGGCCTAACCCTCCAGAAAACGGCGCGATGGTTAGTTAATTAGTTTTTACTCTAGAGTATATGAAGTTTTCTCCGCTGTATTCTCAATAAAATTTGGAACCCAAAATACAATTACGAGTACAAAGGTCCAAGAGTACAAATCCTTTCAAAGCTTTTTTATTATCTTATTAAAACTAAATGTAATCCTAGAAAAAAGATCAAAATGATTCGAGTGCCTTTTTATGTAGCTTCCAGCAACGGATCTGGGTACGCTCTCTCCCTAATCATCATTCGGGTGATTTTTAAAGCCCTCGCCCCTTATTAAAACTCTACCATTAATTCTGACCGACCCTCCTCCAATACCTGCTCTTCTGGACCCACCAAACCTCTTCCCAAATTACTCACGCGAGTTTTTCTCTCGAATGGTACAAAATTCTTAGAAATATTATTAAATTTGTTATTTTTCGAATAACTCTTAGAAGCAAAAAATCACCAGTTGTTAAAACCTAATTTATCTTACAGTTATTTTTTGTTTAAAGGTTAAATCCAACGTGTTTTTTTTATAAATACTTTCAATAGCACAAAATAAATCTTCTAAATCATTGATTGTACACTATTAATTTGTGTTAGAAGTCGTTTCACATTTTAGATTGTTTCTATTAAATTAATGTTTTTTTTATCATGCCTGTATATTAATAACTAGAATATAAAAAATAACATGTTTAATTATATTTTCGAAACAATTGTACTCCTAGTCAAATGTTTCAACCTTATGTACCATTTAGTTTTACAAAGTAATTATTACTGTTAACATTTAAAATACTGTTATAATTTCACAATTTCTTTTTATTCACTGAGAGTGTCGCGACAGCTGTTTCGCCAACCGATGTTGGCATCCTCGGGTGTTACAATAAACTGTTTATTGTAGCACCTGATGATGCCAACATTGGTTGGCGAAATAGCTGTCGCGACACTCTCAGTGAATAAAAAGAAATTGTGATATTATAACAGTGTTTTAAATTTTAACAGTAATAATGTTGAAGTATCATAGTGTTTCAGCTAAAACAATGGTCTATTAAACAAAGTAATTTAATAATTTTAAAATAAACTTATTGTTTTTTAAGATTTTGATATATGTTTAATTGATATGCTGCTATTGTACTTTGATTAAACCACATTATTTTTACCATTTATCGGTTTCAAAACAGATCGTGCAAGTACAATGTATCGTCAGTATCGAATCTGTTTGACCAACTTTTAAAATATTACGTTGTAAATGCAAAATTGTATTAAACAAATATTGAAAGCTACGTTATATATTCATTTTAGTTAATTAAATACACGAATAAAGGATTACAGTGAAAATTTTATCTCTGTTTGAATATCACGACACAATTTTAAAAAATCGTGTCCATTGTTTTAATATTAATTAGATTGGGTTTAATGATGAATTATCGTCATGTCACGATTATATAAATAGAGCTTATTAATCGTTCTCCCAGTATAAGATTAAAAGAGCTCAAATCTCATTAACATTTATACCGACATAATACGAAGGTAAAATGAACTATGTAGGCAACAGTGATTAATGTTTACGGTCAATATACTCGTATAGCTTTAATATTAAGGGTTTATATAATACATGGAATTTGAAAATAATTTTATATACTTAGATAACACCTTTAAAATGTAAGTGTTTCATTTATATTTAAAATATAAATACTTCATATTTTATCATTTGCTTTTAAAACGTAAGGTTTTTTGTGTTATTTATTTTGTTTACTTTAAATTATTTATGCTTTTAGTCCCCTTAACATTCCTTAGGGAAATAACTAGAGGTCACAAAAGTGCTTTGACTCCTGGAAATATATATTATATCAACGAAATTTTTTAAATGGTTTATTCAATTTAGTAGCAAATAAAAATGTTATCAAATGTCAGTTCTTGTACAATGTCAAATTGTCATATTTACCATATAATCGTTTTTTCATTATCTCCAATTGGCGTATTTTTGTGGATTCATCTCTTCTCGGTATTGTGAATTTTCTATGGTACTATACTAGAGCCGTTTAGAATTGAGTCTTGGGGCCATAAATCATTTCTCTATGTCTATCTCGCTTGCACTTACGGGCCTTATGGAGCGGTTTAGGGATGGGCGTAACAATAAAATAAATATATCGATAAGTAACGTTTATTATCGTATCTTGTTCATAAACTTTAACGAGTTAACAAAGTTTTGATATTAAACTTTATTTACTGGTTTTATGTGCGTTTAAATTCGTATGAAATTTGTGACTACAAGATACTAAATTAAATACCAGTATAAACCGAAAAATTGTTAAATTTTAAAAATTGTGTACCGTATGTCTATAAACACAGAAAGAAAGTTAAGTATAAGAAACAAAGTATATCATATTGTGGCCCTTAAAAGTCCACTGTCGCTCTACTCACACCACAAATAAACGCGGCCATTTCACGTGGTTTGTTGAAATTAAGAGAAACCATTTTATTCGGATCACTTTTCAATTCATTGACAAACAGGAATACGTTGTGAATCACTGTTCGAGTTTGAGGGCTAATATCGCAATGTAATTTCTTCAAATCAACGTTAGAAAATAAACTGTCCATAGAGCGCAGCGAGTGGTGACACACGAATATATTTATTTAATTGCTGTAAACACATCTACAGCAAAAAACACGCACGGCAATTGCATTTGGTAAAGACCAATCATTAGTGCCTCATCGTACATATCATAACGTACAGATCATTATAAAATCATTATAGTCGATTGTATCGTATATCGATCGATGAAAAAACGGTCCCGGCGCGCTTCCCATCCTTATCTCTATTGATATTTATGGCCCCAAGACTCAATTCTAAACGGCTCTAGTATAGTTCTCGTAGTATTCTATATGTCGTTTATTATTTGTTGGACGCTTTACGCAAGATATCGAAGAAAATAGTTATACGAGAAGAAAGAATCAAGCAAAAGGTCAAAAGGTTAAAAGCAATATAATTTTATTCAAATAGTTGTACTGATATAAATTAATTGCTTACGTGCAAAAGTCTTTTACTTAATCACATTAAAAAAGCAATTGGGAAATCACATTGGACACTTACACGTTAACAGGTGAGAAATCACCCCCGTTAACTATTATATATTCAAAATTAAAGGCAAGCATGCAAAGGGCATTTCTATTAAATACACTTTGTATTCCTTTTTAGGTACGATACATAAATTACAAATGGAATAATTTTGCTTTCATTTGTTTTTGTTTGTGCGATAAAATTATTATTGAATTAATTCACGCATTCAAAGTTGGTCAAAAACCATAGAAATTGATTGATTAAAGCTCTGGATATTATAATTTATTTTATTGGTTCATATGGATATATTTATTACTCATTAAAGTTCACTCCGTATTCAGCAAAACAAAGGCATTTCTGGTCTCAAATCCAGCGACGCTATGAATGAATGAAATAATAGCGAGAAAACTATTTTACCATTTAACTAACTTCCACACTTAAAATTTTACGGGAGTCGTTTTCTTAAATGGGTAGATAAATAAGATGTACTGCTTAGTATATTTTAACAACCGGCCATGACGCAACGGTTCTTTAGCTACTCGCGTATCCATAACTAGGCATATTATTTGATTTATTAATTTGTAATAATTAACTTTGCTGTATTTAAAAATATATATATATTTTTTTTAACAACAAATAAGGTATTTTTCAATCAAACTACTTTTTTTAAAACAAATAATAGACCTCTTGATGACGTCAACGCGTTAATATAAGAAAAACGTGTATGATCATTCCAATGTTAAACAATATATTTAAAAAAATATATATTATTGTTTTTTGTTTTTTCACAATATTATATAAAAAAAACTTCAAGCGTTTGTAAACGCAGTATTACTCATCATCAACATCATCATCATCATCATCATCAGCCGTCTGTCATCCACTGCTGAAAGTAGGCCTCTCCCAACGCCCGCCACCGCCTCCTGTCCATTGCCGCTCCCATCCATCCATGTCCAGCAATCCTCTTCAGATCGTCGGTCCAGCGGGCAGGGGGACGTCCAACTCTACGGAATCCTCGGAAGTATTACTCACACTAAAGCAAATTGACTACATAATGAACTAACCTAACTATTTCCCGTATTTAGTTTTGGCGTTTCTATGGTTTTATTTTTTCATAATATGTGTTTTACTATCTATGGTAATTTTTTTAAGAATACCCATGCAAGTTTTATATTTTATAAAGAGTTTTTTAGAGTTTTTATTAATACATACATTTTCCTTTTTTTCAGAATGGTGACATTTGCACCCAGCACTTTTTTCTAGTGGTAAGTTCAAAAATATTTAAATTGTTTTAATAATTATGATTAATATCTGAAACCTTCCTTTTTGCGTAAATATTTTAACGGTGAAATTTACACAAAATTATTTCTTTCTGATTTTGCATTTGCGTAGTGAAAATCTAAGTGCGTACTTACTCGAGTTGCTCATGTAAATTTCTTTATTCACACATTATTGCAACTGAAGAAACCGTTTTATTTATTTTATTTTAATTAATGAGCATTGTTTGGCGCGGTGGGAAGAAAGCTTATTATTCAACATAAACAGTGCGTGTTGATCCGACAAAGAAATCTCTAAAGATGCTTCATTTTTTAAATTTCATAAAACAATAAACTATTCGAAGAGTGTAGACATCTTTAATGAAAATTTGTTTATCTAAGTTCTTTTCTCGCAAACAAAATTTTGTTTCGGATTAAATGATTTTTCGTGTTAAGCGTTTTCATATAAAACGATTTCCTTTGTACGTATAAAACCGTTGTGACATTGTTTTAATATTAAGGAGTAAATAAAAAATGTTTTTTATATACTAGTATTTAATACAAATAAAAATATAGATTTGTAAAGTTGCGTAATTTTTATTACATTATATTTGATTGGGAGGGTAGGTACTTACCTACTTAATATCAAATTAGATATAGACCGTGTGTAACCTCTAACGACCGGCGATATTCCAGCGGTAGGTACTCACCAGTCTTCTGTCTTCTAATCGCCTCACACTTTGCGGTACCCGTGATTACGAGTAATATCAAAATGATGTTCTGTGGAATTTCGTCTGTGGAATTACATAATGCAATGACTTTTATTTGATACTATTAAATGTACTTAGTCATTAAAAAGTCGTACACATTCTCCTTTCATATTAAAAAGTTGGCTATGTAACGCGCACTCAATTTCCTTTAAAGAATTGTGACACAGATGGTGCATTTCTTGCATAATATTGTAATGAGCGTCATGAATCATCACGAATATTTTCCGATGCACTTTAAATGATTGCAGACGATTACTTTTTGATACTGTTTGGCACCGGTTCAACGACCGCCCAAATAGAATAGCGCCCCCTGTCCCGCGATGGCGCTAATCCTAGGTATGTGCGAGTGTGTACTCGTATTTTGTATCAGGTACTTCTCCCTGTAACAGTACCCGTCAAGGTATATAGAATAATAGTGACGGGCCTGGGATTGCACGAAACCTTACGTGGCCCCCGTTCCTGGAAATCGTGTGCTCGGATCATAATCATATACATTATACACCATGTCGTCTACAAAACGCTAAAAACTAGCCAAATTTCTTTGTTAACATTCAAATTACAGCGCAAAAAGCAATGTCTACGTATTTTGGATACCGAATCTGACGAAGTTTATTTTCACTATCGCGTGACACGGTGATAGTTCTTTCTTATATAGGTATACAAAAAATACATGTTTTTTAAATATTTAACTAACTAACTAACTAACTAACCATCACGCCGTCTCCCCGAAAGGGTAGGCAGAAAGAATGGACTGCCACACTTGAATCGATGCGGCACTCCATCCTTCTCTTTTCGCCATCGCGAGAGACGCGGTGTTATGGGTTGCGAACCTCATCGCCACATAATATTTATTTAGATAGAAATCTATTCGAAGTTTCGTCGCTTGTTATATGTCTAGATTAATTAACCCTTACCACTCCATTGTTTTTTTGATATTGTTTGTCAGCCAACTCTAATTAAAATAATGTCAAAATATTTTTATTGATAGGTAGTTACAAAAAAAAATGGTTAAAAATTCATTGTAATGATTTATTCTTCACATAAAAAATAATTTACAAAAAACATTATGGACTACTTATAGTTTTGCATAGTATGGTACTTTTTTAAAACAATCTCCAGGATGGAGACCAGATTTTCTGGAACAGGTCTCACAAAACCACACTGTTTCCCGTCTTCCCCCTGGAAGATTTCTGTTACTGCACACAGTACAGTCTTTAGAACCTTTGTCCAGTTTCGCAATGATGTGGGGCTTGTACTCTAATCGCTCCTCTGCATGACGTATCACGCGAAGTTCCCGCCATTTTAGGTTATGTGAATTTGCAAGGATTATTTTATAGGAAAATAAAAACGGAAAACAGTCAAAATCTTATTAAAACGTGAAATCAAATGTTTTTTTAACAAATAATCACAAGAAACAACGACACGTGTCAAGTTTTGCGCGCGAAAATACACCGCGCGCGCAATTCTTATCTTGTCGGCCGCCAGCCGACAACTGAATTTTAGCGTACATATAGCGATGTCGGCTGGCATTTGACAAAGGAGTGGTAAGGGTTAACATTCAAATTACAGTGCAAAAAGTAATGTCTACGTATTTTGAATACCGAATCTGACGAAGTTTATTTTCACTGTCGCGTGACACGGTGATAGTTCTTTCTTATATATACAAAAATACATGTTTTTTTTAAATATTTATTTAGATAGAAATCTATTAGAAGTTTCGTCGCTTGTTATATGTCTAGATTAATTAAAGTTAAAGACGCAAATTTTTATTTTAACATCACGCGATGAATGCGTCATTGCTACCCTAGACCTTTCGTGAAAACCGCTTTCATGCATCTATCATGTACATAAAAATATGTTCGTAGTGAAGTTTTAGGCAAAGCTTTCCGTGGATTATACCCATAAATATCGCGGGATTAATAACGGTCGCTATAGAAAAGTTGCTTTTCAATTCCCCGCGAAGGGTTACCTCCCTTTATGTTTGCATTAGTACGTGAAGGTATGAGAAGTGAATGCGGTACAATATTCTACCAGTTCTGTACGTATTAGGTACGCGTCTATTGATGCAAAAGCGCTTTCCTCCCCTCGGCGGAGGCCATGAATCTCCATTTGAGTCTTATTAATGTTGAAATATGGATTTCCGTCATTGCACTTCGCGTAATTGTGCGTTGGAGTAAATGAAGCGCGTTTTAAAGTAAAAGTTTTTCGATTTATTCGTGAACATGGGTACGTTTATTACCAATAACTCTAAAATAACATTGCCTATTTTAATTTTAATTATTAAAAATAATTTATCATGTGATGGCTCAAGTAAACAATGCTGCGGTCATATCAGGATGTTTGAAACATTTACTAACTAACTAACTAACTTACCATCACGCCGTCTCCCCGGAGGGGTAGGCAGAAAGAATGGAACGCCACATTGTTCTGTCCTGACATACGCCTCTCGCTTCCTCTACATTCATACATCTTGTCATGCACGCACGTCGATTTTTCCGACTCCTCACGTGACCGACATTCAATATTTGATTGATTTGATCGTGCCACGTTTTCCTCAGCCTTCCTCTATTTCTAGCTCCGTTTACGCCGTTTACATATACCTTCTTTACCATTCTGTCTTCACTCATTCTTTCCATGTGTCCAAACCATCTTAATGACCCTTTCCTTATTTTGTTCATAACACTTTCATTCGCACCACATTCACTTCTTATACTTGCATTTGTCACTCTATCATAAACAGATTTGCACACATTCGTCTTAGAGATCTCATTTCTACTGCATTTATTCTACTTTCATCCTTCTTTTGCCAGTTCCATGCTTCACTTCCATACATAAGGGTCGGAAACATTTAATATGGAAAATCCTTACACGAAGATCAGTAGTAAAGTAAAGATCCATAAAACTTGTGTGCGACCCATCATGACATATAGTACGAAGTGGAACGGCTGGACGTATAGAAGAAAAGTTATGGGTGCCTCAACTAGTTACCAACCCAAGAGGGCTTTACCAACCGGACAAGAGTTGGCATGGAGGGCCTGGAAGACATTGAACCGATTGCGTACACGCGTTGGTGGATCCAGGGACAACATGATGGCAAGATGGGGGATTTTTCTTTGCAAGGCTTAAACAAGTCTATCAATCAACGAAACTATCGTGTAATCTTTGAGAGAGTAGGCAGAAATAATGGAACCCTTTAATACTCTATCCTGACAAAACTTTTTATCTTTCTCCACATTTATACACGTTTTTTTAGGTTTCTCCACATTCATACACGAACGTCGATTTTTCCGTTTTCTAATATGAAGGAATGTGGAAAAATAATTAATATTTTTCTTGACATTAAATTTATTTACCTTTTTTACTATGAAAAATACAATATTTTTATATTATCTGTACCTACTTCTGGCGAGATGGGATACTCGTACTCGTAAACAGGATGTTTAAAAATTCGTTAGGTAATATTTTCTTCTCCGCATTCAGAATGCGTTTATTTTACATCACATTATTTCTACCCTCAGTGATACGAAACTGATATTTTATATTTGCATATTTATTGTCTTAATTATTTACAGATGTATTGTATTTTATTGTACCCAAAATTTTGGTTTATATGACATTTGGCTCCTTTTTATTATTTAATTGAAACGTTTAAGTATAATTTGTGTCTAACTATCGGTGTCTTATAAAGTTTCCCGTGTGTTAAGTTGGTAATTTAAAATAAATAACTCGGGAGTGGTGAATCCCTAGTGGTTACGGGTATATCGTAGGGTCATTAGGCGCGTCCCGAGATTAAATTATTCCTTTTTTATTTGCCCAAAGAGAACGAAAAAAGTAACAAAACAAATGGCTTTGCCTCCCTAATAATTCTATTCCGACTCAGCTCACATGAATCCAACGTGGGTAGGTACTGGTATGAATATGTGTAATCTTTCTATGGAATTACAAAACACGTGTAAAATATAAATGAGGATGTAAATTGAGAATCTATGGAGAATTGTTTTAAATCTCTTTCTAAAAACGCTTTCGCACATTCCATTAATTTTACGTAATGCATGTATGTATCTGTGTTTTAATATCTTAACAACACGCCATCTCTCCGTAGGCGTAAGCTGAACGAATGGACCGCCACACTGTTCTTTCCTGACATACTTTTCTCGCATCATCAACATTCATATATCGTGTCATACACGCATGTCGATTTCTTCGACTCCTCACGTAGCCGACATTCAATATTTTATTTATTATATTTGATCGTGCCACGTTTTCCTAGGTCCTCCTCCATTCCTTGTTCCGTTTAATTTGTTAACTTATACTTTCTTTACCATTTTTTCCATGTGTCCAAACCATCTTAATAACACATGCATTATTTTGTCCATAACACTTTCATCGCACTTCTTATATTATATTTGCATTTCATCCTCTATTAGATTTTCACACATTTCACATAGAGATCTCACTTCTACTGAATACATTCTACTTTCATCGTTTTTTTTATCAGTCCATACTTCAGTTCCATACATAAGCGTCGGATCAACTATTAAATAAGGAAGCGAGAGAAGTATGTCAGCAATGAACAGTGTGGCATTCTTTCTGCCTACCCCATCGGAGAGAAGGCGTGATTGTTAGTTAGTTATACATATTTGAAATATATAGGAATGCTTTTAGGTATTTTATATTTTTTCTGTGTTCATGTAATTAAAAAAACGTTCATACGGAAGAAACGCTTCAAAGATCTCTTAATAGCATACTCCTAAAGGACTAACATTAACAAAGAATGATGGGATAAGATTGTAGCGGATATATCTTGATGTATTATATAGACAACGTATTATATAGTTTAGAACAGCAGTATAGTCCATAAAGGCACGCAAGACTTAAGCAAAGAGCAAAGACGACGGCGCAGATAGGAGGAGGAGAAACAAGAAAGAGGAACCATCGGGAGATAGCAGAGGCTATTCTACTTACGTCTTTCTTTGCTCTAGATGTTCCAGAGTTTATGTGTCCTCTAGATAGACTCTTCAGTCATAAGACTACCAACATCCGCGATTGACAGTCTTTTTCGGATACTAGGTACAGCCCATGATGATGATGTTGACCTGTATATATATGAGTGCATAATTAAGCCCGGTCTGGGTATTATGGTTGCAACGAGATTCCATTCAATTATCATAAACTTTAGGTTTATGTCCTTTATCTTATTTTATTTCTTCATTCCTCCGGTTGACTTGTTGCTCTCTTGATTCTATAAGATAAACATCGCGGTACCGAATAGATTCCATCTAGCAAGTCAGATTAAAGAAAAGTGGCATATCAAAGTCTCATTATCCTAATGCTTTCATATAACACGCCTTACTTTTTTACTCGCGCAGTCGTCGATAAGATGATCTCCGCCGGTTTGTCCCCGTGTAGTCTCGCTTCGATTTGTATCTAAAAAAACTACTCGGGGTCCCGCCTTTGGTGAACCAACAGACTGTAGAAACCAGTTTCTCACTTTTCACACAACTGAAGCAAGTCCACAGTGTAATGTATGCTAAAGAAGCCCTTATAGTAGATTACGTAAGACATAAAATAGCATAAATTGAATACGTTCATTTGATATGGAATATGCCTGACTTACCTTGGGGAAGGACAACGTCGTTGGCCGAAAGTGAGTGTTCAACGATAGGAACTTCTTGTATTGAAAATGTCTCAGAGAGTTTGTGACCGCACCGTGGTTTTATTATATGGGAAACAGGTATATTTACTGTAATTATCTTCCTAGCAATTCTTACCAATTAATTTATGTTCGGCTGTTGGCGGTTTTCTTAGTTTCTCCTCCCTTTTATATACGTACAAACATCTTTCGTTTCTTTTTTGGAATCGCATTAATAGATACATATTTTATTATGGCTCAGAACAGCAGGACGGTGGCCATATTTAATTATATTAGAGATGATACATAATTAAAACAAAAAAAAAAATACAAAATTTCTTTATTATTATGTATTTAGTGTGCTTTCACTAGTGTTTATGCTCGACCGGTTTCGGCAGCTTGCTGCTATCTTCTGGTATCTACGTCAAAATTTATTTGGTTTATAGGTATAATAAATTATAGTGGTGGGGGTTAAACATTATTTCCCCTTGATTCTAAATTATGTATTACTGTGTTATTAAGTTGTAGTTTTGGTTTCCCACAATATATCCAGATGACATCACCTCACAGAAACACCGCCAAAAATATGTAAATATAGCTGGTGTTCTACTTCCACTCCTGTACAAGAACGGATCGATAATCTAGAATAAGATGAAGAAGAACATATTTTAATATACGGGCATACTGTGCAGTTTATGTTACATACGAATATAGTACAATACAGTTTAAGTATAATAGATTTTAGAATGTACACTGTGTTTTTAATGTGCCCCCATATCTGAGTTTAAAAAAATGTGGGAATGGGGAATGGGGAATGTTGTAATTACATAAAGCGTGCGCTTAACCCAACCAATGACAGGTCATAAGTCCTGTAAACACCTTGATCATCCATATTCAGTTTCCAGTTTGTTTCTTCGTCTCTATTGAGATACAATTAAAAATTTAAAAAAATGTTTTGATGTAATTCAGTTGTGTAATGGTAGCTCCGCTGATATTCATGTCTAATGATTAACACCACATCAACATTTGTCCTGGACTTTAAAATGGCATTAACAATTTTTATTAGTTGTTTACTTCAATATTTAACTACTGCAGATGGATTGTTTGCACTCACGGCAAATGGAATTGGACCTTGCATAATCAAAAGTTTAAATAGAGTAATATAATACAAGTCAGCTCGAAAACTAGAGTGTAACAATAAGGTTAAGTGTAACAAAAATACGAGTTTCCAAAATTCCCATGTCTTAATCTGTGATCATAAGATTCGACCTCTAATCCACAAACGATGTAAGCCGCCATTGACCTTAACTACCTAATGAAAATGAGAAGATCCGTGACAGTTGTTTATGTTATACAATAAATACAGATACACTTTGGAAATTGAAAATAAAAACGTTGTTTATAATCCACAAAATATTTAAAATCACGGCATGTTTCGGAGGAGACCTCCATCTTCAGGTGTAAATATATAATAAAAAACTAAACACAGAAATACTTATGAAAAACGCATTTAAAAATCGATACAATACAATGGACAAATACATTTAAATATATAAAAAAATAGCCTTTCTTTGTTTTTAATATTTTGTGACTATAAACAACGTTTTTTTTTCAATTTTCAAAGTGTATTACTATGGAATTCCGCAGTGTTAATGCCTTTGCTTTCAATAAATAAATACATACTTTTTATTTCATTTTAGTTTCCCGTTGACATTAGACAGGTACTGTTTTTGACATAGACAGGATATCCCTACTTTCACTGGTGAAATGATTATCTATGGTTGATTTCCAAGTAAGGAAATACAAATATATAATCACAGTACTTTCGTAGAAAGCAATATCTTAGTAGCATAACATTATACGACATAACAGTAAGCACGAAAATTATTTAATAAATAAGTAACTTTATTCCCCGCTCTCTTCAATATCGCGAATGATTAAATTTATAGTTATGTATTACAATTGGATACATAATAATTTAAAATAAGTATTTTCATTCTCTAAGTAGTAAGAAACTACCCCAGATATCGATACATATCGCCCCTTCCCGTAGGGATGAGCAGAATGAATGGACCGACACAATGTTCTCTCTTAACATATTTATTTCGCTTCCTCTACGCGTCATGTTCGCACGTTGAATTCCTAGATTAGTCACGTGACTGAAATTCTTATTTGATTGATTGGATCGTGGTACTTCTTCTTGGTCATCCTCTATTTCTTGTTCTGTGTCTGAACCATAGTAATGACCCTTTCATTATTTTCATTCGCATTGAATTCACTTATTATATTTGCATTTGACACTCTATCATATACAGATATAGAACACATTCGTATAAGAGATCTCACTTCTACTGCATTTATTTTAATTTCATCCTCATTTTGCTAGTTTCATGCTTCACTTCCATACATAAAGTTTCGGTACAAGAACACAATTGTGCACTGCCATCTTAGCTCAATGAAATAATAATTTAATGTCTTAAAGATAATTACGTCTCGAGTGTTAAGATCTGGGTTCCCTGATTAGATTCCGCCAAGAAACGAGTTATCATTGCATAGTTGCTACAGGTGATGCCTCGATCTAGTTAGAGGACCGTAAAAAATCTAGTTTTTGCCTTGCGGTAACACATTACACGTAATCTTTTTTTATATATTTGCGTTTTAATAGAACATAAAGTTTAATTATTGATCCGTAATAAGATTTTTGACTGATAACTAACGTTATGTGTATTCTGACTAACTAACTAACTGACTAGCTAACGTTATGTGTATTCTGTTTACGAAATTGCTTGTAATTTTCCTGCAAAAAATGGGCTCAACCTATATTTACCATAGTTAGTATTTACATAATTGTTTTCAAATTAATTTCGAAGAGAAAATTGAATAAAAGTGAGCTCTTTTGTTTTTAGATAATGAATATTTTCTAACGCACGTGAAAAAAAAAATATTCGTATTATTGTTCGCAAACATTTGTAAGCTATTATTTATTGTTTCTTGAACAATGATGTAAAACTCCATATTAAATAATTAATATGAATGAAAACGTCAGTTTTCTAGAAGTTTTATTATATTTTATGGGAATGACATGTTTCGCCCTTCTAAGGCATTATCAAATGACATTTGATAATGTCTCAGAAGGGCGAAACGTGTCATTCCCATAAAATATAATAAAACTTCTAGAATGTATTGTACTTTATGTTAAATATGTACGAACTTATTATATTAAGTCGAAAGTTATATATATTACAAGAAACTAAAATAAATTCTAGTAGTTCTTTTATTCAATTTAGTTTTATGGTAATTGCTTAAACTTATAAGTTTTCTCTTTTTTACTAAACTAAAAAAAAAAATACTATGTATATAATTAATATCCGTCTTCTACGTACTTTTAAGATAGGTTTGAATTTATTGGGTACCTTCCTATTTAATCAACGTTCAGTGCCCCATTTTTTATACGTAGTGCTTACCCGGGGAATTTTTTAAAACGATTTTTTTCCGGTAAGAAATGACTTGCCTTTTGAGATGGCAGAAAGGTTCGGTGAAAAGTTGACCTCGTACTCGTAGACTGACCTAACTGACTGGCAACTCTTCCGTGTGTACTCAGGACTCCACTGGCGCTACGTGAGCAGGCAGTTTCTTTTTATGAATAGAAATATGTCTACCTCATTCATATCTCAGTTCAGTAGGTGCTTATCGTATTTCATTCCCATTTAAATAAGTTTTCCCCGTAAGTACTATTTGCTTTAGCTTTTGCACTTCGTATTCTTCAAAATGATTATTTATTTCAATAATATGATCTTAAACAACTTTGGCATCTCTTCAAAATTTTACGAATTTAAAGACAATATGTTTTTTATCTATTAAAAATTTAAGTAATTTACTTTGAAAAAGATTTAAAACATATATGTATCTTTTAATAGTATTAATCGAATCAAACACATTTTGTAACGACCATGCAATTATGACGAAGTTGTGAATATTAATGACAACTAGTGACAAGGCGATGCCATTTCCATAATATATATGGTGTTTTATTAGAGGTTTGGTTTTTAAACTGGCAACATTGTTTCTACAGACTATGAATTTGACAGTTGACAGTTGATTTGTAGTCAGTACGTTTTGCCATTTTACCATGAATAGACTGACGTCAGAATAGCGCTTGCAAATTGTGCAAAATTTTATTTTGAAAATCATGGTTCGGTTCGCCAAACTTATCGTGTACTACGTCCATTTTACGGTCGACATAATCGTCCATCTGAGCAAGTTATTCGGAAGACCATGGATTGTTTTCGTACCACGTGTACGTGGTGCGAAAATAATACGCATCCACAAAGACGACAATTGTCGAAAATTGGACTTCACGATTGCGCTTCATTCGAGCTAGCCGTGGCGCTCATATGCCCGAAATCATATTTGAACAATAATGGCATAAAATTATCTTTTAAATAAATCCAATATCATAGACATTAACATTATTTTAATGTTTTTTTTTTTCATTTTGAATATGTATTGTATACCTCTAAAAAAACACACTTTATAATAAAACTTTAAGTTTCTTGAACCGCATATTAAACAATTAATACGTTTTTATTCGTATTCATTATTTAATATGCAGTTCAAGAAACAATAAATAAATCATGACGTAATTTAAATTTGTCAAATTAATTAATTATTTTCATATCGTGATTGGGTCTCTTGCTTGAATTATATAATAGTTAATTGTGTTTAAATGTGAGGTATAAGAAAATCTGGGAGGTAGTTTGTTTTTAGGTAGTTAAAATCACCTAAATTAACGAGTAAAATTGAATTTCACGTGTGTAGAGGTAAATTATGTTCTGTTTCAACGCTGCATGAATTGAGAGGAACTGTACGTTGGCTGAGGATTTCTCACGGGCCGCTATCGCCGTGCACTGAACTGTGATCACATGAACCGCCCTCCGTCTCGGTGCCGCATGGCTGGGTGGGAAAATCTTCACGGCGGCTGGTCTCTGGAATGAAGAGTCCAGGCCGCGCGTCCCTGGCGCGGGCCAGGCGCCTCGGGTCGCGTTCCCTGGGGCGACGCACACAGACACTTTCTCCGCGAACGCGCTTTGCCGGCGCCTTATTCACTTACTTGCTGCGTGGGTTTAGAGGTCGCTCTTCAACCTGCCACTTAATTTATGTATGTATTCATTTAATTATATAATAGTTTCATTCTCTTCATTTGTAGTAAAAAGTATTTTCTCGTTCAATTTGCTTGGATCAGTTATTATTAACCCTTAACCAGGTCATGGATTGAGGGTCTCCCACATAGATTTTTGGAGATTTTTACCAGGTTTTGGTAAAGAATCTACCACAATCTGTCAAAAACGCCCAAATAGAAATATTGTGTGTGGTCACAAAAAAAAACTTGGAATGGAACGCAAATGTCACTTTTACGGCCATTTTTTACTCGGGAATGGGAAAAATCCTTTTTTTTTTACAAACGAACGTTTATGTTTGATTTTTATATATAGATATTAGAAGTCTAGAGAGTCTAGACAGACAATGGGATAATGTTTTTCCACATGTTTTTTTTAGGTTTAAATGAAATTTTCAAGATAAAATTGATAAAATCTCAAACTAAACGTTATTACTCACATAAATCTATAAAAAAATCATTATTGCTACAGGATTTGTCCGAGGGCTGGAACAGCGTTAGAAACTGCGCTACCATGGCTTGAAGAGCAAGAGGAAAGCAGCTCAACTAAATTGCTTTTATCAAAACGAATCCGCGATTTAGCTGCAAAAAAAGACGAGGATATCTTGTCTAAAAAAATACTCTGTTTATTTTTCCAGTACTGTAGTGTAATGTAATTTTTATGTACATGTACTAAATACATACTTGTTTTTGCAGTAAAATTTGTAATTTCATTATCAATAAATGAGCCGAGGAAAAAAATCGATATACACCTTATTTTGCTAAAATAATTAGCGCCTGTTTGATTATCCGGAACACCTCTGGTCCCAATTAGTCCGGATAATCGACGAATAATCTAATAATTAAAAAATCATATTTCTGTGGTCACTCTAAGTCAGCCATACACTTATTTAGTATCATGCAAACCACATGTACGTGTCTCATATTATCGATAATTATGTCATATACGAGTATACCGTTATCCCTGTTAGATAAAATGTTATGCAAGTTTTATACTTCCGCAAAGTTTCTGTTAACTCTAGTCCACGGAAATACATGCATTTATAAGAAAAACCTCACGTTCCTTCACCACGCATTTCCAGCAAACGGCAGGTGGTACAAAAAACTCAAACGCAAAGAATGGCTTAAAGGTATTCCTATGTGTACATTGATTCTATACCCAGAGGGAACATTGCACTTTATCTCAAACATTTCCTCCGGACGCGGCAATAAATAAATACAAATGAACGCGTATTGTAGTTTCTAATTCTCAGTTTTTATGAGCGTTATTTTTTTCAAATGAGAGTCCACCTCAACGCGCCCAATAATCAGCGGTGATCACTTTTGACGGAAGGCGGCTGTGATTAATTGTAAGGCTTTTATTATGAACCATAAAGTGTAACAGATCTGTGGGTGTCTTTTTATTTTCTCTCTCACGTAAGACGAATGGTTGGGAATTTAGGCTAGTTTAAAGCAGATATATAATATTAAGTTCAAACGTTTACACTTTTAATTACAGTGAGTGATGTTTGGGTGGTATCGCTGTACCCACGTTTCATATTAAACTGCGAGTCAATTATTTTGAACAATTATTTTTCCTACACATTAGCTCTCGTAATACCAACCGTGTTCTATCTTTCAATGGTATGTACTACCGACAAAATTGTTTCTGTCAATACGTGAAAATGATGTTGGTTAATTTATTAATACCGCCTAACATACATTTAAAAAAGATTAAAATGTATATATTAATTGTAGCTTGTGTACCATATTATTCAAATCGTTCCATATAAGAAGTTTGCTTGATATGTTTTCTATTCGCATGAAATAACGTAACCTTGAAGTTTCTCTTGTGTAGAATAGAACAATTGATTTGCAGCTGTATGAATTGAAAAAAAAATCTTCTCTTTATCATACAATATATACGTTAGAAAATAAAAATATATATTATATGAAAAATATTTAATGTATTAATAAAATATATACATACAGTTTTGCAGTCGCATTCTTGTTAATCTCATTATGGTCTTCTTCAGATTCAATTCTATAGATTGTTTGGCAGCAAAATTCTGGAGCTCTTCCTCTACTCCTCTCGGTCTTCAGCTCTGTATATAAGGTACAGTCCATACCGTGGCATATTTGATTCAGAACATCTCTCTGCTAATCGGTCCCTCAATCATTCCCTCGATCAGTGGTTCTTTGGTATAACAGTATTGTATTGTACAGATTGTATTTTAATATCATAGCATGTGACTTATCCATTCTGCACGCCTTTCCGATATGGTGTTTGGTAGGTGTCAGATGGGAACATAGACATTGGTTAGTGGTCACTCTGGAAAATTCTTAGGATTTATTTAGGTATAGGTCCACATATCGAAGGCCTCTGATTAACTTAATTATGCAATTCTGTGTATTACGAGCAGCCTGGGTAAATTTAGTAGATCTATGAAGTTTATATATATTTGTAAATTGTTATGTAAGAGTGATTATATGGGCAATGTTGAGTTATACATATATTCTCACTTATACTTAATTTGTATTTACAGGTTCTACTTCACTACCCGCTGATACATTAACAACCGTACCAACAAAATTTATTACGTCTCAAAAACACCATCTTATTTCTAAATGGCTCATTAGTAGTTCGTGTAAATGAAGCAATTTATGTGTGCACCAGGGGCTGGCGGCCTTAATTAATTCGCCCCGTACATTATTTCTCACGTCCATTACTTTATTGGTTTGTTTTCCTCCTGAACTTCGTACCTGGAGGGAAATATCGGGCGGCGGGGCCCTCCAGGCAGCGCCGCGGCCGCCGCGCTTTACTCCCGGAGGAGGAATTTTACGACACCCTCCCGCTTTTACTGCTCTCCTGGCTGCACGGAGAAACTACAACATACCCACGATTCTCTTAAATTGGAGACCCGACACAAAAGGTTATTTCTTTGCTCCGAGAATATGACTTATCATTCCAAATAAAATCATCCCTTTTTTTTAAAACCGCACAGCAAATTTTTTGTGTAAAATGCATTTTGTACCTTATTTCCTTGATACAACACGTCGTGAAACGAAAATTTCCCGACACGAATACAACAAATATACTTCTAGAAGTAACACAGACGAATGTTTCGTTTGGAATACACCGGAGTTTTTTACTATTTGCCATTGTTTTGGCGAATATATTTTTCTCTTCAAATACCGTTTCTGCTGGAGTACGGACGTTAGATGGCGAATTTCCCGCAATAAAGGCGATAAAGGGGAAACCTGGGATACGCTTCTCAAGAAAGGCAAGCGGGGTGATCGTTAATGTTATGTGTCGAGTAAAAAGGTTTCCATTCACATTTGCGTTTTGTTCGCGTCTGAATTGAATTTGCAAACGCTTTATTTATATCTTTAATAAACGTTTCACTTGCTTTATGAGTGACTTAGCCTAGCGCAGTTCCGGAGTCTGCGGACCTTGGAAAACTGCCCGAGAAGAAATTAATTCACCGTGGCTTCCAACAGGCCGCCACTCGGAGGAGCATCTGTGCGATTTGACTCCAAAATATACCCCGAGATTCACTTATTAAAATCCCCATTAAGTCGGATTAAAAAACACTGCACAACTCTTCGAGATTGTAACGTGACCCCCCCCCCCCCAATACCTTTTAAAGAAAAATTAAAACACGTGGTACTATATTGTTTACATTTTAATATGAACTTCATGCGCACATGCATTCAAAAGATTTTTATATACATAATTTTTTTTTTTATACATAAAAAGTCTTTTGAACAATAATATTTTAAGACCAAAAAACAACGCAGTAAATTATATTAACGTAAATTTACGCCTATGTTTAGCAAACGCATTGTTCTAAAATTATTATAAAATATTTGAAATGTATTCTTTAGAACGTTTTTTTATGTCTAAAGTCGTTTCAAAATGTTAAGAGTATATAATATTATTATATTTCAGAGTGTATGTTTATAATGGAGATTGTATTGATCACTTGAACATCGGTACATAAATAATACACGCATAATCTGGCTTCGCCTTGCAAAAACAAATATAATATATGAATTATCACATGGCACCCACAAAACAAACATTATATAAAAAAACTAACTAACCATCACGCCGTCTCCTCGAAGGGTTAGGCAAAATAATGGACTGCCATACTTTTCTCTCCTGACATAGGTACTTCTGTTGATTCCCGCAACATTCATACATTGTATCATGCACGCACGTCGATTTCTCCGACTCCTCATGTGGCCGACATTCAATATTAAATTTATTTGATCGTGCCACGTTTTCCTCGGTCTTCCTTTATTTCTAGTTCCATTTAGATCGTTAACATATACATTTTTTACCATTCTTTCTACATTCATTCTTTCCATGTGTCCAAACCATCCAAATGATCCTTTAATTATTTTGTTCATAACACTTTCATTCGCATCGCATTCACTTATTTTATTTTCATTCGACACTCTATCACACATAATATTTCCACACATTCATCTAATAGATCCCATTTCGACGGCATTTATCTATTTTCATCTATCCTTCTCTTCTCTATCCTTCTTGAAACATCCTGAAACATTTTATCAATATAAAATAATTAAATAAATTAAAATATACCTTACCCATCACGTTGACAAAGTGGTAGGCATTCTTTCCGGCTTTCCTGTCTCTCGTAGCTCAATAATAATGTTATTATACATGAAGTGTATATTTTATATTCCATTATTGCAGAATGGCCGCCATATGGTTAGCCATCATTGCGAAACTGGACCTACAGTGCTAGTTTCCGAAATATAATCCCTTTATACTCTACGCACCCTCCCCTCTACTTCCCATTTGCCAAGCCACCTCCATAACCCCCTTCCTACAGCTGTCGTTTTAAAATGCTTAATTTTAGACCTTTTTTATAATTTTATTCGGGAATGTTATAATTTTGAGGGAAAGGGTATAATTAAAACGCGTTTACTCATTTTTTAACTTTCCCTGCAATACTTTATGCGGAATTTGAGGTAAATATTTTTTTCGAGCACTGAATTATGTACTGTGAATAGAAAGCTCATCCGTAGCCCTGGGAATGGTAATAACAAGGTAGTTCAATTGAATTTGTATTCGCTAATAAATAAATGACAAATTGTGTGAGAACGCAAATTACCTGCGGCTGGGAAAATATGGGAATTTATTATCCCGTACTTTTCATTTGCTCAAGTTCCCACATTTAATCTAAGTACCGTATTTGACAATCCAATATTTACAAAACTATGTAACTATTTAATTTATTATACGTAAAAAAACTTTGTTTACTGAATCCAGAATATAATTAGATAATTTGAAGATTTGTGATTCTCACATTATTGTCATGTTTTTTACACATTTCTGTACGAGTATTCATGTGAAAGTAATTATCTAAAGCAGTGGCCATTAATCTACGGCTATTCAAAGGTTTTTTATCCGGTCCAACTTTTAAGTATAAATATTTCATAAAATTACGATTCTTCGTCTCGCCTTCTTAACTTATAATATACGAGCATGTATGAATATTTTAATGTTTTAAATATGATGTTCTTAGGAAATTGCAAATAACTTTGTTTAATCGACAAAATATTAAAAAAACACGACATGTTTCGGAGGATACCTCCATCTTCTGGTGTAAAAATATAATAAAAACTAGACGATGAAAGACTAATATAAAAAACGCATTTATAATTCGATACAATAATTTGGATTTTAAAATTAACCTGGGCTATTTGTTATAGGTACTAATAATTATTTTTTATCAGTTAGAACTAATAAATAATATTAATCAATATACATTTGAAAATACATAATTTATATAGAAATTAATAAATGAATAATTTGCATTTGAGATTAAATGTAGACAAAGTATTTAAGGAAAAAGGAGTAAAAGGAGAAATCTGATTATTAATTATGTTTTCATCAATTTTTTTAAATATGAAATTAAAGTGACACAATATACTTGTTTTTAAAGATTTTTTCATTTGAATAGGAATTTTAAAAATATATTCTTGGGAAATAACGCCTTGCTAGAAGAATTTTGGGGATGTGAACTGTACGCTGTTTTAGTACAGTCTACCCACGCCTGTTGAGAGTAGTACAGGTTTAATACAACCTGAGCTTTGCTATTTGACTCCCGGGATGCTGCCTGACGCGAGAGGAGGGGATACGATATCAATCAAGACAAAGCTGAACTAATTAAAATCATATACCGGTTTCAATCGTGCTCGGAATATTATGTGTGGGTAAATAACTATGTATTATATTACATATTAAAATATGATGCGTCGACGCTAGCTAAAACGTGAAATCAAATGGAACTTACTCACAAACTAACCATCATGCCCTTTTCTGGAGGCGTAGGCAGAAAATATGGACTTTTGATATTCATACTTCATGACACGCGTCGAATAACGATAATTTCGAACATATGTCATGTATTCCTCGTCCTTTCTGGACTTATTTTCCATTCACACTGCTTGTATACAATTTTTTTTAAATAATTATTATGTCATCCATTCATTCCGTATGTACAAACTATCTATGTGACCCTTTCTTAAATTTAATGAGAACTTATCCCTCTGTCTCTAATTTTTAAGTTTTTTTTTTTTCTTATTTTCAAAATTATTTTGTCAGTTGTATTTTCATGCATGAAGGTTGGCCGTAGATCTTCATTATGTATGTACTGCCATCTTTGCTTCAGTCGATATATTTATATCGGCAGGGACGACTTTAAGTGCACCTTAATTTTCAGCATTGATATTTTTCAATAATTCTGTCTCTTGTAAATATTGTTCCAAAATATATATAAATTTGACAATTTGCTCCAGTTTATCGCCATTATAATGTACCATATCTAAGAAAATATGTCACGATTAAATAAATCAAATTTCTATACTTTAACATAATTGTGATGACCATATAACTCCTTAACCTTGGTATTCTTATTCCACTTTTCACGGTCCAACGCCTTCCATTTTTAGTACTTTTCTCGCCCAGCCTGTTCATATCAGCTAAATCATGAAACGCTGTCTTGGCCTTTGTGTTACTACTGACTTCGACGCGTATATTACTTTAATGATTCTGACTCCTCCAGCTCAGGAAACATTGGTCAATTCACGCCAGGCGACTAACTCCATAGTGATTTCGTTGGGAGTATTAGAAGTTGGGTTATGGGACATATCTCTTGATTATTTCTTCGTCTCTTTGTTTTATTTTAAAATTTCTTCTCATTCTCGGTGAAAAATATTATTACAGAAAAAAATATGAGCGAGTTTTACCCTTAACATTCTCTTTAACTTTCCTCCTGTAAAATGGCTTGGCGGTTAGTAAGTAAGTTGTTTTGCTTTATTTGATACATAGAGTATACTTGTAGCGGACAATGAAATGTGTGCCCGCATAATTTATTGCGTGGAGTAGACCGTAGGATGGCTTTCACCCCGTAGAGGAAGTTATGGATCGTAAAAAATTAACAGCACCTGCTCCACATTTCTGTCGGAGAAAAGGAATAGAGTTTCAAATTTACCGCCGATATCAAGTAACCCCTCCGTCAGGCGCTCAGCCCCTGTTTGCTCCGCGGAACTTCCTGTCAACGCGGCGCCTCTCGTTCATAAAGACGTATCTTGGTTTTTAATGTTTTTGAATTGTTATATCTATTACCCATGATAGTATTTTATAGCTCATATTTACACACTTCATATTCACTCCTGTGCGTCAACGAGATGAAAGTTTTTCGATTTACAGCCGGCAAAAGTCTTCGTTATCGAATAAGAAATACAGAAATCCGAAGAATTTGCGAGATTGAAAATATTGTCAGATGGGGGCGTCAAAAAAGAAGATACTGGAACTAATATGTCTCCCGTATGCAAGATAATTGGATCTCAAAGATAGCTCGAGACAGTCTACTGGAGGGTTCTCGATCACGTGGCTGACCACCGAAAAGATGGCGAGATAGTTGACGGTTCGGTTCCCAGGAGGACGGAAATTCAACCAACAACTGTCATCAGACCTATAAGAAGAATGAGGAGAAGATATTAACAAGGAAGGAATTATATCACGTACTGAATTGATTCCTTGTCTTTTGGACTAAGAACCACGCGTTTAATGACGTAGATTAGCGATCCGATATGGCTTAATAAAATCAATACACACATTGAAATGTGAACATTTAGAAATTTATTTTAAATCAACGGTGGATGCGTGTAACATAAATTAAATAAACACAAAAGTTCGGGTCGTCCATGTCAACAAATGCACCATCTAAAATGAACATTATGTGTTAAAATATTTTTATTTTGCTATTTTATTTTATATCATTGTATTTTATATGATTTGTTTAAGATTCATTTTGTGGATGTTGGACGATCGAAGTGTGCGCGGGAGATGACTATTGGTGGCGACGAGGTTCGCAATCCATCACACCGCGTCTCCCGCGGGGCGAAAAGAGAAGGATGGAGTGCCGCATCGGTTAAAGTGTGGCAGTCCTTTCTTTCTGCCTACCCTTTCAGAGAGACGGCGTGATGGGTAGTTAGTTAGTTAGTTTTTTTTTTAAATCAAAAATTACTTTCTCTCTGACATGACCCAAATCTTCGCTTTCAAATAGATGAACCATCATACTTTTTACAAAAGTCATTCAACTCAGAAGCATCCCCGTAATATCGAGAGTATATTATAACATGAAACCATTTTCTCGACGTAGATTTTTAAAAGCGAGGTTTACGCGCGCGAATTTCGCAGCTGACAAGATTTTTCGTTAGAAAGTGCTGTTTGCAGAATGGATATTCGTAATACTATGAATGTACTAATTTGGTCAATATATAATGCGTAACCACAAGAATTGTAGATTTGAATTTGTATAATTTAATATTTAAATTGCACGTTATTTTACGTATCTTATATGTCTCGTAGGAATGGCCATTAATAAGTTATCATCTCTTCTATTTTTCTCGCCATTATGGTAGAACGTTTGGCCGACTTTTCGTTTCCAGGGACGCTAGGTGTTATAGTAACATTACGATTATATTAAGAGTATAAAGTATATATTTTCGAATTACGAATCAGTGTAGATATTGACTTTACGTACAGAAGGTTCCAAAAAATATTATTTAATTCAAATAAACACGCGTAACCACACTTTGCAAAATGGATGTTTGATTTTTGTGAAAACCAAAAAAGGAATTACGTCTCTTTGAATGACAGGCGTCGAACAGTTTACCGCCTCAGAGCGGAACGTCTTATTTAAGAAGAGTTTACTTTTCTCAAAAGTAAAAGGAATCTCTGAGTCAATATAAGTATTGACGTTCGTTTGATTCCTGAAACATCGCAAACAGCTTACTGAAGGTACATGCTTTTTCAATACCTGATGTAATATTTCGTGTCGTTTTATTTACTAGTCAAAAATATGTTGTATTTTTTTTTAAATTGCCCAGCAAATAAAATCTTTAGTTTTTTTTCAAAATGTAGCAAGGGTGTTTTTAATGTAGATCTTTAAAAATAAGGTTTCTCAAAATATCACGTGTCAAGTAATCAAAGAGTCTAAGAAATTTTAAACCGCTCAGTCATCCGAGTAAACAAAATCACATAAGCATCTCTCGTATGAGTTTACACGCTGAACATTTTACATCTTAGAAACAGTATACATCTAACTTCCTATATACACTCTAAGAGTGGTTCCAAGAGGTATATTATTTTTCGTGTTTAACCGTCGCGTTGCCATGTGGTCAATTGAGTTTCCACTGCCAATTTAAAGTTGATTTTCTTAAAACCTATGGACCCTAATATTATAAAAAAAATTGTAATCCTCCATTGAAGTGTTCTCAATATTTCGTAATAAAAAAAAAGCAAAAAATTACTTCCTTCATCCCAAAAAAAAATATTTTCTAAGACTGCCCTCACCTTCATTCGTGTTAAGGTAGAATTTGTTTTGCTAATATTTACAACTTTATCAAAAGTGACAAATACTTACTCGCTGTTTTGAACGTATTATAAATTATATCTTTGACCTTTTCAATAGGTACGTAATAATACCGACTGGATGAAAACGCACCACGTAACTTAATAATATCAGAACTGTGAAAATATTAACACTTTACCAAAAGGGACAAATATTAATACGTACTCGTTGTCTTGAACGTACTATACATTTTGCCTAGGTGCCTTTATCTTCGCCCCGCCGGCTGCGGCGCGCAGACAAGTTTATACCTGATGTTTAGTCGCTCGTATGCTATGACGCATTACATATCAGAAATCGCATGGTTCCAGAAAAAAATTAATAATGATATGTTTTTCAAATAATCCATGTATGTTATAGATATCGATCTATTCCTAATGAAATTCCCTACAAGATGACATAAATTAAATTTTGATTCATCTAGTCATATGCTTGATATTTAGATAAAGTTAGCGGTAAACTGAACTTACCACATGGGAGCAAGCGTTTTGTTTTGAACACGGTACGTTAAGGGTTAAAAATATGTTTCGATAAATATTTAAAAAAAAAAAATTATTCAAATTTAAAATATACGTTTATCTGGAGGTTATTTATAAAAAATTAACATTTTTGTGTAAATATACGTTTATCTGGAGGTTATTTATAGAAATTAACATTTTTGTGTATTACATACAACAAAGAGATATAGATTTTTTATGTATTGATTTAAATACGAATTCGCACAAAGTGGATTCGTACAGTGGAATTAACATATTTTTCACTTTCTTATGAATTAAAACACTGTTTTTTATTTCTTTCAATTTTGACTCTATTTTGATTGGAGAATGATATCAATTCGATGAAGAAGGTATAAAATCTTCAAAATATGCCGAGAAAAAAAAATCTTAATTTGAAATAAGACAAGGTTTATTTTTTTTTTGTTTTAATAAAAAAGACTAACACCAAGGATTTAAATCAATGGTATTAGATGTTTTTTTTTCAATCTCCAAGCCCAATTCCCATAGATGACTCATACTAACTCCTTACCTACTCCACTAAAAATATATATTTCTAAGATTTCTCGATATTATTGCCAACGCGTCCTTATTCATTATCCCACTTGTTCTTATACCCAGAGGCACGTGAAACTGCCCAAGTAACAGATGTTACAATATTGATATGTCGTATTAATTAAGACCAGAAGTCGGCAAACTGCGGCTTGCGAGCCAAATGCGGCTCTTTGGTTATTTGAGAGTGAATTTTTTGCGAAGGGCATGTTGAAAATACACAAATTTTAAATTAATAGAATTGAATACAATATTCAATCAGTCTAATGAACGACAGCCTGGAATCGTGTTAGAACGATAACAAGCAAACCTGATTTTCTAAATATTTCGATGGTCAGATTAAACTTAATATATTTTTTCATTTAATAATCTAATATTTATCAAAAAATAAGATAATTACACTGTAACCATCTAATAATATTCAATAAGCGTAGTTTAAACGGTGTTAAAAAAGAGTTTGTAAAGAAATTTAGCTCTTAACCACCTTACGTATTTGAATGTACGTGATACGTTCACTTTGACTGTGCCATTCTGCGCTATCCCGTATCACGTACGCGCTTGAAAAAATTACCTAAAATGTACAAACTGTTAGGGATACGAGCGTGTGTCAACAACACTTGAGTACAAGTCTTCATAAATATGATAGTTTTACAAGGGGCAGGCGAAGTGTGCGGCCGAGTATTTGACGTTTCGTAATTTAAAAATAAATCAAATTAATATGTAATTAAATTTAATTAATAAAAAAAAGGCTTTTTTTGCACGTTTCTTGGAAAATTACCGGAAGGTAGGGCGGTTAAAATAAATTTAAAACTTACTGTTGATATTTTCTCTTTTAATGAATGAGTTGGCCGACTACTGATTTAGACCATGTATGCTTTTCTTGGAATCGATATAGTGTCGCCGTTACAATTAGTTTTCCTCCCCGTCCGGCGGCCGCGGCTTGGGGGCGGTGAGCGGCGGTTGTGTCGGGCCGGGGGGGTCCAGGCGCCCGCCCGCCCCCGCAGGTACATTTTCCGACTCACCGGTTTTCCCGCCCGCCGCTGACGATCGCGTCGATTTCACGCTAAACTTTTCCGACTTTCAAAAGGTAAAAATACGAATTTCGGGAATTTAATGCTCTCCACGACTATACATATTCATTTTCCTGTTAAAATCAGGGCAGTGAATATATAAAAATATCGAAAAATTGGGTTTGAAATTTTCTACGTACTTAACTAATATCATGTTCGTATTTTCTATATTTTAAGATTTTCTGAATCTAGAGTCAGGAACGTTATGTATTAATATAACATGTAATATAAATAGTTAATATTTATATTATATTATATATTATAGACGTGGCTCTGCGGATAGTCGGGCTGAGGTGGCGGTGGGCTGGCCATATCTGTCGGAGAACCGACAGCCGATGGGGAAGACGGGTTCTGGAGTGGAGACCGCGTACAGGATTCCGTAGAGTTGGACGTCCCCCTGCCCGCTGGACCGACGATCTGAAGAGGATTGCTGGACATGGATGAATGGGAGCGGCAATGGATAGGGGGCGGTGGCGTGCTTTGGGAGAGGTCTACGTTCAGCAGATGATGACAGACTGCTGATGATGATGAGTTAATATTATAAGCATACAAATTACGCGTTCAAGTTCACCGTTAAATCAATCATCTTCAAATATTAGTTCTAACTAACCAGTCATCACACCATCTTTCCGAAGGGGTAGGCAGAAAGAATGAACCGCCACACTGTTTTCTGATGGAAATATAAAGAATATTTTGAAATGAAAAATTATAAAAGTTTATATTATAGATTAAAACTTATCAGATATTTTGTAGAGGTTTGTTTTATTTGTTGAGGTATAAAAAAACTTTTCAAATTTATTTAAATTTCAAAGTATTAAATCATAGTAGTGTAACCCCACCAATAGAAATAGCATACAATAAAGTTTTTGTTAACTTAGGAATGATGAATTTTAAACGTAGTTTTGTACCAAGAGTGTTTTATAAATGGCTACGTATTCATCAAGGATTTAAAGAGAAGAAAATATTTTTCCAAAGCATTAGCTTTACTCTGGGTAATAATTTACAATAATATTTTGTTCCGTGTATGTAAAATATACACAAAAGATACCAGGCAGATATTTATGCGTAAACAATATTCTGTTTAGATTATGGTTATAAGCTTCAAAACATTAATCTGTAATCTTCTAACGCTTGAATGTAAAGTATTAACATTATCTAGAAATGTAAATAATAACTGAGCGTTAATGTTCCTTCGACTATAATTAACCTAATAAGTAATTATAATGGAGACACTATCATAACAAATTTTCGTGTTTGTATTATTAATTATACCGACGTAATAATAACAAGGAACTTCGTATATTTCACTAATTATTTATCCATGGAGTCTTCATACTTAGATGTGGTAGGCGATAATTTAATATTATTATGTAATAACAATCATCCAATAATTAAATCATAATAATGAAAAATATTTGTTCCTGAGTTATTGTAGAGCAAAACGCAATAAAGTGGATCACGGAACCGAGAAAAGAAAGATAAAAGTTGGGTGATTTCAGTAGAAACGAGATCTCTGAGACAATTTGCGTTGTCAATATTTTTGTGATTGAATATCGTACTCTGATATAAAATAATACAGGACAGAAGAAAGTGATGTGAAATAAATGACAGAAGGTTCGTTGATTAGTTTGTTTCGACACGTGAATCGGATAGTCGGAATGGTAAACAATTTAGCATGAAATCGAGGAAAACCGAAAAAATAATGGCACAACCAAAATAGCCAAAATTGTAAAATCGGTCATCATAGAAGAATGTGGAGGGATCCTCTTTAACGATCCCTCCAGAGAAACGGCACGGCGATGGTCAATTTTTTTTTGCCAAAAATTAAATCTGTATGTAATATGTTATTATATACTTTATCCTGGTAAACTATTCTAAATTCAACTTATTGAACGCTAAGGCATTAACACTGTGGAATTCCATAGTAATATACTTAGGATATTGAAAATAACTTTGTTTAATCCACTAATAATTATTAAAAAACATAATTTTAATTTTTAATCTTAAATTTGAATTGTTGTGTCTTAATTAGTGTGAGTGGGAAAAGAAGCCGAGGACGACCGAGGAAAACATGGCATGACCAAATTAACCAATTACTAAAAGGCGGCCAAATTCGAAGTCGGAATAATCGACGTGCGTGCATGGTGCGATGTATGAATGTGGAGGAAGCCCGAGAGGTGTGCCAGGACAGGCCAGTGTGGCGATCCATCCTCTCTGCCTACCCCTCCGGGGAAATGGCGTGATGGTTAGTTAGTTAGTTAGTTAGTTAATTTTTAATTTTTAAATTTGAATTATTGTATCGAATTTTAAATGCGTTTTTATATTAGTCTTTCTTTGTTTAGTTTTTTATTATATTTTTACACCTGAAGATGGAGGGATCCTCCGCAACATGTTGTGTTTTTTAAATATATTTTTTAATAATTAGTGGATTAAACAAACTTATTTTCAATTTCCTAAGTATATTATTCTAAATTCCTTCTATTTTGTGTTGTTTTATAAGTTTATTTTTAAATATTCGTGTTTTTATATGATTTATTTGTATGGGGGAGATATGATGATATTTGTTAATGCCCTAGTAAGATAAAACAATTCACTCCCATTAAATGTAATAAAACTTTTAGAAAACAGGTGTTTTCATTAATATTGAATACCACAGTGTAAATGCTCTAAAATTTATCAAAATAGAGTTTATTATACAGTGATTAGGAGTACATTTATTTTTCACATGTTTCGATAAACAACTTCTTTCTTCGGTGTAAACTTTAACAAATTCGTATTCAATTATATACTATACATCATGTCATCTGCAATTGTGACATGTCAGTTGATTAGATTTGGTTTATTATTTCACGTCAAAAGATTTAAATGCCTGTTTATAAACAATACTTTTATTCAACCCACGTGGTAAGGTTAAGTTACATATAGAGGTATGCGCAACAGATTCGCATCTAGATACTAAAATTTTATTGGTATGTTACCAAATTTGTACTTAAGATAATGGTGAAATGGGGGTCATCCGTAATGACGAGATCATTGTCCCCTGTTCGGTAAATCACCTGCAGAACCGAGGATCATCTCGCCGGCCCGTTTACAAGAGACGCAGACGCAATCCGATTTCACCGTCCACGCTCCCACTGAATGGAGCTAATTTAGTACGCCGCATCCCGGGAACGGGCCGCGATCTTATTGTTTGCCTTTCTCGGACGTGACCGAGAGGCGGCGGGTCCAGTTATTTACGAAGCCCCGCTACCGACTTTACCTGCTTGTCATTTTTGGTTCGTGCTGATTTGTGGTATTCCGTAATATCAAATTACAGCCCAACGGATCGTATTGCGCGTGGAAACTCTTCGTTCCTTTTTTGTATTTTTTTTTCTAACGTAATTTCACAACTAGAATAAGAAGTTCGCTACTTTGTTTTTGAGGTAAACAGCTAAGACAACAACAAAAATTAACATCAAAGCGAGAATACTTAAAAAAAAACGTCGCCAATTATGACGTTATCGTTTCTATGATTTAGTTTTGTTAGTATACTTGAAAAGTTCAGTTGCAGACAACATCCTTACCCCCTTGAGGTGATTTTTGATTATCTTCATTCCTTTTTTATTTTTTTCTAATGTAATTTTTCTACTAGAAAAAATAACTTGCTTCTTACTTTTTGGAGTAAGAAGTTAAGACAAGTTAATAACAACAAAAAGTTCAGTTGCAGCACAACATCCTTGCCCCCTTGAAGTAATTAAAATTCAAAATTTATCATATGTTGTTATCCTTGTTTAGAGCTGCTGGTTCCGAAGTAAAAATAGCCCTGATGTTATTTATTGTTTCTTGAACAATGATGTAAAACTTCATATTAAATTATTAATATGTATGAAAAAACGATAGTTTTTAGGGAGTTTTATTATAATATTTATGTATGACATGTTTCGCCCTTCTAAGGCATTATCAAATATCAATGACATTTGATAATGCCTTAGAAGAGCGAAACATGTCATACATAAATATTATAAACTCCTTAAAAAACTATAGTTTTTTCATACATATTAATAGCCCTGATGTTGTTCAACCTCCGATAGGAGAGAAGCCGGAAGAAGAAAAAGAAAAAAAAAATCAAATTGAAAAGGAAATCAAAATGCGAAATACGTGTACACTATATTTAAAATATAAATTGCATTACACGATTTTTATGGTCATATTTTGAATGGATGGACGCAAAAATGTACCCCAACGTGCAAAAATAAATTGATCTCAATATTAAAATCACAATTTTTAAATGCATTCCAATTGGAACCAATCGAATCCCAATTCACCTTCGTACTGATAATGTAATTTACTGACTTCATTCTTATGCCAGGAAATTGCCAAGCAGTTATTATATTGGGATTTATTTATAAAATTTGGTTAAAAAAATACGTATTACATTTTACAAGTACGTGTGAATTGCAGAGTATGTTGTGTTGGAACTTGGGCATGATATTAGTGTGGGCGGGGCAGCCCATCCGGGGAGGTGGGTAACTACTGCTCCCCACTCGGCAATGCATAGTACAATATTATTTTAATCACGGGAGTAGGCAGCTCGGTAAACAGGGGCACCGAATCGCCCGGAGTTGCTTCATTTCATTCGTGGGGTACTTAATATCTTCCACAGAGCCGTGTTACTTTGTATCTGTAGTAATGCGTGCATGTACCTACCTAAAATATGCTTATCAAATCGCCCAGAAATATTTATAAAATATCTTTCGCGCCTATTCCTAATCACAGAGACAACAACAAATTCTTTCAAATTCAAATTATTTATTATTATATATTAAATTATTTATTTTGTGGAAGTTGGACGATCGAAGTGTGCGCAGGAGATGCCTATTGGTGGCGATGAGGTTCGCAACCCATCACACCGCGTCTCTCGCGGGGGCGAAAAGAGAAGGATGGAGTGCCGCATCGGTTAAAGTGTGGCAGTCCATTCTTTTTGCCTACCCTTTCGGGGAGATGGCGTGATGGTTAGTTAGTTCAAATTCTTTATTTTTACATATTATAGTCATTATAAGTATAAATACATTACGTCGCCAATATAGAAAATTATATTGACATAGTAACGCATGAACAAGTACGACGCCAATAAGGCTGATTCTTCTTGAATTCTTTCCAATATTTGGCGTATTTTTCTTTTGAATGTCGATCTCTAAGGCGATCATGTCCGGCAGTTTGATTGCTCTCCCCACCGGCATCACCAGAGGCAGGTTGATTTTGCATTTTGGGAGATAAAACAGTGTGTGCTGACGATATCGAAGATCCATCCGGAACATAGGGAAGACTACCCTCCAAGGTGGAGTTCTCAAAGAATCCCCTAATTAGTCTGAAGAAAGGGCTCAATGTGAATCCATACCTTTTTATCTGCAAACCATTGGTCCCCAGCATGCCTTATCTTTTGTCAATCATTGACTGGTTTTAATCACTGAACGTCCTACATCACTACAAATACAAAAGTAATATTATTTTCTATGAAAATTGTTCCTTTTATTTATATTAATTGCTAAGCGAGGTCTGCGCATCCGCACCTCATGTCAAAGAATGGGGTGTATTCTTCATCTTGTGAGGTTAAGTTATTTATTGATCTTGTTTTGGACATGTTTTGTATAATTTTTACGGAGAATGATTATTTCATGTTTTGTCAAAATGGTATTTATATTTAATGAGTGTTAGCGAATTCAGAAAATTTGTTTATAGGTTAGGTATTCTGTTAACCGTTAATATTAAAGCATAGACTATAATAACTCTCCACATATACGAAGCGGTGCAGTATAACCGTCAACCATCACTAGAACCAAAATACCGACTTCGTCTATACGTAGTCATTATATTTTTATATCATGCATTTTGCATATATATTTTTTTATGTGTACATACAACTGTTTAAATCGCTGCATAGGCTCTTGATATGGTATACAAGGGACATAATATGATATTATGTTGATTTTAATTTAATGGAATTTCTCATCGAGTTTGTTTTTTATAATTTCGACAATAAAAACATATTACACTGTTAAATTAAATAACTTTTTTTTATGTATCACAATTGTATTTTATTTAACGCGACAGCTGTTTCGTCAACCTATGTTGACATCATCAGGTCTTACAATAATATGTCAAATGTCAAATTTTCGTGATTTTTCGAACCTTTATGTTCCTATGTCGATTTGAATAATTTCTTTGATATAATTTTGAATTTCTTGCTGAAATTGAGTTAGGTACCTAAATATTTTAATTAAAATAACGGTTTGTTATTATTTATAGGAGAAAATGTTAAAGGTGGAAAATATAATAATAAAATAATAATAATATAACAGTAATTAGAGTAGTATAGAGTCAAAAACTATGAAACATAATAAATTAAAAACGGTAAATTATAACAGGAAGTAGATAATATTAATAAGAAACAACAAATACAATTGTGATACATAATACAAAGTTATTTAATTTAACAGTTTAAAATGTTAAGGTATCATAGTGTTTCGGCCAAAACAATGGACTTAAAAATATAATAAAACTTCTAGAAAATATGCGTTTTTATTAATTTTAATAATTTAATGTGGAGTTTTACCTCATTGTTCTAGAAACAATAAATAAGTATCACTTTAGTAGTGATTCACATCTATCTGAAAGCTTGACTCGTTAACCAAGGGACTTGGATTTGATCATGTACTCGTATATGAACTTAATTTTTATACGTTTAAACATATTTATTTCGGGATTTGAATAACATTCTTTTGTACGCTATTAAAATCGTAATAAAGTTAAAAAGTTTTCATTTGAATATAATTCCATAAATCGTATAAATAATGTTTTGATTCAATTTTCACGTTAGTTAAAAACTAGTTTAGAAAAACTCATATAAGGGATGTGGCGAAAGTATATAAACTATCGTTCCTTATACAATATACTTGAATGAAATATGCATAGCTAAATACCAAGAGCGTGAAGGTTCTTCATCCAGCACTTTATTTTAATGGATTACGAAGTTATGGCAGTTAGCTCGCATACGATAAGCTCACATATATTATAATATTATAAGCCGCTCTTGATTAAAAGTTTTTCGATTCTGTAAACGAACATGCGAGACTGACCGGCCATTAAATAAACAAAGAACATAAACGTTGGACATTGACGGAGGTGTTGCTTGGGCAGTATAATATTTCATGGCATTCCTCTTGACTAATGATCCGGAACACGAGTAATCTGATTAGAAACAATTTGAGCATACGCTTTTTATTGCCTAATTAGATATGAAATCCATCGAAATTTCTCACTCTATAGATAATGTAATGAAGTATTGCTACATTTTGCTATTTGGATTCGTACTTTTTTATATGTTAAAATCTATAATTCTTTTAATGCGATTACTTTAATCTAAAAATGTAATAAACAAAAATTGGATGACTAATTAGAGCTAGGATGTTTATTAAAATACTGAAAGATCAGATCAAATTGGCTGAAATTCTGCAATATATATTTAATATTAAAATTTCTTGATTAAACGTATAAAAACGTCTATCTCCTAGAAGTTTTATAATGTTTTATGAGAATGACGTTTTTCGCCTTCTTAAGGCATTATCAAATGAATTTTATTAATATTAAACATTTGATAAAACATTCGGAAGCCGAAACACGCCATTCCAATCGTATATAATAAAACATCCATAATACAGACTTCTAGTTATTTCATTCGTATTCATTATTTAATATGGAGTTTTACATCATTGTTATGATAGAAATAATAAATAGTGACATTTCTTGTTAAATGGTAATTTTTTTATTGTTCCTTGAACTACGACGTAAAACTTCTTATTAAATAATTAAAACGAATGAAAACTTCAGTTTTCAATAAGTTTTGTTTTATTTTATGGGAATAACATGTTTCACCTTGTTATGATGCCCATGTGACATTTGATAAATAATGCTTTTGCATGGTCATACGAGTACATGTGACTCCCATAAAATAACGTTAAAAACTTCTAGTATTTTTATATATAATACTATAAATGAATAACTTGAAACAATAACGAAATCTTCTAGTTATGGTGGATATATAAAAAAGATAATTTTAATCATTCACCAGGTAAATCAAGGTAAAAGAGACGTGACGTTACCGGTTACAGGTGACAATGATGTCTTAGTAATACACCCGTAAATATTCGAAAAATGTAATATCTCACGCTTCTCCTGTTTTGGAAGCTTTACTGTTTACGCCTTATTTTGTTTCGCCGATATTTTAACATCCGCTGTCAAACAAGATTTAAACATTTGTTTGCCGTAAATTGTCTGTTTGCCAACATGTTATTACAACAGAGCTTCGCACATTTTAGTTTTAGAGATGCCAGAGGGTCGGAAATCTAAATGAAAAAAGTTTTTTCACCTCTGACAGCACAATAAGCGATTTATAACGTTACAATATGTTTAAATTTGTTCGCCTTCAGCGCGATAGCCGCCCAGCACCCACAGAATATTGCACGGGGATACTTGGTCGTAAAATTTCGAATTTATCCGGTATTAAAAGTTTAGTGGCTCGCGACTTACGAGCAGTTCAGGCATTAAGCCACCGCTGACCTCTCCCGAGAAGGGACCAGAATAACCGCAGCCATCAACCAGCCCATATCGGAATACCTTTTTGGAAGTCGAACAGGTCTGATGACTCCATTCAATATAATGTGATTTGTTCATTTAGATTAAATCCAATAACCATTTACGAATGACTATTTTAAACATCCTTTAATAAGTAAACCGGATTTTGTGCGATACGTTAGTTTAAATTATTAACTTTTCTAAAAAATATATTTAAAATTTCATATTGAACAATTTTCTAGAATTTTTATTATATTTTATGTAAATGAGCTGTTTCAATTAGACGACCTTATCAAGGCGAAACGTGTCATTCCCATAGAATATTTTAAAACTTCAACAAAACAAAACAGACTTTTTCATTCATATTAATTATTTTATTTATTTGATATATATAAATAAATAATATTAAATATATCGTTGTTAAATTATATTTTCATGAAATTTAAATATGCCATATTTTTTTTCATTATATTATAGTTTTATCCCACCATTTTTTTTTTGGTTTGCGTAATAATACATATTATGTATTAAAATGCATTTTAAACGTTCGTTTTATTTAAAATACACAGTAATAATTTGCAAATTAGCTTGTAATGCTTACGGTAAAACAATAACAAGACTTTAAATATGCGCAGATACCAACAATCATTATTATTTTTTCACACGATCATGTTTATATAACCGTTATGTTCAACAAAAAGAGTTAAACTGTCCAAGCCCCTCTTGACTTTACGCATAAATCAGCACTAATCCTCAATATTATGATAGTGATAAAAGTGCAAATAAATTGTTAGCGGCGACAGAGGCTACAGAATTTAGGAAAAGAACATTCCAGGCGTTGCCGAGAGTAATTAAAGATGGCGAGATAACGTATATAATTGTCTGTAAATACAATTATTCCGCTTTCGGCACCTGTCATGACGCTTACGACATCTGTAACGTGTAATTACAGGACATAAATTGGATTTTATTCCTGGAATAGAATTCATTTAAATAATCAGCCGCGTCCACGCCTCGTCTCGAGGGACCGTCTCGCTCGAGTGGATGACTATACGTATAACCGACATTCGCTGGTCTCTATGAAATCGATACCTATCGATGTTTTATGCTTGACCAACTAATCGCGCCCACTCAGCGTCGCGACAGTCGTCTTCATATTAATACCTGGAGAGTGGAATACCTATCCGCAATACTCGTATATATCTTTCCTCTATAATGAAATATATACACAGAAATATATCCACAATCCACACATCCTCTGAAATATATCCACAGAAGCAAAGATGGCAGTACACAATGGAGTTCTAGTGCCAACCCTCATGTATGGAAGTGAAGCTTGGAGCTGGCAAAAGAAGGATGAAAGCAGGATAAACGCCGTAGAAAAGAGATCACTAAGAAGAATGTGCGGGAAAACGTTGTATGATAGAATACCGAACGATGAATTAAGAAAGAAATGTAAGGCAGATGACTGCATCATGAATAAAATTAAAAAAGGATCCCTGAGATGGTTCGGACATATGGAACGAATGGATGAGAGTAGAATGGTTAAAAAGTTGTACACAAGCAGCGTGAGTGGAAAAAGAAGCCGAGGACGACCGAGGAAAACATGGCATGACCAAATTAATCAATTTCTAAAAGGCGGCCACATTCGAAGTCGGAACAATCGACGTGCGTGCATGGTACGATGTATGGATGTAGAGGAAGCTAGAGAGGTATGCCAGGACAGGCCAGTGTGCGATCCATCCTCTCTGCCTACCCCTCCGGGGAAATGGCGTGATGGTTAGTTAGTTAGTTTTTCTATAATGTATTCACTCATTAATCATTCACTAGTTGCAACCCGTGATATATTCACGGAAGTAAATTTTTTCTACCCTGCAAAAACATGGTTCAGTGTACAATCGTAATCAGTAATAAGTTGTTACTTTTAATGTAAATATTTTTTCCACACACGTTATATTTCACAATTAACAATACTAAAATGTTATACTTTAGTTTTCCACACTTCTATCATACAAAAATAATCAGAACAAAATTCAAAGAAGCAACGCTCTCTCGTTCTCTTTACTCTGATTATATCCGGGTTTTTGCCTATTTATATTATGGTTTTTTGTCGTCAATAAAATAACAAAATAAGTGATTCATATTTTGCATTCTTGTAAAATCAAATTACACTTTTTAACGTTTTTAAGACACTACTGCTATTATCAATTGTTCCAAATTGAGATCTTTAAAAAAATAGTAATTGAATTGAATTAAACAATAACAACAACAAACCATCGCGCCGTTTTTCCGGAGGGATAGGCAGAGAGAATGTACCGTCACTCTATTGAATTCTGACACACCTCTCTAGCATCCGCTACATCCATATAGCGAGACATACACGCACGTCGATTCTTACGACTTCTAACACGGCCTAACACTTGAATTAGAATGATTGCTATGCGTCGTAACGTATTTTTTTGATAAATTAATTTGTTATAAACATTTAAAAAAAAAACTCTGGAGTCGTTCACTTCCCCTCAATATAGAAGTATTTCCAATATTGCTACCGAAACTTGTAAAGAAAAATAACGTTACAGTAGACACAACATTTTTTATTTACTAGATTTTTTACTCTTATGAAAAATGAACTTTTAGAGTTTAATCCACATAAATGATAAAATCCTTTTATTTAACTCTAATTTTGGATGGAGTTTTTAACATTGCTAGGACTATTCTAGGTAGAGAATTTCCATACACGTGTTCTTTCTTTTTTTCTTCTTTTTTTTTCTTGTAGACAACAGATCCTTTGAACCCAATTACTGTATACAATTTATTTTAGCTATTATATTGATTCTCATGACATGTGATAAGTAGCCAATCTATCGCCATTTTGTTCTCACGTGAATTCTACACCAAACCAAAGACAGTGTGACAATCACACTGCCATCGCCGGGGATCGAACCCGAGACCTTCGGTATGGAAGTCAGAGCTCTTACCAGTCTGCCTTGAAGGTCTTATGTTGTCTTAATGTTTGTTAGATTTCTTCCCCGATTTCCCCACATATTTTAAATATTTTTTCTGTATTATGTTTTAAGAATTCCGCCCTATGCTTAATTCATAGTAATGTAGTGCATCAACCTTCATAATTTATTACGCAATAGAGAGAATCTAAACTGTACCAGTAATTCCGGTTAGATAATGAATGGCTATATTTAAATCACATGTCAACAGTCTAATTGATGTATACTAGCATAGTAAGTGTATCTCTTACCACTAATTTCAAGACTTATAATTAGATGTTAGACAGGTTCTCAAATTATTAAAATTTTACAAATTTCGAAAATTACATTCGAAGATTGATTTCTTCTAAATTCTAAATTTTTATTTCGTCTATTTTTAAGTTAATTTTATATAACGAAAAAAGGTCAATAGAATATGAAACCGAAATCGGTCATAACTAAGAGAACAAGTGGAATAAAAATTAATATGTAAAATATTAATAATTTTTTGTTTAAAAAATTTTCATATTCACTTTAATTTATGTTGTCGAACTTAATTTTTTTTTTTTCCAAAAAAAACAATATCAGTAGTTTTTAGGGTCGATGTAACCCTTTAATAATAATATGCTAAATTTAAAAGCGACGTTTTTTGGATGTAATCACCTTAGGGACTCATTTTGACGTTATTTAAATCTAAAAATCCAAACATGAAAGTATTATAAAATAGAACAAAATAACAAGTTTTAAATTGGGTATGAAATATGAAAAATAAAGGTTTTCAGCTTAGATCTGAAATCTATCGGATCATTTACGCATCTAAGTTATGAAGGAAGATTGTTTCAAGCTGATGGACCGGCTACCGCAAAGGCTCGATCCCCAAAAATTGTACTAGGGCAACGCTTAAGCTCAACTAACCTTCCTATTGCCGAGGAGTTCCCCGAGTGAAGTGTGGATTTCCTTCGAAGTCTGTCCAGCAGAGTTTATACCTTTATCGATGATTTCTTTAAAAAAAATGACAACTTTTAACCTTGAACTTTTGAAACTGTACCATTTTTCAAGCTTATATTGAATTATGTATTTTTTTTAATGATAAATGAATGATTAAAGATTGTATTATATAATAATTAAATAAAACGATGTTCTTTAACGACTTCCACTTTTGTCTTTATTTCGACAGCAACCGGTTTCGCCAAGCTCGCGGGCATCGACAAAGTGGTCAACAGACTGATACTGCCAGGGAGTCTAGCGAAACTGGTCGCTGTCGAAATAAAGACAAAAGTGGAATTAGTTAAAGAACATCGTTTCATTTCAAATGAACTTCCATCAAAAGTAAAATCATTTGAGGTGTGTTATATTTACACAAAGTGTTCTAAATTAGTTATCTTTTTTTCAGTACAACTGAATTAATTTAATTTATTGTATTAATTTGCACTTTTATTTCGAATTGGTTTTGTTTCAGGTAAAGTTAGCCACGGGATAACGTTTAACATTTATCACGTGTCGGATTGTTTCCTCGCTCACGTAAGACCATACATTTAAGTGTTACTTCCCTAAGAATCTAAGTATCGGGAATTTTATGTGCTGTTTTCGAATTAAATTGCTTCTACGTGTTTCTTTTACTTTTCCCGTAATGCCCATTGTAGTCCGTGCACACAAAGCCTGGGAATTGATCTCTAAGTCAATAAGTCTGTATCCCTGTAATATTTCTTGTCGATTATTCGTATAAATGTAAGTATACGCATTCTCTTGGATTCGTTATCTGAGATCTTTTCTATTGGCCTTGTTTCCGTGTTAGTCACGATTTCGATTAAACGATCAAATTATTAGAAAAAAAAACACCATAGTTAGTCGAGAATATTCGAATTGTGAATAAATAAAGAATAACATGTTAGTATTAAAATACAATATTAGAATTAACTAAGAAGTCTATACCACAACTTACATAAACAACAAAATCAATCACTACGTATTATTTCCTCATTCGATTATTCAATAACAGATCAAGAATTTTATAATGCCAATCGAATAAAGCAAAATATATACAAAAAATAGTTATTATTTCTTGAACAATAATATCAAACTCTATATTAAACAATTAATACGAATGAAAACGTCTGTTTTATAGAAATTTTATTATATTTGATGGAAATTACATTTTTCGCCGTGCTAAGGTATAATCGAATGTCAAAGTAATTTGATAATACCTTAGAAAGACGAAACATGTCATTCCATAAAATGTATAAAACTTAAAAAAAAAAGTTCTTTTTTATTAATTTATACAAAAATACATAAGAATAATCACCAAAATTATTTATTTTAAAACATGTATTATTAAATATTCTCTTACATGTTGATTGTTGTGGTAGTATCCAAAATGCGTAAAAATATAGCGTTTTATGAATTATATAGGAAACATAACCTCAAACCTGGAGGCTGGAATCAGTGGCAGCACCAGCGTTCAAGCCTGACCCACGCCAGATTGTCGCGCTAATAGTTATATGTCAAAATAAGGTTATACCTACCTAAAAATATTTGCAATGATAGATGACAAATAGTATTCTAAAAATGAAATCAAACGAGGATAAAAACATGTCACGTGACACCGTGACATGCATGTCGAATTTTCCAATTTCGAACATGACCGTCTTTTAGTAACTGATTAATTTGACCCCGTTTTCCTCCGTCTTCTTCAATTTATTTTTTCATTCACAATACTTGCCTATGTTCGTTCCATATGCCCAAACCATCTTAGAGTAACATTTTTATTAATTTTACGCACCACTCTGCCTTACATTCTATTATACATTTCTTCGTTCAGTAATATTTCATACATCGTTTTTCCGACAATGTTTCTTAGTGATCTAATTTATACGACATTTATCTTATCTCATTATTTTGTCAACTTCAAGCTTCATTTCCATACGTAAGTGTTGGCACTAAAATTCTTTATTGTAACGCCATATTTTCTTTAGCTATATATTTATATTTCTACGCGATAAAGTTGATTGTCTCATTTAATTTTTTTCCTTGTATACAACAGGTCGTTTGAACCCAATTTCTGTATACAATTTATTTTAGCTATTATATTGATTCTTATGACATTTGATAGGTAGCTAATCTTTCGCCATGTTATTGTCACGTGAATTCTACACCAGACCAATGACATTGTGACAATCATACTGCCATCACCAGGAATTGAACCCGGGACCTTTTACCACTCTGCCATGAAGGTCGTTTAATTTGCTCTCAGCACCAATCTTTCTTTCGATATCTTTATCTATATATTCGTCTCTTGTAAACGTGTATCTATCATGATGTAAAACTTCATATAAAATAATTAATACGTTTTCTAGAAGTTTTATTATATTTCATAGAAATAACATGTGTCGTATTGCTAAGGCATTACAAATGTCACGATGCATTAATAACATAAGATAATGCCTTAGTAAGGCGAAACATGTTTTTCCCAATAACTAATCGTAAAATAACTAATCGTGGCACGATCAAATAAATCAAATATTGAATGTCGGCCATGTGAGGAGTCAGAGAAATCGATGCGCGTGCATGACACGATGTATGAATGTTGAGGAAGCGAGAGAAATATGTCAGGAAAGAAAAGTGTGGCAGTCCATTCTTTCTGCCTACCCCTTCAGGGAGACGGCGTGATGGTTAGTTAGTTAGTTAGTTAATCGTATAATAAAACTTCTTAAAAACCGACGTTTCCATTCGTAGATAAATTTAGTTAAAAAATCGGCTCCCTGTATTTTTTTAAAGACGTGACAAACTATCATTGCACGGCACTGGCTCTTTGTACTTTGAAAAGTTTGTTCTATTTCTAACAATTTCTCTGCAGCACTATTATATAAATTGTACGTTTTCCTTTTAGAATACAATGTTTAGGATTGACCCTGCGGTAACGCGGATGATAATACACCCTGCCTTGCGACCGCAAATTGTTGCACTTGTAACAGTAAAGTAACCGGCAGATAAATCTGCTAAGGACTTCCGTGGGGCTTAAATTATACCCACTCCTACACGGTTAGCAGTCCCGAGTAAAGCACCGCTCGCCTAGGGTATCTTATCTACATAGAATTATAAATTAGCCCTTAACCGCTTGGCTAACAAACGCATTCTGCCATTCTAACCTCAATTTCATAAATGAGTATTATTTACGTGTTACCGTATCTGTACCTACCTGCATAACTTGGAACAGTATTTACAAGAACGCAAGGATATAAAAAGTAGGTAATTTAAAAGATTGGTATTGAAAACAAAGTAACGGTATACTAAAAAGTCATCACATATTAGAAACAACAACAACAAACCATCACGCCGTTTCCCCGTAGGGGTAGGCAGAGAGAATGGACCGCCACACTTCTCTATCCTGGCACACCTCTCTAGCATCCTCCACATTAATACAGCGAGTCATACACGCACGTCGATTCCTTAGAAACATATTTTTATAATTGAGATTTAGTGCCAACCCGTGTTTATGGAAATAAAGCATGATGCTATAAAAATAAGATTAATGATGTGGGTCACAACGGAAAAACGATGTGTAATATATATATATATTTAAAAAAAAAAAAAAAGACTAATATCAAGGATTTACATCAATGATATTAGAATTTATTTTACAATCTTCAATGTGAGCAGAAAATAGCTCATTATCTGGTCGTGTCCAGGCTTGAACCCATGTCCCCTGGATCAGGAGCCAAGCGTTCTATCCCCTAGACCACCACCCGATTGGCTAACTAACCATCACGCCGTCTCTCCGAATGGATAGGCAGAAATTATGGAATCTCATAGTGGTTTTCCCTGACACACTTCTCTCATTCATAACATCGTGTCATTCACGCATGTCCGTATCTTCGACTTCTCACCGACATTTAATAATTGATTGATTTGATCCTAGGTCTTTCTCTATTTCGTGTTCCGTTTGCGTCGTTAGCAAGTATATTCGTTAAATTTCTTTCTTCATTTGTTATTTAGTTGAAAAGTTCATTAAGATGTTTAGACACGTATAAAAGATTGATTGAAGTAATAATGCTAACAAAAGTAAACGTTAACGATCTGAATGGAGCAAGAAATAAATGAAGACCGAAGATACCGTGGCATGATATTCTTCTTCTTCTTCCTTGTTGTAAACCTATGTGGTCTGTTCTCCAAAGTGTTGCTCCTCCTGTAAGGTAGACTCCCAGCTGCCCTTCCATATTTTAGGAGGTCTTACACGAGAACAATTTCCATGAGGCTGATTATGTAGTGCAATATAGGGAAGTTTGGTGGTGTCCATGACATGACCGTTTGAACATGATCGTACCAGTCCCTTTTTCGCTATCTGCTCCATCTTATAATATCCTCAACCTCACATATCTCTCTTATTCTGGTGTTCGTCGTGCGATCTCTCAGTGTCTTGCCTGCTACCATCCTCAGTGTCTTCATCTCGGAAGTCCTCAAACGATGGCACGAACAAATTAATTAAATATTAAACGTCCTGCGTGCATGATATGAACGTTTAGAGATGAGAGAAATGTCAGGTAAGAAGAGTGTGGCGTTCCATTCGCAGAAATGGCATGATTGTTAGTTAGTTAATACGCATTCAATCAATCGAACAATCAGTGCTCTCAATACAATTACAATTGAGACTACGCTAGATTTTTTTTAACACTCACTCTTGTAAACAAGCAGAACTATTCGCCGGTGAAAGGTGTTTTATTTTTCACCTGAAAAAAATGTGGAGCAGATAATGAATGATGAGTGCGTGACGTCAAACGCGCATGTTCCATTTCTCCTTTTTTATTCACCCATAGAAACTATTTTCTTTTCGTCGCTAACATTGTTGTTTATAAGTATTACTTGTTTTAGTTCATCGTGTTTCAGTTTGTTAATATGTCAAAATAAGTCCCCAATGCAATGATTTTATTTATATTGCCTGTGTAAAAAAATAATAAATAAATACATACGTATGTAAGTTTCTTACTGCATGTAAATGGTAAACTGCAAATTTTATTACTTTTAAAATAATGCGTCCCAATGTATAATTTTGTATATATTGTACGCTAATATAACATAATATGTTATATACATTTAATAAGTTTTATTATTCTTCTGCTAAAGGAGAGCAAATTCCAATCTACAAGACATGCGTACGTCCTATGACATATGGAATAGAAACGAGAGCTGACACCATCAGAACAAAAAGTCTCCTAAGAACCACAGAAATGAAGACTCTCCGATCCGTTGCGGGAAAGACACTCCGAGACAGAATAAGAAATTATGAAATAAGAAAGATCTGCAATGTAGAAGATGTCGTGCGATGGGGAAGACTGAGAAGATGCTACTGGAGAGATCACGTGGAAAGAGCATGTTCTGAAAGAGTGATCAATATAGCCGCAAATAAAGTTCCAACAGGAAATCGACCGGCAGGAAGACCACCTAAAAGATGGCGAGACAGTAGGACATCTGTATCCCAGGAACAGGCTCCGAGAAATAACAGGACAGAGTCCTAAATAAAGCAGAAGAAGGAGAAGATTCTTATTTGATTTTTTTTATTAAATCTGTAAACTATTTTCATATTCATATATTAAAAGAAACCTGTTACTTATCTCTGATACACAATTTTTTTTCTGCCCCTTTGACAAATTGGTGGCATAAAGCTTGCATTTTAAGTGAGAGGTTCATTCATTCAACGGTGTTAATTGACTGTTCCGCCAGAATACGAATTCCCATGGAAAACCCGGACGACCCTGAACCGAATGTGCACACACTCTGGTAGATCCATAGACAACATAGTAAGATGTAGTATTCTGGATGGCGTACGACGTTCTGCATCTATGGCGTTGAGAAATCAATGCTGCACACATTGGAATGCCCTTGCTGTCCTGTGACATACACGGAGGAAGGTCTGGTTCAGAGATCCGGTAGTGTGGTCCAGCTTGAAGGTTATTTAACCAAATTACCTTTACACGAAGAAGAAGATAGTCGGCAAAATACAGTGATGGTAGAAGTAATCACAAACATAGTTTATGATGGTTTCATTCTCTGCGGTTATTAGTGATTTAAAAAATGATTTGTAATTGTCCATTGATTGCAAGAAGCTATAACCGCCTATTGTAATTTATTAAGATTATGAATTAATTCAGTCTGATTTTTCAGGTATTTGAAAGATAAGGCTATGACCTATTTATGCAGCTACTCGACCAGTTATTTAGAATATTATAATAATTCATCATTTTTAAGTATCGATAGGTGCCGATGTCGAAATATCTGCCTAAATACAAGGTGTCAAACGCATAAATAAAGCAATTTACATACATATTATTCGTATCTTCATACGCCATATTTTTCATTTATAACGGTACGATCTCTGCGTATCGGTATTATTGAGGAGTATTAAAAGGTGAAATGCTTCCAGAATAACCTCGGACCGAAGTGGCTTGCTTCACGATAAAGCGATTAGTGATTACCCATTCGATCGACTTCCGTCCGCGGGGACTCGAGAGAGACCGTTTTACCGAAGTATTAGCGGACTTTTACTATGGTATTACTGGCTGGAGCATTTATTTATTTTGTATGGAAGCCTATGTAGCTGTTATTTTAAAGCAATCCGATGACTATACAATGTAATATGGTAATCAGTCAAGTTTCCCGTCGAAACGAATTCGTACTTTTAGTCCACAAAGTGTATTGTTTCTGATTAATCGTTAATAGTGTAGTAAATAATAATTAGATGCTTTTGTATTACTTTTATCATAATTAAAACGAAACGATTGAGGCGTTTATCTGTTAAATACTTTCGCATGCGGCTTACTCACCAGACTTGGCTCCAACTGATTACTACTTATTTGCATCGATGGGACACGCACTTGCCGAGCAGCGTGCTTCTTACGAAAATGGCTCGATGATTCGTTTACCTCAAACGAGTTTTTTGGCGTGGGATTCATAAATTACCGGAGAGAAGGATGTGTAATAATAAATAATAAAATAACAGACATTAAAACTCTTCATCGATTATCTAAGTTAGCAATTCATTGGTTAATTTACAGATGTTTCCTTGTCCCAAGGGACGGAACACAGTTGAGTAACTGTAATCTATAATAGAAGTTTTCATTCAACCAATTTTATATTTTAGTTATAGCTTATTACTTTTCCATCCGGCTTCACTTTTTCAGTTAAACGCTCTGCTTGCTAAGGTTTCTTTTCCTTGACAGAAGCTGAGCGACCATCTCCGGGGACCCGTGTTCTGTGCAAGCTGTGAGCGCCATTTTATATTTTTTATAATAAAAAAATGTACGAAGTCATCTAGATGAGTTGATTTCTACACTAAATTGGTTTAGGTACTAATGGACTTTTTATATAGTAATCGTCAGATATATAGCGGTTGATTAATGGTATCTCGACTATTATTAAGAAAATATACATTTAAACTTTTTAAGTTTCACCATCTTAAAAAAACTATAAAATTTTCTATTACATTAAACTTTATGAATTATATTACGAGTATATAACATTAAAAAGTAAAATAGAAACGTTCTGCGTTAAAACTTTTACTTGTGTATCTATTATGTATGTGTTTATTTGGTGTTAAATTTTGTATATAAAATAAATATTATTTAACCTTATTTTAGTAGTTAGGAATACAGCAATCCGAGAAGTCTGCGAGGTCGAGGATTTGGTCAGATGGGGACGTCAAAGACGGCGATACTGGCATCAACATGTATAAAGAATAAGCTCAAATAGGATACCATACATAGCTCTCCATGGAACGCTAAATGGACAACGCCGACCAGGAAGACCCCCGAAACGGTGGAGAGAAAGCTGGAGTTCAGCGTCTCAAGAGGACCCGCCTGAAATAACAGACTCCTGAGTCTGCCAAAAGTAAAGAATAAGAAGAAGATTCTATTAGTAATTATGTGTGAGGTTACCCATGCCTGATATCCTCATCTTAATTTATGTTCTCTTTGACGTTGTAAATAACTGTCTTCTAAACCGGTCGTGGGTAATAAATTCAAAAACTCAACAGTTAAATTAAAAGTATAAAAGTATTGTGTGCTATTTTTTAAATTATAAATTATTTCTAATGTGAATGCTTTGTTAAAATTATATAAATATCCGTTGAGACTTTATTTTTATTTCAATAGTAATAATTAATTTTGTTACAATGTGCTTTTTTATGACTAAAAAACAGTCATATTTATTATAGACTATTCATTTTGTAGTTAACATTAAACTTAGTTTGCGTTTATATCAATAGGTTTACAAAAGTATACATACGAATATATCGATTGCAAGATCACGCTGATTGCAAACTAAAAAGCTTGTTCAAAAATATATTTGAATATGTTAAAAGAATCATCGTTTTAAAATTTTAATTGCTTGATTAAATTTATAAAATCCTGGCCTAAAACACTTCGAAAATGGTTCAGTTGCAACACAACATCCTTGTTTAGACCTGCTACATTCAAACTTAAAATAGACACGATGCTATCTAACCTCCGATAGGAGAGGAACAAGTAGACAATGAAGAAATGGAGAGTTTTGAACTGCTTGAAAAAAATATTGAAGATTTCACTGTTTGCTATTTTCCTGTAAAGGTAACGCAAACATCCGTTATTTTCGATTCGGGTTTTTTTTCAGTATATTTTCACGACGGGATTTATGTCGCTCTATGCGCCTGCACTATAATTCAAATGAAGTTAAATCATTCGTAGGGTTATTAAAAATGCAACTATCGAAATTCTAAAGCGGGTCCGAGTATCAGCTAAGATTTCCGCTATAGTTTTAATGACCGCCTTACACGGAGAGTTGGTCGGCCGTAAATAACTCAAAACATGTCAATATTAAGTGTTCGATCTCGCCTCGTGAGGCGGGCAAGTTGGTTGGATGAAATGATTATTTCTAATTATTTTAATTGTGGTTACCAGATCCCAGTCTGATGGGTCAATCTGCTTCTTGAATTTTTTCATATTGTGATATTTATGAAGCCTCGGAATGTGGCAATTTCATCATGGCTATTATTATATAGTATTATTATATCCAAAGTAGTTACAAATCTAATTTTATATAATAAGGCTTATTGTAAGGTTTTTGTACGTATATAAGTGTCTTACATTTCTTTAAAGTTCAAAAAATATAAGTAGTCTTAGGAATTCAGTATTTCCATCATTAAATAATTGATACGGATGAAAACATATTTTATTATATCTTATGAGAATGTCATGTTTCGCCTTGCTAAGGCATTATTAAATGTTTGAAAGGCGAGCTAGGCGAAACATGTCATTCCCATAAAATATAATAAAACTTCGAATCAATCATTATTCTTTAGAAGATATAAAAACATATTTCTTTATACAAAATGTGTACAAATTGGCCCTTTTTGGACTTAAAATATTATATTTGACGTAAAACTATTTTTTTGTACAACAAAAATCCTTTCAGTGTGGTTTTCCTCATCAAAATGATTAAATTTAGGGTGTGAATTTATCAAAGCTTTTGCTGCTCTCAAACGAATGTGCCCCTCTGCCTCTATGCTCTGTATGTAAATCCCATTTTTTATTTAAATTATTTGTGCTGACGTGTGCCCTTCCCGGTGCGGCACTCCACCATCGGCGGGAGAATGCCTACCCTCCGCCGCAGACCGAGGGCGAGGGTGGAATGGAGTGCTCCTTTATTTTAAACTTGGGGTGCAAATAGATTTAGCCAAACGAGACGTAATAAAAAACAATCGATATTCCAGAGCCATTGCAGTTTGTACGATTCGACGCGGATTTGTGTCAGTAATAGAATCCTACATAATACAAACTTCCTGCATTATCCGCATTTAGTTGCATTCGCAGAGATTGCGGGATAGATTGCCCGTGGCTTCGGGATAACCAACATCTAAGATTCACTTTGAACTGTATTCAAACACTACATTGAATGCGAAGAAATATAGAGATACTTCGCAGAGTTCACAAGACAAATGTCCTGGATTCGCAATATCTGAAATTGAATGTGATGCTGTGAGTAGTACAATATAAATTTACAATGAAATTTTTCTCTAGTGAGATCTATCGGTAATGTTAGAATATCTGCCTTAGGATTTGGATAACTGACTGAAATTTATTGTAGCTGATTCTTTTTAGTTATTTTTAAAAGGTTTGCACACTTAATAATAACTTTGCACACAATAACTTTGCACACGATAAATAAACAGAGTTCCTGATATGGCATTCCTTTTGAGTTATGATTTTACAATTGAAAATTTTATCGTCGTAAAAATCATATGACGTGAAAAAGCTTTAATTGCACATTGTAATCATATAAAATCTTGAAACTTAAACACCTCGTAACTATGGCGTTATAAATGCCGTTTTTTGTGTGAAATTCTTAATATTAAAAAAAATACCAATTGAATAACCTGTAAGAAGTAAAAATGTGTAAATTCGTTATTTATATTTGATTCATATTTTTAATGAGAACATTTTACATAACTAGAGTTCTATAATATTCTATGCAACTAGTAAATGTAATGGCCTTTTAATTGATAGGTATTATCGTTTAATAATCTCCAGTGACATTTTTACGATATAATATTTATTAAATGGCCCGTGTAGATTCGGTGAACCGCCGGTATAGCTGAGATTGGCGCTAATGGTCCGAAGATGCTGTATATTGTAATAGATCGCCATAAAAAGCTTAAAAGGCATTACTGCCGATTAAACGTCGGTATGTACCGAAGATGATTATGCGAAATCGTAGTCGTTAAAACGGTATTTGTGAAACAGACGGGGCATTATAATAACAAAGGTCATTTGGGGAGAACCGCCCCGGCGCCCCCGGACCACATATGGTGCAGCACGATAATTATCCCGGCTTCATTATCCCGGCTCCCGGGAGCTCGTTACCCGCCATTGTCTTGAAACCGTTGAGCCTTGATATTGGAAATTCAATTCTGTAATTTTCGAACACCGACATTTTTACCATTTAGTTCATTTTCTTATGTTAAGATTATTTTTTTTCGTCCCATTTGATTTCATTTTTTGGGGTCGGTCTTCCTCGTAAGCAGTCGTTACATTTACTTTAAATTATAAGACACCATTAGAGTATTCATCATATTACTAGCGAACGAATTCTGCCTCTTAGTAAGGTGGGTAATTGAAGATTTTTTTTACAATCGTGTAATGCCAATCTCAAAATAGACTGTTGAACTTCAGAGGAGAATCGATCATTGGTTGGCAGCAAATGGTAATCTGAATAAATTCTTCTACAGCAACATTCCCCAATGTCTCAAACGCCGAATGTGTTACCAATGGTAACCTCCAGTATTGACATATGGACCAGAAACGCTTACATTTACCAAATTAACTTTCAGGAAACTCCGTGTTGCACAGAGAAAACTCGAAAGAGCCATGCCACATATGAAATTCTCAAACCGGAAAAGAAACACTGAGATACGTAGAAGGTCGGGAGTAACGGTTGCGGGACATTTTGGCACACTGAGAGCAAAGATGGACTAAAAAGGTACTGGAATGGAGACCTCCTAAAGAAAAAAGAAGTAGAGGGAGACTCCGCACAATGATCTGATGATGTAAGGAGAATCGCTGGTGACTGGATGCAGAAAGCGCAAAACAGAAATGAACGGACAAAATCTGATGAAAAATAAGAAGAAAACATGCCCTAACTACTGGAATCCCGTTTCAACTAGATTCGTAGTTATTTAGGACACTTTTTAGCAGCTCATCGTGAACTCGTGTCTAATGTTGTGTCATATGACATCGTTAGCCATTTGTACAATTTTTTCACTGTCCAGCACTTTACTCGTACCTACCATATGGCAGGTATCACTATATTACTGTATAAAAAAATGTTCATCAACAATTTCTTAATTTTGAGTATAGATATATATATATATATATATATATATATATATATATATATATATATATATATATATATATATATATATATATATCTGCTCAGCAGCAGCTATATATATATATATATATATATATATATATATATATATATATATAATCATATATATATATATATATATATATATATATATATATATATATATATATATATACGAGCCCCCCTGAAACGTTATTTTCGCCCCCGAACCCCCGGGTGCGACCCATCGTCTGGGACTGCCATATATATATATATACTCGGATATATATATATATATATATATATATATATATATATATATATATATATGTTATATATCCCGAAACGTTATCGCCCCCGAACCCCGCGGACCCATCGTCTGGGGCTGCCCGTATATATATATGATATAGATATATATATATATATATATATATATATATATATATATATATTATATATATATATATATCTATATATATATATATATATATATATATATATATATATATATATATATATATATATATAGCAGTGTATATATATATATATATATATATATATATATATATATATATATATATATATATATATATATATATATATATAAATATTTGTATATTTATATAAAAATATCTAAGTTGATGATTATAAGAAAGGTTAAGTCTAGCTGTTTTTTTTTAATTTTAAGAATGTGTCTTCGCGTCATATTAGACAGTTGGTTCTAACACGCAATAAATCGTGATACGATCAGACATTAGTTTTTGCGCATTATTGCTGCACATTTTTTATTCGTATTATCTGATATAGCATTCGCATTCCGTGGGCGGAAAGAGATTGACGGACGGTATTCAGATACATGTGCAGTGCGAGAGTATCAATGGCAAAGAGGGAGCGTTACATGATATTGCTTGACGTGTTCTTAGCTTACTATACATACGAGTACTCATAGAAACATGTATACACGATACAAAAACTAATTACTTCGCGGCTCTAGATGGTAGCGATAATCAAATAATTGTTGCGGGATACCACGTTCAAATCACGAATTATAGAGAGGATATCTGAATCCCAGAACCCTTTTCCATTCAAACATCCGATCCTAATCATTCTACATCCACGCTCCTTCGTGTTTATTTAACATCCAGCAATGAGTTTTCATCTGTGATGGATACCGATTGACGTGTTCTTGGTGGGCAAATTCACTGCTGTCGGGACTGTCGCGCGGGAAAGACGTACATACGTTCCGTAAAAAGCTGTTAGAATAAAAGTGAATGATTTCAATTGCGCACCATTTTTGGTAAGGAAGTACGAGAACAAGTCAGTAAAGCCTCTGCCGTGTCAGGATGTCTGAAGAATATGGTCTGGAAGAACAAGCACATGCGTATCGACTGCAAAATCAGAATTTATAAAACATGCGTGCGACCTATCATGACGTACGCTGTAGAGACGCGGGCCGACACTATGCGAACCATGGGACAACTAAGAACATCGGAGATGGAGGTCCTAAGATCAATTACTGGAAAAACTCTCCGAGATCAGACATAAGAAAAACTTGCAAAATAAATGATATCGTTCAGTGGAGTAGATCCAGAAGAAGATACTGGAGGGACCATGTAGCTCGAATGGGTGGTGACAGACTTGCATATACAGCCGCTTATGAAATCCCATCCGGACACCGCCCACCGCCTAAGAGATGGAAGGACAGCTGGACCTCATCATCCGACGAGACATGATTTCTGTTTCACAGATCGTCAGATCTATTAAAAGAAGAAGAAGACAATTTTTGGTTTTATGATTTGATGGGTCGATAGGAGACAGATAGGAATTTGTTTGATAGTGGGACAAAGAGGACTCCTGAAAAGAACTCGATATTAAAAACCTGGTGTCAGTATCTAAATTCTATATTTCTTAAAGATCTGTTAAAAATGGAATACGAGTCTAACCAGGTTCCAGAATAGGACTCCATTCCCAGATATCTATATTATTTTATATAGTTATTCATAAATGATTTATTTTCTTCACAACAGATCGTTTTCAATGTAATAATTTTTAATTTTTAATGTGAATATCTGGTTTACACATAATTAAAATCATATTTATGGCGTGCGTGTTTGCTATCCGTTATATTTTAATTAATGAATATTTTATACGTGGAAAGGTAAAGTTCAAATATTTTTTTCTAATGTAATAAATAAAAACAGTATGCCTTTTTGCTGATTCATCACTTCCAGTTGTTCACAATGTGATTGAATGTTCGAACAATGGTGGAACCGAGTGAGCCTCCCCCTTGAATCTTCCACCAAATTAACAATTGCTTTCAACTGCGCTAAAACCATTGCCTGTACGAAGTGTTTGGAAATCATTTGTCCTTACCGAATGGGGGAGGAAATTATTGTAACAATATTTTATGCATTTATTTAGTTGATTTTATTATAATATGTTATTGATTTAATTAGGCGCAGCATCCTAGCATATATATAACTTCCAAAAAATTGTCAGACGTGGTGGTCGTAAGAAGGGAGGAATGGGGAATGTTGTTAAACATAAAGCGATCGCTCAACCCAACCAATGACAGGTCATAAGTCCTGTAAGCGCCTCGGCCACCATATTCTGTTCCCAGAAAACAGTTAACATCTTCGTCTCTATTGAGATACAATTAATCCTTATAAAAAAAGAATAAATCTGTTTGTAAAAATGATTATGTTGTTTCGAATCCAAGTCCTTAGATTTTTAAACAAAAAATAATTTTAAATTTGTGTTTTTTTTAATTTGTATTAGATACAAAAGAAAACATAATATAGTTCTAGTGCCAACCCTTATGTGTGGAAGTGAGCGTGGAGCTGTCAAAAAATGATGAAAGTAGGATAAATGCCGTAGAAATGAGATGACTGAGAAGAATGTGCGGGAAAATGATATATGATAGAATACAAAATGACGAAATAAGAAAGAAATGTAAGGCAGATGATTGCACCATAAGTAAAATTAAAAGATGAATCTCTCAGATGGTTTGGACATATGGAATGAATGGACAAGAGAAGAATGGTTAAAATGTTGTATACAAGCAGTGTGAGTGGAAAGAGAAGTCGTGGAAGACCAAGGAAAGCATGGCATGACCAAATTGATCAAATACTGAAAGGCGGCCACATTATAAGTCGGAAAAATCGATGAACGTGAATGTTACGATGTATGAATGTGGAGGAAGCTAGAGAGGTATGTCAGGGCAGAACGGCATGGCGGTCCATCCTCTTTGCCTTCCCTTCCGGGGAAACGGCGTGATGGTTAGTTAGCTAGTTTAAGAAAGCTACAACATGTCAAATAGTATTACGACTAGATTATACTCAATGTAAAATTAATCTAGTTATTTTTATTATTCCTTTGTGTTAGTAGCATGTTGTTCTGTTGTAGAAACCGTAGAATGTTATTTATATGCGGTAACAAACAGCGATTGTAATACATACGAGTATACAAAATACACAGAAACAATGAAATAAGACCAATAACATTCTACCACAAATATAAATGATTAAAACAGTTAACAGTATAGACTAATGAATCGAAATCGAAGTCGAGGTTAAACTAAAATAAAAACTAAAGAAAAGTGATAGATTAAAAAAAAGTTAAGTTTCGTTCACGCCGAAAGGTTGCTCCAACACGTCCAAGTAGATGCAACAATAGTAAACGGCTATTTCTTTAAACGTGTGTGCGTGAACGGTGTTTTAACCGCGAAACGCTAAAATAACAAATCATTGAACCATTGACCGTTGTCGTTAGATGCAGCTAAGGCCATCTCAAACTGGTCTAACCGATGTCTGCAGATTACCGCCCGCAAGGGGGAGTGCGGGCGGGTGGCTCCCTAGGATCCCGGCCGGTGGCTGGTGGCTGGTGGTGGCTGTTCACGAACCGGTTCAAAGCGTCTATTTTATTACGTATTTTTCTCTATGCGAATGACAAATTACTTTACGGGATTTTGATATTCACTCATTTTAATTGTGACGAAATTTAGTAGTAAAAAGGATAAACATTTAGTCATTTATTCGTTACCTACAAAGTAATGAAAAATTGACATTTCATATGGGAGCTGTATCGATTTATATTAACATTAAAAATGCAGTTTCAAGAGACACTTTATTCAAAACTCTGATATGTTCTCAATGCATTTAACCATTCCTTATTAATGGTGTGTATCTACATACTCGTATTGTTTCTAATACCTTTCTAAATATAATAAATACCGGATTAAGAAAATTACATCTTCGTCTCTATTAAGATACAATTAATCCTTAATTAATATATTACATAATCAATATTTATTCGGCATAGAACGTGTATTTTTATTGAAAATCGGAGATAAATCACTCACACCTTCAAACGTGTCGCCGCCGTGGTAGTTTGATGATTTTTTTATGTACACTAAATTTATAATCGTATTCAAAATGGGCCAAGAATCTAACTCTTAAAATTTAGCCAAATGATAAAACCTTGTTATTCGAGTCACACCAGTATGTGAGGTATATCATTTAGATAGTATCCCATATCGTGTTCCATATTTAAATGTGTGCTGTAGGCTGACGTTGTTTTCTTGTCAGGCTTATTACGTTTCGGAAACCTGTCAAGTTCTGTCTCCGCTGTAATTAGTGGACCCTCCGGACTCTCTTTAATCCAAGTATTCTTCGAGGTACCTACTCGCGAACTGCTTCAGTTTCCCATTTTACCCCCGATCACGTTTTGCTACTTTTATTCTGAACATAAAACGCAAATGGAAGGAAGTCGTTTGTATGTTTGAAAACCCTATGCATTAAAACATTTAATAGTTTCATCATAATGAATTACTTAATTGCGATTTTTGGATTCATTCATTATTTCGCTACACTTAACACACGGAATTTAATGAAAAGTTTCAAGGTATCTGTAATTTTAAATAATGTAAATAAAAGTATTTTTTTAATGTAGACCGACGAAAATCGACCGGAAGATGGCAGCGAGCTGCCGAAATCGGTCGAAGACACAAACATTGGTGGATTTGAACTAAATATACACTTTAAAAAAATTACATTAAACTTCTACCATGAAATTTCAAATAACAAAATTACCTGTCATTTTGATGATTTCGAGCCAGCTGCAGCCTTTTTTTGTCGCTTTTAAAGCCGCCAGTTTGACGTTGAAGAATCATAAATATTAGTTTTTAAGAAATAATATCACTGACGAAAATAATCCTACATTAATCAACTTTTACTTCAATTTCGATGTCAGTGACAGATGTCCTTCTTTGACACTACACTACTCAAATATTCTTACCATATTTACAAAACAGTATTTTTTTCTTCCTCATCTTCTCCTTTATGAAGATCTTTCTACCTGTTAGATAGGATATCAAATTTGGTCCTGTCATGGAAGACGTCAAGCTTTCTTTCCATCTCTTTGGTGGTCATCCTGGTGGTCGATGGCCCTCTGGAATATCATGCATCACGATCTTGAAAACCTCGCTGGGTCTTTCCTCTCGATGCGGTCCCTCAAAAATCGTCTTCTCTGCCTATTCCATCTCACTATGCCATAAATTTGGCAGGTCCTGCGAATTTTTTCGTTAGGTATCCTATATCTAAGGGTTCTACCCACGATAGGTCGCAATGTTTTAATTACTGCTGTTCTTAGAAGATTCAGTTCGTTTAAGATATTCAGAATATAAAAAATAATGTATGATTTGTGAATTGTTTCAGAAAATGTTTCCGTCTTCCTGGGAGCGTAAGAAGGGTACCCTGAGACGCGGCAGATAGTGGTCCGGGAGTGGAGCAAGGATGGCAGGGCCGCTGATGCTGTGGTTGGCGGCGCTGGTAGGGCTGGCGGGGCTGGCCGGCCCGGCGCGCGCCTACCTGCTGCTGCTGCCCGACTCGCTGCCCGCGGGGCGACACATCTTCGACGCCTCCGTGTACAAGCTCGGCTCGGAGAGGCACTACAAGATCAATTCGCAGCGCACCGCCAACTTCGTGCACCACATCTTCCACGTGGACCACAAGAAAGGGACCGTCGAGCTGAAGAAGCGCCTCCGGTGCGACGGGGTCCTCTACCCGAACCTCTTCACTCTCTACATCGAATCCACATCGAATAGAATAAGGGATATCGATTACTACAGTCTACCTCTGAGAATTTTGATCACCGGCGCGGATTGCGGCTACGCGGATAACACGAATAAAGTGTACGCCGAGGAAGAACTCGAGCGCGGCGAGGAAGAGGACTTCGATAATTATCACATAGACGATGAATCTACCGAAGACTCCGAGGATTACGACAATACTGAGTATTTCCATAGAGACAGGCGAGACGTTTCGTACTCGAAGTCTCCCGTTGACGACGTTGATCCGCGATTGTTAGAAGATGGGGAGTATGAAATACTTTCGCGTTCAAAATGGACGAGGCATTTCTATGGTCCGAGGAATTATGACCTCAAGAGATCGAAAAGGGAGCTTTTCGACGATGAGGCATTCTATTCATTCCAGATGGCCCATCTGAGAAAAAGCAGGAGAAAAAGAAATTACTCCTTCGATATGGCAATTCACACTAAGCTGTCTGTAGCGAAACAATGGATCTCAGAGACCTACGCGAGCTTTGCGATACCCACCACTGATAAGTGGAGTCAAATTTGCTTAAGGAAGTCTCAGTATATTAACTCGCTGACGGCGTTTCTGCCCAAGACCATACAAGTTCACTGCAAGGTGTACTTCTTGCACGTGGACGACGAAAGATTTTCCATAGAGTCCACCCAGGGAGACCTGGTCGCAAGTGACGATGTCTGCATTCAGGAACACCTGTGGAAAGTGACGGTGTTGTTCGGCTACAAGTGCGACAGGCAGGACATAGTGGACACGGAGCATAGGCTGAAGATAGTGTATCATCACCAAGAGTTCAACGACACTGATATCGCTAAGAGGGTGAGGAGGGAGCTCAGGAACCAGTCCCCGTTCTTCGAACAGGCGCTGTACGTGGCTTCCGTGGCGGAGGAGCAGGAACCGGGCACGCTGGTCACCACAGTTAGAGCGAGGTCAGTACATTTGGAATATAATGAATGCGCTCGCATTAGCCAACCTTATTATAAGCGATTACTGTATCAGTTAATACACTCAAATAATATAAATATTGTATATCGTAAACGTTGAAGCGGCTAAAGACAATCTCACTCTTAAAATCCGGTCGTTTGGCGTCGGGTTGTAAGGCCGAACATTTTATAACACTGGTTTCGATTAAGGTTTGCGAAGGGTCTTCGTTTTAATTTGGTATTAGTGTTTCGAGTGCCTGTATGAGACTACTTGTAACGTCTTTCTCGGGGCTTATTCTTGCAGGATCCAATTAATTTCAACAACTTAATCGTGAACATTCGTACGTATGTGACAATTATTGCTATAGCATTTTTTATTTCCTGAATTGCACAACACATATAAGATAAAACTGTAGTTCAATGAGTTTTAAAAATCTCATTGTATTTATTATACCTGTATATTTACTTGTTTTTGAGTTTCACTGGTTTGAATTTATGTTTTTTTCACAGCAAGCAGTCTCACAGCTTAAATATATAAAAAAATCTTATGAACTTCTTTAGTCGCACGAAAGATTCTCAGTAGCCTAACCTGCTATCACCGTTAGGTAATTTATTTTTGTATTTCAATGCGTTCAATTAGCACATGAGTCTTGAAAAGACTTCAGTGAATATATTGTCAAACACAATGGAAATGGTTACGTATTTGAATTAAGCAAATATTTATACTAGGGAGGTGAATTGATTTTAAAATTTGTTTACATTTCCACATTCAGAAAATAACAGCAGGGGTTAGTATTAAAATGATTAACAATATACCATATACAATAAATTAAATTGTTGAATAATAAAATATTATTATTCTGGTAAGTTTCCCAATCCAGCTTTCTTATGTTGTATTCTATTTTCTTACTATCTGATTTGATGATTATGTTAGAGTTTTATGATGTATAGTGTCACGTTTCGCCTTTTTCAGGAATTATAAATTGTATTAAATTGACTAACTAACTTACCATCTCGCCGTCTCCCCGAAGGGGTAGGCAGAAAGAATGGACTGTCACACTTTTCTTTCCTGACATATTTATAATAATAATAATTAGACTAATTTGCATAGCGCCGTTTTCGGGAATAGCTCACCTCAAGGGCGTTTTGACAATTATTTTAGTCATGAGAGCTGCATGTGACACCAGCAATCAGATAACCGTTGTTTACATTTTATGAGAAATTTTAAAAGGGTAGGTCTTGAAATCTGTGAGATTTAAAATCTGTCGGATTTATCTCGCTTTCTCAATATTCATACACCATGTCATGCAGGCACATCGATTTCTCCGACTCTTAATTTTTTTTTCATGTTAAAATAATATTTGGTATTTTTATTTATTTACTTAAAATACAAAAGCATACATATACGAGTACATGAACACATGTTCTAAGAAAAACGTTAACAATTTATAATATTAATAAGGTTACAATTTGGTTACATATTTACATAATTCTACTCTGAATTTGGTCGTATTCTTCTCACTTCTGACATCTTCCGGAATACTGTCATACTTTATCAGTGCTTTATATATGAGAGAATTTTAGGATTTTGAATCTTGGGATTTGTGATTTAGGATTTGATTTGGTTTAATGATTCTAGTAATAACAATAACATTAAACTTCTAGAAAGTAACATAAACGGTTTTAGTCTTCAAATCAGCGATACAAAAATATTTTTTGAGATGTAATTTTTTTTCGACGCGACATTTTTCTCATACATTCCATTCTAAGATGCCCTCATGTATTATAACATGGTGGATATCATACGCGACTCGTCTGTTTATTATTCTGACCAGTAACTTGGCGGGATCATCAGACTGTATGAATGTTCCACACTCTTTTTGTATTCGACGCATGATTGTTATTGACCTTCAGAGAATCGGTGAAGGATTCATTTGCATTTTAACGTGTATACATTCACATGATATAAACTGCATTATTCAATTAATTTTTTGCAACAGAAAGTAGTATCTCTTAGTCGAATCTGTGGTAAATCTGTATTGATTGAGTGTCAAATGCAAATATAAGAATGAAAAATAAATGTATTGTTTCTCGAACAATGGTGTAAAACTCCATATTAAATAAATAATACGAATGAAAACGACAGTTTTCTAAAAGTTTTATTATATTTTATGAGAATGACACGTTTCGCCTTTCTAAGGCATTATCAAACATTTGATAATGCCTTAGAAGGGCGAAACATGTCATTCCCATAAAATATAATAAAACTTCTAGAAAACTGTCGTTTTCATTCGTATTATTTATGATTTTTTTTTTAATCTTTTAAAAAGGTATATTCAGTTAAAATCCACTGATGTTTGTGTCTTCGACCGGTTTCGGCAGCTCGCTGCCATCTTCTGGCTTGCATCAGCTGCCGAAACCGGTCGAAGACACAAACATCAGTGGATATTAACTAAATAAACAATACATTTAAAAAAAATTGTTTACAAAAATGAGATTTAATTTTTATTATTTACAATGAACTTCTACCATGAAATTTCAAATAACAACATTAGTTTTTGCAAATAGAAGTGAATTCAGTGCAAATGAAAGTGTCATTAAGATGGTTTTTCCATGTATACAGAATGAATGAAGAAATAATGGTAAAGAAAGTACAATACGAGTATACGAGTATACTCGTTAATGATGTATACGGAACAAAAATAGAGAAAGAGAGAGTATCAAATCACTTAAATATTAACTGTCGACAACGTGAGGGCCTTCGTGGTCGAGTGGTAAGTGCATTGACTGCCACCCCGAAGGTTCCGGGTTCGATTCCCGGGGAGGGCAGTGTTATTGTCACACTGTCTTTGGTCTGGTGTAGAATTCACGTGACAATAAAATGGCGATAGATTAGCTTTACCTATTATCACATGTCACGAGAATCACTATGATAGCTATAATATCCTTTACATCGATTTGGCTCATGCTGTCATGATGTAAAGAGCGATTCAACAAAATAATAATAATAATAATAATAATCGACACGATGTATGAAAGAACAGTGTGGCGGTCCATTCATTCTGTGTACCCCCTCGGGGATGATGGTTAGTTATTTAAAAACATATGGTATGCCTTTTGATAAATCTTTTAATTGAGTAATAATTGAACCCAATTTGCGTCATATTTATAGAACAGAATCTGCTTAATATGAATTTGATTTTAGTTTACAATTTATTCGAATATATACATTATGTATAGTACAGTATGTTCGAGTAGGCGACTCACCCGCGAGTCCCTCAGTGCTTGCTCTGTTCACATGCGACTTCCCCGTGAGCCGCGAACCTTTTCGTACCATAATCAAGAAGGTTCATCTTTATATATTCGTATACGTTTTTATAGGAATCTCATTTTTTATTAATCGTATTGATATATTAAAAGTTTAACAATTTATAAAGATTCATACGCTTACCTTATACATTATAGCTTATTGAAGCATTTTGAATTCTGCTAACGAAATTCGTTTACAATTTCGCAAACAACGATATACCGAAATGTACTCACATTAGCATAAATAGGCGATGCTTTTTGAATGTAGGTACTTAATTTACCATATTAGGTGAGAGTTTGTGTGTGTTTGGGTACTCGCAGGACATAATTAATTAGCAGGGCACACCGCTTAAACGAATTGGGCTTACTTAACAAATTTAATAACCTGGCATTTGTGCTTATTTGTCAGTATTTTGTATAATAAAAATAAGCCCCACGGAAATAGTTTTTGTACTTTATCTTTAAATTCACAATGCCCAAATTTTGCGCACATTTACAATGTCTTCTTCTTTTTCTTTTAATAAATCTGATGATCTGTGACATATGAAAAATGCCTCTTGAGATGATGAGGTCTAACTGTCCATCCATCTCTTAGGTGATCTTCCAGATGTACGGTGTTCAAATGATATTTCGTTGCCTGCTGCATATGCGAGTCTTTCACCATCCATTCTGGTTACATGATAATTTCTGTATCTTCTACTGGACCTTCTCCACCGAACAATGTCCTCTATGTGGCAAGTTTTTCTTATTCACGTCACGGACAGTCTCGGAGAGTTTTCCAGTAATTGATCTTAGGACCTTCACCTTAGATTTTCTTAGAAGCCCTTTGGTTTGTACAGTATCGGCTTACGTCTATACAGCATACCTCATGATAGGTCGCATACAGTGGCGGTACTCCCATAGAAGCTCAGAAGCCGGGCTTGCGAAAGAAATTTTGAATCAAAACCTCTTCTGGCTTACAGAGGTTCAGCTCTTGTGACTATTCCTCTTACGTCTGATGGGAACATTGTTGGAAGGTGATTTGGTGGGTTATTGGTTTATGCGGGGGCATTATTACTTAGATTTGGGGGTTTTGATTCAACATTTCTTACGCAAGCCGGGCTTCTGGGCTTCTATGGGAGTACCGCCATGTACTCTGGTCGCATGCATGTCTTTATAAATTCTGACCTTGCTATCAAAACGCGTGTATTTGTTCTCCCAGACCAGATTTTTTTAGACACTCTGATACGACAGGCGCTTTTTCGACTTGTGATTTACAATGCATGTTTATTTTTATAAACACGTTTGCACATACGTATAATAATTACGTAAGAACTACTTTATACTAGCCACCCATTTTATAACGCTTATACTCGTAGATATTCAAATGTCATATTGAATCAGTCGCATAGTTATTGTGAAAAGAAAATACAAGTAGAAAGGTCTATACAATACATTTTGTGTAGTAAGATTATCCTTGGTAGGTTACGCAATCGGACTTATTGCGAATAGAATCATTTGGCGAAATGGTCATTACGAATAAGTCCGTTAGAGATTCGATTATGATAACATATTTCTGGCTGATAGACAAAGAGTTTGACAATTTGCCTAATGGTTGAATATTTTTTCATGTACTAAAAAAAGTGGTAGATAATACAAGTTTGAATTTATGAAATACACTTTTATATTATTCCCTAAAAAAAAAGCGAACATTTGCATGATTTTAAACCTAACCTAAAAACGTTTCTTTTTTTACAATTTACGTAGGAGCGTAACGTGAAAGTGAACGCGTGATTTAGAATAACTGAAATGGAATCGTTGGAAACGATTTATTTCGCTGCAACGAATGTAAATCGAGAAATTATTTTTTGCGTGTTTTAAATAGGTCCCCGCCGCGGGAACGAAGTGACAGAGACCTTAACTGGAAAATAAGACCTCTAGGGTGAGATATATTATACTTTCTTCGCGTCCCTGCCGTCCCCCGCAGATAAATATTAGCGAAGATTTTCTCCATGAAAGGTAGACAGGGCATTAGTTTTTTTGCTTCGGGTCCATAAATTCCCCCTACTAGGAATTATTTCGAGCGCTATATCCCATTTTCGTCCGACACCGTTCCATTGTTACATACTTTAATAAAGTTTTTGATTTATAACACATTTGGTCTGGTCCCCTTGTTCGGGGGACCTTCTGGCGACCTTCTAAAGACCTCTCGCGAATCAAAATCAGCCATATATCACCGGGAACGGGATGAAAAACATAATCGGAATATTTTTTGCGGGAAACTAAATTGGAGAGCGACCGCTTCGAATATTAAAGGGGTAATTTCACAGAAAACGGCATTAAACTATAAATTATATATCTCGCGGCTGCTAAACTTGATTTATCTTATTATCTATAGAAGCACTTATAATTAATCCATTTGATATTGTATAAACAAAAATTGACCTGGATATTGAAATAGGACGTAGAATTGAAGTTGAACTTGATGCATTTAATAAAACGATAACCTTATTTTGCAATGATAATCTTCACCTGAAACTCCGACAAAGAATGGTTAAATGTTATATGGTCTGTTCTACTATATGGCTTTGAAACTTGGATTCTGAAAGTGAATGTATGAACCGGTTAGAGGCGTTTGAAATGTAGATATACGAAGAATACTCCGTATACCGTGGACCGATAAAGTCAGTAATGCAGACGTACTACAGAGAGCCGGAGCCAATAGAGAGCTGTTAAGTGTGAAGGTTAGAAAGGTCTAATATTTGGATCATATGCTAAGGGGGAAAAAGACCACCTCCTTCGGCTGATAATCATGGACAAGATAGAATGACGACGGGGAGTTGACAGAAGGCGGTTGTCCTAACTGCGAAATATAAGGAATTAGAGAGGAATGAGGATATTTAAACACCTGTTCCAAGTAGCGCAGGACAGAGATGCTTTCGCAGCAGTAATTGGGGGGGACCTGACACGGCACCACAAGAAGAAAGCTCAACAGAATTTTGTAAAATTTTGGCGACGTTTCGTGTCAATGGCAAGCTTGTCTTGTACGAATATATCCTAAGAATTGCCATGAAAAGGGTTTCATTTCTCCTATTTAATTTGCCATTGGTGATGAAAGGCTTAGCTAACTTTGTGTCGTTTCCATGAGCGTCGGGTGTTAATGTTTTAGTAACATCACACGTGGATGCACCTTCCTTGTCCCCGAATGAAAGTTATTAGATGAAATATTTGTCATCATTTTTTTATTTAACAAAATGTAGGTACTCTTTGAAATTAGAATCAGCGTTGCTATTCGTATAGTAGCATCATCCATTAGTCACCGAAGCACCAATAACAGCAATTCGTCATTTATTTCAATGTGTTAGCCGCCTACAGAAGTTTTCAGTAGGATGCGCTAATGGCGTTATAAAAATCATACAACATGCTAATTTTGCGCAGGAGTTGGCGGAATCGGGAACGGCTTTTCTATCCGGCCAGTGAATTTAAAATCATATTAAAAGTCTCTTCAGTCCGAGTCTAATTAGCGTTCAATAATAAAACCGTCTTTTGTGATCTCGATATAACGAAGTATGGTGTGAAATTTTACGAGACGTTACATCGACCACTTTGTACGAAGTTTTAATGTTATGCTATTTTAAGTCAACTACTGAAAATTAAAATAACGAAAGTATAACATAAAATCATATTGTTAGTGTAATTAAAAGGATATAATGTTCTATCATAATTTTGCAGTCTTTTGGGAATTAACACATAACATTTGTATTATTTTTTCATGTAAAATAAATAACATCATACCGTCTCTCTGAAGGGGTAGGCAGAAAGAATGGACCGACAGACTGTCCTTTCCTGACATACTTGTCGATTTCTCAACAGTCTTACATCGTGTTATGCACTCCTCACGTGGCCAACACTTAATATTTGATTGATTTGATCGTGCCACGTTTTCATCGATCTCCCTCTATTTCTTGTTTATGAACACATACTTTCTTTACCATTCTTTCTTCATTCATCCTTTCCATATGTTCAAATCGTCTTAATGATCCTTTGCTTATTTGCTAATGCATTTTTTCTACTTCATCCTTTTCACTTCCATACTTAAGGATCGGTACATTACTTATAACAATAATTATTTTAAATTAAACTAAAAAAAATTACTTTCCCATTCAAGGTTATGTGTTAATATCATTCATTCGCGCATTTACTTTACAACTATCTATTGTTAGTGTTAATATGTAAAAATATCTCAGTAAAATAGGGTTTGTAAATTAACCACAGCCGGCTTCGGGAAAACATTCCAACGACCAGTTAGAGAAAAGGGTATAAAATGTAAGAGTTGTTTCCCGAAACCGGTCGTGGTTATTTCACAAACAATACTAAGTACAATATATGGTACTCTTGATTATCCGGGGTCGGATCATCGGTTTGCGGATTAATCGTCAGTAAAAACATATTATAAAGCATTTTGAAATACTGTATAAAATATAAAAATATATACTTCTGTTACGTGAAATTGAAACAATCGATATCCAAAAATTAGGAAAAGCCCAGAGAATAATGTGTTCACGAAATTCGTTCGTTATTTTTCCGTTGAATTATCTATTTTGGTATCATTTATTTTTGGGTTTGTGTGCCGATTACTGTGATAAAAGCGCCATCTGCGGTGACCAAAAAAAATCGGAATTTATCACCTCGGATAATCGAGGGCCTATTGCAATATATATTTTTTGATACACTTAAAGCTTTAATACTGTGGAAAAATATAATTCATGCTTTTTATTAATCAAAATATTGGGCAGTTTATATTGTTATCTCGAAATTATCACGATCTTAGGTACACTACTTTCGAAACATATCAGGATAAATATACTAGTGGAAAAATCAGTGCTAAGTTATATTAAACATAACATAAAACAGTCAATATTATATTTTATACAGCGCGTTCCCTTTTTCTTCTTATTTTAATAGATCTGACGATCTGTGACACAGAAATCATGTCTCGTCGGGTGATGAGGTCCAGCTGTCCTTCCATCTCTTAGGCGGTCTTCCAGATGGGCGTTATCCAGAGGGGATTTCATAAGCGGCTGTATATGCAAGTCTGTCTCCATTCATTCGAGCTACATGGTCCCTCCAGTATCTTCTTCTGGATCTACTCTACTGAACGATATCCTGTATTTCGCAAGTTTTTCTTATGTCTGCGTCGCAAACACGATCTCGGAGAGTTTTTCCAGTAATTGATCTTAGGACCTTCATCTTCGATGTTCTTAGTAATCCCTTAGTTCGCAGTACAGCGTACGTCATGATAGATCGCACGCATGTTTTATAAATTCTGATCTTGCTGTCGATACGCATGTGCTTGTTCTTCCAGACCAGATTCTTCAGACATCCTGACACGACAAAAGCTTTACTGACTTGTTCTCGTACTTCGGTATAAAGGTCATTATGGCTGCAGATACTCATTACTTGCTCCACAGGTATATCATCAACAGTCAGCTTACATCTTGTAGGTTGTCTAGATATAGTGAGACTTTTTGTTTTGCTGACGCGCGTTCCCAGTCTTATGAAATATGTTGATCAACGAGTTTATGCAATTGAGTAATGAAATAGCTCTATCTTTCGGTATAACCATAACATGTGTATTATTATTACAAGAAGATGTAATGTTCCCCAGGGATCCGGAGAACAGCCCCGTGACGTACTCCATGAGCAGTCTGCTGGACTCGCGCTCACAGGGCCTGTTTGGAGTGGACACGCGCCTCGGTGTGGTGAGCACGCTAGCGAGACTGGACCGCGAACAAGTAGACGTGCACTATTTCCGCATCACGGCCGTAGATGACAGCTTTCCACCCCGCTCAGGCACCACTACCCTGCAGGTAACTAACAACCTTTCAATTGTCTCAGCACACTGCCGGACGAAAATCAAATCAAATCTAATCAATTTATTATCTCAACGGACAACAATAATAATAACATAATAATGAAATAAAACGATATTTTTTTAACTACTTCCACTTAGTCTTTATTTCGACAACGACCGATTTCGCCAGGCTCGCTGGCATCTACAGAAATTTCTCGTTGAGTTTTAAAGTGTTTTTTCAGAGTAGCTTCGTTCGCGTTTTTAAGATAATCAAATGATTTTACTGAAATCTCTTGATAGAAGTTAATTTTAAATAATATAATAATTAAATCAAACAATGTTTTTTTTAAACTACTTCCACTTTTTTCTTTATTTCGACAGCGACCGGTTTCGCCATGCTCTTTGATTATCTTAATATAAAAAAACGATGATTCTTGGCTATATCTTTTCACAAAGCATATTATTATTATTTTGTTGAATAGCTCTTTACATCACTACAGCGCGAGCCAAATCGATGTAAAGGGTGAAAGAAAAAAACATCAAAGGAAATATGCATAGAACCATGTGAATAGAAATATGACAGTTATCTCTTTGTTGGTCTTATCTTTAGGGTGTTGAATTTGCTATTGCTATTACCACCTTTGTTTTTTCCGTATACTTTATTCGATTAATGTTTTTTTTACGATGTTACTGCATCATTGTATATTTTTTATTTTCAATCCTATGGATTGGTTTGCAGCATGTTTGTTAACATCTTTGCTGATTCTTGGAATGCCACTTGGGCATTTTTAATGCGGTAGTTTCCCGTTGCTTTCCACATTTGTATACAGCAGGTTATTTGAACTCAATAGCTGCATAAAACTTTTTAGCTGTTGATTCTCATGACATGTGACATGTAGCTAATGTATCGCCATTTTATTGTCACGTGAATTCTACACCAGATCAAAGACAGTGTGACAATCACACTGCCATCGTCGGGAATCGAACCCGGGACATTCGGTAAGGCAGTCATGGCCCTTGCCACTTGCCACGAAGGTCGTCCTCCATTGTATCCACCATTGTACGAGTATATAATTTAAATTAATAAATATTATGATACATTGCTTGCTTTGTTGGCATCTTGTGATTGTACCTGATCAAATAATTCAATGTATTATATTATAGTATAATTGCCATTAACCAAAAACATTTAGTTTTATTCCACTTATTGTGAAACTGGCCGAAACTAGAAGAACAAGTGGAATGAAACAAAAAATATATAAGAACGAAAATTTTAATTAGGTTTTCATTATTTACAGTGGACTTTATCTGCGAAATTTCAAAAACCAAGATTAAAAATATTTGTTATATTATAAAATTGGCGTTGAATGTGTCATAATATCATAACATATTTGTTTCAGATGAAACCTTGATCTATAAAAAAAAAATTTGTAGATTTTCGTTTTGTCTGTCATGAAAGTGTTATGAATTTTTTAATTGTCTTCGTTAAACTGCTTTTCGGTAAAAGAATTCTCTTGTTTATTTTTAGGTGAACGTATTGGATTGCAATGATCATACACCAGTGTTTGAATTGCAAGAATATGAAGCGTCCATCAGAGAGGGAGCCAGTCAAGGATCCAGCATCATCACGCTTAAGGCGACAGATCAAGACTTCGGTAAAAATGCTGAGGTGAGTTTTTAGTTTACCATTACTTCAACACATCTTGTTTTACACAAAATATAAATTTATTTTTCTAACAATTGTACTGCCATTTGTAACAGGTGGAGTACTCAATAGAATCTGTCACATCAGAAGGTGATTTGAGTACAAGTGATGAGGATGCCGCAGCCTTTAGGATGGATCCAAAGACAGGAGTTTTGTCCACACGTTCTCAACTGGACCGGGAAACGGCTTCTAAATATACCGTCATTGCTCTGGCTTCAGATCAAGCTAGTCCTGTGACAGATAGAAGAACAGCGAGGTATATTAAATTTCCAAAGTTTTACTTGTAATACTATTGTAATATTTCAAGACATTTGTTTAATTGTTATTTATATAAATAATTTTATTTTTAGTGCAACCATAATTGTGAGGGTATTGGATGACAACGATAACTATCCTCAATTTAGTGAGAGAACTTACACAGTTTCAGTAAATGAAGACATCAATCTCGCTGATAATCCGATCATTGCACATATAAGGTAAGCCTATTTTATTACCTCACATAAAATTTTAATGTCTTTTCAAGTCAATAAAATATATTTAAATGTTCAATATATTTTACATTCTTAAAGTAATCAAATATTTTATTATGTGTATTTTAATTAATGGTCAATAATTTCAGAGCGACAGATGCTGATTTGGGTCCCAACGCGGCTATAAGATATGCCATCATTGGAGGAAACACTCAGCTGCAGTTCTCTATAGACAGCCTCAGCGGCGATGTGTCGCTTGTTAAGCCTTTGGATTACGAACTCATGCGCAACTACAGGCTGGTCATTAGAGCACAAGGTAAAAACATACATAAAAAAATTCCTTCATCTTTTGTGTCATGTATTTTTAGTATTATTTCATGTATTTTTTTTATAGATGGTGGCAGTCCATCTCGTTCCAACACAACGCAACTACTTGTGAATGTGAAAGATGTAAATGATAATGCTCCAAGATTCTATACATCACTTTTCCAAGAAGCAGTCAGTGAAAGTGTTCCTGTTGGTTTCAGTATTGTAAGAGTAAGTATAAACTTTCTTAAATTATTAATTAAAATAAACCTTTCTTGTATTTAGTTTATCATTACTGTTTACCCAAACATTAAAAAAATGTTTTTTTTTTAGGTCCAAGCATACGATGCTGATGAAGGTGCAAATGCAGAATTAACATACAGTGTGAACGAAAGAGATTTGGCAACTATGGGAGGATTGGAAAAGTTTCCTTTGAGTATCGATTCTAGAACTGGGTGGATTTACACAGCCAGACAACTTGACAGAGAAGAGCAGTCAAAGTTTAACTTCCAGGTTAGTCGCAATATAAAATTTTATAATGACATGTGGTTTATGAGTTAACCATAACAAGTTTTGGTATTAGTATTCCGAAACCTGCCTTAAATCTTAATTCAATACTAGGTTTATCTTGATTACTGAAACGGTTGTTTCCCAAAACTGATCTAAGTTTTCTCATAAAAATAATAATAAAAAGGATAAAAATGGATTGTTACAAACTAAATGTTTCATCAATAAATGATCAGCATTCTAGTCGAGCAATTGTTATATTTAGTTTTTGTAAGTAATAGTTTGCTTTATTAAATTTATGTAATTACTTTCTGCGCAGGTTATAGCAACAGATGGTGGCATCCCTCCACGTTCAGCGACAGCCTCTGTAGCTCTTACAGTACAGGATGTGAATGATAATGACCCTCACTTTGAACCCCCGCGGTACGAAGCCAGCCTGGCAGAAGATGAGCCACCCGGTACTCCTGTTGTTACAGTCACAGCTTCAGATCCCGATGAAGATAACAGGTAAAATAAAAACTATTTTGGGCAATTCCCTTGTTATACAATTCAGTGATGAATTGTTTTGTTGAAATAAACATTTCTTGAACAACTTAAACTACATTTTTTTTCTATCATTCCATAAAACTGTGAAATAACAAACTGTTTGTAATGTAAATAAAACTTATATTATTTTTTTATGGATACTTGACATTGTAAATTATTCAAATTCTATCCTCTTTACCTTTCTATGTAAAATTAAATAATAACATTAAATTAATTTTAAACTATATGCAATTACAGTTGAATATATACTTTGTGTTCTTTTTAGGTTGCATTATGAGTTGACTGGTGGTAATACTCGTGGTCGCTTTGCAATTACATCTCAAAATGGCCGAGGTTTGATAACAGTTGCCCAGCCTTTGGATTTCAAACAGGAACGAAGATACGTTCTGACGGTTACGGCATCTGATTCAGGGGGACGCAGTGATACAGCCATGGTTCACATTAATATAACTGATGCCAACAATTTTGCACCTGTATTTGAAAATGCACCATACACGGCCTCTGTGAGTTAAAAGGAATAATTTTTATTTTATTTTTGCGGCCTATCCTAAAAAATATTTTTTATATAATTTTATTGTACTCTTAGGTTTTTGAAGATGCTCCAATTGGTACCACTGTCCTTGTCGTATCAGCCACAGACAGCGATGTGGGTCTCAATGCTCAAATTACATATTCTTTGGGTGGGGAAATCAGTAATGATGCTTTGTCCGGAATGGATCAAGAATTCAGCATCAATCCTCAAACTGGAGCTATCACAACCAACAAATTATTAGACCGAGAAGCCCTGAGTGGTTAGTTTTTTTATTGAGCAAATAATATTCAAAAATATTATGTTGTTGATTTTTTTGTTAATGTTTTTTTGATTATTTCAGGTTATCTGCTGACGGTGACTGCGCGTGATGGAGGATCTCCACCGCATTCTGATACAACAGATGTAGAAATATCTGTCACAGATGTTAATGACAATAATCCCCTGTTCAAACAGCCTATGTATTCAGCCAGTGTTTTAGAAGATGCATTACTTGGTATGATTCTAAAATAATTTATTTGTATTTATCATGGTTCCATTTTACTTTTGTATTATTATTGAGGTTTATAGTGATCTCAACTGTATCAGTAAAATTTAAAATAAGAGTGAAAGATGGTTCGATGTATTTCACAACTACTTTGATCTGTGTAATAAGTATTTTATATAATAAATACACATAATTTGATTTAAATTTATGTTATAAATTCATACTAAAAAAATGATAATTAATTGTTAACAGGAACTTCAGTAGTTCAGATATCAGCCACCGATGCTGACATTGGTCTCAATGGTCGAATACGATATGAGCTATCATCTAAAGATCGCGAAGATGGATCATTTGTAATTGACCATGCATCTGGTGTCATCAGAACTAACAAAGGGCTTGACAGGGAATCTGTTCCGGCATATGATCTTCACGCATACGCTGTGGATAGAGGAACACCAGCCCTTAGCACCTCTGTAAGTGTTTTTTCTATGGTTGTATTCTTAAGGCTATTAAAAACATTTAATTAGTAGATAAAAAGTAATGTTATTTTAAATATGTGAGAGATGGTTATACTTAACATACAGTATGAAAATAAAGAAATGTTTGATTATTTTTACAGGTTCTAGTTCATGTTCGTATTGAGGATGTTAATGATTCTCCTCCAGCGTTTGAAGGAGACAAGTTAACGCTATACGTTGCTGAGAATAGTCCTATTGGCACTACTGTTGGTGAAATACACGCTCATGATCCTGATGAAGGAGTCAATGCTATCGTACATTATTCCATCATTGGTTAGTTTTAATATTTCAGATAGTTTTCAAATCAATATATCGCAGTGTAACTAGGATTATTTAAAGTAGGCACCTTGTGTACTGTTTCGTTTACTATTATTATTTTCAGGTGGTGATGACTCAAATAGTTTTTCACTTATAACAAGACCTGGATCCGACAGAGCGGAACTTTTGACTATGGTGGACCTAGATTACGAGAGTCCTCGTAAGAAGTATGAACTGGTTATTCGAGCAGCTAGTCCCCCATTAAGAAATGACGTTCACGTAGAAATCTTAGTAACCGATGTCAATGACAACGCTCCATTATTAAAAGATTTCAATATCATTTTCAATAATTTCAAAGACTGCTTCCCTGTCGGTGTATTTGGAAGAGTTCCTGCATTTGATGCTGACGTGACTGATAAGGTGACTTTATTTGTAATTATTATGCTTTGTTTATTTATTAAAATTTTGTTGATAATTTTTACCAATGTTATATATTTTGTTTTTAGTTGACTTACCGAGTTTTATCTGGAAATAACGCCAACCTCGTTATGTTAAATCAGTCAACTGGTGGTCTGATTTTATCTCCTCAGTTGAATACAAATGTTCCAAGATTAGCCACAATGGAAATATCTGTCTCTGGTTTGTATAAATTAACTTTGATCAAATGAAATCACACTTTCAATAACCTAACATGTGTTATGAATTAAAAAATAATGAATAACTAACTATATTACAGATGGAATCAATGAAGTAAAAGCCATGATGCAGCTCTCAGTAAGACTTATTACAGAAGAAATGTTGTACAACTCAGTAACAGTGAGACTTAATGACATGACAGCAGAGGGCTTCCTGTCTCCTCTATTGTCATTCTTTATTGATGGCTTAGCTGCAATTATTCCATGTCCTAAAGAATACATTTATGTGTTTAGTATACAGGTACCTATTTAATTCAAATTGATATATTCTTTTATTTCATCTTCTACTTTTAAAATAAATGTTATTGATTAACAAAACTTTTTCAAATAAACTTTTCAGGATGATTCAGTAGTGAATGCCAAGATCCTCAATGTTTCATTCTCAGCTCGAAGACCTGATGCAACAGGAGAGTCCCAGTTTTATTCTCCCGTATTCTTACAAGAGCGAGTATATCTAAATAGAGCAATTCTAGCCAGACTGGCAACTGTTCAGGTAAATTTTGATTACACATATTTTCATAAAATTTCATGAATTTAGATTTGTACAAAAATTCAGATGATTTATTTAATCATGGGTTATTTTAGGTGCTTCCTTTTGATGACAATATGTGTGTGAGGGAGCCATGTTTAAACTTTGAAGAATGTTTGACAATACTGAAATTTGGCAATGCTTCTGGATTTATAAACAGCGATACTGTCTTGTTCCGGCCTATTTATCCAGTTACAACGTTTGCTTGCCAATGTCCCAAAGGTTTTACAGGTAACATATACATCTTAATAGAATTGTTTATATATTGATACAATGTTTATAATAGAAAAGTAATAACAAAGTGTTTTGTTTTAGGTTCCAAAGAACATTATTTATGTGATGCGGAAGTGAATCTCTGCTACTCTAGTCCCTGCCAAAATAATGGTACTTGTATGAGAAGGGAAGGAGGGTACACTTGTGTTTGTACCAAAGACTTTACTGGTGGGTCAACATCCATTATCTTAACAATATAGCCATAAGTAGGCATAGGCATACTTATTTATATGAATTTGTTGCAGGTGTGAACTGCGAAACTCCTTTGAAGACAATAACCAAGTGTCCTCCTGGAGCTGGAGAATTATGCCGGGGCGGGTCCTGGTGTGCCGTGGGCCGCGAAGGAGGTTTGCTCTGTCGAGGGTGCTCCACAGACTCAAACCATACTACTCCCCTCTGTGAACTAAAAGCTAGAAGTTTCCCAAGATCGTCTTTCCTTACATTTCCGAGCCTACGACAGAGACACAGACTGCACATCAAACTGAGGTACATAATATTCTTTTTTTATCTTTTAATTATTTTAAATTTAAAATAAACTTTATAAACATACTACATGATTTTAATTTATATTTTTTTAGATTTGCAACCCAGAACCAGAATGGCCTACTGTTATATAATGGTCGCTTCAATGAGCATCACGACTTTGTATCTTTGGAGATTGTAGGCGGAGGTCTTCAGTTTTCCTTTAGTTTAGGAGGTCGTGTGAGCAGCGTGAGTGCTACAGTCCCCGGGGGAGTGTCCCGTGGAGATTGGCACACTGTTCAGATACATTACATCAATAGAGTAAGCAACATTTATTGTGAAAAAAATAAATATTATGATTACGAATCTTTTAGAATTTTTTAATCAACTAAAAAAAAAATTCTTACGTGTTATATTTTTATTTTAGACGGCTACAATTTCAGTAGATGATTGTGATACTGCAGTTTCTTTAGCTGGAGCTTCAAAACTAGGTGCACGTTGGGCATGTGCAAACCAAACAACACACGAGCTGCCCGAAAGATGCGCTCTTTTAACTGAAACATGTCACCGGTAAGATATATAACCAAATGATACTTGTTGATGTCTTTTCCCTTACTTTTGAAATGACAATAAAAATACAGCTATAAATTTAAATTGCTTTATAAAATCTAATTGGTTTCAGGTTTTTGGATCTAACTGGACCCTTACAGTTGGGTGGTCTCCCAAGCCTCCCATCTAGCTTCCAAGTGAAGTCGAAGGATTTCGTTGGATGCATATCAGATCTTCACATAGACTACAAATTTATTGATTTGAATAGGTTTGCTTAATGCATTTATAAACTATTTATAAATTTGCATTTTTCCTTATAAATGTATTAATTTTAATGGAAATTATTTTAGCTTTGTGGCTGATAATGGTACAGTAACAGGGTGCCCAGAGAAAAGATCCCACTGCGATTCAAATCCCTGCCATAATGAAGGAGAGTGTCGAGATATTTGGGATACCTATTTTTGTGAGTGTACCGAAGGATACACTAGCAAAGATTGCAGTGAATGTAAGTTGAATTATTATTATAATATTATTTATTTTTTGTATGTAGGTAACATTAGATTTTCCTACACTACTAATTGTAATCTATAATAATTCTGTGATTTAATTTGTTAAGCCAATATGGAGTTCATTGGTGTGATAATATAACCTCACTATTTATTTGTTTACAGCCATAAGTCCACCGTGGAGGTTTAGTGGAGATGGAGTATTATCTTTCAATCCCTTATTGAGACCAATACAGTTACCCTGGTTGAATGCTCTTTCTATACGAACAAGGCAAAGTGATACTTTTATTATGTCCATTCAAGTTGGACAGAACAGTTCAGCTATTATAAGTGTAAGTAATCAATTTATTTTAAGTTTTTTTATAATAGTTCCTTTAAGGCATTTTTTATTTTATTTATTTTGTTTTATTGCCGTAGTTGAAATCTGGTCTCCTCCACTACTCGTACAACAGTGAAACTATGTTCCTCCCTGGCACAAGTCTCTCTGATGGAGAATGGCACCGAATAGAGATTAAATGGCTCGGGTCCGATATCTCGGTGGCTTTGGACTACGGTTCCAGATTGACACTGCTTCCTATGTCAGCTAATAAAGTCCAAGGCCTCTATGTTGGAAAGATTTTGATTGGTGGAGCTGATTCCTTAACTTCAGGCACTTTATTGTCTGCGGATTATGGATATTTTGAAGGATGCATTCAGGTACTTTTCTAACAACATTGCTTGAAAGTTACTATTACCATTAAAATGAAATACTTCTAGAGTCAAAAAGGTATATCAACTGTTTGTGTATTTTTAGGATGTAAGAGTCGGAACTTCACAATCTATGCTCAGTCGTCCAACAGTCAGAGAAAATGTGAGAGATGGATGCCATTCTAGAGCAGATTGCTTACTTTCTGCTTGTCCATCTCAGGTAATTTAATGTTAACCTACTCAACCTTACCTAAATAAAAAAATAATTAGGAATGTATATAATCTAAAATAAATGTGTGTGTCACAGGGGCAATGCCGAGCCCGCTGGGACACAACAGAGTGTGTGTGTGAGGAAGGCGCCGTTGGGGACGACTGTCGGCCGGTGTGCCAGGTGAAGCCTTGCGGAGAAAATGGGAATTGCGTGGCTGACAAGACCACATCTAAAGGCTACAAGTGTAACTGCAATAACGAGAGTGTCTATTCCGGTTAGTACAAATATTTTATTACTCTATACCTATTCAAGAAAAAGATCAGTAAAATTTTATTCATCTTTATTACATTATACAGTGATATGAGGAGCTCATTTTTATTTTTAAATGTTTTATTTACTATTTTAACTCACAACTATTGTAATTATTTTATTATTTCTGTTTTATATTCTGCTTCTTTTAATACATTTTAAATTTTAAAAAATATTTGTGTTTTGTTTATTTCCCTGTTGATTTAATATAAAATATATTTCGTTTATCACAATAAATAATATTTTGATTATTTATATTATGTCAGGAGAGTACTGCGATATCCAGCACACCAAGCCATGTCCCTCAGGCTGGTGGGGAGCAGGGGAGTGTGGACCATGCCTGTGCCAGATCGAGGATGGCTACCACCCTGACTGCAATAAGACCACAGGACAATGCTACTGCCGGGTAACTAATCATAATATTATCACAAGGAGTTTCTTTAGTCCAACTCATACAAGACCAGCAGCTGTCAGGGTTCTGAAAAACTTGTGAAATCTTTATAAAAAATTTCATCGGTTTCGCAGCCAAACTATGCCCAGACAATGGTAGTATCGCTGTAGAAATGCATGGCCAATATATTTGCTACTTTAGAATTAATAAAAATTTATGTAACCAAATAGTTTATTAAAATACTATTCTCCGAAGGGATTTTTATTAATATGTATTGACATTATCCTTACGTTTTGTAGAAGTATATTATATTTTATTATGTGTTTTCCAGGAACATCACTACCAGCTCGGAAACAGCAGCAAGTGCCTAGCCTGCAACTGTTATAGCGTGGGGTCTCTGGGGGCGGCCTGTGACCCCTCCAATGGACTTTGCACCTGCCGTCCAGGGGTTATTGGCCGGGCCTGCGACACCTGCTCCAACCCATATGCCGAGGTCACTCCCGATGGCTGCCAAGGTAAACCACACACACATACCGTACAATTTCTTCGGCCGGCGGAGTAATTAAAAAATATTCTATGTGAAACTCTACGACCAGGATGTCAGGTCAGTCAAATTAATTAAATTGAACAGATTACACTGGCTAGGTAGACTGAGACCGCAATGGTTGGATGGTGTCGTGGCAGTGGGGCCAGAGACAGGACAGGATAGAGACATTTTTTGGAGGAAGCTATTTATTTATTCATTTATACATTATACACAAATGAGACATTAAAAACGATAAAACATTTAGGCGACTCATTTGGACACAAAACGGTATTACAAAGATAAAATAAAACAAAACAACATGAGACCAAAAAAATCATACATATCAGAAGGAATCCAAATATGTCGACATCAGTGAGGCAGTACTTTTTCCAGAGTTTGCAATATTTTTTTTATGAATACTGCCTCACTGACACTGAAAATGTCCAAATCCGAGATGATTAGATTCAGCGTCCGAATTGCTCTTCCTACTGGCATCACCAAAGGCAGGCTGGTTCTACGTGACGAAGTAAAGAACAATTGATGTCGGCGTTGTCCCAGGTAGTTATCAGGAACAAAAAGACCTATTTGCTCCAGAACATAGGGGTTCTCAATAGAGCCCCGAATCAGTTTGAAAAAATATGTTGATAGTAATCCTTCCCTCCTCAGTTCGAGGGAGTTATACCCCAGCATACTCAAGAGAAATGCCGTTGGATAGAGCCAAGTATATACCTCGTACTCTCTCATGTAGAGGGCTCTCAAGAATTTCTTTTGAACCCTCTCCAACATGAGAGAATACTGAGCCTCATGAGGACTCCATATCACGGCACCTCCCTCGAGTCTGCTTCTGACTAAGGAGTTATACAGAGTTCTAAGGACCCGGGTATCTCTGAAAACCCTAACAGTTCGAAGAACAAAACCCAGCATCTTTAACGAAACGTCATATACCTTCTCGATCTGGGCACGAAATGTCAATCGACTTTTGTAAATTATCCCAAGATCTCTGACAGTAGATACACGTTTAAGGCTTTCACTACTCATGGAATATCGATGATATGTAATGTAGTGCGCCATAGAGAATGACATTATAACACATTTGGATATGTTGAAGTAAATCTGGTTGCGCTTGCTCCAGCCAACAATTCTGTCAATATCGGATTGCAAACGCAAACAGTCCTCCTTAAGTCATCTGCAAATAAAATAAATCGCGAGAAGTGTATTGCTTTCGCGACATCGTTTATGAAGATTGAGAAAAGAAGTGGACCTAGGTTTGAGCCTTGGGGTACACCTGAATAAACGTAAAATGGGAGTTAAATTTTCCATAAGATACAAATTGCGTCCTCTCTTTCAGGTAACTTACAAAGAAAGATACAAGACGAGAAGAAAAACCTATTTCTTCTAATTTACTGATAAGAATATCATGATTTACGGTGTCGAATGCCTTGGAGAAATCATTGTACGAGCAGTCTACTTGGTGACCTGCATCCAATGAACCACCAAGGATTATAACGCTGATGATAATGATGAAAGGAATAGTAAAATAGTTACAAAAGTTTTGAATTTAAAATCTGTAATCTTGTAGGAAACATTGGTATTCTAACAATGTTTTTACAGAAACACAAATATTTAAATTACACAGAACATATTTTAAAATGTTCGAGTCTCGAATGGTGTTTTGACTGCTAAGATACTGGATACAGTAGACATCTGTTATTTAGATTTTTATTATAGTTACCATTTTTCATTAGAACTTATATAAAATGGTCTTTCTCTAGTGGTGTATGACGGCTGCCCCCGCTCCATGGCGGGTGGCGTGTGGTGGCCGCGCAGCAAGTTCGGGGAGGAGCCGACGGTGGCCTGCGGGGGTGGAGCTGGTGGGCGGGCCTCGCGCGCATGCGGACCAGCTGATGTCCGGCCCCCCTGGAGGGAGCCTGACATGTTCAACTGCACTAGTCCCAAGTTTCTCCTACTCAGAAAACAGGTCAGTCAACAATTAATTGTTGTGTTAACGTATGATTATTATGCATTTTATTATTTTCTAATGGTTAATTTTTTAGATAGATAAAAATATTTTCTTAGTATAATTTCAATAATTTTGTTAATTATTAATATAGTGAATTATATAATACATACATACGAGTATGTATAAGAATCAAATATTTGAAATCTTTAAATGATTCTTGAAAGTGGAATTGCATAATATAAATGTTTTGCAATAAGCATTTTTTGTGATAGTATGAAAAACTGTGTAATATGTTAGAACTGATTATTTTATTGTCAGTATGTTTAACACTTTTGAATATTTTTTATTTCAGCTTAGTCAAATTGAAATGAATGAACTGGAGATCAATACATTTATTGGTGTAAAGTTAGCCAATGACCTGATGGTAGCCACGAGGGACACACCCAGCCTATACGGGGCCGACATCTTGGTTACTGAAGGCATACTAATGGCTTTGATTGAATATGAGATCAAACAAGCTGGCCTGAACCTCACTCACAGTCAAGATAAGGATTACATAAAGGTAAATATAATACTCGTATAATCAGCTTCTATTCGATTAAATTGGCAGTAGGTAATAATGATTTATTTACAGAATATGGTGAAGTCGGCCAATAAGATTATACTGCCACAATACAGTATGGAGTGGAGACGGATACAGGAGCTGACAGGTCATTCTATAGACGGACTTATTGGTACATTCGATAGCTACATCACGGTGTTGGGAGAAAGTCAACACGATACCTACACCAACCCCTTTGAGATTGTCACTGATAATGTTGGTGAGTAATATAACTTCCGCGATATTTATTTTTTGACCTACATTTCATACATCTCATTTACTCTGCATTTTTCATTATTAAATTGCCTTTGAATTGTAGTGCTGGGTGTGGATATTGTCACTACAGAATCAATTTTCGGATTTGAACCAACGCAGTTATTTAAGAAGCCATCAGAAAATCACAATGAATTCACAACAGAACGTGTCATACTGCCCGATACGTCTGACTTTCTGCACTCACCTTTACAAACCAACAACTATTTTATTAGTAAGAATCTAAAAAGTCAAAAGAAGACCAGCAGTCCCATGGTGTCTTTTCCCAAATACAACAATTACTTGCTCAACAAAAACAAATTTGATAAATATTCCAAAGTGTTTGTGCCCTTGGATATATTGGGAATTAAACCACACGATGGTCAAGGTATATTACAACAAATATATTATATTTTTACTTAATGTTAATTTTCGTATAATTTATTTAAACTTGTTTATTTTGGACACAGATAAAGAGAACATTTGGTCCCGAGCCGTAGTAACATATACTCAGTGGGCTAGTGACACGGGATCCCTGATCCCAGTGCGGTGTGGGCCCAGTGTGCAGCGCCGGTGGGGTGTGCCACTCCGGCCCGCAACCACGCTAATGCAGCTATCTGTCCTTGTGCCCCACACGCAACATGCCAAGCTCAATCAAAACACAGGTCTGGATACCACATTACCTCTAAAATGCTTACTTCAAAAAATGATGTTATGTATCATATTACAATCAATACCTTATTGAACTACACATTAAATTGTAATATTGAAAACTTTTAGATACCACGGAAAAAGGAACATTTTATTCAAATAGAGGAACGAGTAATAAGAATGGCAAAAATAATAATGGAGGAAGTTCTCAAAATTCCGATTCGAGAAATAATAACTCTCCGGGACACGATTCTAATGAGCCAGAAGTAACTACAGATCATCCGCCAATCATAATCAAACCAGTCTCAAAGAAACATGGTTTAGATACATACTCCAAGGATTCCATGTCTGAAAATGATGCAACTTATCTAGTTGATCCCGAGTTACAGCAGACTTTTGAAAAAGAAGGGAATGGCCCGGTTGCTGCGGCCTATAGTGCAGAAGCAAGTACTGGTTCAGAGGCAATAGGCAACAAAAAGTTAGTTTATAAGTCTCTCAGCGGAATCAATTTACCCACACCAATTCGATTGCAGCTGTGGTTAAATATAGAGCCAGAGAGATTTAATACGCGCATGAATCCTCAGTGTGTACATTGGTCTACTGCTAGAGGGTAAGTACTCAAAAAACATGACAGTGTTGGATTCATTTTAGATTTTGTTTTTTAAGTTGTCGACAATAATATAATTGCTTACTTGATTGCTTTTTCAGCCCTGGAGAATGGTCCCGGGTAGGGTGTCAGACAGAGGTGGATTATGATTGGGTTGAATCTTCTGGAACTCCGCTCTATATAAACTGCACATGCAATCATCTTTCTACCTTCACTGTTCTTATTGACATCATTGATTTAGAGGTACATACATACACTTTATTTTATTTTACAATGTACACTTTTTTCATTGTATGTTTAGTAATTAATATTTAAAAAACAAACGCAAAATAATGTTATATCATTTCCTTTTTCTCTAATTGATGATAAGGTTTAATATATTTTCCAAAATAACTTTCAGTACATACCCGAGCCATCTCTCCTGGAAGATGTATCTTCGTACTCTGCATTCTGCATCTCCCTGCCCATCCTACTGGTGGTACTGGCGGCGCTGATGGCAGTGCGTGGTTCTCCCCCAACCATCTCCAACACCATCCACAAGAACCTTGTGTTCTCTGTCTTCATGGCGGAACTTCTCTATTTCATTGCACTCAAGAGCCGCACATCCCTTGTACAGAACGAGGTAAACAGAATTTTCCTTCTGATACTATTTGGATTATCTTTATGGTCACATTTTAACATTTAATATATCTTCTTTTAACACTTTATTTTTACTGCCTTTCTCTAATAATAACAGATTTACCAAAATTTCTACGAATCTATTAAAGATGTGGTCTAATGAATATAATTCTTAGTTCTTAATGTCATGCTTTTCATCTTACAAGAAAACATTAGAAGTTATTGTTTGTTAAGCAATTTTTTTAACATACAAATAAAACTTATTCATTTTATTAAAATAATAAATAAAAATTTAAAGTTTAATTACTCTCATTTTAGGATGAGTAATTATACAAGCATCAAAACCTTTCAATGCAAGTAAAAAGGGCTTTAATGTAAAGATTTGTAAATTTAAATTATTTAATAGAAAATTTTGAATTTAGCACTATTAAAATAATATATAGGTAGCCAGTATAGGGCTTTGGGAGAGACCTACGTTCAACAGTGGACAACAGACGGCTGATAATATAGCTTAATGGATATGTGTATAATGTCACTCAGGTGGCGTGCAAGCTGCTGGCGATGTCCTTGCACTACTGGTGGGTGTGCTGCGCCGCATGGCAGGCGTGCGAAGCGTGGCAGGTACGACGCATGGTGCGTGAGCTACGTGATGTCAACCATGGCCCGGCCGGAGCGCAGCTTGCCGCCTCCTACGGCGTGCCCGCCATTGTGCTGGCGCTGGCCGCAGGCGTTCGTCAACATCAGTATGGAAATGCTCTGTTGTAAGTAGATTCTTTATGCTAGTGTAATAGAATACTTAATTATGATGATCAATTCTAGGGACAGTTTGGTGATGATGATGTGATTGTAATAAAATCACATAAATTGTGACATTGAAATAATTGTAAGATGGAAATAAAATTATATTGTAATATGACAATTTATTATTTTATAATATAATGCATATATAATACCTAATCATGATTTCTAATCTCAGCGTGAGTACAAACTATACTTTGACATGGATATGCGTCATCAGCACTCAACGTGTTAGCAAATTAACTTGTTATTTAAATGTTAAAGTTGGCAATTAGTTAACAATTATTGTACCACATTAAAAAATACTATTTAAATTAAGAATGTTTATGTGCAGACATTTATTCTACTTATTATAAATGACCGACTTTAATTTTAAAATTTGTATTTAGCAATACTTGCAATATGTTTAGATTGAAGGGGGATATACTTCTACATGGTTTGTAGATTTGAGTTTTTGAAAAAGCCGCAATAAAGTATCCAATATAACAATACGACATTACAGCTGCTGGATTTCGTGGCATGAAGGACTGGTCTGGTGGGTGGTGGTGCCGGCGGGCGCATTGGCGCTCCTGTGTGCTGCTCTGCTCGCTTCCGCAGTTCGTGCTGCTTTTACTCTTCGAGACCACGTACTTGCATTTGGGAATCTAAGGTCTAATACAACTTTCTATTTAATCTGCATATTTCAACATCCTACACAACTTGCAGAATACAGAGTGAGAAGTAATTAAAGTAAGAATATTGTCAGCTATTACAATTCTGACTCATGGCAGAACTGCTGAAAATCATAATTTGTATTATTTATTTATAGCTCCTTTAAACTTCAGGTTAAATTCAAATGATAACAATATCATATTTTATTCTGTATATTGTAAATATGGTATGTATAGTAAAGGATACATTAGACATCTTTCATTGGTCATGTTATAAATTTATTTAAAGTTGTGGCACATTTATAATAATATGTATAATGTTTCAGAAGTGTGGTGTGCGTGTCAGTTGTGTCGGCGCCCCTGTTGGCAGTAGGTGGGGCGTGTTGTCTTCTTTTGGCAGGACAGGGTGGGGCACCACCTCCGCCCTTGCTCAGCTTGCTGCTGGCCGTTGCCCTGCCCCTGCATGCTCTCACCCTGCTGCTAGGTTACTGTGTTTTCAATGTGCGGATCCGAGAGAATCTCAACAGGTATATAAATATGTAGTTAATATAATTCAATTGTGATCTTATAGCGCAGATATAGATGTCATTGAATGTTATTTCAATAATGAGTAATGGATCCTAGATTCCACAAGCATGCGAAACATGGTAGTAGCTGAAATAATTTTTCCATGGCTACATATGCATTCAAGATAATATTGTTTATTAATAATAACATTACAACTGGTTTTTGTTATAAAACATTTTTATTGTTCAAATACTTAATTATTCTCTATACTAATTATCATACTTGTGTGGAGTTTAATATTAATGACTCGTGGTGTTTTTACAGAACTTTCTTAAGATGTATGGGCAGAAAAGTTCCTTTGTTAGATACTTCAATGGTCACGAGTTCCAGTGGGCAGCCTGTCACACCCGGAAACAGGTACACTGTTCAATTTATTTATATTTAAAATAAAAAGATACTTGGCATATATGTATTTACTACATTGCGTTGTTCTTGCGCTTTATTTGTGTAGGTCTGCCTTGGCTTATCACAACACCGGAGGCCTGGAGGGGGTAACAGCGAGAAGGAACATTGGTATATCAGCATCTAGTACAACGTCCAGAAGCACAACCAAAACCAGTTCTAGTCCATATAGGTCAGTATAATAATACCTATTCGTACATAACATAATCTATTTCTTAATTCATAAAATAGTAAATTATGATTGTTTATTGTGGCAGGAGTGACGGTCATATGCGACACACAAGCACATCCACCTCTAACTACAACTCCACCAGCGACATGCCCTCTTACCTCAGAGGGTTTGATTCTTCACTTCACAGGCACAGAGAAGGTGAACTTAAATCATCTATTTTTGTAATATTTTATAATATACTATATGTGCATGTGTAATTTTGCCTGTACACTTCGACTTTTATTTTAGAAGAGTCAACTCCCGGAAAGCGTCGTAACTCTGACAGTGAATCTGAGGGCAGCGCCGGTCGCAGCTTGGACTTAGCATCTAGCCACTCAAGTGACGATGAGGATACATCCGACAGACGAGGAACTATAAGACCAGCCCGCAATGGTTTGTTTTATTGTAGAGTCTTGTAATTTAATTTTATATTGATTATTTACTTTTGGTTTATTATAAATGATCTCTACATTTTTTTATTGTAGGGGACATGGGTGGAGGTTACCTTCCGAACATAACTGAGGTTTCCCCTCAATCTCGGGCTTCCGGCCGTGCTTGGGGTTCTGGTATGGGAACTACTCGGATGATTCCTGGACCTAATGGTAATTCTTATCCATATTTTTTTTTTCTTATACAATGATGTAAAACTCCACATTAAATAATTAATATGAATGAAAATGTCTGTTTTCTAGAAGTTTTATTATATTTCATTACCATAAAATATATAAAAAATACTAGAAAACAGACATTTTCATTCGTATTAATTAATTTATATCTACTTATTTTCAAGTTTTGACATCTTATTCCCTTATATGTCCAAATATTTCCTGCCATCTCTGAATAAATACTTCTATGTTAGTCTTGCTGGCATAAAATACTTACATATATTTATTCAATATTATGAAATTATTTATCTGCATCAGGTTAGAACACAATACTTGAATTATCAACGTAATATATTTCAGGTGAAGGTGAAATAGGGCGCTGGTCCCAAGAGACAGGATCAGACAATGAAAACCAGCTGGCACTGCCCCTCCCACTATCACTGCCACTGGCCACGCCCTCTCCCAATCCGCTGCCCAATCCCGATCTCACATCTGACACGGCTTACCACCTGCGCCATGCCCCGCAGCCCTCCATCCTGGAGAACATCCACGAGACCTACACGGCCAGCGTGGAGCACATGATGCCACTGGATAACAGGTAAATTGGCCATGGAGTCGCACATTACTTTTTTTGCATTTTTAAAAATATTTTGACTCCTTTCCGCACCACCAATCAACCTCAGCACGTGTTTTATTTTCATTATCTCACTTATTTGAATATCGCTAGCTTAATTGTAAGAACACAACTCCAAAAATGCTTTTTGTGTCACAAATGTATTCTGCATTAATTGATTTAAAAAAAATGATGATTCAGCAATTTAGTCATGATTTTGTGTTATACATTTTTTTAAATGTACTAAATGTTATACATTTTTTTTACATAGGACAAACTGTGACATTTGTTCTCTCCTTTAAAGACTTTGACTAGGATCTTCTGGCATATAGAGGTTCACCTCTAATGGCTATTCCTCGTAGGTCTGTTGAAAATATTGTTGGAAATGTAATTTGGTGGTTGTTTTATAAGGAGTTAATCATATGGAGAAGAGTTCTCACAAATTAGGCTAACACAGTCATTTCAAATATTTGATTTATTTATAGATATTTTAATAATTTGGGATTCTAAATGTCCAGAAGAATATTGAAGTAAGAATTTTTTTCCATAGATATGGGATGGAAAATGATTATGGAGATATGAAATACGGGCTGCAGACAGACCTGGACAAGCACCAGCAGATGTTGTATGAGCCACACTATGTGCGCGGGGAGCCCGAGTACGGTGTCCGAACTGCACCCTCGCCCTACCCGCCTCGCGGCCCCTACGGACCCAAAACCTATCTCGGTGGACCCGACACCTACGGCTACAGCCCCACCCAGTTCCTCAATGGTGAGGCGGGCATCTACGGTTCTCGAGACTTCCGTGACTCGGGAATAGCGGGCTTCTTAAAGAATGACTACCAGAGGAAGGTGGACAACCAGTATGCCATGGCTTCTGGCTCTGTGGACTATACTGATAGACTATCCGAGTCTTCTGAGAAGCATCATCCTCACGACAAATATTTGTTCCCGTATACAGGTTAGCAATAGTTGAATTTTAATATGACCCAAAAATATACATATCGCACCTTCGGTAAGACAAGAGCATAATTGTTAAAAATTCTCAAAATGAGTTAAGTATGCCAATGTATTTTAAAAACATCCCTTTATCTGGAGGAACAAAGTCGCTCATTTTAAGTTCAGTCTCATTTTGCCAGAGGGCGATAGTGTATGATCATTATAGCTAGAATAATACGATATTATTCCTCAAAAATCTTAAAATGTCTCTAATGAAAAATTACAAAACATGCAATTGTGCCCTTGTCCTTACCGAAGGTGCGATATTGTTATTTAAAAAATTAATTAAAAAGGATTTTAGATAGAGATAGAGAGTATGTATTACATTGCAGTGTATCTCAATCTGTATATCTCTTTGCAGCTGAAGAAGATCACATTAGTATACGAGGGATGAACCAGTCTCCTGCAATCAACCACATCGGAGGCCCAAGTAAACATCTAATATTGCTCTATATAACATATGTATTTAAATGTATCTCATTAATATTAATAGCTTCTGTGATGGTGAGGTCATTGTATTTGATTGTTGCTCTGATTTTATTTCAGGTCTATCCCAACAGATGGTAGCACCGCTTGCTAACATGGCAGAAACCAGCGAGTGAGTAGAATACATTTTACACACAACTTTATTTATATTATGGTTTTGGATAATATAAAAAAAAGAAATAATTTTAATGCGCAAATTGAACTAATACAATTTCAAAAAATATATTCATGTATTAAAAATAATAATTGAAACAGAGATGTTATTTATTTCAATTTGGAGCCATCAATCAATTTATATTTGACATAATTTACGAGTAGTGATGAGAATATAACTGTTTACTCTATAATACTATTCTGACTAATTTCTATATTTCATTTGGGATGGTGGTTCACTCTACAATAGATGGTGGCGGTTGTATGAATCCAATTGCTAAACAGACTCTTCTTTATTTGATTGCTTTTCCTCTAACAATGGTGGAATGTACTGACACTACTGCAACAGGGACGAGGTAAATATTTTCCTTAATACCTATAATGCATTTAATTTAGTTTCATATATATATATTTTTAGATACCTAGCTTACTTTTGCTGACTTATTCAACATTAAAACCCTTTTTACGGTGATAGATAATACATCAAAGATAAAAATATTGGTGTTGTGCAAAATTATGATGTTGTAATTATTTGAAAGAAATTTTAGTCAATATAATTTTGCAGGAAATCTACTACCGAGGATGATGCAGAGACACGGGTGTGAGGCGGCCGACATTATTGTGTGAATAAACATTCCTTAATTTTAGTTATATATATAATTTAGTACAATTTCTGAGTAGGGCTGAAGACTGATTATTTTTCAAATTTAAGATAAAGAAGAAGAATTTATTATGTATTATGTATGTGAACATTGACAAATCATTTTATGCCATATATCTTACAGTCCCTCAAATCATTGGATGTTTCACCAAAAATAATAATTTTGAAACGGTTTGAGGAAAGTGAAAATGTCCCGGAGAATTAGTGATACATAGTGAATGTGCCCATATTTATGATAAGTACAAATTCATTAATTTTTAGTCTGGCTAGCCAATGCATATTTTTAACCCGTAGCTATTTTTAACTAAACTTATATTCAAAGTTAAAGTCACTTTTTATCATTCAAAGTAAACGGTTTAATTACTTCTCGAACTATTGGTTCTCCATCCACATTTTTTTGTGCTATTTATTACATTGCGCAATACGAGACACAATATAATGTCATTAGAACGGCTGCCCACGGTCCAGAAGAGCTCTCGAAGAGAAAAATATATCTGTAAACCCTTCACACAGGATTTTGAATGTTGTTAATACTCATTGATAATAAATGTATTATAGTTATTATATTAGACTATTTCAGAAATCATTTATTAAATATAAAAAAATATCCAAAGATAGTTAAGTTGCTTTAACTGGTTTGGATGTGAAGGTTTCATACATGACGGTGTATTGTAAAATGTTGTATAAAAGCATTAGTTTTATTTTGCGTAAACAGTTCCTGCATAGGGATGTACTAAAAATGGGGTATTTAGAACACATAGCTTAACAGTTTATACTTTATAAAAATACTCACATATTAGTCTGAAAGCATTGAGCATATTTGCTTGATCTAACATATTTTTTACAAATTTTGAAAATTATTTTTGATTTTAATTTAAATAAAGCAAATGACCAAATTGATATTACAATAATCACAAGACAAATAAAGCATTTTGTCTTGTTCTGTGTGTGTAGATGTCACAACATTACAGTATGTAGTGTGTTTAGTTCAACCCACTAAATAAAGTGTATCTCTACAGGATCTGACGTACGTATGTATGGATTACCTGCCAAGGTATGAGTGTGTGCGTTTATGTTGTCAATCGTACTTCAGTGCCTATTGTGTATAAAAGCTTTTTATAAAACAAACATATTTTTTTAATTGGAAATATAAAAAGAAGAAATATACATAAACACAATGATATGCCATATTTTATGATCTTTGTAAGTTAGGAAGTTTTGTAGGTTATATTTATTTTCGTGCAATCAATATGTTCAAAGCATTCCATCGAAATATACAAGTTGTACTTAATTTATGTATTTGCCTATTCTAGGAATCTAAGGATATCAATTTTATATGAATTTGATGTGTTGTGATTTTTTGTAAATGTTTGTAACTTTTTTTCAAATTTATAATTTATAGATAAATTATTTAAATAAAGTAATTCTACTTGAACATGTTTTTTTTACTTCACCTTTATGTATTTCATTACTTTCTTTAGTTGAATGTTATATATGAAATATAATATTTTGTTGCAATGTGATGTTGGCTGACCATAAAAGAGACATTTTATAACTTGAAAACTAAAGGACACTTTGATTCTGGATATATATAGCAAAAAGTGGACCATTGTTCAAGGAATTGGAGGGAATTTTGAGGATGTAATAAGAAAGTCATTAAAGCGAAATAGCTTTTAATTGTAAGGGCATCGGACAACCAACACACGACACACTGTCGCTGCCGTCAGGAAAACTTGTATTCCACTGTTTAATGCTCGCTAAATATAAATAAAGTTACATGAAAAAGGAATTATGAGAGGTATTCAATTTGTAATATTTTTTAGGTAATAAAAAGTACCCAAGTCCAAATATATGTTTTGACTTAACATTACAATATACACAATAGTATAACACAAGACACTGTAAACTGTAAAGTTAGCCTTAAACTAGTGGAAATAGACTTGAATGGCTCGGCTGCGGCCTGAACACTAGTGGTAGTATTACGCTAGAGGAGAGGGCGACAGCCACCGTGGCGCTGGGAACCCTATTATCTTCAAACCCTGTTTTGGTCATTCTAAAATAAAACTGATATAACAATATTATTCAATAAATCAATATACATATTTTCTTATTCAAAGATTTCAACGTCAATTTTCAAGTAAAGTAAATGCATCCATGAAATCAATAATCTCTTAACTGACCGACCAAAAGTACAATTTCAGAATAAATAAAACATGCATCGGGTGTTACTCGTATTCTAAATGGTTACATCTGTTGCATGTGAGAAATATTGTAAGCCAACAACCAAAATATTACACACAATTTATGTTATATTGGTATTCTAATGGCAAAAATAAATAAAAATTATCAATGTGCATGAAACTTTTTGAGATTGCTTTGTCTAAATAACAGCAATTGTCAATGAAAAAAAAGTACACAATAGTACAAAACTCTATTTTCACATGTGATATTTTTTTTCCTCTAAAATTGATAACTGTATTTAAATTCTTCCTACATTCAATTTTGTTTGAGTAAATATTTTCATTCTATATGGATATTGTAACAATATCATAAAGAATTTAAATTAACAAATACCACATGTATAAATTGGTCAAAATTTTTATGAGCATATATATATAACATTACTGGTGTAAAAATACATTATTTTTAAAAGTTAGAACAATCTGTGTTACAAAGTTTATCTAGTTTCAGTTTTTTTTTGTAGTACTGTAGATATTTCATGGTATATTAACACATCTCATGCGGGGCCGATCGAGCGTAAGGTAATGAGTGACGCGGGCGTATTCCGCTCGCATAACGTATTAATCGCGACAGCATATAAATCATTAAAACATTTTAAATCTTTCCGATAAAAAAAAGAATATATTGAGAAACTTTGCTTTAACGAAAATTCAACAGATGTCGCTATAAACCCTAAATAATGTAATATAATAAGCAGGACTGTGATCACCGTCTCCCAGTAAAGCGGCAAGAAATTTGGTAATTGTAATTAGTCTCCTACAAACGGCGATTAGCGGACTAAGGACTGTGAAACTCGTCTCCCGCATAAGACGGGTTAAAGATGTGTTTCAAATAAATTGAATAATAATAAATACTCTTTAGAAATAGGAAAGAGTATATCTTTACATCGCATGGAATATTGCAATGTTTTTGATGCATAAAAGTGAATTACTTGAAAACAGTCATTAACAATAATTAGAGGAGAAAACATAATGTTTAAGAGCAAACAATTGTATAAGTATGCAGTTTAATGAACATAGACTAATATAATTCGATCCAGGGCGTGTTTATAAATATATTTATTGTAGCTACAGCACTGTTCCACATGGATATGGGAATATGTATGACAACTCTGGAATGCGATGAGCATAGAATCAGGTATTGTTGGTTTAGGAACATTTTTACAACTATAAAAAAAATTATATACGCTATAATAAACTGTATTTGTTACAATAAATCTATTGCTGTCATTTCCTTGTTGTTCTATACACACCTGAAGCCGCTACAGTAAATAAAATAAAATAAATTTAATAAATTTGTAGACACCGTTGATTTCCATATTCATACAACAAACTTAAATTCTGCAAGTTATTTGTCAATTCTTTTTGAGTAAGTCATATTAAAATATGTGCTTTTAAAATCTAACGGTCTCTAGTCAAAACAAATATAGTGAAAATGCATTTAAAGATAAATTACATATAACAAAAAAATAATATTTATATTCCATGAGCATTATTTGAAGTCACAATATTTCAATAATAAAGAACAAAGCACTCGCACTTTAGATTCAGGGACAGATTATTGAAAGTGTAACATCAGCATACAAATGTAAATGGGTAAGCAAACACACATTATTGGCGAGTATATAGATACACATCTGCACACCATGTCAACATCAATAAATAAGTTAAAAGTATATTATCTTTAAATTATATTAGATATAGTTAGCTAATGCTGCCAGCTTGAACACAGAAGTGAGTGAGTAAAGGTAGGTAAAGGTGCAGATCTGGTAGAGTTCATAACATAAAATAACTAACTATGAAGGGATGAACCCGAGGTACGTGCGTCTTACAGTTTTAACCCCCTGAGACTAAGTGTCATCTCAAATTTAAGAATACTATGGTTTATTTGTATTTTGGGGTTACAATGACGATTTAATTATCAAAATTCAAAAACATTTATTTTAAAAAAAGTGAGAGGGTTAAAAGGCTTAAAATTAAATCAGGATTTAGCACTATTTATAAATTAAATTACTATTACTGATAAGTCATCCAATTTATAATAGTGATAATAGTAATATATTTACTATTAACAAGTGACAAATCAAATTTTAATATGTAGGTCCAAAAATAAACAAACTTATTATTACTGGTTAAAAATCAGTATAGACTTGACACACACAGCAAAATGCACCATTACAATTGTCAAAATAAAATGAATAAATTAAATTACATACAATATCCATATGTACAGAGGTATTTAATCTTGTAATAAAATTTTAACCATACACTAACTATATAACTTATATATTTTTCATTCATAATTAAATCATCGATTGCATTGTGCATATTTTTTTTAAATATTCACATTTAAAATAAAACAGTTTTAGAGCTTATGGGTCAATGAATGTCTGCTTTTAAGAATGATAATTAAAAAATGGGATACGCAATTTGAAAAAGATATTAAATATATTTGTATAAAATAAGTTAAACATTTTAAAGGGTTTTTGTCAATCAAATGTGAATCTTACAGTGTGTGCAGCGGTCAAATAATAAGGACAAACTTACACAGATAACACAAAAGGTGCATCGCAGTGCCGGCCCTTGGACCACGTTTGCGCAGCCAGTCTGTGATTGTGTGTGGGTGTCTTGATATAAAGAATTATCCATATAAAATGAACACTAATTATGTTAGTCAATAAATATGTCTTATAAAACAAATGCATCAGGAACTTTTGTTAAAATGAAATAATCATTTTGTAAATTGAGATACATTGTATATTAAAGTATCTCAATTATTATAATATTTCGTATCGGGCTGAATATATATGTGCTAAAGAAAACATAGTGTCGGTGTAGACGATACAAATAAACTATTATGTTTGTATAAAACCTACATAACACATTAAAGGCAAGATATGTACTATCTGTATGTATGTACACATGTTGAACAAATGACTTTACAATAGAAGCTTACAGGATTAAAATAAATCCAATAGAAATAGCGCACAGTCCGAGTGTCCGGTCAGGTCACAAAACACAAGGCAGGCTACATTCACCGCCCCCGTGGGTTAAGGTAATAAATACAAAAGCACTTTACATATTATACATACAGTAGGTACTCGCACACTAGGAATAATATTAGATACGCAATACATACATATTTACAAGTTCATTAGACTATACAATATTATTTGTGATTTCATTATACGTCAACATCTGTATGCCTATAAGCCAAACTTTAAATATACAGTATATAAAATTACAATTCATAACGTAAGCTTGCTTAGAACAATTTTATACTTAGAAACATAAAACAAGGTATGAATAAAGAAGAGACGATATTGGGGATTCAAAACACGGGGTTTTGGATTCACTCGTTACCCGGCTGGTCTGCCGTTCCACTGTCGTGCTTCTAATGATCCGCCAGCACTTAGTGTCCCAACAATCCATAGTTTCCAGATGCGGGGGTACCAACACTAAGGAACGAATCAATAAAGTCAACAAATATTCCAGCTAAAGCGAAGTCAATAATTCTGTAGTTTTATTATGAATGATTTGTTGTGGTTCTAAATAAAACACGTCAAAATTCAAATCAAGAAAGAGTTCTTGAAGGAATCTCCGGGCATTGAGTCGGTAGGAGTTCTGGGACACGAGCTTGCACACCTCAGAGTAGAGGCAGACATTCTGGAACACTTCAGGGCAGCGCTGCTTAAGGCCTAGCAGAGCTTGGCGCGACTGCTTGTGCCAGAAGGGGTTGCCCATGCGCTCCGCGTGGCGCAGCACCTCTCCCGACAGGCTGCTGCTCCCATCCGACACGCGAGACAGGTTCGAGTCTATGCTGGTAGGTGAGCCGCATGACATCTCCAACGACGGCCATGCCACACTGCCTGGACCTGCACTGCCACTGCCCGAAGGCTTCGGACTATCCATACCTGCAATGGATTCTTACTCTGAAATCTCCCCATTTGAAATCTCTTAACATTTAATTTAAAATTAATTTCATATATATTTTTAAAAGCTAAATTATATTTCCACCTTACTTGATGTACTAAACAATTATATTTTTTTATACTTATACTTAGAGCATTCACACTGTGGAATTCCATAATGACAATTTTTTTATGAATTAAAACAATCTTTTCTATTTTTCAGATTATTTTTCTCAATGTGTTTCAAAGGTTTTACACCTTCATCGTCGGGAGAATGATATAAACAAATACAGTGAAACCCGGATTTCATGTTTCTGTATTTAATGTTTTCCCGCCAATTGCTTTTAATTTTTTCAGTACCGATTTTTTCCCGCTTTTACGATTTGTAACGTTTCGTTCTTTTTGACATAATCATCATTTACGTACAGTTTTAACGTTTTTTGTTTCATTTTATTCATTAAGTTAATTACAAATATTTTCTTCCTTTTTTCATCGGTTTTGTTTGGTTTTTTGGCCCACATTTCGCGAACTATGTAATCTCCGTGATTTAAAAAAAAAAATCAAATTTTCAATACCCCCCATTTACATTTTCCCTCCAATTACGTTATTTTTCTCAGTCCCTTAAAAAATGTAAAATAGGGATTTCACTGTAGTTTATATTGTCACCCCGATGATGAAAGTGCAAAACCTTCAAAATGTGTCCAGAAAAATAAACTCAAAGTGGAAAATGATTACACATGAATGAATGATGTGTTTTGCTTGACTGAACATCTATTTCAAGGCAACATCTACTCTGTTATCATAATAATCATACTTCATATTGTGGTTTAAATTCAGTCATAATGAGTAGTCCATATTCTTAAAGCAAATACTAGTTCGTCTCATTTTAATAAGTGTAATGTAATGGGAGTGATGAACATGGGTCAAGCTTACTGTACTTTATGATACTTTTATATGACTGTGAAATTCAGATACTTTATTGAATAATTGTGTAAATAAAAATCTGACTTGTACAATAAGATGCTCAGAACAGATGAGTTAAAAATAAAAAGGCATTCGAACCTGCGAAGAAAGCTTCCCTGAGGTCGGAAATTTTCTTGAGGTCTGTGGCAGGGCGGAGCCGGGAGCAGCACAGGCAGCAGAGCGTGTCATGCTTGGAAAAGCGGTCCCGCGAGCGGCCCCGAGTCATCCGACTGGAGGATTTCACTCCATTGCCACCGATGGACAGGTCGGAGAAGCTACTATTGAAATTGGAATCATCGTTTTTCTTTCGGTCATCCGGATGAGCTGCTGGAACAAGATTCAAGTATCAAACAACTGCACGATATAGAATATTCTGTTTTTAGAATTATTTTATTTAATTTACTAATGTTAATGGCATATTATTTTCGACTTGTGATCTTACAGATCCAGCCAGTCGATATTATTGACATAAGAGCACTCACCTCAGCTAATATTGGCACGGATCATAACCTCATACTGGGGAAAATCAGAATGGAAAGACCAAAAATAAACAGAAGAAAACCTAACTTTGTAGAGAAGTACAATATAGAGTCCTTGGAAAATGACAGCACCAAAATATTATTTAAATCTAGAATTGCTGAAAAAATAAACAATAACCATGTAAGTGAAGAAGATGACGTGGAAACAGCTTGGAGAAAGGTAAAACAAAATATACATGATGCATCATCGGAAGCACTGGGGAAAAGAAAGATCAATACTAATGCCCATAATAAAACTAAACCCTGGTTCACACAAGAAATCAAAGAGCTAGCAGCAGAAAAACGAAAAAGCTATCTGAAATACAGAAGTTCACCATCTGATGAAGAGAGACAGGCGTACGTGTTAACCAGAAACAGAATCAACTCGGATATAAAACGCATAAAGAAGGAATATTGGACTAAATTCACCAAAGACATGGAGTTTGATCTGTATGGAGCCCAAAAGAAGGTCTGGAAAATGTTAAGGGAAAGGAAAAAACCGATAAACGAATATGTACAAACGAGTAAAATCACAACGGAGGAATGGGAAAATTACTTCCAGAACCTATACAATGACCCGGAGGAAATACCACCACCACCTCAAAATATCACAGACTCAGAAACTGTTGACGAAGCTGAAGTCAAAGCAGCCATAGCAAAGCTAAAAAACCGAAAATCAACAGGACCAGACGAAATACACAACGAAATGCTCAAGTACGCCGATAACCGACTAGTGACTGAACTCTCTAAACTGTTTAACAAAATATTAGACACGTCAACTATACCTGCAGACTGGAGATCAAGCATTACAGTACCCATCTTTAAAAAGGGACAAAAGACAAACCCAGAGAACTATCGAGGAATATCATTGTTGTGCTCTACCTTTAAATTATTTACAATGATAATTAAAGAAAAACTTGAAACCCACATCACCAACAGAGAAGAGCAGCAAGGATTCAGAAGGAACCGCTCCACCACTGATGCAATATTTACTCTCAGACAGATAAAGGAAAAAGCATTGGAATATAATAAACCAGCATACCTGTGTTACATCGACCTCACAAAAGCGTTTGACAGAATCAAGCTGAAGGACCTCCTGAATACTTTAACCACGAGGTTGGCGCCTCCATCACTTGTTAATGTGGTAAGAGAGATCAACCTAGACGGCAACACAAGGATCAGAGCAAATGGGAAATTCACTAAAGCCATAAAAACATCCCTTGGCATCAGACAAGGCGACAGCTTGAGCCCATTTCTCTTTAACTGCATCATGGACAACATCATTGCAGAGGTTGCATCTCTCAATTTAGGGTACGCTCTGGGTAAAGAGGTAATTGGAATGCTTTGCTATGCAGACGACGCCACAATCGTGGCCGAAAATCAAAGCGACTTGCAAGTAATGCTCTCAAAGTTTGATGAATCCTGTTCAAGATATAACATGATCATATCCACCCCAAAAACGAAGTGTATGACATTCGCAAGAAATCAACTGAGATGCGAAGTCTCCGTACGCCAGGAGGAAATCGAACAGGTGGACCTATTCAGATATCTCGGAAGCGAAGTAACCAGCTCTAATGACCTCCCCAGAGAAGTAAGGTCACAGGTGGATAGGGCTGCAGCAGTTGCAGGCTGCCTGAAAGATGTCATATGGAGAAACAGGGACATGAGGACTGACAGCAAGGTACGCATCTACAAGACCTGTGTGCGACCAATCCTCACATATGGCATTGAATCGAGGGCAGATACTGTCAAGACAAAGAGCATGCTCAGGACAACCGAGATGAAAACGCTCCGCGCTATAGCTGGCAAGACCCTACGTGATCGAGTTAGGAATACAGCAATCCGAGAAATCTGCGAGGTCGAAGATGTGGTCAGATGGGGACGTCAAAGACGGCGATACTGGCATGAACACGTAGAAAGGATGAGCTCAAATAGAATACCACACATAGCTCTCCATGGAACGCCAAACGGACAACGCCGACCAGGAAGACCCCCGAAACGGTGGAGAGAAAGCTGGAGTTCAGCATCTCAAGAGGACCCGCCTGAAATAACAGACTCCTGAGTCTACAAAAAGGGAAGAAGAAGAAGAAGAAGAAGATCTTAAAAAGCAAAAAACATTTTTTTTATTCTATAATATACATATCAATATTTTATTTCTTGGATGATTTTAATTTGACCGTGCCACGCCAATTAAAAGGACAGACTTGAATTAACTATAACAACATTAAAAAATAATAAAAAATATGAACATACGAGTATATACTGTAGCATTTTACGATATCATACTTGTACAATTTGATATATTTTCAATATAAATTAGACAGATTTAAATATTTTTTATCAAAAAGTACCGTTATTTTGTATACAACAGGTTGTTTGAACCCAATTACTGTATACAATTTGGTTTTTAGCTATTATGTATATTGATTCTCATGACATGTGATAGGTAGCTAATCTATCGTCATTTTATTGTCACGTGAATTCTACACTAGACCAAAGACAGTGTGACAATTACACTGCCATCGCCGGGAATCGAACTCAGGACCTTTCGTTATGGCAGTCAGTACTCTCACCACTCTGCCATGAAGGCAATTTAAAAATATTTTATACCCTCAATGGTTTCATTTCGATTTCTACAGTTACGCTTCTGCAGAATGAATAAAGGTGTAGAAATAAAGCTTGCACTTCTACCCATACACATCTCATTAGCGTATTGATGAAACAGTGTTCAAAAGGAAAATACTCAAAATATTGAAGTATTCAGCCTTATTTGCGTCGTACTTATTTGTATGTTACTATGTCGAAGCATTCTTCCAAATCGGCGATCTTAAATTTATTTATATTTGTCTTTTCTATTTGGAAAAATAAAATAATTTGAATTAGCATTACCATGATCGGGATCGAGGAGTAGAGAGTCATCAGCGGTGGCGTATGCCGAGGGAGTGGGGGACGTTCGCAGTGGGAAGATATGGAGCAGGCAGCGCGGCATGCTGATCCCCATGTACACGGGGCCAGTGGGGCCGGGGGGGCCGGAGGTGGCGTGTGGGGGAGGCCGGCGCCCCGCCAGGCCGAGCTCCCCCAAGCCCAGCTCCCCGGGCCCGGCCAGAGGCTGGGGGCTCATTATTTTACTTGAATTGTCTGTGAGTTTCCAATCGTACTGGAATATGCTGCAAATAAATAACAAATAATGCATTAAGCAGTGGCTGAAAGAGTGGAAAGGGATCGGCTTACCATTTAGGAATGAGGTTGGTGGGCCATATTAATAGAAATAGCGAAAATACTTGGATGAACATGCATTACCTTGAGCACTTAGTTAACATGAAACAAGATTAGTTTTGGAATCAAATACGTAAATTATAGTACAATAATGCGAAATCAATAAAAACAATGTACCTCATTCGTGAATGTTTGGCTTCTAGCTTGCGTTTTTCTTTTAAGGAACCAAATGTCGGTGTGACCTTCTTACAATCATGGTAGAGGAATGAGGACAAGTCGTCAGTGTTGGTTTCTGAATATGTTGGGCTAAAACCAGTACAAGTAAATTATTGGCAATGTCCATAATATATATTACATTTACATGAATAACTAGTAACTAATGAATGTTCACCGTCTATGTCGGCAGAGTGATCTAAAGGTTGCATATCCATAGAGATCTCTTTGGCTCGGGGGAGAACTGGCAACATCGGAGCCTGCATAACCTACAATCACATTAGTTTCTTAAGTGACTACAATTGATATGAAATTAGATGATAAAATCAGAAACTTCAATATTTAAAAACAAAGTAAAAATATCCTTGTCCTTAATCTTACTATGTAAAGATATCCGCCGAGTGGCATAACCATGCTTTTTTCTTGATAATCTCTCACTCTTGGCGGCAGAAAGACTTGAGGAACTCGGTATTGGACTGAGAGTGTGAATTCTGTCACTAAAACAACAAGTACAAAAAATAAATTATCGATGTTAAGAAGTAACTACCACCGCCTACAAATAATACATGGAACCAACAATCCACAAGGAAGAAAGAAAAGACACATACTTGAGAGTATATTTGGCGAGAACCGAATCACAGCTGCTGACGCCCGAGGTGCTGGACTCGCTGTTATACCGGATCCCTCTCGGAAAGTAATCGACCCACACTTCTCCAGAATTGTTCCTCGCAATTGTTACAGGTCGATTTTCAGATATGGTTCCGATTAAAAAAGGTCTCTCGTAAATATTTTCATTAGAATCTTCGTCACTTTTCAATTTGTCGACAGTTTTGGATTCAGATAGCGACCTCTGATGCCTCCTTGATTCGGGGTAGAGACGCTGAGGGAGAGTCTGACACTTCACCCTCTTTTCTGGTTTGTCTGAACTCTCGCTAACTGATCTAAATTTACCTTTCTTGAGTAATGCACCAAAAGTGAGAACATCTTTGTCGCTACTGTTGGTGCTCTCCTCAGTGAAAGACTGCGCCAAAGTGACAGATTTAGCGGACTCCAGCGGAGTAGTCTCACACTGGCAGCTCTCAGCCAGGCTGTTGTCCGTCTTATCAGAGTTCTCACTGGTCTCCATTTCTGTAGTTTTTCTTATATTTGGCTGGGTATTATCCTCGAACAAATTACTATAAATTTGATCTTCGGAAGGGGTTTTCGTGAGCCACGTCTCGTCGTGTATTATTGGCCAACGGTCATGTCGATTGTGTCGAACACACAGCCAGCCTAAACACACAGAAGGTAATTAGTGTAATGAAACTAGGCAGAATACACGGTATATAAAATAATAAATGAAATACAAACCTAAACCGTGAAGGACATTGGCTCCTTCGTAAGTGCAGCCCATGAGACCAAGAACGTAGAAGGCGGTTGCTCGTATTGAATACACGAGACAGGTTTGTGCCAAATTGACGGTATCAGAAAATACACTATTATCCTTCACCCCCAGATTGGTCAGCAACTCCACTCCGTATGAAGAAGTGGCCGTGTGCCCACAGGCCCACAGAGCCGATTTTAAGTCCATTGTTTCTTGTTCTGTGGAGCAGAGTCCCTGGCTGACACACTGAAACAGAAATCAGGTTTGAACACATGGAAAGAATGTATATAAGTAAGTAAGTATAGTATCAGCAATGAGGTTCGCAACCCATCGCACCGCGTCTCTCGCGGGGGCGAAAAAAGAAGGATGGAGTGCCGCATCGGTTAAAATGTGGCAGTCCATTATTTCTGCCTACTCCTTCGGGAAGACGGTGTGATGGTTAGTTAGTTAGTTAAAATAAGTAGACGTAAATGAAACTAGAATAAAAGGAAGTCCCAGGAAAACACGGCATAATCAAATATTAATATCGATCACGTGAGGGGTCAGAAAAAACAATGTGGGGCCATGACATGGTGTATGAATGTTGAGGAAGAGCGAGAAGTACATAAGGAAATAACAGTGTGGAGAAACGGGGTGATGGTTAGTTAGTTAGTTAAATCTGCACTTAATATTAATATCAGATTGTTCTAAGGGGTACATACATAATCATGATTTAGATAGATATATTGATATTCATATTCTTGTATGATCAGGCCGATGTGTACCTTGATGAGCGAGGAGAGGTCGGCATGCTGCTCCAGCATCTGCAGGCCGCCGTGGTGAAGGGCGAGCTGCGCGTAGAGGTGTGGGGGCGGAGGCGTGTGGCGCCGCGGGGGCGCTGTCCCTGAACTGACCCTGGGCTTGTAACGCCCGTCCTCTGCACGCTGCAGGAGGGTGAGGCATTCGTGAATCTCTTCCTCTACCAGCCGGGTGTATCTGTAGTAAATGTATATATTTTTTTAACACTTATAAAATTTATAAATAATGTATAATTATTTTGATTTTACAAACCTATGTACTGAATAACTGGGTTTCGTAAGCATACAGAGCAGTGAACATGACCAAAAAGATGACTAGGGGGTAAAAATTGATCAGTATTTAAAGATAGGTAACAAAAAAGATCAAGGTAAAAGTTTGTATGTGTGTAAAAAATTGGGCATAAGATGAATTAAAACGTAGAATTAAAATTTTAAACATTTATAATTAATTAATAATTTTGTATAAGGAACCACCGACCCCTAGACCGTGTGAAGGCCCCTAAATGCTTCAGAACCGCCAATTTTGAGAACCAATGGGTTAACGCGTAGTAAAAAGGTTTATTTTTTTCATCTTTACAAATCGTCAAATACGTGTTTTCATTTAAAAAGTACAACTGTTTAATAATTAATAAAACCTAAAGTTAAGTATTAGAAACAGTCATTGTAGTAATAAGTTTGCTGTACAATATAGCATTAGCCTCAGGGGATTGGGAGGTTTTGTGGGGGCAAAGGCAAGGAGGCCAAAACTCTTCAAGAGTTGTATGGCCATAGAAAGTAAGTAAGTAAGGGTTTAATTTTAAGAAATATTTTTGTGAGATCTAGATCCTACAGATACTGACAGGCAGAGAGGATATAACACCACAATTACATGTGGACTTCGATGTACCGCTGTTATTGCTTTACAGCATATCACTATGTGCCCGATTTCAATGTGTTTATTATTTTTAAGGTGCCCATACTTGTTTATTTTATAAATGTGGAAGTACAGTGAGCGTGTTATTTTTTTGTATTATGGCTTTAAAAAGCATTAAATAATACAGTCCGTTAATTCAAACAACGATAATTCGTAATTCAAAATTTTCATAATTTGCTCGGTCCGAAAATTGACTTTTCACAGTAAATTATACCGTTAATTCGAAATATCGCGTATTTCGTAATTCGTAAAGTTTTTGGTCAAAATGTACCTACAAATCTAATAATTCAAATGAGACATCACGTGAGAAAGAATCCGTTTCGAGCACTTAAATACATTAGTGCAAGCGAGTTATCTATATATTACGTATTTCTCTTGAAAATATCACGCGGTAAAAAAGTGCAAAGCGATAAAATGAGAACACTATGTAAAAAGGATATCTTCATTCTCAGCACCTTTCGGGTATCCATCATTTCTTTTCTATAAATTAGCAATATTTATTTCACAAAGTTTTCGGAGAAATTCCAAAGATAGACAAAGCTTTTTTTTGTTGAGACATTACTTCAGAATGAGTATACAAAAAGGAAGAAAATTAATAAACTTAACCGTTAGAGTGCTGAAGAGCGCCGTCGCGCTTGTAGGTAGATTAATAGTATTCAATTTCTATATTTTTATTATCATGGTGTGAAACCTAGTGCAGAGAATGTTGAAAGAAATATGAAAATTGGTGTATTTTTACAGAAATGGCACATTGTTTTCTTGTAAATATAAATTATCTATAAAAATAGACATTTCTTTTGATATTTTAGAATATTTTGGCGAAATAGGTTTGGCACTCAAACGGTTAAAGAATAAAACAAAACAAAAAACGTAAAAACTATGTAAACACGATCGCGAATGTCAAAAGCGTAATAAATCGAGTCGAAAACCGAATGATGACAATAGGAGAAAAACGGCTAAAATTGAAAGTGTCAGCCGATCACCACGTGAGGCGCTCTCTGCTGACAAATCGCAACGTCGCTCGCTGACCAATCACGACCGAAATAATGTGTCAAGCGCGCGTATTTTGAATATTTTCGATGTACATTGCGGAAAAAAAATGTACTAAAATATATTGGTATTGAAATAATTACACGCAAATGGCGGGAAAACGTAAAATCCGGGTTCCACTGTATTAATTTTTATATGTTTTTTTTTTATTCGTATGAGATGCCTGTCTTAATAGGATTCTTTTAACTAATAAAAATGTTGATTTTGATTTCAAACTGCCATTTGACCCACAAAAATGTCGTTATGCTATCCAAACACTTTTGCTATTATTATTATGAACACTTTACATTATAATTATTATTTTGACAGAACGAAAAAATGGCCGCGATGTTCCAAGCCGCAGCAGTTGGCGCAAAAAATTTTTTTTTTTAGTGATCGCATAATTCGTAATTCGAATTTTTTTGGGAAATCCGGTCCCTTGAATTTCGAATTATCAGACTTTTACTGTATTTAAAGTAAAACCTACTTGTAGTTATACTGCTCTACCCAGTAGCGAATCTGGCGCCGCACATAGCCCGCCTCGGATAGGGCGCGGAAGCCTTCGGCCGTGCCAGCAAAGCGGATCCACAGAAGGTAGCCCTTGTCACCTAGGTCCTTCACGTGCGGCTTCAAGCTCACCAATTTGTTCAAGTAGACCTACACACACAAAAATACACACTGCTAATCCCTTATCGACTATTCAATAGAAAGTAACAATATAATGCAAAGTGACACTGATATTTGTCATTCTTGCATTTTGGCAAATTGATCTCTTTTGGAACAGGTTTACCATTCCATGATTGAATTCTGGTGACAAATTAATTTTAATTGATGGTGTCCCATATATTTTGATTGCAATGGTGGTTCAATTCAAGTAAGCTGCATTTGTAGCATGTTCTAACTGTCATTTTCAACACCTGCTTTATCCTATAATTAAATGTAATTATTTATTAATTATTCCAAATATAATTAATTTATATTTTGATTCTTATAGTTATTAATAATAAAACAGATTAATACATATATCACAAACAAAGACAAAAGTTTATATATAAAAATAATTTATTTTCTTAAGGATGAGCCATGTTTGCAAACAGTACCCTCATGTGACAACCTGATGATGATAATTGAGAACAAATAACAATTGTAATAATAATTCGATATTATTACAATTGACGGCCTTCGTGGCAGAGTGGTAAGAGCTCTGACTGGCATACCAAAGGTCCCGGGTTCGATTCCCGGCGATGGCAGTGTGATTGTCTGGTGTAGAATTCACGTGACAATACAAATGGGGATAGATTAGCTACCTATCACATGTCATTGGTTCAAACGACCTGTTGTATACAAAAAGCCAAAAAAAAATTTAATCAACATAACAAATGTTTATCTAGTTTGATGTACTAGGGATTTGTTCAATGACTTAATATAACATGAACTTACAGGTACATTGCAGGCCTCGTCCAAAATGTTGAGAGCGCAGAGCGAAACAGCCTTGGATTCGTCCCTCGCCTGTTTCACCAGCAGTTCGAGAATCCAGCCGTCCATGTCTGCGATCTGGGGTTCCGCCAGGTCGTAGTTTGTAGTGGTCAGTTCGGTGGAGCTGCGCCTGCGCGGGCCATTGTGCTTGCTGTTGATGTCCTTGGCAAACTGCCGCGCCCTCAGCAGGACATTCAGGAACTGTGTGGCGTACAGTCGCGAGGACTCCATGCTGCACTGGAGTGTCTGCGCTAGGATGATGCGAGGGTACGAGTTGAGAGTGTAGTCCATGCAGGAGATGATCAACTTCACGTAGCAGTTGTGTGGCGTGGTGATAGCCAATTGTAGAAGACTGGAACATATTATATTATGAATTTTCAAGAGATATAAAACAAAATGTAAGCCCAAAATTTAGGAGTGCATACTGTAAAAAGAAGCTGCAGGATATTACCTTTTGTAAAGGCCTGTCTCAAAGAAGAGGTGCAAGCCATCCCAGGTGGAAGAGAGACGGCCAATAAGCAGGAAATAGAGCTGGCACATGGTGGTGGCCATGTGCTGTGGACTGAATAGACACTCGTGTGCACCACGCGGGCCGGAGATGGCTTCCACCTGCTTCGTGATGTCTAGGAACAACTCTTTCAGCAGGTTTGTACCTTCCGGCTGAAAAAAAATATTAATAAAACCATCATATAATTACAAAGAGATAAAATATTGTTATTATTAGGTTGAGTAATGAATAATTTCCGATTTTTTATAATATATATATATATTTTTCCTTGTATATAGCAGGTTGTTTAAACCCAATTATTGTATACAATTTATTTTAGCTATTATATTGATTCCCATGGCATGTGATAGGTAGCCAATCCATCACCATTTTATTGTCATGTGAATTTTACACCAGACCAAAGACAGTGTGACAATCACACTTCCATCGCCGGGAATCCCGGGACCCTTGGAATAGAAGTCAGAGCTCTTACCACTCTACTTTAAAATTTCACAAAATTATATTAATCTACTATGTATTCACCACTGTTAAATATAACCTTTTCCCATCTCATTGGCATTATATCAATCCCTTTCTCATAAAATTTGGTTGGTGTGGACTGAAATAAAATATCCAAGGCCTGATTGACTTGCTCATCATTAATGAAAGTTTTTTCATTAAAACAATTCTGTATAGAACAGAAAAGGTGCCCATATGAGCAAGATCTGGGGAATAGGGTGGATGTGACAAAACAGACCAGTCGAGCGCTCCAGATTTATTTCCTGAGTCACTTTTGCCATGTGTGCTCTGGCGCTATGGTATAATAGGATAACGCCTTTCAGATTGACAAGTGCAGGACGCTTTTTCAGTAGTTTTCATGAATTATTTGCAGCTGCTGAGTGTATGTATCGGCAGTAATAATTTTGTTGCATATCATCAGCTCGTGGTGGATTATTCCTCGTCGATCCCACCATACACTCAATAAAGTTTTTTTGCCGTGAATATTGGGCTTAGGGTCCAGTAGGGGTGGTTGATCCATATCCAACCATTATCTTTTGCGCACAATATTTTCATATGTAATCCATTTTTCGTTTCCTGTTATTGTTCTGTCCAAAAATGGCTCGATTTTATGCCGTGAGAGGAGACTTGTGGTAACAGACGTTCGGTCTGCCTTATTTTGGTCACTGAGACAATGTTATACCCATTTGCCTAACTTGATAACTTTCCCCAAATTTTCCAGGTAACGATAAACCATAAATTGTGTGGTATTGAGTCTCCCTGCCATCTTCCTTGTCGTTTGGCGTGGATTTTTTCCAATGTCGCATTTAAAATGTCCTCATCGAAGTCGGAAAGGCGAACTGCGCTTGATTCATCTTTCATACTGGAACCAAATTTCACAATCCAATTTTTACCTCCTCGATCGGTTATCAGGCTTTTACCGTATACACGGCATATCTTTTTGGCCGTTGCTTTAGCACTAGTGGCTTGTTTGAATTCCCAAAGCATCACATGACGAATATGGACTTTTTGATTTTCCATTTTAAGGGTTTCGGAAAAACACCACTGTAACGTTCACAATAAATAGTTGTCGAATGACTGCCAGGCCACTTATCTATCTAGTGAAAACAAAAATCCCCATATCGGGTGCCTCACTGCGAGTAAATCCAAACAATAGAAACTATCTACCTGAATCGGATGTTATTTATGACTCAACTTAATATTATGATTAACACTTTAAGTTATCTAAGATTCCATAAGTAAAAGATTGTGATACCTGTTTGAGTTGCAGGAGGTAGGTTACAAGATGCATGGCGGTGAGCGCCTGGTCGCGGGTGTTGAGTGGGCCAGCCTGGAGTAGATCGGAGTGGGAGAAGCTGTTGGAGGAGGGCCGCAAGTAGTACACCAGCCGCCGCACCAGCAGTGCTTGATCCAGACCCCACGTGCCCGTCTGTATGAACAAGATTGGACACAATAACAAATCAGTGCAATATAGCAGAGTTCACTTTAAAAGGAGGAGGCACAGGAGCAATGAAGGCATAGAAGCAACCAAGAGATCCATACAATGACCCAGTACAGTAAAAGTCCGATAATTCGAAATTCAAGGGACCGGATTTCCCAAAAAAATTTGAATTACGAATTACGCGATCACTAAACAAAAAAAATTGCGCCAACTGCTGCGATTTAGAACATCGCGGCCATTTTTTCGTTGTCCAAATAATAATTATAACGTCAAGTGTTCATAATAATAACAATAGTGCTTGGATAGCATAATGACGTTTTTGTGGGTCTAATGGCGCTTTGAAATTAAAATCAACTTTTTTATTGGTTAAAAGAATCCTATTAAGACAGGCATCTCATACGAATAAAAAAAACTATATAAAAATTAATACAGTGAAACCCGGATTTTACGTTTTCCCGCCATTCGCGTGTAATTATTTCAGTCCCGATATATTTTAGTACATTTTTTTTCCGCAATGTACGTCGAAAATATTCAAAATACGCGCGCTTGACACGTTATTTCGGTCGTGTTTGGTCAGCGAGCGACGTTGCGATTAGTCAACGGACAGCGCCCAACGTGGTGATTTGCCGACATTTTTCAATTTTAGCCGTTTTTGTCCTATTGTTATCATTCGGTTTTCAATTCGATTTATTACGCTTTTGACATTCGCGATCGTGTTTATATAGTTTTTACGTTTTTTGTTTTGTTTTATTCTTTAAGTTTATTAATTTTCTTCCTATATACTCATTCTGAAGTATTGTTTCAACAAAAAAAAACTTTGCCTAGCTTTGGAATTTCTCCGAAAGCTTTGTGAAAGAAATATTGCTTATTTATAGAAAAGAAATGATGGATACACAATAGATGCTGAATATATATGTAATGAAGATATCCTTTTTACATAGTGTTCTCATTTTATCGCTTTGCACTTTTTTACAGTTTGATATTTTCAAGAGAAATACGTAATATATAGATATCTCGCTTGCACTAATGTATTTAAGCGCTCGAAACGGATTCTTTCTCACGTGATGTCTCATTTGAATTATTAGAATTGTAGGTACATTTTGGCAGAAAAAAATACGAATTATGAAATACGTGATATTTCGAATTAACGGTAGAATTTACTATGAAAAGTCCATTTTTGGAGCGAGCAAATTATGAAAATTTCAAATTACGAATTATCGTTGTTCGAATTAATGGACTTTTACTGTAGCCACTTATAACGAGCTATACTGCATATATACCAGGTGTAGAAGCTTAAATCTCCTGTATGCTCATAAATGACGTTAGTGAGTGTATTAAGCTACCATACCGAGACGTTTTAATGTTTTTTTTTATGAGTTTGACATCTGTCAAAAGTTCTGTTCAAAACTACTTGAAGAGACTCAATTGAGAGGTGCTACCCCATCCCGCTTATTCACCAGACCTGCCCCCTTCTGACTACTACCTGTTTTCGTTGATGGGTCACTAGGGTGGCTTTTATTTTTCAACTTTTTTTTTTTTATGTCTCACCCCCTGTTTTTTTTAACTGGTATAAAACTAATGCAAGGAAAATATTGGTTATCTGCATAATTCTAAGCGGTGCCTCAGAGGCTGTGAAGGTCGTCAGTTATATAAAAAAGGATTTTTTCACAAATTTAACAGAAAAAAAAGATCGAAGAGCTTGAAATAAAATCATCAAGGAGGCAAAAACTCTTCAAGAGTAGTATGGCGTTAGGAAGTAATTAAGTCACTTCAAAAGATGGTCAACTATAAATAAACAGCGAGAACTGTACTGTGAGAGGTCAATCCAATCAACAAATACGGAGAGAACCAGAAGTAACAATTTAATTTACCTTTAGCACAGCCTGAATTATATTCCAGTCCCAGGCAAAACCGGCTTTGTTCTGAAGCACATTGGATTCTCTAATTAAATTTTCTGTATCTTTGAAATTATCAAACAAATAAAGTATTTTCTTAGTTTTAACTACATTTCTTAACACGTCACTAGTTCGGGCACTCACACTTTTACTTTTAATTAATACACTTTCGTTTTTATTGGTAGAGTCACTTTTAAAATCTAGGCTTCTTCTGAGGGAAGGTTCGCTTTCATTAGCAGGGATACTGCATTCAAATTCAGGGGTAACGTCAACACCGGAATGGGCCGAGGTGTCGCAGCACTGCAGAACATGGTCCAGGAAGAGGCTGTAGGCAGCGGGGCGAGACTTGAGCAGCGAGTTGAGGTTCTGTAGCGCGGCCACGGCGGCGAGGGCGCGCGGCTGTGCGGCGGCGGCGCGCGCCAGCAGGGTGGGCAGCGAGGGCGAGATGCCACATGTGTCGGGGGGCAGCAGCAGGTGCACCAGGTGCAGCATGTGCCCCAGCAGCACCGTGGCCCGTACCGAAATGAATGTGTCACCCGTCACCATCACCTCCACAAGGGCATCCAGAAGCCCCACCTGTAAACACACAAATCCAATTTTTATTTACTAAGCTTGTAAATTAAAACAGTTTTTTCAAGTTTTGAATTTATTTTTCTCAACAAGTTTCAAGAAGGTGTAAAACCTTCGAAACATGTCAAGAACATTCATAATTTACAAAAAAACATTTCTAACACCAAAACAAATCATTAATTATTATGTACTGAAATATTTTTGTTGTTGTATCAATAAGGTTTCCAAAGAAAATATAACCGTTTTTATTATATGGCTAGTTTTAATTAGTCAACCAGGATCATGGAAATATGAATAGATTAATTGTGCTTATCCTATTCCTAACTGAAAGTAAACCTTATTCCTATATCTCGATATATTAGGTGTATAACTTTGATTCCGCCGTTTTGCAATAGATGGCAGTAGCAGTAAGTGGTAGTTGGAATAAATAGATCATAGATGTCATACAATAAGCTTAAGTATTTGTAAACAAAACGCCATCGAAATATTAGTCGATTTGTGTCTGCATCATAAAGTTATTCCCGATTAAACATGTCAGCTTACGAGCCAAATTCTCGTCATTTGCGGGAGGTTTTAATTTTATGCTTTAATATGAAGAAATCTGCGGCTGAGGCTCATCGAATGCTCTCAAATACCTATGGTGAGGCCGCTATTAGTGAAAGAACGTGCCGAGAGTGGTTTCAACGCTTCAAGAACGGTGATTTTAACGTCGAAGACCAGCATGGCGGTGGAAGAGAGAAGGTTTTCGAAGATGCAGAATTGGAGGCATTACTTGATCAAGACTCGGGTCAAACGCAACAAGAATTGGCAGGATCATTGGGAGTGACGCAACCAGCCATTTCAAAACGCCTGAAAGTCATGGGAATGATTCAGAAACAAGGAAATTGGGTGCCGTACGAGTTGAAGCCGAGAGATGTTGAACGGCGTTTGTGTGTTTGTGAACAGCTGCTTGCAAGGCAAAGACGGAAGGGATTTCTGCATCGCATTGTGACTGGGGACGAGAAATGGGTTCATTACGATAATCCCAAGCGCAGAAAATCATGGGGATATCCCGGCCATGCTTCCACGTCGACGGCCAAACCGAATATTCACGGTTCCAAGGTTATGCTCAGTATTTGGTGGGACCAGCTCGGCGTAGTGTATTATGAGTTGTTAAAACCGACTGAAACAATCACAGGCGATCGTTATCGAACGCAATTAATGCGTTTGAGCCGAGCATTGAAAGACAAACGGCCGCAATACAACGAGAGACATGATAAAGTGATTTTACAGCATGACAATGCTCGACCCCATGTTGCGAAAGTGGTCAAGACATACTTGGAAACTTTGAAATGGGAAGTTCTACCCCACCCGCCGTATTCTCTAGATGTTGCTCCCTCGGACTATCACTTGTTTCAATCAATGGCACACGGCCTAGCTTACCTGCACTTCCGGTCTTATGAAGAAGTAAAAAATTGGATCGATTCGTGGATCGCTTCAAAAGATGACCAGTTTTTTCAACGCGGGATTCGTATGCTGCCCGAAAGATGGGAGAAAGTAGTGGCCAGCGATGGACAATACTTTGAATCCTAAATGTATAACCAGTTTTTTACGATAAAGCCTCGAATTTCGGAAAAAAACGGCGGAAGCAAAGTTATACACCTAATATATATACAAGTGTTTCAAAATAAAGTTTTTATATAGTGGATTGATAAAAAAAAAGTAAGCCATTTATCGAAAAAATGTTTATTAATTATTTAGAGCGCACAATTTATTCCTTAAAAACAATATCGTCCAAATGTAAACCCCCGCATTCGCTGCACTCATTTAGTTGAACAGTAAATTTTATTACGACAGCTCAGCAGGTAAAATTTCTAAGAAAAATTTCATTAACTAGTGGCAGTGACATATTGTACGTGGGACATACCACCCAAGCCCCTCGGATTCGTTGCGTTCACGCAGTAAGCTATACAAACATAAACATTCTTTAGAGACACCTTGTATGACCAAATTGATCAATTATAAAAGGGGGCCATGTTCGATATCGGAAAAATCGAAGAGCGTCATGGTGTGTAAATGTAGAAGAAGCGCGAGAGTTGTCAGGATAGAACAGCGTGGTAGTCCATCCTCTCTGCCTATTCCTCCGGAAATGGCGTGATGGTTAATTAGTTGAATATATAAAATGCATACCTCGAGAAAACAGTAAAGTAGTAGGGCCATGTGCAGCTCTACGAGGTTGGGGCCGGTGGCAGCAAGGTGTGGCAGAATGGACTTGCCCTCCGAAGCCACGAAACCCTCATTCAAGCGCCACGAGTCCTGCAGGTACATTCAAGTCATCAATAATGTATTTTAAAAATACACCAATCTTAGAAGCATAAAGCAAATTGAAGTACACCACAGATATAAATATATATGAAAAAATAAACCTGTAAATCAGAGGGATCAAACGCAGCTAGTGCCACCGACAGTTCATCCGTCCAATCGGTTTGTGGTAAGCCCAGCAACTCATAGAGCAAGTCTAATATTGCTTTCTGCAAAAAAGTTACAGTATTATATATCAGGTGACATTCCACATTCACATATCAGACATTAAATGTATGTTTTCATATGAAGCACTTAATTTATGGTGTGACTATTTCAGAGATAAATGAAAAGCTTCAATATTTTATTTTAACATTTCTGACAGGTTTCGCTCCAAGTGAAGCTTCGTCAGGGTAACAAAACAAACTCTTTCTGTCAGTTTGTGTTGTTACTCTGATGAAGCTCCACTTGGGAATGAAGTCGGTCAGTAGTTTAAAAAACAAAATAGAGTTGTGTTAAAACAAAATATTTGAGTGTTTAATTTATTTCTATACTATGTTCTAAGAGACAAAGCATATATTGAATACTGGAAAAGACCTAAATAATGATCAATTACATAATAATACATTCCATAAAAATTTGTTCTTTGGTAAGATAATCTAAAATTTTATTTGATTCACATAGTCAGGCCTTGGTCATCTAAATGTGATCACACCATTAATATAATAATTTAAAAATACTCACTCTAACTTCCCGCTGATTGAGATAGAGAACATCCACAATAGCTCGTAGGCCGGACTCGTTGAGAGGGTCGCAGAAGTGCAACAGCCCGGGCCAACTTCGCAGCACCGACAGCAGCGATAGACGGCTGCATGTAAACCGCAACTCTCTCTCATCCCTGCCAAAACATTATCTTCCATGACTCCAAAGGATAAATAAAGAATATACAAAGTAATAATTACCGTATTATACGGACTATAAGACGCACTTTTTCTTTGAAAAATTGCTTCCAAAATCAGATGCGGCTTATACTCAAAATGAATATAAAAATGTCCAGGTTTGATTTAAAATTCCCGCCAGGCTTAAAAATCTCTCTCTATCTGGCAACATTGGATTCAACTGGCAGCGGCAGTGCACCGATCGTCAGTTCGATTTAATAAACTAAGAATTTTTTTTTAGTCTGGAGTTGTAATTTAATAACAAAAATGTTATTTAAAAAAAAAAGCTTAAAAATTAATGTGCGTCTTATAGTCCATAAAACACGATACATTTGGTTCAAACAAAATAATATAAGTATACCCCCTTATCCATAGTAACTAAACAATCAATACTCAAGAGGAACATTCGGTTTATATAAAACATAATAGTTTTCACACCTATCACCATTTTAACCTCTTAGTTGTGTTAAATGATATTTTTTCAGTGTATTTCCTTGCACCTAGAGAAAGGGAACTATCGATAATAATAATATAAGGAATTGTCATAAGAGGCCATCCTAGTACAATCTCCTGATAGTTAATGAGATAGAAAATTCAATTGCCTTTTGTCTTATTTATTCCATTACACTAGGAAAGAGGTTTGGCATTTCCTGTAGCTACCTGTAGGCTCAACTATTTGGACAGTTTAAACATGCCACACATAACATATTATTTTGCACTAGATGAATTCACTCACGGCCAAATAATAAGGAAATTATAGTACATTCAGAAAATAGATTAGTGTTTTGGAAGATGGTCTATTGCCATTGTTTGACAATAAAAATTAAAAAGGTAAATAGACATTCATGGAAGACAAAAAGACCTTGCAATAGATCTCAAAAATTACCCGATGGGAGAGTGAGCAATATATTAACAATTTGAATCCCCGCATGTGAATCCCACAGAGAACATCTAGTATGTTCCCCAACATAATATGAAGAAAAGACCCTGAAAACCTAGCAACAAAGATGAGGTACAAGCGTTTTTATCAAAAGAATTAGTGAAACTTCCCCAGGAGACCAGCAAACGATGGGTAGGTACAGAATCAAACGACTTCTGGGGAATTTTGGGGGGTCAACTCAATAATAAATAACAAATAAAGTTTTGCCGCTATCTTGTATAGTTTTTATTTAATTTAAATTTGATGGTTGTTTATTTACTTCCATTGTGTTTGTGTCATTTTTACCTGTTCTTGTCCATGGAGCCGTGGCGGTAGTGAAAGTCGCAGTAGGGGGCAGCGAGGCAGCGCAGGTCCACGCGGGCAGGCTCACGTGTGGAAGGCTGATTTAGCAGGTGTAGCAGTACACCGCACAGTGATTCCGCAATACGCGGGGTCTGGCAATCCAGAATTGCGCGTGTAATGGTAGCCACGCCGCCCGTCTCGATGAACAGTGTCGGATTCATAACACCTGTAGAATACAATTATAAGATGGTTCAATAAGTGTAAAAAAAAATCTGTTCAGTAAAAATAATCTATCGCAGTACACCATAAGCCAGCGAAAGAGCAGATTTTCATCAAGAAATGGCACCCTAACATGTATGTTTAATCATAGTATCAGTTCACTTTGACGATGTATTTGGACACTTTCAGAGAAAAAAAATTGTGAATAACTTATTGCAATGGAGCTTTGAAAATGTTATTTAAAAACAAGGGATCAGATTTTTTATATTTTATATGTGTGCTTTCAAGCTGGATTTAAAATCATGAATTGTCAATGTATCTGAGGCGTACATAGAGCATATTCCGAGTGGATATACCTGCTATTGCGGAAGCCCAGTCGCTGTAATTTGGCTAACTAATAGGCTTATTGGTGAGGAGTTTGCTGACCAGAGCATAGATTGCTTAGAATATGGGTTAACAGAAATATACAAAGATTAGAGATAGGATTGTGCCATTCTATAAAGTGGTTTGAAAACTGTATAGCATAGTTTATATTGGATTTTTTCAAGGGATTTGAGCTGATGAAGATGACAATTTTTTATTTATAAGCAGACTGAGTTGAACTGAGAGCAGACATTAAGAATGAAATAATAGAAAAGAAAGAATGAATATATGTAGGGAATGTTTGTGTAAATGTCTTTTCAATATTCAATCTCCCTCCTAGGAATGACAAATACTGGGGCTCAAATGTACTAAAAAGAAAACCATGTTTCCATATTGTTGCTATATGTTTTCATATTATTATTACTTATACGTTTGTCAAATATTACAAAAAATATTTAAGTGTCAAATTAAGGATTAAAAATCATATTTTTAAACGTAGATCAAATTGTCGGAAAGTATAATTAGGCGAGGTAAATCACTGACCAAGCTCGCAAAGGATAGCAAGGCAAGCGCGCATGAGGCGGTCCTTGTCCTCGGGGGCGGCCGCAGGCACGGCGAGCAGCGCACGGGCTAGTGCTGCCTCTAGCCGGCCCGCACCCAGCCGCAGTGCGCGGCGCACCACACGGAGCGCCTGCACGCGCTCCATTTCGTTCTGCAGCACAACATCCATGCATCTGGAACAGCCGAATGCTTTCTTATTCTCCCCTCTCCATCCCCAACTGCTTAACGCGCGGTATACATTATGGTATAAAATTGCACTTAAAACAGTAAACAAAGTTACTCAGTTCTGACTGAATTATTTTGTCATTGCGTGACTTCACTGTGTATTCATGGTAACTTAAATTCTTGAAGGCTTGAATTAACTTGTGTGTGCACTTATTTGCCAGTATTAATTTGAGTATGCGCGTTAAGCGGCTAATGCTTCTTTTTTGTTTCATAAATGACATAAAACAACAAAGAAATAATATAATTACGTATTTTCAAGTGAAGTAAATTATACAGTAAAGCTACACTATGTTTTGATGGTGAAATAAAAATAACAAAATCAAAAGCTGTATCAGTTGATGAAACAGCAATGAACAAGAAGTTTACCTTGTGACGAGATAGGGGAGTCGGAGGGCATTGAAGGCGATGATGTCTGCTTCTGTTCGGAGTGCGTAACGCACGGTGCGCAGAGTTCCAGCCCGTACCTGAGTAGACTCGTGCACAAGGCTTATTCGCAAGCTAAACACAAAATAAAATAATTTTAATGATAAAAATCATATACAATTGTGTACATATACGGTAAATTACTAATTGGAAAATATTTATGAATGAATTAAATAAATTAATTCATAAAAACAATTCAGAACACGGAACCTTTCCACTAAACATTTTCATGCAAGTTTAATGGAGCATAAATAATGCGGATACATATGTGAAAAGTTCAAACATTTTCCGGATGAAAAGATATAATGGAACACGAAGATTCTTATTCATTACGAAGTATACATTTTCTTATTATATACTTCAAAAGATCTTTGGATCAAGAAAATCTTTGGTGTGATCGGCGATCTAAATGCATATTCTCGTGAAAGACTGACAATGTGACAAAAAACTACAGGATTAAATCCAATTACATTAATTCACTTGGGTCTATTAGAAATATTTATATCGTAAATTAATTATACCGTCTACTTATTCCGTTCTAGGAAGCAAAAGAAAATATACTGTCGCACAAAATAACTCCATTAGGAACAGAATCGGTCATGATGGTAATGTCATTTTTTTAAAGATTTATAAAAATAATTGGTCAACCTTCGTAGCAGAGTGGCAAGAGCTATGACTGCCACACCGAAGGTCCGGGGTTCGATTCCCGGCGATGCCAGTGATATTGTCACACTGTCTTTGGTCTAGAATTTACGTGACAATAAAAATGGCGATAGATTAGTTACCTATCACATGTCATGAGAATCAATATAATAGCTAAAAATAAATAGTATACGGTAATTTGGTTCAAACAACCTGTTGTATACAAAGAGAATAAAAATAAATAAATAAAAATTTCAGGCACAAAAAAAAAAAAATACAATGAAATTGTTGGGCAATTAAGAATAAGAAGTGTGGTGTCTAACCAGCACAGCAATTCTTCAGTAGTAAAGCCTAGCTTCTGTCTGGACTCCTCCTTGGACAACAGCTTGACCAACGCATTGAGATAAGAGAGCCTCTTGGTGTCAGAGATGATAGTCAAGGCCAAGTTGGCGCTGGGGGCGGAAGCGGCGGTGCTCCCCTCCGGAACCGTCTGGCCACCAGGGGAGGACACCACGTCCAGGAAGACTCCGCTGCGAGAACAAAGTCCCCGCAGAATATCACAAGTGTTTTGCTTGACACTCTTCACAGGATCTAACTTGTACAAGTCTTCGTCGGCGCCGTGTCGAGCTAAAACCAGATAAACAAATCACTTAACAGGTTTAGGTTGTGATGATGATGATGTTAATTTTTATTGCGCCATTTTCGTGAGAGATTCACTTCAAGGGCGCTCTTAGTACAGAAATCTACTACTCTACGAATCTACTACTCTCTGAAAACTCCTGCGTTATCCTGATTTCAGATATTATAGGGCAGCCTATTCCACGATGCCGGTCCCGCGATGCCAAAAGCATGGTCCGTGAAATTTATAACTCTTTGGCGCCGTGGGACAAGAAGTTTGTTTGTTGACACTTCTTTTGCGAGGGTTCAGGTCAATTAGCTTGCAAAGGTCTACGAGGTAGTAGGGTGCTTTTCCATGTAAGGCTTTGTGAACAAGTAGACATAGTTAATAATCGATTCACTCAGGTACCTTAACCAGTGAAGCCTATAGAGCATTGTGATTACATGGGGGAATTTGGATGCACCAAAAATAATCGTGCCGCAGCATTCATTATGGATTACAGACTATCTAGTTGCTTCTTGGGTTGTATAGCATATAGTGAGTTAAGTTGCAGGCATATGCTATAAAGTTTAGGTTGTGCTATAAAGCCAGAGCACTTTGATCCTACCAGATACTATTATGAACATCATGAAACAATACTATCTTATAAAACAGTTATTAATTTATTGTTTTTTTTTTTCAATAAAAAATTTATTGAATGAAAAAAATATATGAAATACAGGGTCCAATATAAATGTAATGCGCATTTTCTGTGGAAAATAGATACAAATCTCTCCCCCAGCATCGATACACTTGCGGAGACGTGCCATGCCTGGAAGGCACTCTGAAACTCCTCGATCGGAATGTCTTTTAGGGATGTTTTAACATGCTTTTGGATGTTTTCCACGGACTCCCAATGTTTTCAGCTCTCTGTTCAGTCGGGGAAACAAATAAAAGTCACACGGGGGACCATCGGGCTCCGGGCCAGGAAGTTGGTAACGATTAAGCCCGTGGCTGGGGGCAATGTCATGACGGAGCTTGACCGTGTCTTTGATGTCAGCCTCACGCTTGCGACCCGGCGATTCAATTTCTTGAGTAACTCCAGATAAAAGGCTCGGTTGACAGTTTCTCCCTGCGGTACAAACTCAAAATTCGACAATTCCTCGGACGTCAAAATAGACAATAAACATCTTTTTGATGCGAGACTTGCTCATTCGCGCTTTCAAGGGGTGGGAGGATGATTTGTGTGCCACTTGCTGCTCTACCTTTTCGATTCTGGGTTGCAGTGGATCATCCAGGATTCGTCTCCGGTTACGACAGAGTTAAGAAAGTCCAGCTCATATTGAATCAAATCTAACAACTCTTGACAGCGCGAAACTCGAAGTTCTTTTTGGTCTTCCGTCAACACTTTCGGCACAAGCTCTGCGCAGACCTTGTGCATTTGCAGATCCTCGGTCACTATCCCATGTGCCGCAAATGTGGACATGTTTAGGGTGTCAGCGATATGCTGGACGCTCAATCGATTGTCAAAATACAAAACTTTGTGCCCACGATCCACATTTTCGTCAGTTCTGGCTGTTGTTGGGTATCCAGAACGGTGTTCGTCGGCGATCTCCTCCCGGCCCCCCTTGAACGTCTCGCGCCACTTCCCGGACTGTGACCTTGAAATGCAGTCGTCCTTGAACGGCTCTTGAAGCATCTGGAATGTTTCGGTTGCATTCTTTCCAAGCCGCACACAAAACTTGATAGCGTATCGCTTTTCAAGCAAACGTTCCTGTGTTATAAAGTCAAAAAACAAACTTCACGCGTAAGCATTTCTTTTCTTCCCACTCAGACTGCTCAGAGCAAACTGGTGGCCGGCTGCATTGGTAGGGCAGACCCCCCCCCACATTTCCAGGCCCATTTTACCCCACTGCGATGGATAGTCGAGTTACAATAAAATCATGCGCATTACATTCATAATGGACCCTGTGTAACACATGAAAATTTATAGTAGCCAAAAAAAAATGACACATCATCATGACAACTTCATAATAATAATTGAATATAAAAATCACATTAAAAATTTAATTAAATCGACAGAAGTTACATCAACAGGATTTAAAATTCAATAATGTCAACCTCAAAAGGATGTAATCAGTCTAACATCACATTTGTTCTTTCCCTTGAGAGAGGAAAAAAAATTGTTATAAAATAAATAGTGTAAATAAATAATTTGGTTATAAAGGCGAAATCTAAATATTTACACAGAAAATCTAACTGGTCCAATTTATTATTTTTATTTTTACATATCTGTCAAATGCTTAAAAATATTAGCCATCAATCGTCAAAACACAAAAAAAAACACACAAAGAAAACAAATAAACATTATTCTAGTCATTAGTCATATTTCGCGATCTCCGGGCTGAGGATATCAAATGAAAACAATAATAAATGTGGGTATGTTATTGTGAATAATAAGGCTTGCGTACTGCTCTACGTAACTCGGATAAAATAAATGTTCTACTTACAAACTTTCAAATATAAATAATTTGATTAAAAAAATTTAAGTAAGCACAAAACAACGCAAAAAAGTAAAACTATTTTATTTTAACGACACATTGGTTGTTGGTGAGACAGGAATAGCTAGGTTGGTTACACATAAAAATGACAAGGTTATGTGGATTACTAAACGTAATAAATAATAATATGTGTAAACCTATTTCATATAAACAAAACTCCAAATATACCTTTATAATTTCGAACGTTTCGTGATCTTCTGCCGGATATCGTCCAACTCGTTGCTGCCATTATCGATATCCTGTTCGCTGAGTTCGGCAATTTAATATTCTAATAGTTTCACTAATAGAACTCATATTTTTTAAGATAATAAAAATAAATAAAAATACTGGAACACTTTTTAACATGCAATATTAAAGTTATTATTATTGACAGTTCAATATTATTCACCCAGTAACTTTGAGGTTAAATGGATAAAGTAAAGCTTTTTCGCTGGGCTACGTGCTTAAAAATATTGAGAGTTTTTGGGCACCGTATTCGCTTGTAATAATAGGTAAGTACCAAATGTTAGTTTTCATAAAATTCGTATTTTTAAAGCATTTTCGATGTTTTCTTTGATTTCCACCTGCAATTTTAAATTTTTTAAGCTGTTTTTTTTTTATTTAACTTATTTTTATGAAATAATACTGGTGTTCTTGAGATATGTTCAATAAACCTTAACTTTGAAATTATTTTGAGGGTGTGTTTAGTAGCAGAGTTAACAGCTATAGCCCTTAAACCCTACGTGTTAAATTAAATCATTATTAATAATTAATATTCCCATAAAACATAATAAGGCTTCTAGAAAACTGACGTTTTCATTCGTTTAATTATTAAATATGGAGTTTACATCATTATTCAAGAAACAATAAATAAATCATTATTAATCTATTATACATCTGTTAACTATTTAAGTTACACAATCAGTAAACATATCAATGTAATAATTTTACTATATCAACATAAATTAGTAATATCGATATTATTAAAATTTTGAAAAAGTCCTGTGTTTTCGTGTTTAATGAAAATTAAATTAAATTAAAACGTATGAAAGCCCATAATCAAGCATAATCATTGAAAATAAATTAATATACCACGTACTAGTAGTCAGAAATTTAATTTTGGTCCATTAATATTAATTTTGCTATGAAAACAGGCGGAAAGTTTTTTAATAATAAAAACTTAACTACACATTAGTTCATATTTAGTTTATACAACTATTTTATATATTTAGTTAACTGGTATGTTTTTATGCCATTTTGACCACGCTGGGGCCGGGCGAAACGCTTCTGAAGAGCCGGAGACCAGACCGGCTATCGCTTCTACACTCTTCCTCATCGTCCGCTTCGCATGTCCCTCGTGGTGCGGACGGAGGAGGACGTCAAGCCGCCCGACACGGTCCGTCGCCGTCCACATTGACACCATCAGAAGCTAGGTGCCGGCTGCCTCAGATCCGGCCAGCCTCTACGTCACCTCCTTCCCCACAGAGCGTGCACCTATTACACGGCTGAGCCAATGCCGTCTCGAATTTATGTTATCAAGCCGCAATGTTAAGTTTATAACTCTGGGTCCATCTATCTGACAGCTGTCAAATGTCAGACAATTTCGGTAAAAATATCGCGAATTTTTCGAAACAATTAATAAACATAAACATTTTTAAATATTATTGCATTAGGCATTATTATTATGAACTTTGAACTTTCTGTGCTACAAATTTTTAAATCCATATAATACAAATTTTGAGGTTATATCGAAAGATTATTTTGAACATTTTACATACCAAAGTTGTACACAAACTATATTACTTGTACTTTTATAAAGTAAACACACTGAAGAAAATGCATATAAATACTTTACAAACGGCCCGGCACGAGAAAAAGTAAAATTGACATACCGGCACTGCGGAAACACAAATGTTGTATATTAAAATATTTGTAACACGTCTATAAGGAATCATAATACGATAGTAGTCGTATTTTACATTTATAATCGAAATAAAATACGGATCACGGTACGAGACACATACTAACGGCCTACAATTGCTCCATGTTGCAAATATTATCTATGTGATTACGGCCTGGTAAATACTTTCAAGACGGCATTGGTTGAGCCAATGCCGCCTTGAAAGTAAATATTTATGAGTTAATATTTATAATATAGGCCTTATAATGACCATAAACAATTATTCCATCGTGGAGATTTATGGGGCCGTATTTACCGCCATATCAGAATTAAAATCCGCGAAGTTTCCATGTCTCGTGCCGTGATCTGATTTTATTTTGATTATTAATGTGAAATTAAAAATAAAATACGAATACGATTGTATTAATACTCTTTTAATACGTGTTACAAACGTTTAAATAATATATTTGCATATTAAGTCATTTATAAAGCAAAGCAAATATAATGGCTCCATCAATTGTGCCACATTTTTATAGAATGTGATAACGAGAATCTTCCCCATTTGTAAAGTTACAATAATATTAATCAAATAACATTGTTAGAAATATTTATTTTTAATTGTTCTGGAAGTGTCGCAAATTTCTTTGCATTTGACAGCTGTCAGATCAGATTTAATTGTAGATTACGGTATGGTAAATAGTGTTCGGCGCCCGTCGAGCGCTGCGCCGGTAAGATGTTCCTTTCACCGAAGGCCGGTGTCTGACTAACGCGTCGCTGCTCGAGAGCTCTCAGAGTTCAAAAAATTGCAGAGTGGGGGTTAGGTCACGCCCCCCAAAGTGTTGCCACTCGCCAAAATTGTTACTTATTTTTCCTATCCACTATTATTGTTTTTAAATTGTCTTATCACTAGTTAAAATTAAACTTAACTAAGATTAAACAAGCCTCCAGAGAGAAAACGTGTTTTCGGCCATGTAAAAATTGTTCAGTGCAATCTCACCGAGTATGCCATGAAACATGGCTATATCAAATTCTTTCAAGACGGCATCGGTAGGTACTCATATCTTTTTTGTTTTATTTATAACTTATCTATAGTTATCACCCTGTCTAGTGTCTATGAAAAGTATGAAATATATTTCTCTAGGTTAAAAGTAGACAATGTCATTTTTGGTTCTATTTACATTTTTTTTTTAATTATATTACTTTGAAATTGTTTCTATACTGACATTTTTGTAGATGACTTTAATATTCAGCGGAAAATTGTGTTATTTGAAACTGTACATTCAAGTGAAGATTTTATTTTAGGATATTAAAATTAAAAAGATGTCAAAAAAGAAAATGAATCCTATATTAAATCCTCACTATGGCTGGTTATTTGAAGAAAAACGACTTTTGTTAGAAGCCTTAAAGATTCACGGACACACAGACTTAGATATTTTACAGAAAGTCGTTCCAAATAAAAGTAAGAGAGCTATTGCAAAATATCTAAATCATTTCAAAAAAATTGCCGAATTGAATTTGCGCAGTGATACCACTGACTTCACGCGGAACCCCACTCGGCGATCCTTAGTGGGACCTCAGAACCGAAAAGTTACGGATGATTCGCCTATCAGTAAATGGATACTAGCATTTTCCGAAAATTCTAGATCTGTAAACCCCACTCTATCTATTGCCCTTAAACTTATTGCTCACCTTGAGAATCACCCCACTGTGAGCCAGTGTTCAGAAATTGACCTAAAGAGCCTGTACATGTATTTGGGGAAAGCATTTAGTGGTGAAATTCCTGATGCTGTGGATCATAAATCAACATCTTTTATTACATGTTCATTGATTGATTTGGCTACTAAATCGAAAAAACATAGACGCGCTGAGGATTTTGATTATGTACAACAAATTACTAGCCTCCGCCAGGAAATGCCTGGATCTTTAAGTCAAGGTGACCCCGCTACACTTATGCCCGATCTGTTTCGGGAAATACAATCTTCTTCCACCTACAATCCCATGTGGCTGCGTGCTGAAGCGCTTAAGAGATATCCAGATGTATGATTACTATTACCTATGTTTTTGATTAAGTATTATTTAAATAAAAATATTTTTCTAATGTCCTTTGTTATTTTTTTCCTTTGTTGCCAAGTTTTTTTTTATGTTAAATAAAAGTTAAGAAATTCATGATGTGCATTCCTTACTTTGCACATTTTTATCTTGTTTTAAATAAGTTCAACACATTTAAAAGCTGACATTTCTTCCAAATCCATTAGTATTACTGAGCTGCTTGTCTTGTAGATGATAACCGTTCAATTTTTAAATGTTTATTTGTGTAATTTATAACAAGGAAATTACAAAATTGTTATATTTGACTATTCCTAAAGAATAAACCAAATATATCTCCTGATGAACTGTAACTATAATAATATTGTAAGTAATTTGAACATTTGCATTTTGATTAAATTGAAGTTTATTTTGAAAATTATTCAACCTGCCAGGATACTGATGTCTCTGCAGAAGTTGTAACACAATATTTATGTATCAAAATACACAAATTAATACAATATCATAAGCATAATATAATACTATAACTAGGTAACTCAAAATTATCTGTCCTGAGAAAATGGCTTTCTTGTTTTTGAGGTCAAACCATTAACACGAGTTCATAACTACTTTTTGCGTAGGAAAGTAGTTTTGGATGAAACTCAAAGATGCAGGTTACTTCAGATATCTACATTAAGCATTATTTTATTTTCACGTATATGACTCGAGTAATTATGAAAATCACTCAGTTAATAAAATATTATGATAGCTATTTATAGCTTTAGAAAGCCGTATTGATGTAAATATCGAATTACCTAGTTTTATTTTCGAGACACCATTTTGTATCGAAAATATTTGGCTATAAACCTACTACATACACAAGCACAAAATGTATATTCTCACAGCAGTTATATTTTATTAAAAAAAAGTGTACAAATGAATGTTTATTTTCATCTATACATTTACAATAATTTAAAATTAAAAGCTATCCTCTTTATAAAAATATAAAATAGTATATATGATTTAGTTAAAATGGACTGATTACTGGTTTAACCATGTCATGAATTTTTTTAGTAAATTGAAAGCAACACGAGCAACTCTTGTCCAGAAGCCCTCCTGTTCTGTGTCATTAGTGTTTTCCTCTGATTTCTCCATGTCCAGTAATTCGGTCTGGCGCTTGCGTCTAAACATCGTATCAAACTCCCCGAACATTGGTGATGGTATGAACCTTCTTTCATTTCCTTCAGGTACAAGATTTCTTACTCCATCCTTAGGGGCTCCTACAAAAATATTGCTTTATCAATTTTAACAAATTAAGATAACTTTTGTTTTCTTAAGATAAAAATAAATAAATAAATAAAATGGCTATTTGTTTTAAAAAATAAAATGGCTATATGATGTGAAATTTATTGAAATATCAGTACATTCATATAATTCAGATATCTTTAGTGATCACGTAATCAGTTTTTGCTTACACTTGGGACACAATACACTTATTATATTTGAAAAATAATGTTAATGCTACATACATTTTTCATAAAAGATATTACGTGTATGGACTTACTTATGATTGACAATGTGTCCAAATGTCTTCTTTCTCTTTGGTTTTGTGTAGTTCCCTTTTAACAAACAAACATATTTTAATAGTATGTAGGATTATAAACAAAAGATTAATAATTAATATAATTCTTATTGAGAATAGCTTCAATTAGCCTTATCTGAATATGAGTATTAAATGATTTGGTTAATATATTATATACAAAAAAGCACTCCATAAAAATTACTATTTTGAGTATTATATTTTATAAATTGTACTTCTTCTTGAACTATATTGAGTAGAAGGTATTATGAATCATCTGTGTTGAGATTTTCTAATGAAAATCCAAATGCAGTGGAAGTCAGTTGAACTTTAACCTCCAATACAGGATACACATTATTGCATTGAAATGATCATTCAGTGTTTCAGGTCAATTGTTTGGATATTTACGAAATTTCCATTTTCATTTTATTGCGATCGAGCCGGATACTGTTTGTTAGTTCCGGTTTAATTCATTTGAATGTTTTATCCGTTCCCATTTCAATATTTTCTGATCATTTTATTCACATAAATGCATTGCACATATTAAAAAAAAAAAAAAAGCTTGCGACATAAAATAAACATAACTAACTAGTTAACCCATCACGCCATCTCCCGAAGGCGTAGGCAGTAAGAATGGGCTGACACACTTTTCTTTCCTGACATATTTCTCTTGATTCCTCAACATTCATACATCGTGTCATGCACACGCATTCGATTTATTTGATCGTGCCACGTTTTTCTCTATTTTTAGTTTCATTTACATCGTTAACATATCCTTTTTTTTACCATTCTTTCCATGTGTCCAAACCATCTTAATAACTTTTCATTATTTTGTTCATAACACTATCATTCGCACCGCATTCACTTCTTATATTTTCATTTGACACTATTTCATATACAGAGTTTCCACACATTCGTCGATTTCATTTCTACTGCATTTATTCTACTTTCATCCTTCTTTTGGCAGTTCCATGTTTCGCTTCCATACATAAGGATTATTACAAGAACACCATTGTGCACTGCCATTTTACCTTTTTGGGTTGGGTTTTGTTTGTAATGACAACTTTAAGTGCATCATTAATCTTTGTTGCCTGCCCCAACCCTTATTTTAATATCCCTCTGCACTCGCCCATCTTTTACATCTACTCAAATATACAAACTCATCTACTTGCTCCCGATTTTCACCATTCACCCTATTGTTGCAGACTGTCATGATTTCTTCTTTTTCGAAAATCATTACCTTGGACTTATTCACATTCATCATCAGATCATTTTGCATGCATATCTCATACATACTAGTCACTAGAACTTGTAGTTCATGCTCGTTTTCTGCAAGTAGGACAGCGTCACCCGCATACAATAGACAGCTTACTGACACTCCGCTTATTTTGGCATATACATCCAACCCTTTCAGCTATTTCATACATAAAATAATAATTTTATTGAATTTTCTTTAACACACATCCAGATGATGCTGATGAAAACAGTTAAAAAATGAACTACTGCAGGCTAATGTATAAAAAAATTAAAAACCACAATTCTATTTTATTTTTAAATATTCATGAGATAACTTAAATGTCTACAATTTCTTATTTTGAAACTATTTTTCAATTGAAATGGTTATTGAATATTGTTTTAAAGTATGCCGTTCTCAAACTATCTCAAAAGTTTTGTATGCAATTTACTGAACATATTTTAAAAAGGTAAACTACAAGGTAGTATTAGAAATATAACTGTTGTCAGTTATATTAATTTGATAATTAAACACAGCGATAAAGTATCAAATCACATATTATCAGAGAACACTATAATTTTTCACAAGAACTAAAACTTTGTCTAAAATCAATAAAGTTTAATTAAATAGTCTTAGTATTATATTTTAAAATTACTTACATTTAAACTTTTTACGGAAAAATTTAAAATAACCACGGAAACAAATAATAGATGTTTGACATACACAGCTTGAGTCTTCATTTTGAACTAACAATTTGTTTATTCTAGCGCTGATTTTTATGTGCAGAATTTCAGAGCCATGTAATTCATTTTATTCAGCAAACAAAAGTTCCTCCCATCATTCAAATAACTGCAATGTATACGTGTAAATACATACATGTAAACATAGTAATCTGTGTGCAATTGTTCAGTAACAAAGGGCTGTTTGACCTTGGTAGATTGACAATGAAAATGCAAAATTTATGGTTGGTTGCATACTCATCAATATACGAATTAAATCAATGATACCATGTCCAATAGGAAAATTGGTAGGTATTTTGTTTTTATAGCCTCTGAATACCTGAATGACACAACATCCTGATTGTGCTGGGCACCATTCAGGGGAAGAGGAAAACAGAATTTTATAGATTACTAACTACGAAGTTAATTATTATGCAATACAAACTTCCCCAGAAAAAATAAAATTACAAAGGTTTCCCACTAACTAATTAGTTTCATTATTTGTGTTTTTGTCATTTTCCCAAGTCTCAAAGTTCACCCATTACATTAAATGCAAGACCTATACAGGAGTGAGCCTAATTTGCTAAACAATATTCTGAATAAGTTTTCAGAGTCAGTATTTGCATTAGGGACTCCTTTTGGAGGCTAAGAAATAGTCAGGACTGTGATTGCTTCCCTGATGTAACAAAAAGTAATATTTAATAGAGGTATTATATAATACTAAAGATTTTTAATATTGGTTACAGACGTTCTGGTAAAACTTGGGGAAATTATCTAGCTCTCGAATTTCCTCAGCACGGGATGCCGAACCTGAGGAGAGATGATTAATGTTGTTTTTCATTGTTTTTTTCATAACCATATCACTAGTTTTCTCCATTAGCTTTAAATTTGTATGGGGATGGGGGTTAAGATGCAAGTGCTGCAAAAATAAAAACAACCTTTTTATTCCATAAATAGAATGTAATAATTATTGTGGTATCCCAAGATGTTATAAATAATAACAAATAATAACTTGGACTTTTAACAACTCAATCATCCGACTCAATGGTAGAGCTTATTCATCTAAGCTTACATCCTGAATTTATATAATATATTACATCATTATTTATTCATAATCTTCACAAATCCTGTATTCTGCACCTGAATTATCTGCCAGGATAGTATTGCATTCCTAACTCATGTCAGTGAAGAAATATTGACATTTTACACACGGGCATGAAATAAATGTCAACAATCAATATAAGTATTGTTATTATTTTTTTGATCCCCCAAATCCGGAGAACCCCATGATTTGGGCCAGATCAGGATTACTCTGCACGTCTCCAAGTCCCTCGCCCTGGTCTTCTTGCAGCTTTCTCTTGCGATCCTTCTTCCGCTCTTTGCGGTGTTCACGCAGGCGCTGTTCTTCCTCCGCAGCTTCGCGTAATCGGCTTTCCAGCTCATAATCTTTCTGCTTTTCTTCAAGTTTTTTCTTATTCAATTGAAAACGTGCCTTTACCTGAAAAAAATAAATAATTACCATTACTTCGCTGTTGAATACAATACCTAATAATTACAATCATGTTGAACGGTAACAACGGGAATTCCGCTTCCAACTAAATGAATGAAATGCACTGTGTAATAATTGGGGGACATCGTACCAAACTATAGAAAAATCTGTTGATACACACCCTATAGGACCATGACGCAAACATGCATCCTCAGTGTGGCTACAAACTATACTTTAGCGTAGATATGCATCATCAACACTCAGTTAAGGATAATTACTAAAATCTATGCTTAATTAATATTGCCTCATCACATTGGAGAAATTTTTTGTGAGATGACAAATAACCCAAATGTTTGACATAAATGTCAAACATTAGGGACTTGGATCTTCTGGCTTACAGAGGTTCAGCTCATGTGGCTATTTCTCTTACGTCTGATGGGAACATTATTGGAAGGTGATTTGGTGGGTTGTTAGTTTATTCGGGGGCATGATTTGTGTGGCCCGGGGTGTTCCTCTGAAGGAGAATCGATTTTGGGCGCTTGTGGCGGCTGGAAGTGTTTGGGTCGTAATTAGAGAGGTCTTTTATTGTGGGGTTGGGATGTGAAGGGAGTCCTTTGTAAAAACGTTCGGCAAGTTTCAGAATGAATTCATCTATCATCGGGATTCCCGATTCTAGGTGCAGTTGTGTAATCCTGGTCCATGAAGGCGCACCAAGCGATAAACGGATAGCCTTATTTTGCAGGATTTGGAGTTTTTGTATGTGACTCGAAGCTGCATAGCCCCAGATTGGGGCTGCATAAGTGAAGATCGGCCTTATAACCGTTTTGTATATCAGGAGTTTATTGTCGATGCTTAGTTTACTGTTTCTAGCTAACATTGGGTAGAGGGCTGAGATTGCTTTTGACGCGGCTTTGACTTTATTTGTAATGTGTGGCCTCCATGTCAGCTTAGAATCCAAGGTAACCCCAAGGTATTTGATTGTTTTGGTCCAAGGAACGTCTTGGCCGAACATTTTTATGTTGGGAATGTTTGGAGGAATGTGTCTTTTACTGAAAAGGGTCGCTGCGCTTTTACTCGGGTTGATGGTAATGCGCCAGTTTCTGCACCACACCTCTAGCACATCGGCCTGTTTTTGCACCCTACGGGTCGCGAGAAGCGGCCTTTTAGCACTGGAGATGATGCCTGTATCGTCAGCGAATTGGGCAATGTGGGTGTTCTGATCTCGGGGAAGAGGGATATCACTGCAGTAGATGTTGAACAGAGTAGGAGCCATTACTGAACCTTGGGGAACTCCTGCTCTGATAGGGCGTACAAGGGATTTGGCCTTGTTGATTTTGACGCTGAAAAGGCGATCGGACAGAAAGCTGGCTATGAGTTGAATCATAGGCAGTGGGATGTTTGCTTTTCCCATTTTGTATAACAGGCCGGTGTGCCAGACGCGGTCGAATGCTTTACTGACATCTAGGGAAAAGAAAGTGGTGAATTTGCGCGTGTTAAAGTTTGTGGCAATAAGTTCAACTACACGAAGTAGCTGATGTTGTGTGGAGTGTTGAGCACGGAAACCGTGTTGAAAATCTGGAATGGTACTCTGTTCGTGAAGTGTTGTTTTGAGTCTTGATTGTATGAGTTTTTCCAACAATTTACCAGTGCAAGGAAGAAGACTAATTGGTCTATGATTTGAAGGAGCTGTTGGGTCCTTGCCTGGCTTGGGAAGAAGGATAACGTTTGCGATTTTGTAGGGTTTCGGGAAGTATCGGAGTCTAAGGGATGCGTTGAAGATCGCTGTTAGGGCACAGATGCCTTTGAGAGGGAGAAATTTGAGAATTTTGTTAGATATTGAGTCAGGACCTGGTGATTTGCGGGTATTAAGATATTTTATTTGTTGTTACACCTCTCTCGGTGAGGTGAATGGGATCGGTGGGGATGAAGGAGTTTTGGCTAAGAGTTGTGAAACGTGAGATTCGATCGAGGCCACGAATAATGGATTGTCATGTTCGTTATTTGTCGTGAATTGATCTTCTAGGCTCGATGCAAATGTTTCTGCCTTGTCGGCGTCGGAGTACACTAATCCATTTGGACCTTGTAACGGTGTGATTCTTGAGTGGGGCTTGCGAAGATTTTTGGACAATTTCCAGAAGGCTGTCTTGTCGTCATCGTTTAATGACTCTAGAAACATTAGGGTTGCCAAATTAAATACAGATAAAATTTATTGACAATTTATATTAAGTATATCCGATGGGTCACCCTATATTAAAATATATGTAAATTTATAAATAAGAGTATAAAGTTGAATATGTGCAAAAACAACATTGTTTTTCTTTTACTGGCAACGGTCCAAGTTGACTTACAATAACTAATTTTTTTTGCCATGAGATAATAAAACGGAATAAAAAACTACTGATCTTTGCATGAATACATGATAAAGCGAATACACTTTGGATGATAAAGTGAAAGGCATATGAAGACAAGAAGTGAAACCACATCACCATGAATTTATTGATTATAAGTCAATTTCCAAGAAATAATAAGCTCACAAACAACAAATTCATTTAATACATTGCAAGCTGGTTTATATATATATTTTTTTTCAGCAATATTGTTGATCACTTCAGACTATAGGTTCCCAATGGGGGCGGTACCACCTTCCAGTGGGTACCGGAACTGTCCATGGGGAGGTAACGGGTCCAGAGGCAGATGGGGGGCCTCAAGCCCGTTAAAGGGGGCGCCATGGTGTAATTATTTAAGAAATTAATAATTAATGAAAATAATGATTTCACGAATAAACATTTTATCTTTCTATATGAATCAATTTTTTTTATTAACATTAAGTATACATTTGATATTGCTTTAGCAAGGCGAAACATGCCAATCCCATAAAATGGTTTAGTATTATTGGTGACAACTCTTTGCAAGTTGGTAAGTAAAAACACAATTCACTTAGTTAAGCATGTTTTGATATACAAATGAATATTGGATGAACATCAGGTGCATTGAGGCGAGAACCTCGCAGGCCGCATCAAGACAAGAAGTTGCGGACCTCTATTCTAGATACTCTGGACACTCAGCACCACAAGTGTACAATATTTCCTCCAAAATAAATTGTAATTTGAATAATACAATAATTGGGTGTGACTGGACTTGGACTTGGATCTTCTGGCTTACAGAGGTTCAGCTCATGTGGCTATTCCTCTTACGCCTGATGGGAACATTGTTGGAAGGTGATTTGATGGGTTGTTAGTTTATGCGGGGGCATGATTTGTGTGGCCCGTACTCATAACATAATAAACAAAACTATAAACTACCCACAAAAAATGACAATGCACAATTTAAAAAAATGTAACTATGGAGACATTAAAAAAAGGGTGGCTTGAATGTAGTATAATTTTTAAAAATAAGTAAATAGTTTAAATAGTGTTCAAATAGTGTTATATAAGACAATATAGTGTTTAAATAGTGTTATATATTATATAAGTAAATAAATTTTAAGTTATACACTTTAGGATATGTGTTGCTCCCCTTAATTGTTCCCTAAATTTGTAAACTATATTATATATTGAAATTATATAGAGTGCTGGAATGCCTCCCTAGAATGGGTTACCCCAGTTGGGAGGTATGAAAACCATGTACTTGGTAAATGATCAATAATATAATTGTTAAATGTTATATTTTTCTGCAAAAAAGATTTCACAACAGATTTCTAATTTACCATTATAACGCAGCCTGCACAAACACAATAAATCTCTATAATATAATGAGCTAATAATAATAAAACATTATTATTAAACCATTGTATTTAAAAAATATATATTTTATGCAAAAGTAAATTTACCTGATCCAGTGAACTTCTCTCCACTTTCATGGACATTCCCAAATTCCGTTGATGTTTCTTTCCATTAATGTGATCAAGAAAATTAATGGAATCTTTAACAACACAGTCACAAACATTACAATAATAACCCCCGGATTGAGAGGACGGTGTGTTCTTGTTGATGACAACGCTTTTGCCCAATCGAGAATCAAGGTCCACTTTGTAGTCTCGCTGCTTCAAAAGTTCCCGTTTGACTGGTGGAACTAAAATTAACATAAGACAAAATAAATAATATTTTTTCAGGTATGCACTATATGCCTCATTTATTTATTTGAAACCAAGCAAATAAATGTAGTCTATGATGATCAAGTGTTCAATAAACATCCTTGAGACGTATCTAAAAAGGGATCTATTATCGAATCATGTTCCGAGTAGACCCAATCAGGGCTTATATCAGTATCAATTAGTATCAATCAGTATCAAGTAGAGCATAACTGTGTCTGTTAACAAAATATCTCACGTTCTAAAGAGAGATCAAACATTAACCAATAAACCCCCTATCTTTAATCCAGTCTTCACAAGAGTTTTAGAGAGAACCAAAAATATTTATAAATAAGTAAATACCGTATTGATTGTGGGGAAAAATAATAAACCAGTTAAACTTTGGCTACTCAAAGGGAACTAATAGGAACGTAATATTATTTTATCAAAAGAAAACACACCCCTATTGATTAACGAAACAGTTTAAAAAATTACCTTTTTTCTTTTTCGACTCTTCTAAATCAAGTTCTTCCTGTAATCTTTCTACAGCAATTCTTTCATATTCATCTTTATCCCATTTTCTTCGGTGATCTTCTGGGCGAGACGTCATGATGCTATCAAGGGTTAAATATACTATTTTTCTCTAAATTTTAACTCTTATGGAGGATTAATAAATTTATAATTCTTCCCAAACGAAAGAAAAATTCATGGCCAACGCCAATTTGGGCGAATAAGACGTTTCTATATGCAAATATATATAATTTGACTTTTCAGCGATGTTTATACATTAGAATTTTGGAATCACCATAGATCATAATATCACAGATAATATTCTGTGTTGTCACTTCCATAGACACGTGAATTTACTTTATAAAAATATTTTACGTAGGTATATAAATAATCTGAAGAAAAATTGTATGATTCGAGGATAAAATGGGTCTATTTGAATCTTAATTTTTTAGAGAATACCAGCTCGGAAGCTATTGCTCCCCCCTAGGTTGGAATTTTCGTTGTTAGATGGTGAAAGGAGGGTTTCTTGAGAGTTGTCTAGATGATCGCGTGCCCGGCAGTCATTGCTGAAGCGCTGTCGTGCTTCAGGTCTACCTATTTGGCTTTTACTGGTGACAAATGCATAGAATTGCCCTGCCTTAAGAAGTGGCCTGTACTTAGGAGGCAGGCCACTTCCATAATATGGGACGATAGATAAGCACTTTCCTCAAAACACTTTTGCTACGACCGTCAGCGAAATTCTGGTTCTCCTTATTGCTAAACTTCTTTGTGCTGTTGCTAATAAATGGCAACTGTTGATGGTTCACTGATTTCATTTAGTGTGAGTATTTTATTTTAAGGTTTAAATATAACGGATGTATCTTCGCTTTTCCTAACTTTTCCGAGGCTAGCATATATAAAATATTTTCATAAATTTCTCAGATATTATCATTGTACGACGAAAATAAAATAAAGACATTAATTTAAAGCAACCTCACTGAGTTGGTAAGCATATTAAACCTACCTGATATAGCCATGTTTCATGGCATAATAGGTGAGATTGCACTGGACAAATTTTACGTGACCGAAAATACGTTTTCTTGTTTGATCTTAGTTAAGTTTAATTTTAATTAGTGATAAGACAATTTAAAAACAATAATTGTGCTTAAATAAGTTAATTGACAATTTTCGTGAGTGGCCACACTTTAGGGGGGGATGACCTAACCCCTCACCCTTCGGAGCAGGCTCCCGAGGGCTGCATGTAGCGACGCTCGACGCTATTATTTAATGTCCAAATCTATACTTATCTTCACATGTCAGTTTCAATTGGCCATCTATGTAGATTTGATTACACATGTTAATCTTTTTAAGATCAACCTATACAATCCACCCACTAACGCCATCTATGGAGATTGATTTTTAGCATTTAGCAAACTACTTTATTAACACAATGTGAATTTAGATTTGGAGCATATATACAACTTCCAAAAAATTTGTCATGCATGATCATAAAACAAAGGTGGAATGGGGAATGTTGTAATTACATAAAGCGTGCGCTTAACCCAACCAATGACAGGTCATAAGTCCTGTAAACACCTTGATCATCCATATTCAGTTTCCAGTTTGCATCTTCGTCTCTATTGAGATACAATTAAATTTCATGAATTAATCACCCACCATGGGTGAAAATCCAGGATTCGTGTACAAGTATAAGTATACATTCACAAAAAATATTTGTTACCTATGTGTTCTCAATTAATAAACAACTTTAATTTATCTGATTTTCTCTCGTTTGGCAGCTATTTAATTATTGGTTGTGTATCATACCTATCTAATATGGAGAGTAGCATACCATAAATTGCATTTATTTAGTCAAAATTAGATATTTTTAAACTATCCAGTATCTGGCCAGATAGTAAAACAAGGACGGATACCGGATGTCTGTTTCATCTCTAGTTATTTACTCATGGGAATATATGTGTGAATTGTATATTTATATAGAAAAAATTAATAAAACAAAAGAATTAGTATAAAAAAGTATATATTAGAATATGTTAACGATGTAAATGGAACTAGAAATAGAGGAAGACTGAGGAAAACGTGTCACGATCTAATAAATCAAATATTGAATGTCGACCACGTGAGGAGTCAGAGAAATCGACGCGCGTGCATGTCACGATGTATGAATGTTGAGGAAGCGAGAGAAATACGTCAGGAAAGAAAAGTGTGGCAGTCCAATATTTCTGCCTACCACTTCGGAGAGACGGTGTGATAGTTAGTTCAAAAGAATTAAGTGAAAAGTATAATAAAACACATGAAAAACATATTACTTATTTATTTTTCTGTAGATTTTAGTTTTTGATATAATAAGGAGTATTCTCTAACATGATATATGCTAATTTTATAATGAAGTTTTAAATACTGATAATTCATCAAAACATCCAACACTTGATTTTTTTTACATATTCAACACAATCTAAAATATGTGTGTAAGTGTGAACAAAAATACAAACATCCACTTTACCTAATAAGTATTGTAACAACACCATGGAGATGAGATGAACGTTTGGTGAGGATCATAATATTAATTCAAATAGCACCCAACATCAAAAAGTATAAATTTCCCTTCAATAAAATATATAACCACGTAGATGACATCACATTGATGAGGATGCTGTTTGCGTGGTGTTGAGCGCAGCAATGCTTCCAGGTGCTTTAGGCAATCACTGTACAAAGGTTCGATCGACTGTTTATACCATGGTGATCATACCGAATAGACTGAATATCTTCAATCTCAATATTTATGGTAAAGCAAACTTTCACACCATTCTGTGTAAACACCAAACTTATGTTATGAATACAAAGTTGATTTCAATCATTTGGTCAATTGGTTTGTAATAATCAGCGACACACTTTAAATGACGTTCCCATTTTTTGTTCTTAAATAAAACAATTTCCCGTTTTTAATGCATATGACATATTGAAGTTTGTCAAAGCTTTTGTTAACAAATCTAATATGTATACAACAACTTATCAATTAGCATGTAATAATTCTTTAAGATATGTTGTGAAAGGACTGTAATTGGATCAAAGATATATGTTTTTCAGAGAACAGCGGATATATTGTTTATCCATGATGATACATCTTTAAATTACAATTTAAATGTGAGATACCCATGTGTTAAATTCAGATCCGTAACCCAGTGTTCCAATACAAATGTTATAACTCAAATTCTTTCACACTGAATACAGTATTCTGTTTCTTAATGGTTATTTAATGTTCATTTATCCATTTATACCGAATTGTAATGTCATTATGCAATAAGAGTTAAAGAGTAATTTTATGGTTTAGAGATTGTATTGAAATATTGTGATTTGCAAGAGTTCTCGATAATTCGTTAAGTGTAATTTTTATTTTATTTTAACTCATTGAATTTCTATACAAAACAAATCAATTAAAATATTGGTTTTATGCACATCCATTTAAAATTATTATAAAGTAGAATTATGGGATAAAAAAAAACCTTTACAAATACATACGGAGGCTATTTTTTAAGTATGGGTCGTTTTGTTGTATACACCAATAGGGGGCGCGCACGCTGCAACAAGTGTTTGCGTCATGCCCTGCCATTCCTTGGGAACAACTGTGCTCAGTTGCAGCTGTGTAGGTAACCTGAACAGTCTGTTCTTTGTCTTTAAAATGTTCAAGATTATCGAATCACCTGCCCCTGTGAGGTATGATACGTTTTTTGTCGGCAAGAAACCTGTCTGCTGCAGACATTCACTGGAAGATTTGGGAAATTTAAGGAGCTACTGCTATGTGTGAAGGCAAAGCGCGTAAGTGGATCAGAGACTTCAAAGCTGGCCGCGACACCATCCATGAAGTGTCCCGCTCTGGTCGCCCATCTGTGATCACAGACGATATGGTGGCTGCAGTCGCAGCGAAAATTCTTGAGAGCAGATATTTCGCCACAAGCATTCTTTCAAACGACTTTCCTGAAGTGTCAAGGTCAGTGCTGTACAATATTGTTTCTGAAAAGTTAAACTTTAAGAAACCTCGTGGTTATCGGAGCAGGCGGCAAGTTTCTATGAAGAGGGTATTCAAAATCTAGATTTAAGTTATGATAATTGTTTAAACAAACTTGGAATCTATGTTGGTAAATAAAAAATGTAATCTGAGAATAAATTTGGTTATTGAAAATTTTATTTCGTTTGGTTTTTTATTTTCAAACAGCTCTTAATTAAAAAACAGCCCTCGTGTATTTCAGGAACTTACATATAAGGAATGTTCACCAGGATAAAATAATTGATGAACGAGTAAAATAACCTAACAATAATTAAAATTTTTGCAGAAATGACCTGTCTCAGCTATAGCTCCCAACAGGATATCAGGAGGCTGCAGTTTCTTATACTGCTGGTACCACGATGGAATTGTTTATTCTTGTGTTGTTTAATGATTATTGTTTTCTTTCTCTTCCCATTTATGTTATTAATTAAATTAAAAATGGCTCAAATATGAAATATGTAATGTTTTGGTCACATCAAAATCTCCCAAAGCAAATAATGATGAGGCCAAATTTTTACTTATTTTAGTTTCTCTATTCAAATGTGATGCATATGTTTATTTGAAAAATCTAATACAAATTTGGTGCTGAGCCTCGAGTCAGAAAGGCTTGCATACTAAATGTGAATCTTCCACCCCAAGTAGCTCACATTATTTTTCGGTACAATCTCTTTTTAAATACATTACTTTTGGACATGTGTATATGGATATCGAAACACTGTTGAATTTTTTATTTCAGTGAATATCTCTTGTGTACCCGAATAACAATTGTGTACTTTCCTGCTCAAGAACTATATTACAATAGATACATAAATGAGACTTTATAAATATATGCTTATTAGTTCATATTCTATGTAGAAATTTAGAAGCTTCATTCTCACACGGATTACATTGATGTTCATGTTCATGTATAAAATGTCTTAGTATAAAATATAGATTACACACTGATGTCTACATAAAGGTAGAGAAAATGAAATACATAAATAAACAATTTGAACCAAGGAGATCTGAAGATATCGTTAAGTGCTGACACTTTTTTACCAAATAACAAATGTGCAAAATCTATTTTTATCGTTATCATCATTTATGACTACTCTCTGAACCACTTCATGTACATCCAATTATACGTAAACATCATCAAACCTTGATTTTCCACTTCTATAGCGGTGATATGTTATCAAACCATAAGTTTTATGCTACATTTTATTGTGATAAAATTTACAATGCAAAATATTATTTTTAATGTTGCATTTCCGGATGTCATAGAATTTTTTCTTTACATTTGTTCTATACACACCAAAAGCAATTTCATCTACAAAAGTTATGCACAACTACACTTTATCTACATACGTAGAGACAATCTAGTTAAAGCTTCATTCACTGATTAGAGCTTCGAGTGGGGTATAACATCGTGTTTGCTTCGAGTGACCAACTCAACCTGACCACTACATTGTTGAACTCAATAACAGGAAGGAACACCTAAACACCGGACAGTACGCACGGCTGTGCACCAACATTATGTACCATCGTGATCTCCGCGGAAATAACGTCAATATCAATTATGTACACATAATAAAGAAAGTTAGCATGTACACGATACAGCTTCACTAAAAGAATCTATTGAACTGTTATAACAAAAAAAGATTTATATTCATTTGGATTTAAATATATTCACACTCTATAAATTTTTATTCAAGTTATAACGTATTTCATACATAATAAAAAATTGACTAGAAATATTGTTTTACGTTAACTAGTTAAATTGATTTAAAACATAAGTTAAATTGACTATATTTTATTATCAAGCTCCTCCCTCACACATAGTGCAGTATCTAAACATTAGACAGCATTAACATTACAAGCCCATTAACTCTAAACTGACAAACAATGTAGTACATCAAACAATGTTTTACAATAGCACTATTTTCTCATTGACACATGTGACTTCTGTTCCAGTATCAATAGTTCTAGAGGGATGCGGGTACAGAGTAAAGGTAGAAGTAGAAGACCTAAAGTCTCCGACTGCAGGCGGTACCCCTCTATTCTTCCCTAGTCGATCTTTCGCTAATTGTCATATACTCGTACATGATATGAACAATCTTTCAAATTTATTGGAAAATGTGGATAACTGAATCATTCATTATATTTGGTGAACCTCCAATTTGGCAACTGCATTTTTAAAATGATTTCTAATGTGAAATTTTAAATAATACATTATATGATTAAGATTTAGATGAATTCAAATAAGTAACTAATTCACGAGGTGTGACGAAACAAAATAAATAATTCCATGCACCGATTATTATCTTCAGTTGGAAAGAGTACCTTTAGAGAATTATAAATTATTAACAAATAACATTTTTCCTTAGGTCTATATTTAGTATAAATGTAAAACTTTTGATTCAACAATATAGAAAAGAGACGATACACAAAAGGTTTTTTCTTTTTGTTTTAAACATATTTTTCTTATCCTTAGACATTATCATACCACTGCATTCGCAAAATGTTCATAAATGTTTAGGCGTAAAGTTAATGGGTTCACATAAAAGGCTACTTGTACAGTGGTAGCATTATAACCAACCCTTGCGAGGTGTGGCACTCCACACACTAACTATTACAGACATTTGTGCCTTCTCTAGCTTTGAGTCTTGTGTTATTATGATTAAAAGCGGAGTTTTTAATGCCAACATTTTAATTAGTTATTTTATGATTTGTTTATATATTAAGCAAATAAAACATTCTTCTACACATTATTGTATTTTTATATAATATAGTAGTTAGTATAGGAGTAAGATTGAAACTGATCGTCCTATTACTTTGTTCGTTATGACCGTTCTTATTTTGTTTTATATAGGCCTTAAATACTTGTTACTTTAGTGGTGATAGAATAAGAGTATTCAAAGCAACATTAACTCGTTAGCTTCTTTCTTCTGAAAGGGTAACCACTCAGTTGCTATGCCAGGTTTATATTTTAATGTAATATATTAAGTTTATGAGGAAAAACAGCATTTGGATTATGAAATTTACGGTTAGTAATTTTAGAATCAGAATGAATGAAAGTATGTACAAAAAAACCTCCCAATAATATATAATGTAAGACTATGCATCCATGAATCGCTGGCTGATTATGTAGCACCACATTATTTCGTCAACTAAAATTATATAAAAAAATGCATAGCGTTACTATACCTATCTGAGAAAAGTTAAGAGATGCCGATGAAGAAACATGTTTTGATGAAACAAAAGGAAACAAAATGTTTCTCCTGGAGAACAAGTCCCTAAAACTTTTAAGCTTTATCAGTAGAAAAGTTCCTACGTACTTATTTTTATATATTTAGTAATAAATGATTATTTTTACTTCTAACACTAAAATAACTTTATTTACATTAAGAATGGCAGTGGCTGAAAATTAAAATCTACTTCTTACACTCTATCGTGTGAATTGTTTCTAGATCATTATTATTGTATTCCTTTTGAATAAATGCTCGTTACAAAAGTAACACGTAGCATCGCCTTTCACGCTCCTCTGAGCTTGCTCGCCTTTTACTCTAAATGTTCGTATTCAAGTATTATGTCATTTATTCAGAATTTCCCTTTCAAAACTCTATGCTGAATGCAACAAGTTATAAATTTAGTATCACAAGAACTGGTATTGTTTTTGATACTAAGTTTATAGCTAAAATGGAAATCTGTATAGATACAGGTAATGAGAATACATATGGCTAAATAATGTTAATTTACAATGTAAAAGGGATAGCCGGAGTAGTCCGAGTACTCATTGGGGAACAGTAGCGCGGATAACTGATCGGCCCAAACGTGACGGGACAAGACTCCCGCTTTGTGCATCCTTAGACTATAATAGGAAGGTTTCTCGTTAGATATAACATATTAACAATATACAAACAGCAGTATACTTTGCAAACACACTTCAATAAACAGTGTAAAAATTTCATATAAATCTTACAATTCCCAAAATTACAGATGCAACAATCCCGCTAAACTAGATGTACAATAATTGTTCATTTGCATTGGTTCGTGTTTTACTTTAAATTATAATTACATAGGGCATTGTTATTCCTATTCTAGCTTTATTTGTAAAATTCATTCAAAAGTGAAAAAGTGTGAAAGCGTCATATAATGTATAAAATTCCATAAAAACATTGGATAGGTATTTGTTATTTATTAGTATGGCTACACTTTATAAAATAGTGAAGAATATGACCGTTTGTTTCGACGCATATTTTACGGGAATCAAATAATTACAGCCTAAGCGAATGGTAGATTATGATTGATAAGCTCCAAATATAAAAGTTTAAGTATAAAAAGAATCTACTTGTTGCATGTACATAGGTAAGAATCATTAAAAAAATAATGACATGTTACAAAAACATTCTATTATATTTGGTCTGTATTTTATATGTATTGTTGATTACAATAATAATGTTCATGTTCATGATTATATGAAATTTCCATAATTACAAATATCGTCAGAATATGAAATGTCATGCTTACAACTTGAAATCATTTAAGAATATAGCGGAGGTTGCGCTGATGGCTTGGGTATAAGAAGAACCTCAAATGTGTGATGGAATATCGCACTGTTGCATTCAAACAGCGAATGTTAATTTTGATTCTCATATTTCAAGAGAAGTGAACCAGAGGTTATAAAACATTTTTTTTTAATGTATAATGATCAAATCCACTTGTATATTCATTTGTATATGTCAAAAATGATTAATTTGTACATAGATAAAAAATGTGTATAGCAAATATGTTTTATTTTCGTTTATAAAAATCTTTGGAAAGGTATAAAAAATGTACCTATGTACACACTCGGAACTTAAAATATGTTTTAAAGTTATTTTTCCTGTAAATAGGATTTTAAATATTGTTATGGCATTAATGTAAATGCGCCATTGACTATTTTATACAAAAGAGAATCTATGGTTGTTGCCATAGTACAGAAGAAAAATATGTAATATTTAATCTCATTGATGAGGTTCGCAACCCATCACACCACTCGGGGGCAAAGAGCGAAGGATGGAGTGCCGCTTCGGTTAATTCCATAAATAGCAGTCCATTCTTTCTGCCTACCCCTTCGGAGAAACGGCGTGATGGTTAGCTAGTTTAATCTCATTGTACTTGTTCCTTTAGCAAACAATTGTTTAAAACCTTATAATGTATGTATGGTATTGTCACAATAATAGACAACTTTAGTTAGCACCCTACATACAACAAGAGTATTATTCAAGATGTGGGAGCTTCAAAACACAAAAGTTTTGCATAAATTACATAACAACAGGGGGTCTACAAAATAATAAATTATAGTTCATTTACCCTAACCATTGAATATTGTAGCAATGTTTTCCTTAAAAATCATTTTTAACAGATTTGGACTTTTTTCAGATGTCTAACGAATAAACCATGCACAGCCTAACACTATGCCAAAGATATGATCCATTCACAAAAGCAGTCAAACATTATTGATATTTGATGCATAGTACCCGGTAGACATCTGGTGTGGGGCAGTGGCCACCTAGTCGCTCTGCTCCCCGTCTCCGTCCATGTCACGCTCGTGAGGGTCTCGTGGACGCGACTCCTCCGTGTCCGCACTGGAGGTTGGTGTGAGTTCCTCTCTACGTCCAGAGCCTAGTGTATCGCCTGCTGTTGAGCTAAACAGGTTGGATGAGAAAGCTCCATCACCATTTATTAAATTTTCTTCTTCAATTGTTTCTGTTGTATAGTTTTGTAAAAATGGGTTAGTAGAGCTGTAATTTAATAAATCGTACCCAGAACTTTGTTTTGAAGAATTTTGATTTGACCCAAAAATATCGTTCATCTGCATGTTGAAATTGAGACTGGACTGTTTCGCTGTATTGTGGATGGAATCAAATATATTTTCTCCTGGTCGAGATCCATAAGTAGCATAACTGGGTACTGCAGAATTAACAGCAGTTGAACTAACTGGTGCCATCTTGTGTCCGTAAATAGAGCTTTTAGCACCGTACAGCTCATCTGACTTCGGTCCATTGCTGCTAGAGCTCGTGTGATGGAAGATAGAGTCTGCCGTTGTGCTTATATTGTTAATAGTGCTCTGCAAATTTGATATAAGAGTATTTTCCATGCTAGTTAATGATGAGGATGTAAGGTCTGTTAGAAACGGTGAAGCGTTCATTGTAACAGCAATTCCAGCGTTAGTTCCTGGGATACCAGGAGATGCAGTGCGGTGGGCCGGCGAGGAGACACGGTTGAGGCTGGGGGATTCACGCGGGCTCTTGCCAGTGCCGGTAGCAAACATCTGCGAGGAGGGGCTGGCGCTGTAAGGAGTGCCCTGAAGGTAGGAGACGGGACCAGGCGAGGCCCGTGCACATGGTTGCCGCGCAATGGAGGACACAGAGCTGCCATGCTTCAGGGTCTCATTACCCGACTGGCTGTCTGAACTGCTACTTGGCGAGCCGGGCGAAGATACTATCACCTGTAATCAATTTGAGTTTTTATATTTTAGCACACACAAACTTTTTTTGTGAATGTATACTTATATTTGTAATCAAATCTACATAGATGGCCAATTGAAACTGACACGTGAAGATAAGTGTGGATTTGGAGTATATATACAACTTGGAGTGGGGAATGTTGTAATTACATAAAGCGCTTAATAGTGCGCTTAACCCAACCAATGACAGGTCATAAGTCCTGTAAACACCTTGATCATCCATATTCAGTTTCCAGTTTGCGTCTTCGTCTCTATTGAGATACAATTAAACACACAAACTTCTCCACATGATGATTGTATTATGATTAAAGTTTCTATTGTGTGTTAGCAATATTGTTACCTGTCGGGAGCGAGGAGGAGCGGGCAGCGGCCCAGTGCGCGGCGATTGAGGACGATATTGGCCGGCCTTGGCTGATGATTGAACCTAAAGAACTCATTATTCAGTACGATGCGGAACATTTTCACAGTTTTATTAGAAATATTACCAAAATGTTATTACATATTATAAATTATTTATTGTTTCTTGAATAATGGTGTAAAATATTGATGGTTGAGGTAATAGTTTTGTAAAACTCCATTATTAATTTATAATAGTAAATTGTTTAATGGTTTTACTTGGATTTAATAAAAAATATGTAAAGCTCCAAATTAATTAATTAATATGAATGAAAATAATTTTTTTCTAGAAGTTGGTTGTACTCTATGGGAATGAAATGTTTTTCCTTGCTAAGGCTTTATCAATCATTTGCAAGGCGAAAAATGTCGTATTTATTAAAATATTGTATATTTTTCTTGCCTGGAATAGTCTAAATGGCTATTCACATAATTGGGAATTTATATAATATCACAATTATGTCATTATTGTATCCTGATTTTTTTTTTTAAACTTATTCGCAAAACAAATGTGCCTCTTGAGATCAGTGGCGGTACTCCCATAGAAGCCCAGAAGCCCGGCTTGCATAAGAAATTTTGAATCAATACCCCCAAATCTAAGTAATCATGCCCCCGCATAAACCAGCAACCCACCAAATCACCTTCCATCAATGTTCCCATCAGACGTAAGAGGAATAGCCACAAGAGGTATACCTCTGTAAGTCAGAAGAGGTTTTGTTCCAAATTTTCTTACGCAAGCCGGGCTTCTGGGCTTCTATGGGAGTACCGCCACTGCTTGAGATGTTAAATTGCATACGTCGAATATAAATATACTTATCAAATCCTCAAAATAAAGTCATCGCATTACCCAATTCAAGTAGGCAGGTGTATAAGTAATAATTTTGTGCAGAAGATGTTGTCAAGCATAATCATTAGCCATTTACACTAAATGGTATGTGTATGTGTGAACTATTTAACAGTGTGGAAATTTGTACAATTTTGTATAAATTATGTAAACCGAGTGATACAAACTTTAGATATTTCTGGAGAAAATATTTCCTACAGATATTATGTAAAAATAAGGAATAAGAATGAACATCATCACTCTTCATCACAGTCAATCATCGCACAACAGATCATGGACCCTAAAGCTAAACATGCCCTGACATCTAGAGATCAGAACCAATCAGGCGCAAAAATGTACTGGGTGGAGAGAACATATGAAATTAATCAAACATACCTTAACAAAGTAATGTTTATTTAAAGAGGCGGCCAAACTGCATATGTTGGTATTGTACAGTAGGATTGCCGTAGGAGTATTTATAATTAAAGTAAAAAGGTGTCGGATACTTACATGCCCTACCTGTGATGGGGCGGGAGAGTGCCGAGCCGATGGAGCTTGCGATACTGCTAATACTGCTGCTGCTGGCCGATATGGACTGGCTGAGTGCGGAAACTGGCCTACGGGACCATACACTATCTTAGTCTAATCTCATCTATCTAGCAGTACGCCTTTATAGCACCAACTCTGTGCTTCTACGAGTATAGCGCACAACAATCCTTCTCCTTACAAAAAAGGAGACAAAATGGTATCTAATTAACCTTCATTTGTTGAAATAAATATGAATGTATATATAATTTAGGTTGAAATGTGAATAGTTGTACTATAAAGTGTACTGTAGCAATAAAGTTGGGAAGCATGTCTATAATAGCACATAATAATATATTATACAAATTAAGATAAACATCATGTTTTAATAAGGGGAAGTGTAGACTTGGATTTAATGTTAGTTATTAATGTGGGTTTTATTTAAAACATGTACTTGTTTGGTTATTCAAATATTATTATAAAAATGTGTGTTGGTACCAACAAAAAATAAACAGAGGTGTGCTATAACTCAAATTCTAATTTGTTAGATGGTATTCAAGCAAAGCAGATCTTAAAATATCAAAATCACATGTGGCAGCACAAATATTTTATTCAAATGTACTTATACATTTGATTAAAACAAAATTAACCATAGGTATGTGATTATTTCTATCATAGAGGAGTGATTTTTGTTTTAATACAAATAAATATTATATTATATATATCAGCAGGCACGTAAATGTGATTCTAAACTTCCTCTAAAAAAATTAAATACAAGTACCTACTAAGATACAAATACAATATGGGACAAATACATTTTAATAGAGTTAAAAAATTTGTAAACAAATGGACAAGCGCTTATTTGGACATTAAAATTTTTAAGAACAGTTTCAAAATATTTTTGCCTAAAGAGAAAGATTATTTTCAATGATATTGCTCGAAGTCTACATTTCTCCTTAACGCAAATCAAATTCTCTATCCTCCGAGGTGCTGAAGAACACACAAGCGATAAGTAGCTAATTTAAACATTATGATTGCGCAGCGTGCCAAAAGCTCTCAGAAAACAATAACAAAACGACACTCAAGTCAACTGATTTGTACTCTAAAACGGGTGATTCGGTTAGAATGAATTGACAGGCAAACTAACTAAATATTTAAGTGCACTAAAGTGGTCATTGTTCAAATTTCGTTTGTTGGATCGTATTAAATAAATTGATTGTATGTACCTAAATAAATATTAAAGAAGATGCAAGTGGACTCTGTTGACTACAATAGTGAATAAGGAAAAAGTGGATGATGATTAAGATATGTATATGTAAAGTAGGGGTTTTCGAATAAAATCTCAAAATGAAAACCCTTCTAAAAAATAATCCATAAAACATATAAAAATCATAATAACAATAAAGCCTGCCTCATTTAACATTTCGGTATTTAGAAAATGTAAATAACTAACTGTTTACATGGAATAAATTTTACAAATTTAGAGAAAACTATTATAATAGATGAAACTTTCAAATATATCATATGAGAAATATAATACTGGAAAATAATATCTACTCATTCAAAAATAAATCTTAAAATTTAATTTTTAATGTGCTATTCTAATATCGTACATTTAAAAATAAATAATGATTGTTACATATATCTTTAGCAGTTTATTTACTCATTAAATATTCCTGTTAATTGATGAAGAGGCATTTATATATTAAATACAACAATTATTGAAAATATAAAAATTTGAATAGCATTTCAACAATTTTGAACCCAGAGAAGATTGAAGATTGAAGATTGCAGCGGAGACATAAAATGTTGAAGATGAGATGAGGTGAGATGAGATAAGTTGAGTCTGTGTTGTAATGTAATGATAGCGAGGTTGGTTACCTGGCCCCGTGGAGAGTCCCGCTGGAGACGCACTGGCTGTGTTTCCACGCGGCCCGGGCGCTGGCTCGCCGCGCCGAACTGTCTACAAACATACACGCATTAACCACATGCCTCCTTCCCTTCCTTCACACTGCATACCGTACACCCAGATCCTGGCTCAGGGCTCTCGGCCCGCTCTGTAGCCCAACCCCTTCCAAATACTTCAACTAAACTCACCCGCGCTCGAAAGATGATGTTCGGAGAAGAAACTTTGTCAACAATTATTCTAAATCTAACAGATTAAACTAAATCAACAACTACTACATAGTAGTAAACATTGAGTCAATATGACAATTACGCGCAACTACTAAAGGTTAATAGAAACCGAAAGCGTACATGGATTTATGATTTGTTTATTAAATACAAAAATAATTTATTTGCAAAGTTATTCATGAATGTAATAATTCAATATCTGAAGCCTACTGTGACAAATGCGCAGCAAAAAAAGATATGCTTCTGTGTTATCACACATATTTTATAAGCTATTAGCTATTACTGATGCCTATGTGTACAATGCTCTCCAAACAAATACCAAGTTCCAAGTATAAAATATCAGTCTTTTTAACAACATTCTTGAAAGGTTTACTCTTAATATTCAAACACACCTTTCATTGACGTATCCTGTTTTTATTGAGTTTTGTATAATATTATAAGGATGATGAAAATTTCATAAATGGTGAAGATGATATGGCCATGATATTACAATTTTGAATAAATGTTTTAGGCTGAATAAAATATAGGTCTTCCGACTGTTGTGTAATTATGAGAATTGTATGTAACGGTAGATTAGATTTATGTAAAGGTATTTTGGTGACTTGAAAATGAAAAGAAACTGGTGAACACTCAGAGGTAAGAAGGGGTCTTCTACTCCATCAAAATTACCCACATGCTTGTACATGGATTTCAAATGTCAGTGTTGTGAATGAGCGAAGAACAAAGATTGTCATGCTCCACATACACACTTATGCTACAGAAGACAGATATCATGCGTGGTTCATTATAGAGTTTACACAACAGGTAAAGCGGGATGAAGGTCAGACAGAAACATGTTCATCATTAGCACTCTTCCGAGATATCAATCTTTAGGCTGTCCTGCACCACTGTACGTTGAGCCCGTTGTCTGGTCACTATGTTTCTGGTCCATCAGGTCATTGAAGATATTGGGTATGACTTTTACCATCAAAATTGTATTTGTGATTATATTTTTAGAAGAAAAAAAAATGGTTAAACCGATTTCATTAAAAATAAATATTGATGCGGGTGTATTTTTTTTCTCACAGAATGAGTGATCTCATTGAGAAAAACATTACCTGAGTGCTTGGGAGCGGGCCAGATCTGCAGTAGGTATTTGAGTACTCCGATGGGTTGTGCATAGTCCAGATCCGTATTGGCGTGACCCTCGTTAGCGGAGTGAAGCATCAGTGGTGGCGCCAGTGCGGTTGCTAGGTTCTCAGGAGACATTTTGTTTCTCTCGGATACCGACACTACCATGGCCAGATGGTCCAGTAGGAAGATCAATGTGGCGCGATTTGTACGCGGTAAACAATCTAAAATGCTGAACATCAACTTGGCATTTCCTTCAGGATCATCTGGTAAACAAACACCTGAAAAATATATGTAAAAGATGTTTTAACATAATTACATTGTGTGAACTGACCACTCAACTTGCAATTTTTTTGCAGTTTTCCTGTTTACATATTCCATTATTATTATTATTATTTTTTGTATACAACATGTCGTTTGAACCCATTTTTCTTTAATTTGTTTTTTTTAATTCATTTTACAGTTTGTTTTAGCATTTATAATGATTCTATCTATCGCCATTTTATTGTCATGAGAATTCTAAATCAGACCAAATACAGTGTATGTAATCGAACTCGAGACCTTCGGTGTGTCAGTAATAGCTCTTACCACTCTGCCATGAAGGTCGTGAACCATTCCTTTATAAATTTTATAATTATTATTCTATATTCGTATTCACTTTCTGTTTTGAATTCATATAACACATCTCTTTCACATAAGGTTTACATTTTTACACTGATAAAGGATTAACCATCAGAAAACATGGTCATTTTAAAAAGTGAATAAATTATTGAGTTGAAAATGTGTAGTAACGTAATATATTTGGTCTAATGAAAAGTTAGATTACTTTTTCCATTTACTTAATACAGAATTTCGGCACAGAATTTTAGATAAAAATTTAACAGTGGTATAAAAATCAAATAAAATAATAATAAAATACACAATGATATAAATACCTAGGGCATCAACTGTCATTTGGTAAAGACATTTAGTGAAGAGTGGCTGAGGTAGTTCACGTAAGTAATCTTTCAGGACTCCGGTGATTACATTAATGTCGGGAACATTATCAGGAGTTAGTTCTACAGTGCGACTGTTTCGTTCAAATGATTCACGTAGGATTCTCTTCTTTGTTGCCGATCCACACAATCGATAAAGACCTGAAAAGAAACAAAATTGTGTAAATAAGTACAGTCCAAATTAGTTGTTTCTGTAGCTATATATAGATAATTGTTTCTCTATATAGATAGTTGTTTCTCTAGCTATATATAATAGCTCTCTTCAAAGCAATCGCAGAACGGAAAATAAACTTTTGTAATTCAAAAATTAAAATCATTTTTGTATTAAGCATGAAATAAAGATAGATATGCTAAACTAAATATTTTTTACAGCAACATGGATATTTAGAAAATATATAATATATAAAACAGAATTTTTACAATGTACCTATTTCTATATAAATAAAAGGCAATGTTTGTGGCTATGAGACCGATAAACTAGACAGATATTCAACCGATTGCGATGAAATTTTCACTTTTTATTAATATTACTTTGGTGAAGGTTTAAAAATTTGATTAGATGTGAATCAAATGCAAATAAACGATTTTTTAGTGTGACAGACAATTAAACCTTTTAAAGTCAGGATGTTACAGTCTATATTGGGTTGAACTAATTTTGTTTGATGTCAGTATTTAATTGTTTATGATGTGATTCACCTAGAGATGGCCCTCGAGTCAGTTTAAATGATAGTTGTCAATCGTCAGTACATCCTCATGACATTAGTACAACTATATTCGAGCAAAAATTTTAATCATTCATGAATTTCACCGTTAAACGTCATGTATTTGGAGAAACACAGTGATGGATAACATATATGAATAAATATGGACCTTTAATAATATTTGTTTAATTCATATATTAGGTCCTTACATATGAAATTGGCGTTTTGCCGTACTGGCAACTTTGATCTCAAATATCTTCTCTTTGGTTAGGAATTCCAAATTCAAATTTATACAGCTATTTACTCAAGTATTTGTGTTTCGAAAATTATAATTAATTTGTTTTTTCCTCAATTGTTTTTTTTCTTTGCGTCACTCAGTTTACAAAATGGAAAACTTGAAATATCGCGTTATTTACGAGTACGAGTTCCACCGTGGCACCAGTGCTGCAGAAACGGCTCGAAGGATTAATGATGTGTATGGCGACGGTGCCGCAAAAGAAAAAACAGTGCGTTTTTGGTTCCAACGTTTTCGTTCTGGAAATTTCGACCTGCAGAACAAGCCCCGTGGACGGCCGGAGACCAAAGTTGATAATGAAGAATTGAAGGCTATTGTGGAAGCGGATCCATCGCAAACCACGTCCGAGTTAGCTGCAGGCTGCGGTGTTAGTGATAAAACTGTTTTAATCCACTTGAAGCAAATTGGGAAGGTGAAAAAGCTTGAAAGGTGGGTACCTCACGAATTGAGTGAAGCAAATCAACAAACGCGCGTTGACTGCTGCGTTGCATTACTCAACCGGCACAATAATGAAGGGATTTTGAATCGAATCATTACCTGCGATGAAAAGTGGATCCTGTATGATAATCGGAAGCGCTCATCGCAATGGATGAACCCTGCCGAACCAGCCAAACCATGCCCCAAGCGAAAATTGACTCCAAAAAAGTTACTTGTGAGCGTTTGGTGGACTAGTGTTGGTGTCGTTCACTACAGCTTTCTTAAATCTGGCCAGACGATTACGGCAGATGTCTATTGTCGGCAACTGCAAACTATGATGGAAAAGCTAGCTGCTAAACAACCGACGCTGGTTAATCGCTCTAGGCCACTGCTGCTTCATGATAACGCTAGACCACACACTGCACAACAGACGGCTACCAAATTAGAAGAGCTTCAATAGGAATGTCTAAGACATCCACCGTACTCTCCGGACCTTGCCCCAACAGATTACTATTTTTTCGAAATTTGGATAACTTCTTGCAAGGGAAAAAATTTAACTCCGATGGGGCAGTCCAAACCGACTTCAAAGATTTTATTGATTCCCGTCCGAATGGTTTTTTAGTAAAGGGATCGATGAACTACCTATGAGATGGCAAAAGTGCATAGATAGCAATGGTACATACTTTGATTAAATAAATATATTATATTTAAAAAAAATCAACTTTATGTTCCTCCCATACAAAACGCCAATTTCATATGTAAGGACCTAATATTATGAATGCGTATACATAAATATAGCAATAGTGGAGCGTTGTCGGGCACACTAGTTTTATATAAAAACCGAAATTATAATTCTTTAGCGTAACAAAACAAAAATAACTCCCAAAATTTTATCTCGCATGCCAATATTTTTCGTTAGTTGAAAGGACAACTGTACTGATATTTTTGGTACAGGTTATTTCATCTTATTAAAAAGTTTTTATAAACAGTATTATGCAAATATTCCAAAATACCCCGCTAAAATGTGATAGTTCGTTGGTACTATTTTACACTTTTTACAACTAACTTTACTCTCAATTTTACTCTCTACTAAACGTGCCAAAAGAAGTATAACTTCAAAAACTCTAAATAATAAGTTTTAAAGCACACATGGTCAATAACTTTTCATTATACAATTTTGATCAGGCTATATTAATTATGTATTCAATGATGATATAAACATTTATATAAAGAAGAATCAAAGCACCTATTATATCCAGTCCTCTCCTTTCTATTTCCTCTACACAGCGGCGGATGATGAGTGGCACTGGTGGCTGCTGCGAGGAGCGTGCTCCTTCCCGCGCTGTGACAGCTTCCAGCTCGGCTCCAAACAAGGGTGGGGCAGCACGTGCCCCGGGCCCTCCTGCACCACGCCGCCGGTATAGCATGGCTGAGTCCGTGTAACGTAGACGGAGGTACAATGTTCCTAGATAGTTCACATCACCATGTAATCACAGATAAAATTTGAAGAACACATTTTTTAAAAATCAATTACAGATAGAAAAAAAATAAGAACATGAAACAAAGTGTAGTTACTATGCTTTAATTTTTTATTATTGTGTGATGTAATCAAGTTAAATCTAGAAATAAAAATAAAATAAATGAAATATAATAAAAAAATAAGGTTTATTTGTATCCTTAGTTTTGTGAATCTTACAGTAAAAAGGTAAGTGTTTTTATAACATGTATCAATTGTAAAGATAAATGATAAATCGCGAGAAGTTTATCACCTTCGCAATATCACCTTCTCTAATGCGTTCCTGGTACTTTGTTGTATTTTTATAATATTTTACCTGTACTTAATAGATGCCTTAAACATTTTCATGTTTGTAATGTCTTTAGAGTTAATTAACCGATTTGATTTGATTTCACATGTCGTTTCAAATGAATTATTTTAATAAAAAATTTAACTATTATGTTTATTATGTAAACAAAAAACTGGTTGTTTCGTTGGGTTGCGTATGCAGTATCAGTTGACTAACCTCTGGGATCTATTTTGAGAGCAAGCTGATGCAGAGGGCTTTGTCCCAGAAGCTGCACGAGATTCAGAGCCCCACGATAGCACAGTTTGTGTCGGTGCTGAGGATCCCAGGAATACACAAGAAGATCCAATTGGCGGTTGTTCACCAAATCTAGCTCAAAAGACTCGTCCCAATCAAACTGCAGTTCTCCAGTGCGTACCTTTTGAAACATAAACATGTAAAAATTTCAAAGAATCCATTAGAATTTAATCACAGGCAAGTGTTTGTCATAAGCTTAGCGCTTTTGGCAGTCTTTGGAGCTTTTTAGCTGCCTGGTGTGTTTTAAATAGCTCCCGTCTTAATTATTAAAAGCTACATTATTATCAAAAACAATGAAAGTTTTAACAATAGTGTGTGTATGTGAAAATGGCACAATGAAGTGAAAAATAATTGTATTTCGAGGTTAATATTTATAATAAAAAATTGGTTTTAGATAGGTTAAAGAGCGATTTTTCATAATATAAAAAATATTTAAGGTATCTTTATTCTTGTGGATGTATGATCTTCTTTGTTCAAGCATATTTTTTATATTTAAATGATGGACTAAACAAGATTGTCCAACATTAGTTTCCCGTCATCGGGTGGAATAAGAAATCAAATTTACAAAATAAAATTTCACCGATTATGGAAAACTTTCAAAATTAAGAATTGATGACTTACAACTGTCCTGGCTTTGTGAACCCGATCGCACTCCAGCACACAATAAAGGTCTCGGGCAGGAGCACTGGGCTGGGAGTGTGGAGTGGTGGGTGTAGCAGAGCCTGAGCCTCCCGGGCCTCCGCGAAGTCCCCGGCCAGCCAGCAGGTGCAACCATAACATGCCCGACACACCGCCTCCACCGCCACCAGCTAACCCTGGCATGCTGGGAGACACACCCGAGTTCATGCTCAGTGTCTGTTTGTCCAACTTGTACTTAGCAAATTCTGTAATAAAAAATTAATTGACTCAAAAATTCACCGAGTATATGGATTTATGGATGTAGATGGAGAAAGAATGCCCTTAAAGTCAGATGTTCAAAACTAGAGAAGTTCAACTTGGCGATTTAATACTAATGTATAATAATATACGATTCAATAATAAGAGGTAATGGAAATTACTCATTTAAAAATAATTGTATAAAATATATTTTTATCATATTTTAAAATACATTGTGAGTTTAACATATTACTACAAAATTAGTACATTTTTCATATGTTTTTTTGGATCTTGGGCATGTAGATTGTTGCAGTCTCCATCTTTAGGGTAGTTATATCTGAAGATGGAGACTTTAACAATCTTCAAAATGTTGGTCGAGGTTACAACAGGTCATTTGAACCCAATTACTGTATACAATTTGTTTTTAGCTGTTATATTGATTCTCATGACATGTGATAGGTAGCTAATCTATCTCAATTTTATTGTCACGTGAATTCAACACTAGGCCAAAACAGTGTGAAGATCACACTGCCACCGCTGGGAATCAAGGAAACAACCTTCGGTGTGGCAGTCATAGATCTTGCCACTCTGTCACAAAGGTCGTGGGTAAGCATGGATATACCCAAGATCTCAAAAAACATATTGCTACCAACCGTGAAAATCTACGCAATTAATATACTTTTGATTTTTATATTACTAAATATAACATTTATTAATATAAAAATTGTAATTCAAATTTATAAAAATATTAGCTACCTAAAAAATCTGAAGTTGAATAACAATTTGGTATTCTTTTCAATTAAAAAATAATAATACCTGTGGGATTGATATCAATATGGCGAGCACGGGGAAGCGTAGAGGATGGCGTGGGCACAGGGCTCGGGCCGCCGCGGGAGCCCAGCTCCAAGAGCTGCCGCATGCGACGGGTGGACGGTGAGCCGATCATTCCTGAAATATTATTTTCTTTATTATATTTCTCAAACATAGTAAATTTTTCTTAAGTTTAAATCCTAGAGATTGATTTGCAGTAAAGCCTGATATTATTGCTGGTTCTTAGGATGCTACTTGGGCCTTTAATGTGGTAGTTTCCTGTTGCTATTCACATTTTTGTATACAACAGGTTATTTGAAAGCAATTATTGTATATAAATTTTTGTTACCTATCGATTCTCATGACATTTTAATATGTAGCTAGTCTATCGTGAATTCTACCAGATCAAAGACATTGTGAGAATTTTTTTTCACAGATATACCCGGGAAACGAACCCGGGACCTTCAGTGTCTCGGTCATAACTGTTGGCACTCTGCCAATAAGGCTGTCGATTGTTAATTATCTAGAATTAGTCTATTTTAAAAATGCAATACTGCTTATTCTACTTTCATTCCATTCATAAAAGTGGGTACCAAAACACGATATATTAATTAGGGTAACTGTAAATACCTGAAGAGGTAATATGTTGAGTGGACAGCGATCTGGCCGGTATAGATGTATGTGCACCAGATCTTCCAGTGAAATTTCTGTCTAACGTTCCCGTTAATGCTGACCTTCCACTTCCATAGAGGGCGTAGGATGAACTAAAGGCAGCTGCGTTTTCTGCCTGAAATACAAAATATTAAAGAAGTATCGTTAGTTCAATATATTTATACGCATATATCAAAACTGTGTTCTTTTTTATCATGAATTATTTCATTATATGTTTGTTAAGAGATCAGAATTATTTTGTATGCAGAAATCTAAGACCGTGTCTGAAAAGTAAGATTACTTATGCTGGTAATAACTCACATTTTTTAATGCGTCATGAATATTTTCTGCACTGTATGTGAACCTTGCAGCTCTGTGTTGATTGAGTACATCTCTGCTTGCCCTTATTTGTTCATAGATTGCACTTGTTGATGGCGTTCTTGATAACCATGATCGGTATTCATCTAAATAAACAATTTTGCAACAAATTAAATGATGTATGTTCATATTTGTATGTCATTTAATTGAAAAAAAAAAAAAAACTAATAAGTACCTCTAGGACCCCCCCTCCCTGTCAGATGAGGCATTTCGGGGGCTGATAAATTACCATCCTGGTCATCCATTAATAGGGAAGATATCCCTCCTGGTCGATCTAATGTCCCAAATCTCTTACCCATAGCCAGTCTGAAATTATGAAATATTAAATTGTATAATTCAACTAATTCCTTCTAAATATTTTTAATTGCATCAAAAATTGTAATACTCGTATAAACAAAGGTTACCTTGTGGAAGCTCTTGTATCTCTTGGAAGTGAATTAAATTTGTTTGCTAAATCTGTAACAGTTATTGGATTTGTGCGTTGTATGGAATTTATTGCTGATGATGGTTGATTTCTGAAATATATTATAAAGTACATGAATAATGTAACATACGACTATTTCAGTTAGCTGAATGTATAATTGTCGTGTTAATATACCGACCTATTATAATAGTAGTAATTAGACCTAGACCCAGCGCCACAAGTTGCCTCTGTATCTGAGGAGTAGTCCAAACTCCTGTTTCTTCTTGTCAGGGTGCCCTGATTGGTGAGGGAGCTGGGAGTTACATACTTATTGCTGAGGCCTCGGGAGTCGGGACCTGTCGTTGCATATCTCTGGTTATACCTGGATAGGGTCGAACCTGTAATTTTTTAGATAATATTATATTTATTATGGACCTATGTTTGCTTTCGATAAACCGGGTGGATGTAGAGCAGAAGCTGTGTAGACTTCACGAGGAAGCGGCAAAAGTGGGTCTCAAAATTAATATGTCCAAGACAGTAGACCTACTAGTGTCCACAAATGATTCCACCCCAATCTTGCTCCACGGTGTCCCCATTGTAATCACGACCAGCTTTTGCTACCTCGGTAGTGTGATAGCAGGCTCGGGAGGTACGGAGGGAGATGTAGCCAGTAGACTCAATAAGGCAAGGTAAGCTTTCGCTGTGCTTCGCCCTGTATGGCGTTCCAGTATCATTTCGAGAAAGCTCAAGCTCCAAATATTCAGCAGTAGCGTTAAAAGCGTACTGCTGTACGGATGTGAGACTTGGGAATCTACCGCGGACATTATTGGAAAACTCCAGGTGTTTATAAATAGGTGCCTTCGCTCAATATTCAAGATCTATTGGCCCGAACAGTGTCAAATGCCATTCTCTGGACCATGGCAAGCCTCTAGACGCAAATGGCAGTGATCGGTCACACTCTGAGACGGAACCCAGCCTGCATCGCTCAGGGCGCACTAGACTGGTACCCTATGGGGGAAAAGAGGAAGCGAGGTAGACCTAGAGCCACCTGGAGAAGAGCCGTACATTACGAGGTTAAAGCAGCAGGCCTCACTTAGGATGATGTTAGGCATCAGGCATGCGATAGAGTCGGGTGGAGAAGGTTTTTTGAGGTCCTATGCACCACGGAGGTGTGACAGGACAAAAAGAAGGAGATATTTATTATGGAACATGTATATTATAGAAATGAATATGAATCTTATTATGGAACGTAAATATAGAAATGAAAATACTTTGAAATTGTACCATATTGTGAAAAAACAAACTAACTAACTAACCATCATGCTGTCTCTCCGAATGGGTAGGCAGAAAAAATGCAGTGCCACACTTTAACTGATGCACTCCATCCTTCTCTTTTCGTCCCCGCGGGAGACGCGGTGTGATGGGTTGCGAACGTCATAGCCATATATTGTGAAATGAATGTTACTAGCATTGGATTACTCACCTGATTTTAAACTAGAGCGCAGAAGTGTATGTCTTCCTGCTGGAGATATTGAGGTGTAGTCTGTGTATTCAACTCTGGGCAAATGTTGATCTGATCCTGATCGAGGCATTATACGCTGATTTGAAGAAAACCTGTAGAAATTAAAAATAATTACTAGTTACCATAGTTTAATAGACAAATTTATTGCATAGAAAAATATTATGTATTATAATTTTAATTTTAACTTTAAAAAAAGGAATAGATTTTACCTAGCAGATGCCATGGGCTGCCCACCAGCTGACAGTCTTCGGGGCAGTACAGGGCCGCTGTAGAAAGAGTGAACTTTTTCAGCCAGACTCTCTAGGGTCTTGGGATAGCCCCTTTCATATCCTTGGAAATGTTGGACTGAAGCAGACTTGGGTTGTTCTGTTATAACAGGTGGCGGGGGTTGATAACTGTAGAAAAGAACATTTAATAAGTATTTGGATGATTAAAAGAATCACTTAAAAGATTGATGCAAAAAAGAAGAATTCGAAATTTATGTTGCGGGTACTCACCTCCAATGATTAGACGGTGTTTCTGAAGGTGGCCTACTGTTGTAGTACAGATCTAAATTGGAAGACTGATCGGGAGAATAACCGGCTAATCCCAGTCCCAAACGGGACCTAGATTCTGTCATCTCCCGCCCATCCCCCGTGTGTCTCAGTCTCAAGCTCCCAGCATCCCTTTAAAGTCATTAAACATATTTGTAAAGCAGATAATCAAGTTTATAATTAACCATGAAGATATTTCTTCCTTCTTACTAATTCTTGGCTGATTTTCACATTTTGTCAACCTAATTCTGAGTTACATAAAGCATTTCTTGGTTGAAGGATCTCACCTGTTTGAATGTCCGTGGTCTAACTCATCTATCATATCTTCATCTCTCAGCTCTCTTTTAATAACAACAACCGGTGGCGGCTTGTGCTCGGATCGCGGTGGTAAACTCGGGGAACCGCTGCCTTTATTTCCTAAAAAGGAAAGTGAAATGAGTTCACCTATTATTTGTAAACTACTCAAACATGTATTAACAATGACATCACTTGTAACATATCGTTTTCAGTTTAGAAAACCCACCTTTACGTTGTCTAGTGGCTAGAACCAGGCGCCTCGGAATTGACATAATTATTACCACATCATCTAAGGACATGTGAGTTACATCCACTAAGTTGACAGCCAAAATTTCATCTCCAACCTGAAAACAAAGACAATATTGAACAAATTATCGTATAAATTCTTCACATTTTTACCAAGCAGATTATAGTAGGAAATGAATAAAGGAAACCTAATTTAATTTTCACAAAGGAAAAAATAATTAATGGCGTAGGGAGTAAATTACAATTTTGACACTGCAATTTATGTCAAAATGTGAAAATCTTCGTATTTTCTGCTCATGAAAAATTCTGAAAAAATAAATTGCGCTGATTGGAATGATGGCAGATTCCCAGTGAAATAGGCTAGAGCGCAGCAGCATTAGACAGAGGCCGATTGATACAACTCTTATATGCAGTAATGACCATGGTCGGATAATTGCGCCTACGATAATGATGATCGAGGTCGAACCCAAAGAATAACAATTGTGTAATAGTAAATAACCAACCTTCAGACAGCCACTGTTGTACACCGCGGACTCGAGTGCGATGCGAGAAATGAACACGCCGTCACTTCTATCCATCCCGTTCCCCTCCCGGATGTACAGACCCAGGGTCTGCCCCGGCCTCTTGACTATTTCCACCAGCTGTACCGTGTGCTTGGCATCCTGAATCGAGTATATTAAATATATTCATATTTACAAAATACAACTTTTTGCATCTAATGAAATAGACAAACGAGGACTGTATCAATTTTTTTTTTTTATCCCAATTGGTATTAAAAATAAAGGCCAATGACTGCAAAGGTGTAAAGTGATTTAATAATATAGTGTAATTCATCGAGTGGACGTCCCCCTGCTGGACCGACGATCTGAAGAGGATTGCTGGACATGGATGGATGGAAGCGGCAATGGATAGGGGGCGGTGGCGTGCTTTGGGAGAGGCCTACATTCAGCAGTGGATGACAGACGGCTGATGATGATGAATTCATCGAGACCTGTTACAATAAACAGTTTATTCTATTGTTTATTTATTTTATGTTTAAACCACTTACGACCTTTTTAATAACCAGCCTTCAAATATTAAACCTTTATACAGAAATAATAGATTTTTTTCGTTATTTCAGCTTCGATATATGATTCGGGACCTTTGTGAGAACAAGAATATGTGAGAAATGACATAAGCGATGGAAGTACTGACCTGGAGCATGAAGAAGCGCTTGGCAGCCTCGCTGGCTGCTCGGCCCACCTGCCTCGGCTCCAGGATGCGGACTATCATCTCACCCCGCCGTTCCACGGCCTAGAAAACAAGGTACGAGTTTTCGTTTCAAGTTCAAGCCAAGCAATTGATGATGAACAAAACTCTCATGGAAAGAATGTAGGGATCAAATAATGAGAAAATATAGAGTGAGTGTTACCTCCAGCGCTGCCGCGGTGGTGGCATCGTGGTCATTTTCCACTGTTTCTATTTGACGAAATATTTCTGAACTGATTCCTGAGACCTGAAAATTACAAGTATTTTTCAATTATTTTATTACATCCAGTATCTACAAAATATCATACATGGAATTTGAAAATATATTCGTACGGAGATTTGCTTTAATCACTAACATATTGCACTAATATATTGCATTTAATTACAATAAGGTATATCATTATTGTGGCTTAGAATACACACATATACAAACATGTATAATATAATATGTACGTTATTTTATATAGAGATTTTCTTCCGCTGTTTCGTAGTTATTCCTCCAATGAAAACGAAGAAATGTGGACAATGGAAAGTTTCCTTTATCCGCTGGTACAAGCTGAACGGCTTTGTAGAGCTCTTCAACATTTGCATATACCGGGGCCTAGTCAACTTCGGATATTACACAAAATGTATACCCTTTGTATATCTTCAAATAAAACGTCATTCCGAGGGGAGAATTTTCCGATTTCCTTTTATATTTATGAGCGTACATAATAGGCAGGGAGTACAATACGTTTCATTTTATTTGACTACAGGTACGGTAATTTTATTTGGGCGGTATTTATGAGCAAAGATCACGGAAACCGCTAACTGCCCTAAAATGGTTTCAGTTATCGTATTTTATGTGTGTACGGCTTTAAAAGGTAAAAAAAAAAATGTTAAATTAAATACATTACTTTTTGTTTAATGATCAATTAAATCGAACAATACAATGGGAAATAAAAACAGAGAAAACATCTTACAGAATATTTATTGGATATAATTTTTACCTACGAGTACATTAAACAAAATCTGTCGACCTTATCCCATCGATAACTCAATTTAGATTATCTTGTTAATATGAAGAAATAGGTACATTTTTACAATCGCACGTTATGAAAATTTTATAGTAGGTACCTATAGTACGACAACTTTAAAATATACATAGGTATATTAGATTGAGGAATTCTCTGAGAAAAAGTAACAATCTAACATTATTTTGTACTATAAAAAACCTCGAAATATATTGTATCTGGATATTTCCATTGAGAGAACACACTACGGCTTATATAATATTGTAATAATATGGCAAAATAAATATTAGTCTTCCATATTCATGAAATTTACAAACATTCATTCCCAAGTTTGGAACATTATAATATTACCTATACTAAGATAACAAAAACAATGCTCTAAGGGATAGAGTACTTGGAACCTATTCAGGGGTCCGTTTATTATATTCTGACCGTGTTTTAGGATTAAAGATACAATTAATATGCTTAAAATAATAATAAATAATATCAACTCTATCCACCGTATACGAAGTAGGTACTATTCCGTGTAGCCACATTTTGAATGCATCTAACCGGTTCATAGTATGCACATTCAGAGTCCAGGTTTCCGAACCATACTGTTGAACATAGGTGTTGAACAACCATACTGTTGAACATACCAAATATACCACTTAAACATTCTCTGCCTAAGTTTCAAATTCAGTTTATCATTACGGAATATTCTTCTCATTTTGTTGAATGTACTAGGGGGTATTTCGGTATTTTCACTTAGTAATTATACTGCCCAGGTATTTCTTCTCCTTTCTGACAATTCTTTCCTAAGTCGCAACGTCATGCTAGATTAGTCTGTCCCGCCAAATGCCATCCACTTTGTCTCGGTGTTAAACATTCAAGCCCAATTCATCTCCTACATTATCAATTTTAATAATGAATTCTTGAAGATCGACCGTGTTGTCAGCCAAGATGTCAGTGTCGTCGCCATATCTTATATTATTGAAACGTGTGCCGTTCATCTTCACGCCTTTCAAATTTAAAGACATAATCTGAGTACCTACACGCTGAACAACAGTGGCGACAATATGCAACCCTGGCGTACGCCTTTTTTGATATTGATTTGATCTGAGTAGGCCATTACAAATTTTAATTTCGACAGTCTGGAACCAGTACAGGTTTTTGATGAAGTTAATATTTTTTCATCTATGTTGTATTCCTGTAGCATTCGCAGCAGTTCAACGTGCTTCACTCTATCAATCGCCTTCTCGTAGTCTATGAAACATGCACACATTTCTTTTCATTGATTTCACAAATTTTGCCAATGCCATCTTGAAAGTATTAACCTAGATTCGAGACGGCATTGAATTTTGCAGTTGGATGTTGATTGCAAGCAATGCTTTTCTTGTTCCAAAGGAGTTCCTGAAACTCCGTTTTTTCAACTTATTGTTCGCATTTGATCCTTATTCGTGCGTATGTGATTTTTATTGATAGTTTCAGAGCGTGTTATATTACAAAACATCAATATTACGAGACAGAAAAAAGTGTTTACCTTTCTAAAGTCGCTCTGTATGACCATGGGCGTCTGGTCCTTGAGGCGCGCCGGCGGGGGCGCGCGCCCGGGGGACGCGGTGAGGTCGGGAACGTTGCGCCCATTTTCCTGAAAACAAAATATACAAAATTTGGAATACTTTATGAGAAAAATATACAGATTCGTGCCAAATATTACAGAGGGCATCTGATTCTAGATTCTGTAGAGTGGGTGAAAACAAAGACGATTTTCATTATTTATTTTATTTATATAATCAGTACGTCAATAGATAGGTACCTACAGTTTGGCTGGATTAAATTTGAGGAATATTAATTCATGATGCGCAAATTATTGTTGTGAGTACAAGATGCAATGCGACCTGCCATGCTGAACCATGCGAAGTGGTGTATGGTGAAAAAAATCACAATCTCACCCGCTGCTGAGATGACAATGTTAAAATTATTACAAGGTCAAATTAGGAATGAACACGTTAGGGGGCAGCTTCCAAGTTGCCCTAATAACAGAAAAGCTGAAATACGGTACAACTGTAGTTTGCCATGTGATACCTACACCGAGGCTGCGACGTTAATTAATAAAGCGCTCAGCATCCCAATCTCATCAAGAGGTAGAAGGATGTCTACTAGCAACTTGATGGGTCAGCATTAGAATGGTACTAAACACCAGCGACTTGTGTCAGGAGTTGAGCTAAAATCGATGAGTGTAGAATCTGCGTACAAGATGGACCGACCCCAGTTGTTGGGAATAAGGCTAAGAAGAAAATAAAGATAACATACACATGTGATTGTTTAGAATTTGTTATTGTCAGATTCCAAACAATCAAGTCGTGGGTTCGAATCCGATTATCAGCATCGTTGACTATATTTAGAGACTTGATATTTATCCGTTTATTTCTTTTTTCATACCTTAATCTGCATAGAAGAACCGAATATCGTTAATTTAAAGTTCACGTATCCATTTTGGCTACTCAGGATATATCTTATAGCTATCTGAGGGTGGCCTAAACTTTTTGAATGTTTGCAAAACTGATGATAGGATATCCGGGAAACTTTGTACAATACATAACTTTCACACGTGTGCGCGCGTGTGTGACCTAAAAATTTTCGACATATTGTCAAGTGTTTAACAAGATATCGAATAAACTGAAAACTGTAATATATGTTTTCGTTTCTATAAATTTCATTTAACGGTTGGCGCAATAAGATTTGTTTGAAATGTCAGAGAAGTTGATATAATAAAACGAATAAAAATGATGATGGAAGTTAAGCATGCCGGAAACTTTGTAAAATTACCACCACAATAATCAATTATTAGAACTTATTTAATGATTTATATTTCTCTTTTGTTTAGCGCGTATTTGAAATGGAAGATTAATTCTGAGGTCTTTCAATGATATAATTAGAATTTTCGTTACAATTCCCAATTTGAGTTAAATAATAATTCATTAAAATGAAATTCGTGTCGTCGGTTCGTGCTTGGAATCCAACTCACGTCCTATGGTCTGGGAGCCAAGCGTTCTCTGTCCCAAGACCACCGCCTGGATGTATATGATTTTAATTAAATCTTGTCTTTATAAGAAATTGTATTATCATTTTTAAATGTCTTAGAGCGATTTTAGTCTCGAAAAGTTTAAACGAGAAATATCTTTGAAATAGAGAGAACGGCAATTTTGGGTCCACACATGCGATGGGCGCGAGAGTAGGTAGGTACCTACGTCGTTTTGCTGCTCCCCACATCACAAACTCGTCTGGCTCTCATAACTTTTCTTATAGTTTCGGCACTCTGTAAGAATGTTTAAATTCGTTTTGGGCCCACGCATGTTTTGGTAACAAGTATTCTACTGAGATCAGACGCGAACCCTTCACTCCGCGGGGTAGTATGAATTTAGTGGGTTTTTTTTCAGAAAAACTTGCTTATTTTAAACATTCTCTTTTAAGTTTCCTAGAGAATGTTTTGCAGCAAAGTCTATTAACACATTTGCCGGTTCATGGGATGCCACTAGGGCCTTTTTATTTTAATAGTTTCCAGTTGATTTCCACATCATAAGGATTTAAAATATTAATCAAGAATTGTGTGGGAGGCAAATGTTCTTAATCCTAGTGAGTATTCTGCTTAATTGAAATGGAATTAGTGCACTTGAATTCCCGGTTCCGTTATTTTGTACCAATTTGACATCTACACCATTGCTTCTCTAATTTATTTGATCCGAGGGCCTTTTCCAAAAAAATAAAATGCGCAAGGCTCTCTGTAAATTGACTTTTTAAAATTAAATAAACAGAAAAATGCAGTAAACATTTTTATATGTACCTACGTATTTATAACGTTATAATTAAGATACTCATATATTATACTTAATAAACACATTTATAAAAACATTATACGCGCATTTATTAAAATAAATTGATTGTTCCTGCGTATAGCGGTTATGGATTTAGTTTTTGATTGTTTTTTTAGAAGTATAGATAATTTTGTTAATTAATAAATTAAATGCAGACAAGTATGTACAGTTTGGAATAAAAGGTCTTATATTATTTATAAGGTTAAAACATATTAGCAACTCGTGCCCCCCTCCCTCTTTTGCTTCACATGGCCCCCATTCTTCCCCCAGACCCAGAATGCCCCCCTTAGTTCCCTCCAATAACGCCAGGGGAGCCCTGGCCTTGGCCCACTTTGGGAACCTATTATCTAAACTATTGTTACAATTGTATTATAGCAGAAAATGAATAATAATATGTATGATACAACCGATTTTATAATTGCGGTATTTATTTATCCATTAAATTATCAATAAAAAGCGCCCCCGATTGAATACATGCACATCTAGTTCTGGACAAACGTTTCTTTCAAGGATTTTCATTTTAATAAAAATCTTTATTATTAAATACTTAACGTATTTTAAAATTATTTGACAGATGCTTAATTTCGTCCATCGTATTATTCTTCATATTGTGGATCTTGCGATCTGTTTATGCAGGATATCAACTTTCTTCCTGTGATGAAGACGACCAGCCTTCTCTCCGTCTCTTTGGTGGTCGTCCTGGTGGTCGACGTCCCTCTGGAGTCTCGTGCATCACGATCTTAAGAATTCTTGCTGGATCCATTATTTCGCTGTGGGGTCTCCAGAATCGTCTTCTCTGCCTACTCCATCTCACTGTGTCTTCAATTTTGAAGGATTTGCGAATTTCTTAATTGGTTATCCTATCTCTGAGGGTTCTCCCCACAATAGGTCGCAATGTTCTCATTTCTGCTACTCTTAAGAGATATTTGGTTCTGACACGTCCATCGTCGTCCACCCAATTTCTTCCATGTAAACAATATATTTCTTTTAAAAAAATATTTCTATATGCAAGCAGGTATTTGTGTAAAACTAGAAATAAATTTATATTAAATAGTTCTTGACTTGTGAGTAGTATTCTGGAATCTGCGTGGGGCTTTTTGCAAGTATGGAACAACTTTTATCGGGGTGGTATAAACGTATGACTATAATATAATATAAACCAAAACAATAGTGTTCAGTTGAACCTAAATAGATGTCCCTTGACCATTTGGAGAGGTTTTATACACTGTAACACATTTAACGATCTTCTAATAAAAAATCAAATTTTGTTATTTGAAATATCACGGTAGAAGTTTATTGTAAATAATGAAAAAAAATGTACAAAATCTTTTTTAAAATGTATAATCCCACCAAGAAAATGGCAGCGAGCTGCCTAAACCGGTCGAAGGCACAAACATCAGATCATGATCTTCTACTCCACATTGAAAAGCGAAATGATGATCTCAACTGGTGTTAATGATATCAAGTACTGGCGGAGGACCATCTTTTGGAAAGAGAAGAGGTATAGGGTGTTTTTTTAGAGGTATACAATACATATTCAAAATAAAATAAAAAACACATTAAAATAATGTAAATGTCTATGATATTGGCTTTATTAAATAGATAATTTTATGCCATTATTGTTTAAATATGATTTCGGGCATATAGCGCCACGGCTAGCTCGAATGAAGCGCAATCCTGATATCCAATTTTCGACAATTGTCGTCTTTCTTGATAGTCTGTAGAAACAACGTTGCCAGTTTAAAAACCAAACCTCTAAAAAAAACACCTTATATATTGTTTTTACCTGAGCAGCTGACAAGGCTTGTCAGTTTGACGATAGTTAATAAGTATAAATATAGTTCATAAATCTGTTGAAAAAACAGATTGAAAATACCTATAAAATATTCAGCATATCAGTGTATAAATTCTGGACGAAAAAGTCTGCGGGGAGTTTTATAATCAAGTCTGTTGTTTTTTTTTTATCTTAAATTTTTATCGAATTTGTACGGAAATTAAAAGTGTCCCGAAATGTTCAGGGTTTAGGAAATGTTCCATTATGGAAAACAGTTTGAGATACCTTGAGATATACAATGACATATAATTGTATTTATGGTGCTTAAATAAACGCAACAATTACGCTCGCACGTTACTTGAGAATAAGTGTGTACTGCCGATTGTAGAATGTGCGGTGAACGTGTCAGTCACTCTCTCCTTGACGTAATATCATTCACTCGACAGGTCACTGCCACACTCCCCGGCGGGCAGCGAGTATTGTGGGGCACAAGGGGCGCGAGGTCACGGGACAGCCGGGCGCGGGCGGCACGCTCTAGCCTCGGCTCTCGTAGGGTTCTCGGGGGCACTCCACGACACACACCCCGCTACATCATTAATTCACAGCTCCCACTACCAGTGCCGGACTAAGTTAGCGCGTGACCTGTACCAAATGTCTCCAAGAGGCCCTGGGTTTTACAACTCTTACAAACTTACTTACGGTGCGAATGATGATGAATGTCGGAAAGTCAAAGGTGATGGTTTTCGAAAGGGAAGAGCAAATGACAGTTTGTAATATAAATGTGAACGAAGAGAACTTGGAACAGGTGAGGGAATTTGTGTATTTAGGTAGCATGTTCACAGCAGATGCCCGAACGGATAGTGACGTCGAAAGAAGGGTTGGTGCGGGTAACAAAGTGAATGGAGCTTTAAAAATAGTTATTGGAAACAAGAATTTATCAATGAAAGCGAAAACGGCCGTTCACAATGGAGTTCTGGTCCCAACCTTAATGTATGGAAGCGAAGCATGGAACTGGCAAAGAAGGATGAGAGTAGAATAAATGCGGTAGAGATGAGGTCCCTAAGACGTATGTGTGGTAGAACGATATACGACAGAATCTCAAATGCTGATATAAGAAAGGAATGTAGAGCGGAAGAAGGTATTATGAACAAAATTATGAAAGGATCGCTGCGTTGGTTCGGACATATGGAACGCATGGATGGAGAAAGAATGGTTAAGAAAGTATACGTTAATGATGTAAATGGGGTACGAAGTCGAGGCAGACCGAGGAAAACATGGCATGACCAAATTAATCAAATTTTAAAGGTTGGTCATGTTAGAAGTCGGAGGAATCGACGTGCGTGTATGACTCGTTGTATGAATGTGGAGGAAGCTAGAGAGGTTTGCCAGGATAGAGAAGTGTGGCGGTCCATTCTCTCTGCCTACCCCTGCGGGGAAACGGCGTGATGGTTTGTTGTTGTTGTTGTTGTATGATGATGTTATGAACAAAATAATGAAAGGATCATTAAGATAGTTTGGACACATGGAAATAATGAATGAAGAAAGAATGGTAAAAAATAAATATGTTAACGATGTAAATGGAACCAGAAATAGAGGAAGACCGAGGAAAACGTGTCACGATCAAATAAATCAAATATTGAATGTCGGCCACGTGAGGAGTCAGAGAAATCGACGCGCGTGCATGACACGATGTACGAATGTTGAGGAAGTACACCGAACTGTTTTTTCTGATATAATTCTCTCGATTTCTCAACGTTGATACATCGCGTCATGCACGCACGTCGATTTCTCCGACTCATCACGTGGTCGACATTATTTTATTGATTTGATCGTGCCACGTATTCCTGGGTCTTCCTATATTTCTTGTTACGTTAAAAAAAATATTATATATGCAAATTGCTATTTGTATAAAATTAGAAATAAATTAAAAAACAGTTAACGTATACTTTCTTTACCATCTTTCTTCATTAAATCTTTCTTCATCAAGAATACTTTCCATTTGTCTAAAGCATCTTATGACCTTGACGACCTCCGTGGCCGAGTGGTTAGTGTTTTGACTGCCACCCCGAAGATTCTGGGTTCGATTCCCGGCTATGGCAGTGTGATTGTCACACTGTCTTTGGTCTGGTGCAGAATTCACGTCACAATAAAATGGAGATAGATTAGTTACCTATCACATGTCACGAGAATCAATATGATAGCTTTACCCTATACATCATTTGGCTCGCAATTCAACAAAATAATAATAATAATCATAATAATAACCCTTTCATTATTCCGTTCCCAACACTTTCATTCGCGTTTCATTTACTTCTTATATTTGCATTTAACACTCTGTCTTATACAAATTTACAACACATTCGTCTAACAAATCTCATTTCTACTCCATTTATTTTACTTTTACCCTTCTTTTACCATTTCCATGCTTCACTTCGATACATGAGAGTCTATAGGTGTGGGGCCCGCAGCACTCGCTACTTCTGCTAAATGCCTAATCCGGCACTGCCTACTACACACGGCCCGATTGTTGTGTAACTCGATTTGCTAACGTTTATAGCGGCGCCTAGTTAGACTTGGCAAACAATAAAGCGCCCCTCGGTGATCTCAAGTGGAGTACTTAAAGCTCCAAAGCGCCCGTTAAAGGATTGAATGGGAGTTGGAATACAAGAAATTTGGTTAATGATGTACCCTCCCCCGGCGCCAGAGTGCCGCACATTCTCTCATGTACCATTACATTCCCAATAATTTGTTATCATACATATATCGAATCGTGTCAAACATCACCATTTTCGTACGTAGGCGTTGCGTTGGCGGCAATACACGATCTTCTCTGTGAGATCAAAGTAATACTCGTGTAAGAAAATTATTATATTCAATATCTTTTTTCTGAGATGAACTTAAGGCGTTACATTGTGGAATGCCATCATGACGAATTTTAAATTTATTTTTATTATACACAAATGAAACATAACATGAAACAGGCCACTCATTTAGACCGAAAACGGTTCAACAAAAAATACAATAACGATATGAATCTAAGAAATAACATACCTCAGAAAAATCTCAAATAAACAATTTATATCGTTCTTGTGTAAAGCCTTCGAAACATGACGATAAAAATAAATTCAAAAGTGGAAAAAAAGTGTTTTAATTCATTAAGAAAATCGTGAGATGTTAAAGTGTTATGTGTGGTCTGTTCTGTTATATGGGTGTGAGACATGGACATTAAAAGTAAATACAATGAACCGGTTAGGGGCATTTGAAATGTGGCTTCACCGAAGAATGTTCAGGATCCCATGGACAGACAGAGTGACGAACACAGAAGTCCTGAATCGTGCAGGAGTAAATAGAGAGCTGCTGACATTAATCAAAGTCCGCAAGATTGCATATCTGGGTCACGTTCTGCGAGGAGAGAAGTATCGCCTGCTGCATCTAATATTGAAGGGAAAAATAGAGGGCCGCAGGGGGGCAGGGAGAAGGCAGATGTCCTGGGTGCGCAATGTGAGGGAATGGACGGGAATCGGAACTGTGGAGGAGCTGTTCCGGACAGCGCAGGATAGGGAGGAGTTTACCAGAGTGATCGCCAACGTTGGGGGGACCTGACAGGGCACTTTAAGAAGAAGAAGAAGAAAACCTTATTCACTATTATGTTTCATTTGGTTAATGAGAATTCACAGTGAGATCACACTTGGATTTTTTTTTAAATTGAGTTAAATAATGAATTATAAATGTTATGTTGCACAAAATATACAATACAATTGAAATTAACAACGATCAATCTATGTAATCCACAATTACTTTCAAAACTCATGTTTACGCATCCGATTTTTCTACCAATTTAAAGAGAAAAAAACTTATATATTATATCATCAAATTAAATCTTGTCTTTGAATTCTTTGGAAATATCAGTGTGAGTTGAGATTATCCTGATAATTTAATGTGATATAATTAATATAAATGAAAACGTCTGTCTTCTAGGAGTTTTATTAACTTTTTTTATGGAATGACATGTTTCGCCCTTCTAAGCCATTATCAAATGTCAAAAAAAAACTTAATAAAACTCCTAGAAGACAGACGTTTTTATTTATATTGATTATTTAATATGGAATTTTACATCATTGTTCAAGAAACAATAAATAATTCAATATATTTTGCCCATGTGGGGGAGGGGGGGAGGGGTATCTGAAACGGGTGTGCAAGGACATGAATTGCGTCTCATATGTTGAGCTGAAGAGAGTTGCAGAAGACCAGGCACAGTGGAGGACGAGGTGCTAGACTTTGGAGAAAACCAATCCATGGGGTTGAAACTACGTAAATGAAAATATTGCCAGGTTTCGATATTGCTTTTATAAAATTATTTAACGAAACATAGTGTATTAGAAATGCAACCCAGTTTCCAAAGAAAATTAAATATATAATTTTTAATTATTATGAATGAAAACGTCTGTTTACTAGAAGTTTTTTTTATAGTTTATGAGAGTGATTGTCATTGAACCATTCATTCACATAAAATATAATATAATAAAACTTCTAGAAAAGAGATGTTTTCATTAGTATTAATTATGTGAATGGAGCTTTAAAAATTGTTATTGGACACAAGAATTTATCAATGAAAGCGAAAACGGCCGTTCACAGTGGAATTCTGGTCCAAACCCTTGTATATTTTTTTGTTTTTGAACAATGATGTAAAACTCCATATTAAATAATTAATACGAATGAAAAAACTTGTTTTTCTAGAAGTTTTATTGTATTTTTTGGGGGATGACATGTTTCGCCCTTCTAAGGCATTATCAAATGTCATTTGATAATGTCAAACATTTGAAAACAGTCAAACATTTGATAATGCCTTAGAAGGGCGAAACATGTCATCTCCCAAAAAATACAATAAAACTTCTAGAAAAACGTAAGTTTTTTCATTCTTATTAATTATCAAACCCGTGTAGTTTAATTACACATTATATTTATTATATATATTTTTTAGATGAGGTCCCTAAGACGTATGTGTACTAGAACGATACACGACAGAATCTCAAATGCTGATAGAAGAAAGGATGTAGAGCGGAAGAAGGTATTATGAACAAAATTATGAAAGGATCGCTGCGTTGATTCGGACATATGGAGCGCATGGATGGAGAAAGAATGGTTAAGAAAGTTTACGTTGACGATGTACTTTTACGTCCATTGATTACGGAGTCGAGGTAGACCGAGAAAAACATGGCATGACCAAATTAATTAAATTTTGAACGTTGGTCATGTTAGTGTGTATAATCGATGTGCGCGTATGACTCGTTGTATGAATGTGGAGGAATCCAGAGAGTCAGGATAGAGTAGTGTGGTAGTCCATTCTCTCTCCCTACCCCTGCTGAGAAACGGCGTGATGGTTTGATTGTTTGTGTTTTACATAATTCTTCAAAAATCAATAAATATTTTAAATTATCTATCATACGTATGTTGCGTATTTAAATGAACGTAATAATTACGTAGGGTTTGGAAAACCGTTCATTTAACTAGTAAATAACGACTAGGAATATTTGAAAGTATTATTTAAAATATCATCCATTGTAAAACGTTAAGGTTGGAAAAGGGTAGAAGGGAGGTAAAAGGGTGGAGACTTGAAGTCCTCTTGGCGGAAGTCCAGGAGACGGGAACTTCCGGCGGGACTCAACAGTCCTTCACAACGAGTGTGGACACCTACTCTAGTATCCTGTTTCAGTTTAAACTTTTTATAAAATATAAAAAACTCACGGTTTTACGTGAATATTGAATTGAGCGCAGTTTAGAGAATAATTAGTTTTTTTTTATTGTGGATATGATTCTGTAATAAGGAAACATATTAATATAAAATAAAAGTTTTTTATCCCATAGAGATGTTAGCTGATAATAAAATTATGTACAGAAAATGTTTAAGATGGATTTTACATTAGAATTAATAATGAGCGATAGAATATGCGTAAAATAGAATAGAATGTGCGTAAAATAGAATAGAATATGCGTAAAATAGAATATAATATGCGTAAAATAGAATAGAATATGCGTAAAATAGAATATAATATGCGTAAAATAGAATAGAATATGCGTAAAATAGAATAAAAAATGCGTAAAATAGAATAGAATATGCGTAAAATTAAATAGAATATGCGTAAAATAGAATAGAATATGCGTAAAATTAAATAGAATATGTGTAAAATAGAATAGAATATGCGTAAAATAAAAATAGAATATGCGTAAAACAGAATAAAATATACATTAAATAGAATAGAATATGCGTTAGAATATAGAATCAAAGTACGAATATATAAATAAGCCTGGCCAGACCGATAATGACATACGGTGTGTAGATAAAGCAGATACAACTTGACTAAAAATCTTTTCAGAACATCTGAGATGAAAACTTCGCGCCTTCGCGCTTCGAGAAAAACGGAAATAAGGGAAAATCTGCAATACTGAGGACATCGTCAGATGGAGCAGAACGATGAGACGATTCTGGCAAGACCATGTAAATTAAACGCTACTGCAAATAGGATATACCCGTAGGACTACATACACCTGATAGGCCATCCAAACGATGACGAGATAGCTGGTCTTCCGCATCGCAAGAGGAGGTAACTGAGACAACATTACCCGATCTAATTAAAGATGAAGATAGTATATGTTTATATCGTACGTACAAGTTAAGCAATTTAATAATATATTACTTCAAAGTTATAACGTTTTTTTTAACAGCAACAAGACAAACTGCTGCATTTACAAATATACGAGTACCTATGTTGAATATTGCAAAAACTCCATATTAAATATTTAATACGAATGAAAACGTCTGTAAAAAAAGTCCAAGTAAACAAGGCAGCTGCAATCTCTGGGGCTCTAAAATCCACAATATGGAAAAACAAAGACATGGCCATTAAGAGTAAGATGATAATCTATAAAGCATGCGTAAGACCAATAATAACATATGGCGTCGAAGCAAGGGCAGACACAGTAAGGACCAAACAAGTTTTAAGGACTTCCGAAATGAAGACACTGAGGACGATAGCAGGCAAGACACTGAGAGATCGCGTGAGGAACACCAGAATAAGAGAGATATGTGAGGTTGAGGATATTATAAGATGGAGCAGACAGCGAAAAAGGGACTAGTACGGTCATGTTCAAAGAATGGACTGCACCAGACTCCCCTATATTGCATTGCATAACCAACCTCATGGGACTCGTCCTCGTGGAAGACCTCCTAAAAGATGGAAGGACAGCTGGGCATCTACCTCACAGGAGGAGCAACTCTCTGGAGAACAGACCACATAGGTCAACAATAAGGAAGAAGAAGAAGAAGGAAACATCTGTTTTCTAGAAGTTTTATAATAATTTATGACATTTGATAATGCCGTAGACAGGAGAAACATGTCATTCCCATAAATTGTAATAAAACTTCTAGAAAACAGAAGCTTTCATTTGTATTAATTATTGAATATTGCACATTGATCATTTAGTCATTTGGTTTTAATGTCAAGCCTTTCTTGTATACTCATATGGTAGTTGTTCCATTGAGTCCAAATCCCAATACGGTCTGGTCGAGGAGACGAAGCGTGTTTAATATTTAAAGAGTTGTGAAACGCGCCGTTGTTGTTGTTTTGGCCATAAAATGAGTAATGGACGTTTGAGTTTTGTAGTTTAAGATTTAAAGGTACATTTGTAAAACTCTTTTATCGCACATTTAATTGTAATACCATTCATGCTGGTGTACATAATATTCGATATGATGTGACATTGTCACGAAGCTCAACAAAATTGAAAATGAGTAAAGTAGGTACCAATATCATAGAAGAAATTAGATATGTGGTAAAATGATTATTTTATTTATGATGTCGTGAGAGAAAAAACTAACGTTTATAATAATAGATTATTGTCGGATATTCTGCCAGTAAAGGAGTATAATTTATACAAATATACGATGCCCTCAAATATATGATAAACTTAATAATAAATGAATATTGTGTGTTTATTTTTGCGGTTTCTATTTAAAAAACAACTGTTTAATTTGAATATCGAATAATGTACAAAGAAAACGGCAATTGAAAGTTGAAGGAAACCTGTTTACTTGCTTACGATATTTTTTATTACGGTTTAGTATTTAAATATACAGCGAAGATTCGTTCAGTATTTAAATAAAATAAAAAAAGTAAATCTAGTGTACTCGTATACCTGTGTATCTTGGTATAATCTTGGACCAACGTTTCGGAAATCATTCCAGTCTTCATCTGCATGTTAGTAAGATAAGATATGGCATGCGAGATTACTCTGAAGATGGAGACTGTAATGGTCTCCGAAATGTCGACCAATTTTTTTTGAACTGCAAATGTAGTCAGCCGTACTTCTTCTCCATCCCGTACTGTCTCTGGCCGCCACCTCCCAGTCTTGCTGCTCCAGGACTCTACAGTCTGCCACGGCTCCATCCAACCATCAAAGTCTCGGTCTGCCGATGCTTCTTCACCTTGCTGGATTGTCAGACAACACTCTTTTGGGGAGCTCCAGATCCCCCATGCGGTGCAAGTGCCCTAGCCAGCGCGGTCTGTTAATTTTTATAAACTTGACAGCGTTGATGTCCTGGTATAGATCGTAGAGCTCTGTGTTGTATCTACTTCTCCACATTTGACCATCGTTAATGTGTCCGAGGATTCTGCGGAGAATTTTTCTTTCGAAGCAGTCATCTTTTCTTTAGTGAGTGTCCACGTCTCCGAGGCGTATGTTAGAACTTATCTAATCAGCGTTTTATATAACGTGGTATTTGTCTTTTCGGGCAGTAAACGCAACTTTAAGTGCTTATTGAAGCCAAAGTAGCATCTGTTTGCTATGAATATCATTTTTGTAGTCATCCGTACAATGGGGGTTAATTAAAAGTGAATGTATCCCAACCATTGTATTGATGGTTGTATTATATAATAATTGGTTTCAAATAAATTTATCTTCTGTGCATTTATTATCACAATATGTATTATTCCCTTACAGAATGGCCCCTATGCAAATTATCTTTAAAAAAAACATAAACGCGAATTCGACTGTACTCGTGAATTCACGTTTTCGTGTTGTATATTATAATATTGCGTGACTAAAGTTTTGGCGAAATGTTAAATTAAATCCTACATACTTTAAAGCAATTTGGGGTTTAATTTTGATGTATGTTTTCGCTAATGGATGTAAAATTCTCTTCTATTCGTGTAATAATACAAGAGAATCGATAGGGCATCAGTGGCGTGCGATCGGCGCGCCGCGGAATTCCGGAAATCCCCGCGGGCGATGACAGCGCGATAGCGGGAGGGAGGGTGGCGCATGGCGTGGCGGGCGTGGGCCACGGCGGGGCGGGGGCTGGGGCGGGAATTGGGGAGACTCACAACAAATGGAAAACGTACGAGGGGCCACTCTAAAATGCTCGCTAAAGCCTGCTGAAAATGGCACCATTTTATTTCCAGGGTGGTCTTCTCCGAGGTCTTAAAAAGAAAATTTGTTCCTCGCTTGGATTTGACACTTACATAAAAGAGCCAAACTATTTTCTGTTTTCAAGAAAGGCTATTTTTTAATCCTCGTTACTCTATCTGTCATCGCTATGCAACACATTCTTCGTTAAGGCATTTTTAATAAAATGTCACTCTTAAAACAATCGTTTCTTACGAACCAAATCATTATAGCAATGTTTGATTATATCAGTATATTACTCAAATATCCAAAAATCATTAAACACACATACGAGATCATAATGCGAACGACTTATTTATCTAACTACACTCAGTCGTAGAGTGTAAACAATTAAATATAAAAATGTTAATAGCCGTAGTACCTATAATATATCAAACATGTATATTTCATGATTCTATCAAATACCTATGTGTACAAAATACCGGACTGCCATTAATTTCACGCGTTTAACCTATTTTCACTATAGAAATATAATGAAATAAACATTAATTAATTTATATATTAATAATTTAAATCCACACTTTGATGTAGATATGTATTCAATCATAATTTTGTTCTCCACCTCTGATTAGTTTCTCTATTGGATAATATTTATAATATATATATTTTTTGTAATATACCTACTCGTATAAACATACATATATGTATGTTTTCTAAATCTTAACATTTGATGATAATAATCAGTAAGTAACTATTTATTAATTTGTAATTCATATTGAGTTTTCAACAACAGTTATACGAGTATAACGAATTTCCTTTCCAAGATATTAAATGTATTGAACATCTAAATAATTTATCTTTTACAAAGCTGGTTGGCTTTGTTCAAATACGCCGAAATCTTTGGTATATTCGAACAAAGAGAAGCAAGAAATGAACCGTAAAGTAATGTTATTTACAGAAATATGAAAGGTTTAATGTCTAAATTTTCGGTAGAATTATCCATAAAAGTAGATTCGTATATCTGGATTACGTTCTCGACGAATAACGCGGCACATTTCGGGAGGCGTATTTGGCAAACGAAATAATATTTTCGGCCCCGTTTTGCGAGGAGAAGAATTTTCTTTTTATTTTATCATGCCTTATTTTTATCGGGTATCAGATTTCACTCGAAGATAAAAATATATTCTTCATACCAGAAAATGTAATCTAATAGGTGTTTCTAGGCGGAAATGTTTTTGAAGGGATGATTTATCATTTCGGTTCGTTCAGGATAGATTTCCTAATCGACCGCGACTACGGGAGGTTCATATTCTTACAAAATAAACACATTTTTAGTTGTAGGTACACGTTTATTCACACGACAACTCACAGTTTTGCGGCGAACTGTATTAGCTCTATTATGGACTTAGATAATGAGAGCGTTTGTGATTAAAAATAAGATTTTTAGGGTTTTTCCCTCCGATAAATTGTTTAATATGGTCATATACTTTGAGTTAAGAGTCTTATCGTAAAATTCACCGCATGATATTGGGTAATATTAACAGTCATGTGTGCAAACGTAAAAGGCCGTCATAATACTACATTTAAGGGTAAAAAATGTAGATACCTACAGTATCGTTCGAATTAATGTGAACACAAGTGATAATTTGAAAAAACCAACATTTTTTAGTTACAGAACAATAAAACAGAGAAATACAATTGAAGTTGTTTTAATAGAAAATGTGTCCCCCATTGGCTTTTATACTCGTAACTTCTTCAACACGTTTTGGCATAGAATCGACAATTTTTTTTTTACAGTTTTCTGTTATTTGCTGGTCTCGAAACCATGTATGGATTACAGCCTCAATCATTTTGGTTTTTGTTGTGCAATCTGTATTACGAAGTCTAGCTTTCACAATAGCCCACAGATTTTCAATAGGATTAAGGTCCGGTGAGTTTCTTGGCCATTCAAGGTATGATATCTTTTGGTACTCTTTTTTCAACATACATGAATATGCTGTTGTTAAAAAAATTTACTATCCATCTCATTCTGGGGAGTAAATTTGGATTACAAAAAATATCGCGATAATAAATATATCCCGGGTATTAGTAATTCCAATAAACAATAGACTAATTGTTGAATTATAACGTAATTTTATAAAATGTTATAACTCTCAACTGACTAAACATCTGAGTGTGCCGGGTTTCATAATACCTATGGTGTCGTTTTATTATAAAATTATTATTCTGCAAGTAGTAGTTTAAGGTACCCCATCATTCGTGCTTAATTCGACAACCTTCCAGCATTTTCAAGTACCTACACCAAAAAGGGATTCTTCGTTCTTTTTTATTTTGGCTGGTGGCCGAGATAAATAGGTTCCCCAACATCTACGTGGGTACTGAATACCGGGTAGGTACTAGGTACCGACTCTCCACTACACGCCATACACCGCTCCCTCCGCAGTAGACAGAACGACCATAGGTGGCCGTTTTAGCTTTTAGCACGAGCAATCTTCCGCTGGGAGCCATTACTCTAGTGGCGGCGTACCTGCCAACGGTACTAGCGTTAATTGCTTAAATCCAAGTAATGGATTTCCCTTCGATATATTTCCGAGATAAAGGACAGAAAGAAATTAAACTGTCCCCGGACAGCCTAGGGTAACGAAGGTACCCGTTTCCCGAATACGGTTATTGATTGACACTTAATAAATAGTGAAAGTGTCATTGAATAACTAACGAAATGATAAATTATTATACAGGACCACTACCAGTACCTACTTTTTGAAAAAAGATTTAATCTCTACCCTATACACACATCACATACAACCATATTGACGTTTACGCGAGGTCTCGTATATGTATTGGTAGGTCTACTATATCCATGAGATTCATAATATGGTATGTTAGTATTGGAAAGCAAATTGAAAATTACGGTATCGATCAGGTTTGTCATACATTTAACGTGAAAGGCATAATAATAAAATAATAAATAGGGCAAAGTTGTACCTATTCGTTGACACTGAATGCAAAAATAGGTTATACTTTACCTATAGGTATATTAAAAATCGACTAATTTTTGGGTTAAATGAGATATTTGCCTTCGGCAATAACGCTAATAATTATTAACTGTGAAAGTAGGATAGTTTGGAAATATGCGTTTATAATCATGCTGCTGTAGATTTTTCTAAAATCTGCAAACTAATTGTTCTAGATCGATTGATCTATTAGCGCAATGTATTCTCCCAGAAATAAGTAAGATAACAGTAGGTACCTACTTCAGTATACCATAAATAAACAGGTCATTATGATGCGATGAGCCCATTTACAGGCCCTTGACTTTCGAACGTTCGACTTTCGCACAATTCCCTATTTCGCGCCTTTTTCGACCATCGTTTTTTGTTCGATAAACGATTGCTCGGTTGTCGCTCACTTGTGTTTTATGCACAGTAGCTCTCATCTCCGTTTGTACGTTTGGAACAAGTTCAGTCTTGCTTTGCAGTACGGACTGGCACTACGCGTTTTGCCGGTTTATCTGTTTATATACAGTACATACGTGTTAATATTTCGCCCTTACACATTTAGATGAGTGAGAAATGAAAAAACTGCAGTGTTAATACAAACAATCAAAAATCAAGGACTCATAAACTTCATACGATTGAGACAAAGATGGAAATTTCATAATTAGATGTTCTGAGAGCGGCGAATCTTTTGATAGAATTGGCCGTTCATACGACGTAAACCGGCTTATGATATGTTCGATTTATAAAAACAAGAGTGAAATAAAGGAGGTTTCCAAAATACATGGCATGTTATATAACTCTCTATCAGGAAATGAAAAAAAAGGTATTAAACAATCTTTTGACAATTCGTAAAGAAGATTTCTAAGTCCTAATTCGTTTCGTTTTTCTATTGTGTATATGTGATTGATCAATAAATATAGGTATAACTGAAAAGTTTTTTTATATGACCTCTACTTTCGCACATTCAACTTTCGCACACATTTTCAGGATCAATTAAGTGCGAAAGTCGAGGGCCGCCTGTATTAATTCAAAATGTATTTTCATATTTCGTTAAAAAATGGTTGCCAGAATGTCTAATAAAATGTGTACATTTACTAAATTCGAAAAAAGGCTACATTTTTCTGTTAACAACATGTAAGTAATGAGTCGATTTCAAAAGGATTACTTCTCTTTGGATATTCTCCGAAACATAAAGAGCACAAAAAATAAAATTGTGTAACATGATCAAAAGCTAGGAGAATCCTATTTGGCCGCGTATTCACGAATAGGAAAAAAAAGGGTCAGGGTTGAAAAGAAACGGAGGTGCTATCTGTAGGTAGGTAACCCACACGGCGCGGGCACGCGGCCGCAGTACTGAAACGTAAACTCGCGTGGGGTAGTAGACACTTGCGTGTTTGCACGGAGGAAAAAATAACCATGTTTTGTGATTATGGCTGGTGAGATATACAAACGTACCCACACCAACTTACTAGTACGGAATTAGTTTTTATTATTATCTACAGACTGTTTTTAGACTTTAAGATTTTTGTTGCAAATCCCATTATGTGGGAAAGTAGGTACCTATGTATATTCCCTGAAACCTAACAAAAAATATGGCAGCAAACAGATCTTTTCATGGGTGTAAGAAGCTTTTGGGCTCTAAGTTACTCAGCAGGAATACCAAACTTTTAATATATAAGACTATCATAAGACCGGTAGTCACCTACAAACTGTGTTTTTGAGAGGAAAATACTGAGAAAAATTTTTGGTCCCACGCTGGAGGATGGGACTTGAATTAAAAGAAACCTTGAACTTGAAGAACTGATTAACTATGAAACAGTAGTAAGATTCTGTAAGTCTCTACGCCTACGGTGGGCTGGCCATGTGGAAAGAATGCAAGAGGGTAGAACACCACAATTCATATCCAGATGGGTGCCCCGCGAAAAGAGGCCAAAAGGCAGACCGAGGAAAAGATGGGCGGATTGCGTGGAAGAAGATTTGGAGAAAATGGAAGGAGCTGGGGAATAGAGAGAGATGGCCAGAGACAGAAGTCAGTGGAGGACCGTTGTGGAGGAGGCCAAGTTCCACACCGGGATGTAGCGCCGAGAAATGAATGAATGAATGATATATGGGGCAGACAAGGCAGAATTCACTGGCATGCGCACGTGCAGAGGATGGATCCCCCGAGAATCCCGCACGTTGTGATGCATCAGATTCCTGTTGGCTTCTAGTCCTCTATCTTTTTGGAAGACCACCAAAAAGATAGTGGACTGGGAGTCAACTTCTTTCCAATAGAGGCCAGCCTAACAATAAAAATAGACCAAGTATTGTGATCATCATCATAAGCCATCAGTCGTCCAGTATTGGACATTGGCCTTCCTTTCCGACTTCTACAACTTTATTTCCCTCTCCAATCTGTACCATTGACCTTCTGCTACTCTTTCAATGTCGTCAGACAATTTTGCTTGTGGTCCTCTCGAGTTTCTGTGGCCGGTTCTCGGTCGCCATTCCGATGTGCGTCTGGTCCACCGTTCATCCGTTGTTCTCACTATATGGCCGGCTAAATTTCATTTCAAAGTAGCTATTTTGCACGCTACATTGGCAAATTTGGTCCTTTCTCTTGCTATAGATATTTAGTTAATTAAATAAAATAGTTAGGACCAGATAGCGAGTAAATATGTATATGAAACGCCAAATAAAATATTTATAAGTTTGATTTACCTTACACTTCATATACCTATATAAATGAATTGTAATGTTTTTTTTGTATCATAATATTTCATTCTAGTTTGCATTATTTAAATATCTTTATTTATTTATTTGCTACTTCAGAACATTTTGTGAATTGATTATTTTTTTTAAATAGTAGGAGAAAATATTATAATTAACCAAAATTATTATAATTGTTTTACTACATTTTATTTTCACAACACTTTTTTGTACATTTTACAAACATGTTACGGACCATAGATGTCCTTCGTCAGTGTATTTTTTTAATTTCTAGACTGAGAGAAGACATCTGTGGCCCAAAACATGTTTATAACAAGTGCAAAAAATGATGTGAATAAGTATACAATGTTTTAAAAAATATGTATACAAATGTTCATCCAAAACACAAAGTGAATATATAACATACGTAGAAGAAAACAGGAACTTCTCTTTATAATCCCTTTATAAACAATATTATTTGGTTTCGAAAATCTAACAAATAAAAATCTTCTTCTTTAGCGTTTCTTAAATTTATGCCCACTGTCCGGTATCAACTATTCTATTTAATAAAGTAAAAGTTATTTATTAAAATATAATATTAAATTATTAACATTATACGCACTGTGATGATAGGTACTTCTGAAATATACAGGTGCCTTTTTTTCTTCATATATCAGACAATACTTATGACTTATGACTTTTTGTGCTGTAAATAAACAATTAACTAAAATTGACCATAATGCACGTCATTCTGAAATAGAAGTGGTCAACCCAAGCTATCAAGGATAATGATAGATTGGTCTAATCTTTTCGAAAATGATAGTAAATCAGTTTGAAGGATTTCAGTGAGGCTGGTTTGATGTTGATGCAGATTTCATATTGTGCTAAGTAGCAAGAACGATAATAGTTATACATTTAGCTAAAATGACGACTACTGGCTTAGTATTTAAGTTAAGATCTAAAATCTAACACTATGGGTGTGAGACTGAAGAACGTGTTGTGTATGATGTAAATCAGTTTTGAATAGTCCAAATACGCATATTATATAACCGAACATACCTACAAGTGATTGCAATAACGGATCAAAAATACAATTTTGATGTTCGGTATTTTTATTAAATAAGTTTCGTTCTGTTCCTACACATTTTTTTTGTATTCATTATTGGCATTAAAACGCTTCTGTTTAAAAAATATTTATTTTGAAAAACAATGAAGTTTATCGACAATGTATTTAAATGGTGTTCATCGTTCCGGTAATTGTTTTTTTCTTTTCTTAAGCATTAGTCTCAACTATACAAGTTTATGGGAGAATCTTAACAATCTTTAGTTTACAAAAAGCGTCTTGTTCTGTTTCATTTAAAGAATTTCAAATAACATTAGATGTCAAATAAGAAAAATTGAACCTTTTTAAAACGTTTTTTATTATTTATAGCTAATACCGAAAATACTAGCCGTAAAACCGGTTTCACGAAATAGCGAAATAGTACGAAATGCCGATATTCAGTGTACCGGTATACCGGAATTAAAACTCACTAAGCCTAACTTTACCCTTAGGGTAAGTAGATTTACCCGAATTAGAACTTATGTAAAAATATATTTTTTTAAGAATTAAAAATAATTGGTGAAAAACGCTATTTAAAAAATATACTGTACATTTTTTTTTTAAATATTGTAGACTATGACATTTTTTATTATTGCTGCACACTCTAATAAAATTTATGACAATGGTATCCTTATTTTATTGGGTCTTGGAATAATTTTACAGTAATGCTTAAGTGGATTAATCAACAGGTGAAAGTCAGGCAAGTAATAAAATTGATAACACGTAATAACGCACGAACAGGGTGATAATTTAAATGTCCTAATTTGAAAAATAAATTCATGTTTTCTATAATTTTGTTGATTAGTATAAAAAAACAATTGTTAAGATTTGGTATTTAGGATTCGATGCGCAAGTCTTTATTGGAAGGGGTAGGTAGAGCCGAGACTCCGCCTGTGATGAGCTATTCATCTCAGTTCAGTTTTCTACTCCGCTTCAACCCGGCATGACTACATAATCCGGGCTGTGATTGGTGCCTTTTACTAGAGACAGTTGTAGTAGGCAGGGTGAATGAATGTATTAGTTCCGTAGTACTCCGGGCGGCCGTGGCTGCTGGGCAGCGCGCGTGCGCAACTTTAAACTTGGAAAATTTGGCCTATCTGCCATATCTAACATAACGTGACACGAGAGAACCTGAGCAGAAAAAAATTCCGCTCACCTGTTAATAAACATTTTAAATTTTCAAATTTTAAACTCTTTTGCACCGGGGTTGGTTTTCCCACGAGGATTTTCCCGAAGAGTCCGGTCACCGGAGGTCGCGCCATAGAGTAGCGCTAGTATTCCACCACACTCACGTTTCAAATTAATATCATGGCGGACACTTCGATTAAAATCTTACTACGGTTTGTAAGACTTTTGCGATTGGATGGAATTAAAAAAAAACATGTACATATATTCCATTTTAATAAATTTTGTCATATGCCATAAATAATAAACAATAATGAATACACAGGTATTTATTTAGATAAGATTCAAAACTTTGAATCGGGAAATACATGCATAAAAGTATTTTTAATTAATAAAACAGATACATCTACATCAAACATATATTTCTAACACTTTTATTATACTCAGCGGGGTTCATTTCATCATACAGGAAAATAGTTCAAAATGAAAATAGTCATCAAGTGTCTTAAAAATCCTATTACGGAAAAATCAAAGACCGATCTAATTATAGATAAGAACTGTAAGTTTGACATTAACTAATCAATAAAGTACATTTCACATGCTAAGCGCTCCTGAAAATGTCTAAATTATTTTTGCTTCTTCTTAAAAAAATCATTTAAAGTCAGGGTTGAGCAGTCGAGGAATTCCCAAATGAATCACCACTTAATTGGCCACTTGCGTTCGATTTGATGGTGGAAATGCTGAGATAAAATAGTTCGACCAAAATCAGAAATGGAGGCTGCCTCGATATCTGTCGTGGACCAGGTGAGCCATAAATCAGCCGCACATCTATACACTTACAAAATTTGTAAAATCGCTGCAAATCACCGAGGGTAAAGGAGGTGATCGGGTGTACTAATGTAACATGCGGCTGCGGGAACTAACCTTCCTTGTAAAGAAGCATCCACTGCCCTCACTGTCACACATTAACGTCGACTGCTCACCGATCGAGATCACTTATCGTACTTTTTAACAGTTTCTGAAAAATGATGTACGGAGCAAAGATGGCGCGTCGGACTACCCTGTCCCCCCCCTGTCCTCTATCGATTGGTGGAGCCGCCGCGTGACGTCACGAGACCGAAGCGCCGTCCGGAAGGATTCGGAATTTTCCGGACGCAGGCGTCCCGCGCTCGGGTTGTAACGTGCGTGAATACTGCTACGGGTAGAAAATTAGAAATGTGCATCGTACATCGTACGGGCCATGGGCCGCGGCCCATCGAAAAGATGCAACCTCTCGCTCTAGCCAGGTGCAATGACTCCAGGGCCTTTGGGTCGTTACTTGGGAGCTTTCAAAAAAGCCACACATATTTAAAATAATGTCTAAATATAGTATTTTCGTTTCCCCCGAAGGCCACTAAATAAGAAAGTAAATTTAAAATTTTTACAAGTACAAGTAATTACTGAATTGATTTTAATGTTTCTAATAATAATATGCAAAGATGACATTTAGAACATCATAAACAAGATTAGCAAAGAAATTGTAATACCATACGAAGACGGTTAATAGTTTATTTGAATAATATTTTTTGTATACATTATATTTAGTATAGGTATATTTAAAAGTGTTGCAATGAATTTACAGATTGAATATTTTAAACCCGAAGAATCAGTTTGTTTAGACGGAAAACAACACTGAAGATAATGATTATATTAAGAGGAAGAAGTTTACATTCGGTCACGAATATATAATGTATGAATTTGCTACTCTATCGAAATAGCAGATAAAAACTCAAATATGATTTTAGAGAGATAGGCGTTTCTGAAGGGGGAATTTAAAGAGCCTTAATGATGACTTTGGTTTAATAATACCAAAAAGACTTAACCTACGTGAGATGTTGCAGCGATAAGGCACTTCGGTGGAAATCTTTTCACATTAGAAGACTTCATTTTACGAAATTATGTAAAATATTTTTTGATACGGAAATTTAGAAAATAATGCAGTGTAAAAAAACGTGGATTGCGTTAAAAACAATATATCTTTTGCACCAATAAGGACCCTTTACTTTAATCCACCAGCAAACTGAACAGCTAGGTACAGCATTGAATTTGAGAGGTCATTAGCACCGGGCGCACATTCTTCACACCAGTCAACTAATCCTCGTACGAGGGATCTCCGTTCACGTGTACCCACTTACTTATACCCTTATATACTACTATGCGCTCGTATACTTTTATAGTTGTGTGGTGCATTTCATTAACAATTTTACTCATGCAATGCTTCGGAGGATAATGAAAAAACCTAAAAAATATTTCCATCTGTGACCCTGAGAATCACGATGGGTAGAAACAGGATATAAAAATGAAATGTGATAATAATTCATTAGAGAGGGACAATATAATGACTTCTGATGGTATGGCATAGGTTCTCCTCGAAAATGCTAGCAGTTACGCTCGTCAGCGGCTGGTGCAACTGGCGGGAGCTTACCTTCCTGCGGCCGCAGCAGAGCATGTTGCGCGCGCGCGAGCTACCGCCTCCGGAGGATGCCTTGAGCCTCGCCAGCCTCCGCCACTGCATCGGGCCCGGCCTGCTGGGGGCTGCTCAGGCGGGGCCCGCTCCCCCGCATCACTGCCCCATGGGCCCCTCACCGAGCTCCGTGCATCCTGCCCGCGGCCCGAGCGGAGAGAAATCGATAAACTAGTTTCGATGTGCGCGTATATTTTGGGGCGAATTCCTCGGGATTCTCGTTTCACTCGATCGCATCGTTTAAAAAAAGCGAAGGTTCCTCGCTCGCAGCGATCCCTAATCACCCCGTGACCCTAGCCGCGGCGGTCCCGGATGAGCGGGAACGGAAACGAGGTCGCATCCGACACGAGCATAGCGGACAGCGCGGAGTCCCGCGCGGACGATCAATTCCCTGGCGTTTCTCCCGACGGACCCGACGGAACTCGACTTCACTCGGAAAAGCTAAATCACCACAGAGCGCGGTGTCGCGTGTCCCGCTCAATTAGAACGAACATGATTGATAAACTGCCTTACTTAAATTTTATCCTAATGTTTGATGGCCTATTGGTTTTCCGAGCGTTTCCCCTCCCAGGCTCGCGTCTGGCGGAGAGTACCGAAGTCGGCCGATCGTTCCCGAGCGTGCCCCACCCTCGGAGTGCCCTCCCGCGCGGGGTTGGGGGGAGGGGATGCCCGGCGCATCGACGAAAAGAAAAGCGTCTTCGGAATACACGCACCTACATTATATATGGCCTAACTACTTCCTCACGCCGAGCAATGCCAATTGGTTCACGTACGTAATATTATGAACAAACCAATAAAATACTGGAAACACTTCCGCACGCGTCGCCTTTACCCCGTCCCACCGAGTCTAGAGACCCTTATTTCAACAAGAGAGTAACAAAAAAACAAAACTTAAATAACCCATTTTCGTTTTGGCAAGCTAACATTGTGTATGCTGCGGGTGGACAATAATATGTCCTAGCACATTTTTTTAAAATTCTATAGAATACAAATAGCAAATTCAAAAATCTAGTCTACGTGTGATAACTTATTAATTAAAATATTATTCTACGAGTACGAGTACGTATGTACGTACGGAAGTTTCTTTGTACATATAATCAGTAGTACGAAATAATAATTGAAAACAAAATAAGGTGACCCATATTTCCCCCAAGCGAGATGAAGCTAACTCACAATCCGTTGTAATTAAATGTGTATTTTCTTGAATATTGCTAACAGTGTTTAGATGGCTGGAAAATAAATTATATAAAATTATTTGTATATAAGTATTTAAATACATATTCTTCTCTTCTTCTTCTTCCTCAGCCTATTCCCGTCCACTCCTGGACAAAGGCCTCCTCCATTCCCTTCCATGTCACTCTGTCTTGAGCAGACTGCATCCAGGTCATTCCGACGTGTCTGTTCAGATCATCCTTCCATCGTAGTTGCAGTCGCCCTGCACTTCGCTTTGCCGTCCACGGTCTCCAAGTCAGCAGTCTTCTTGTCCATTTTCATCTAAGCTTCTGGCTACGTGACCTGCCCATTGCCATTTTAGAGTCGCCACCCGGTGGATGATGTCAGTGACCTTTGATTTTTTCTCTCACCGTATCGTTTCTGACTCTGTCTCTTAGCCTTATTCCTAACATGGCTCTTTCCATGGCTCTTTGGGTCACTCGTAGTTTCTCGGCACTTCGTTTGGATAATGTTACAGTTTTAAGACCATAAGTACCAACTGGCAGAACACAGGCTTTCAGGTTGAACGGTATTTTCCGGTTTTTAAGGATGTAACCCATGTTTCCGAAAGCTACCCAGCTTAGTGCAATTCTTCTCTTGACCTCTACGGTTTGGTTATCTCGGCGCAATCGATTGGGCGGAGAGAATAAATAGGTAGTATAAATTATTAACAAAAAAATTTGAATATGTTGTTCAGTTTTTTTTTTAATTACTTTTATATGACATAAAACATGCAAAATATTATCTTGAACTTAACCTAGTTGTAAATTTGAATAATTGTTGATTTTAAAAAATCCTAGACTAGAAAAACTGAAAACTGAACAGAAGATGATAGCGAGCTGCTGAAACCGGTCGAACATACGAGTAGAACAACAAGTGGAATAAAACAAAATATATCTTTTAAAGATTTTTTATTATTATTATTTATAACTTACTAACTAACCTCTCATATTTCTAACATATTTCTCTAAATTCCTTAATATTCGCACATCGTGTCATGCACGCATGTCAATTTCTCTGGCTCCTCGCGTGGCCTATATTTAAAAAATATATTTGATTGATTAAAAGGTAGAAACGCTGGGCCCGCGGGAAAAAGGTCAATGACGAGTCTGACTCGATATAACCCTTGAAAGGGTTAAAACTGTAGAAAACATCGAGACTCGAAAAACAAATGATGTATCCATTCCTTATGTTTACATATTATCTATAAGACATTTAATTATATGGTGATTATAAACATCTTAATACGATCGACGTATTCATGAAATTGTTAAAATACAAATGTTTTTAACCTAGAATGTATCTTGTATCTGAACATAGAATGAAATTTATTAATTTTAAATGTACTGGATGCCGGCCGGTACGGCCGGACTCTCCCCTAGCTTTGAAGCAAGGGCAGACATTATCAAGGCCAAATAAATTTGGAGGGCTTCTGAGAAGAAGACACTGAGGATGATAGCAGGCAAGACACTAAGAGATCGCATGAGGAACACCAGAATAAGAGAGATATGTGAGGCTGAGCATAGTATACGATGGAATAGACAGCGAAGGAGGGACTGGTACGGTCATGTCTAAAGAATAAACCCCTAGACTCCCCTATACTGCACCCCTATACTGCACTTGAATATACTTAACTCACGGGACTCGTCCTCGTGGAAGACCTCCTAAAATATAGAAACCACCAGGAGGAGCAGCCCTCTGGAGAACAGACCACATAGGTCTACAGCAAGGAAGAAAAAGAATAATGTACACAGCTCGAACATAGCATTGGATTAGTTTGATTATTTATCGTTTATTCCGAAAAGTTTACAATATTGGAGCATATTGTATTTTATTTTTTGGTGTGTTTTACTTTTGAGAAAAACTTGATTATTGTACCTGTATGCGATTACATACTTAATTAAAATTGTGGACATCTAATTGTAAACTGATTGCCTACCTACTTAAAAGTCAATTTAAATTTAATATTCTTTACGAATTTTAAATTTCGTTCCAAATAAATGATAATGGAGAATTTAAATTTATGTTGAATTGCGTATAATCATTAAAATTTTCAAAGCATTTATACAAATATTTGCAGTTTTATTTATTGTCTAGGTGATTTATAAACATAGTGATGAGTGATTATTTCTGTTTCATAGACGTCGAAGAAGATGTTTTGGTGTATAACTATAACGAATCTGCTAATAATTGCAATGAAATTGTTATTGAATATGAAAGTAAGATAATTTTGATACTCGTTATTATACCTCACAATGTGTGTGTTATCGCAATAGTATATTTTATATTCCATGAATTGAATATATTAAAATAAGGTTACTGATTTTCTGTTAACCAAAATAACTCATTTAATTTTAATTGAATGTCAAAAAGTATTAGTTTTTCACTAAAGCTCAATATCAATATAAATTGTTATAAAAACGAATTGATGAATTGTGATTATATATTGAAGTATAGGGGAAAACGATTTAATTGTAAATAATAAAATAACATCCCGGTAAAGAATAATAATAATTTGAAGTTGGCGCGCATGCGTTACCGGGCGCGCGTCGGCCATTATACCGTAGCCAAGGCGACTGGCGTAGCAACGAGTCAACAACTTGGTACATTTCACGTTTTTCTTTAATTTTAACTATAAAATTTACCATTAAATGGTTCAACATCATTGTTATGGAGTTGCAATAATGTAAAATTTCATATATTCACATTTTCTCATCCATCTGTGTGCATTGTTGTGCTGTATTTGTTGTTTTCCTGTTATTTTTGTGATTTGACGTACGGGATCATCTAATAAAATGGCTGACAGGTATTTAATCTTCAATTTTATGCAATTTATTTTCATCCAATATATGTTTTAAATGTTGCATATTTTAGGCTATTTTCGTAACAATATGGATAATTTCTTTTGATGTCTTGCAACTACATCTTGACACTGTCATTTTATTTTTTTTACTTCATAAGTTTGTTTTCGATTATTATATTTTTGAAATTCAGTTACTGCTAATAATACAAACACGGCAGGTCGAGAACAACACTTTGGAATTCGTAATTATGTAAAAAATATAATACTACGAAATATGACAAATTTTATCGAAATTTTTCGAGGTCATTGATAGACTCACAAGAATACAGCGTGTATCTATCTACAAACGTTATGTCAATCAAATCCACTCAGAGTTGTTTCTTAGTTGTTCTTTATTTCATATGATTCGAGCCTATAAACAGTGTACACAATCGTCAATGATAATAATCTAATAATATATTATATTGATTTTAACAACATACACATTATTATCTTCTGATAAAGATAAGTAAATAGGGGGTTGGTAATAATATTTTGAAGTAATACGTAAGCCGTATATATAATTTAATCCCACTCAAACAAATTCTTATAATCATTATTGAGTTCTAGATGTAATATCATAGATATCATATACAAATATCGAGAGTTGAGTTCACATTGTTGTTTTCATCCTAGACAGCTTTGTTTTATGAAAATAAATATTACTAATTAAAGCTTTTAGTTAATAATCTTAAGAGCAAACCGATACCCCCCAGTCTGCTTACAATGCAGTATTAGGCTTATAAAGGTGAGCTAAAAATTCTCACATACTCAACATCTTAAATGTCTTCCCTAATTCAAATGTCTAAAAATAATACAACATTGGCGCATTTACAAAGCACTTAAATTCCACATTAAAACAATATTTTCTTACAAACCAAATCATCAGCGATAATTTATTATTTCAGTATTTTCTTTGAATATCAAAGAATCAATAAACTCGCACTCAAGATTCTTATGCGCACATCTTATTAATCTGACTAAAGTCAGTCACCGCAGGCAAAGTTAATGCAATGGCATGAGCTTCTATTTGGGAGTTCTTCTTACGTATGAACCCAAATACAAGGCGATTGATTTATACTGCAATCAGCAAAATCTTCTGAAATTGTCATATTCTGAGTCGATACGCTTTCCTCACATACATTTGGTGACCAAGCCATTGTGACAGTTGGCTCTTCTGCTTGAAATACTGCTCTTGCATATCTCAAGTGCACTGAGAACGCATATTTTCACATTATCCAACCCTCGATGTAAATATTGAACGATGGTTTCAAATACAGTCCTCATATTGAATTACTCCTGTACATAGGTATAGACTACAAGTAAATCACTACATTGCATACATCGCCACAGTGCCCTCGAGGTGATTATTTAATTAAATTAAATTATACAAAGACTCCACACTTTTAAAATATGTTTCAGAGAATATTTTAAATTTCAGCTACATGAGAAGTCAAAGAAATCTATGTGCGTGCGTGACACAATGTATGGATGTTGAGGAAGTGAGAGAAGTATGTCAGGAAAGGACTGTGTGGCGGCTCATTCTTTCTGCCTTCCTCTATTGGGAGACGATGTGATGGTTAGTTAGTTATTTCAGAACATATCGCACTCCAAGGACATGCTTGATATTTTGTAGCCAGTATTTTTTTTTTTTCATTGGACATGATTGTTTAATATCATGGATACATACACATATCAGTCATTTTAATTTGGTCTCGGGGGCGGAAAGCTTTGCTTCTGATTGAGGGTTCAATCTCATGAATTAGCCGTGTTATACGTGCTATTAACCGTGTTATACTTCAAAATGTGAACATTTGTTCATGCTATTGATTTAATCTAAAAATAACACAAGCAGTAATTTTGGTTCTGCCAATAACTAGTAATTTATTTTGTTAAAATAATTAAGGTTTAATAATTAACATTTGTATTAACCATATTTTTTTTTCAATCAATAAGACGTATTTATATCATAATTTATTTATATACGTATTTATTAAATATAGATCCCATAAGCTCTACCTGTCGGATACTAAATCTGTCAACCTGTGCTAGTATCGGGGGGGGTGAATATTAGGAAGGGTGGCCACCCTCGGTGCCAGACAGTACCATTCCTTTCATTCTATTGAGATACTCTACCGCCGCCAGCCACTGGTGAATCATTCTTAAAAGTTTCCCAAATATAATGCACTTTGCATATTGCAATTAAATGTTAGTATCTTTATTCTTCTAGTCTAAACAAACAAGTCTCTAGCCTAAATTATGATAAATTTAATATGAAGACAGCTCACATGTTTTACATTCTTATTTGATCTCACCGGTCTCACAACAATCACATGTGAGACTTAGATTGGATAAAAAATCTTAAGGGATATTTTTCTATAATATATTTATGGATCATTATTTATAAATCTTACAAAAATACTGGTTATCATTGTTGTCCATTCAATAAATTACAAAAATGAGGTTAAAAGACATAATATTTTATGACCAGGGAACAGCATAAATCCTAGACCCAAATGAGAAATCTGTGCACATATTTAAACCTAACATTTTATGTTAATTATTGTTTACGAATTTTTTTATGAATTGAAACACTGTTTTTCATTTTTTCATTTTCCTCGACATGTTTCGAAGGCTTTAAACTCAAAAGTGGATAAAATAGTGTTTCAATTCATTAAAAAAAATTATTACGAAATCCCACAGTTTTTAAAGCCTTAAGTTTATCCAAATTATTGTTTAATTTATATATATTTTTAATCAATCTGAAATATGCTTGTTTTATACGAATTACATGAGTTGTCTAAAAGTGTATCAAAATTTATTTTTACAGTTAAAAATTGTCAGTTTTATTATTTATGTGTATCAGGTAGGTATACATGTGTGTGTGTATGAGAGGCAGGTGCAAGGGTGCACACCCAAGCAAGACAGCCCTCCCCCGCATTACACACAGCAAGGTACAACAGCTTGTTAGTTAGCCACTGTGGAAGGGCAATTTTACTGATAGTCACAGAGGGCACCAACTTTTTTCCTATAAATCTTTATTTGGTGTACAGTGGATTATTATTAGATTTTTTTTTTCTCCAAAATATAATTATTTATTTTATTATTTATAATCGTTTCTTGAATAATGATCTTATACTCCATATTAAATAATTATTATGAATGTAAACATCTGTTTTTTTTAAGTTTTATATATTTTATGGGAATGACATGTTTCATCTTGATAATGCCTTAGCAAGTCAAAACATGTCATTCTCATAAAATATAATAATATTATAGAAAATAGCCTTTCATTTTCATTAAATAATTTGATTTGCTAGAACTCTTTGTTGTTAAAGAAATTCCTTTTATTGCTTTCTGTGTTTACACATTAAAAAAAAAAACAATCTGAATTTAACAAAAAAAAAAATTAATAACAAAGTTATATATTGCTGTGTAATAATCTATAATGCGGACAAATAATTAATTGTATTTTCCTAATTTTCATTACATTTAGAATATTAAAAAAAAAAAAGATTTTTCTTTGGTCAAGGTTTTAATTAATAATTCACCTGTAACTAGTTGCGCACCCCTGTAGGGCAGGTGTGTAATAACGAATTATTTTGGTGGGTACCCCTTTGCTGCAGCCCTCCGTCAGTTACACTGTTCAGTTGCAAATGCTATTGGCCGATGAAATTAATATGGCACTAATCACAAAGATTATTTGATCAATACATCGTGGCCCGGGTAGGTGCACCGATAGGTAGGTACGTATACCTGTGCTGTGCTGTGTGCTCACCATACTCTAGTCTCTAGTCTCTAGTCTCTAGTCCCTAGTCACAGGCACACGGCGGGCGGGAGATGCTACCACCGGTCGACTGTATCTAGGTGCTCTTAGTTCCTTGCCGTTGAGGCTTGTACAAAATATAAACATGGGTCTTGAAAATATTTTTTATTTAGAAAGTGAGTTTATTATTTATTTATTTTTCACGTTTGCCTTTTTTTTATTGCACACATTTTTGTATAACGTTATAATATTGTTTTTTGATAAAATGCTTAGTTATTTATGAGATATTTTTGTGGGCAAATTTTTATAATTTTAAAAATATACAGTACTTTTTTTCTTTCTAATCTGTAACTTATCTGTCTATATTTTGGTCAGATATGAGATTTTTTTGTTTAGAAGATCTTAGATAATAGATCTTATTTAGAATGATTGCAGTATAGGTTTAATTATCACTTTGAGTATTTTATTTTTATGTGTAGTATTTACTAAATTCAAATTAAAATCTTTGAATACAGGAAATTCCTACGAAATGTCGTTAACCCACAGCTTGGGGATGACTACAATGTGTAGCTACAGATAGTTCCATTGATCTAGAATGTCTAGACAGTCCAAGCTTTAGAAATTTATGGTTTAAAGTATTTTTACTGTATTAGGCAAATTGTTTCCTGTTTTTCAACTTTTTATTATTATTATGAAATATATTTGATTTAATTACTAAATTTCTATGATTGTTCCACTTATATGAGTTTATTTATCTCGACAAGCTTCCAAAGTAGTATAATTTCATTACAGGGAGAGTGATATAAACTATTTATATCATTCTATCAGCAATGAATATATACTACCGTCAAAGCATGCGAAGGTAAATATATTCATGAAAACAATCAGCATTTTGAGCAATACAAATTAAGGAATTTAAATTAGCTTAAATTGTTTTTATTCCAATATTCTCTCCAGGAGTATTATGTATACATGAATATTCCTAGTTTTCAATTAAAAGATTTTAATCAACTAGTACTTACAACAAATCTCTAATTATAACTGAATCTAAATATAATAATAATTATAATATAATTTAAGATTAAATTTATTTGCCTTTTTGCCAAGTATATTTAATTGTTAAACAGTATTTTGATACCTACGTTTAGAAAGTTTGTTAGATTGATCTTTAATATATACACGCAGGCTGCGTACAATAATATTCCTGCATTAAATATAAATTAAAATAAGATAATAAAACATTCTCCAATTATTCTAATATTCATTTGATAATATGATTGTTTCTTCCACACTTTCTATTTAAACTTTTAAAGGAACGAAAATACACATCTGCGAGCTTAGTATGAATAATTCCCGGCTAATTATATTTGCAAGGTTGTGGTGTGAGGAAGCTGGCGTTATGTGCCGCGAGGGGAGAACAAGCCGGGTGTATCCATGGAGACCCCTACTCCAGGGGCTGCCATGGCAACTCCTGACTCCGTTCTCCCCTCGCTGTCTGCCGCAAGGCTCACAGAGCCGCATTCCATATTCATGAATTTGCTCTTCAACTTTAGTCTCAAGAGACTTATTTTAAGTGATTTATGTTCAAATGTATATATGTGACTAGCAATAAAATTTATATTATCTTTATATGTGAAATTTGATAAGTATAAATATCAAAAATATTTTATTCATAAAATTTTGAATATTCGGTATACTTTTAAATTACGTAAATATATAAAAAATTACTTTCGTATTGAATTATTAAAATAAATTTAAAACCCTTTTAGTAGTTTTTACACCACTTTATTTTTGTCAAAACCAACCGGTTTTGCTCCCGCCGGAGCTTCGTCAGGGTTGCAAAACAGTAAAAGAAGTATTTTGCCTAAATTTAATGTAACTCCCAATATCTTTGATCCTGTATGAGTCTGGATTCTTCTTCTTCTTCTTCGCTAGCCTTCTTCCCTCCACTGCTGGATATAGACCTCTTCCAATTTCCTTCACTCGTCTCTATCCTGCCCCCTTTGTATCCAAGATTTTCCAACCCTTTTGACAATATCATCGATCCATCTCATCGGTGGCCTTCCGACACTTCGCCTATTTGCCCATGGTCTCCAACTGAGTATCCTGGGTGCCCATTTGTTGCCACCCTGTCTAGCCAAGTGTCCAGCCCATTGCCATTTCAATTTTGCCACTCAGTCCATGACGTCAGCAACCCTGGTGCGGCGTCTGATTTCTTCATTCCTTATGCGGTCATGCAAGCTCACACCAAGTATCTGTCTTTCCATGGACCTCTGTGTACACTCGAGCCTGTGGACACTTTTTGCTGTAAGAGTTGTCGTCTCTAGTCTGTATGTCATCATGGGCAGTATACACATGTCGTAGACCTTTCTTTTGAGACAAACCGGTATTTCATCATTTTCAAAGACATGAGTCAGGATACTATTTTTAATTCTGTCTGTTGCCTGCAACGTCTATCTGGTTTTGAATGCCTGAAAATACAGTCAAACCCCAAATATGATCTGCCAACATTCTATCTTTCTCTAACCAATTGCCTATCTGCCTCACATTATACTTATGTTTATATCATAATTATATAATCTCATCTGTTTGTTATGTTCAAAATAGAATACATTTTTATATATTTCTGCAATCTGGTGATGGTTATTATGATGATTAATTAATAAAAATTGTATTTTACAAATCAAAAATTATGTATTAATATGTATTATTGATTTAGGTGTGGCAGTCCATTCTTTCTGCCTACCCCTTCAGGGAGACGGCGTGATGGTTAGTTAGTTAGTTAGTTATATTATTGACTTAATAAGTTAGAGACATCTAGAACATTATTTAATTTGATATCTTGCTACTGTATGTAAAGATACACCAATAGTCCCCAGTTTACACCTGTTGACTTGAGTCTCACTTATTTTTGGTTTATAAATGGAATGGCTCGCCCACATTTGTAGATTATAGCCACTCTTGCAGAATTACTATTTCATAAAACATTTCAACTGTTTTTATTATGTATCCCATATCCCATGTATATATGATAGAAACTTTATTTTTCATATGAATTATCTATGATTTAGAAATCATTTAACTATTATAGTAAGGGATGTTTTACCTGCTCTATTGTATAAAATTGTTTATCATTTTAAAATTTTTGCAGTGATCGGAATAAATGTAAATCGGAAGGAGCAAGATCTGGAGAATACGGTGGATGCTTGATAACATCCCAATTCAACTCATTTAGCTTGTGTTGGGTCATCATAGCCACATGTGGTCGCGCGTTGTCGTGATGAAACACTACCCCTTTTCTGTTTACCAATTCTGGTCTATCCTTTTGAAGGGCGATTTTTAATTTGAATAATTGCTGACAATATCGTTCTGCTGTAATTGTCTGATTGCGTTCCAAGAGTTCAAAATACACAATACCCTTACAATCCCACCAAACACAAAGCATAACTTTTTTTTATGGATTTCGGCCTTCGAAGTTGTTAATGGGGCTTGTCCAGGTATAGTCCAATGTCTTTTTCTTGTCACATTGTTGTACACAACCCATTTCTCAAGCAAGATTCTTTACTTTACTTTCATTAACATTATAATGTCTCATAACAACTACTAGTGTAGTTATAAAGTTAACATTTTAAAAGTTTATTTTTTATCAAGGCCTACAATAATCTTTTACTTTTAGAGCATTCAAACCATAGGTTCTCAAAGTGGGAGGTATCGCCTTCCAGTGGGCGCAGAAACCTACCCGGGGGTGTTAATGGGTTCAGAGGCATTCTGGGGGCGTTCAGGCAGTCTAGGAGTCGGTGGTTTCTCATAGAAAAAAAGTGCATGTATCATGTATAAATATTATTGAAATTTAAAATTTCGGTTTTAATTATTCTTATGCTTTTCTTAAATATATATATATATTTTTTTTTTCATAAATTTTTAAAGATTTGAAAAATAGATTTTTATGTCATGTTTACAACAGCAAATATATTGAATATATTTCATTTCAAAATATATTAAGATCACTTTTAAGATTAATTTATACAAAAATTATCTGATGATTGTTATGATGGGAAGGGAGGTTGTTACAAAATTGATGAGTTCTAAAGAGGGCAGTAGCCTAGGAAGGTTTAGGAATCTATGATTTAGACAATACCGAGATTGCAGTTGAAGAAGATATTTTTTTATGTATGAATTAGACATTTACAAAGTTTCTGCATAGGTTGTATACATAATAATTCAATACAGCACTTTTTAACACCCCTGAAAAAAAATTACCATTGATATTTCAGATTGTTATATAATTGAAATAATTCAGAGATAAATATATACTTAAAATACCCAAATATCACACCACAGTCAGAGGATTTGAGTCAGCCCTTTACTGCTTTCATATTTTTAAAAATAGCAACAAATGCATTAATCCATGATTAATGTAAAAAGAAATTTAAATTTTGTGCGTGAAAGAGATGCCGGGTGAACCACTATCAGATGTGTGTGGTCTCTTGCTCTCTTGCTTGTAAGTATGAGTGTAAGAGCGAGATACACCATTTATTACATAGAAAATGTTTTAATTTGATCGTCTACGAGTCATCTTTTCAGCAATGACAATTGTTATAAGCCATGGTTTTGTGAACAATGATATATCAATGTTTAATATTTGGGTTAAAATCAATTGTTTTTATCTGCTCACGATAACATAAAGACGGTTTATTTCCAGATTTTGACTGTCCCACGGACGAGATAATCGTGAAGTCGTCATCGTGCCCCGTGGTGAGGCGGCGGGGCGGGGCGGGCCCGCGGGCCTCCCCCTCCCCGCCGCCTGCCGCGCCCGTCCAGGAGGAGGTCATCGTCATTCCCGCCAATGCCGACAATGTTCAGCAGGCCATACAGCAGGTTAGTACATAATACAATTATTAGGTGTATAACTTTGCTTCCGCCGTTTTTTTCTCCGAAATTCGAGGCTTTATCGTAAAAAACTGGTTATACATTTATGATTCAAAGTATTGTCCATCGCTGGCCACTACTTTCTCCCATCTTTCGGGCAGCATACGAATCCCGCGTTGAAAAAACTGGTCATCTTTTGAAGCGATCCACGAATCGATCCAATTTTTTACTTCTTCATAAGACCGGAAGTGCTGGTCAGCTAAGCCGTGTGCCATTGATCGAAACAAGTGATAGTCCGAGGGAGCAACGTCTGGAGAATACGGCGGGTGGGGTAGGACTTCCCATTTCAAAGTTTCCAAGTATGTCTTGACCACTTTCGCAACATGGGGTCGAGCATTGTCATGCTGTAAAATCACTTTATCATGTCTCTCGTTGTATTGCGGCCGTTCGTCTTTCAATGCTCAGCTCAAACGCATTAATTGCGTTCGATAATAATCGATTGCTCGCCGCGGTGATTTAATTGCGTTCGATAACGATCGCCTGTGATTGTTTCAGTCGGTTTTAACAACTCATAATACACTACGCCGAGCTGATCCCACCAAATACTGAGCATAACCTTGGAACCGTGAATATTCGGTTTGGCCGTCGACGTGGAAGCATGGCCGGGCGCTTGGGATTATCGTAATGAACCCATTTCTCGTCCCCAGTCACAATGCGATGCAGAAATCCCTTCCGTCTTTGCCTTGCAAGCAGCTGTTCACAAACACACAAACGCCGTTCAACATCTCTCGGCTTCAACTCGTACGGCACCCAATTTCCTTGTTTCTGAATCATTCCCATGACTTTCAGGCGTTTTGAAATGGCTGGTTGCGTCACTCCCAATGATCCTGCCAATTCTTGTTGCGTTTGACACGAGTCTTGATCAAGTAATGCCTCCAATTCTGCATCTTCGAAAACCTTCTCTCTTCCACCGCCATGCTGGTCTTCGACGTTAAAATCACCGTTCTTGAAGCGTTGAAACCACTCTCGGCACGTTCTTTCACTAATAGCGGCCTCACCATAGGTATTTGAGAGCATTCGATGAGCCTCAGCCGCAGATTTCTTTATATTAAAGCATAAAATTAAAACCTCCCGCAAATGACGAGAATTTGGCTCGTAAGCTGACATGTTTAATCGGGAATAACTTTATGATGCAGACACAAATCGACTAATATTTCGATGGCGTTATGTTTACAAATACTTAAGCTTATTGTATGACATCTATGATCTATTTATTCCAACTACCACTTACCGCTACTGCCATCTATTGCAAAACGGCGGAAGCAAAGTTATACACCTAATATCAAGCAGGGCTTCCCTTCAATTAACTTTTGTCCCACAAAAATAAAATTTAACAATTTATTTATTTTCTAAAGATATATTAAATGGCTTTTCCTCTACATGAGTACCACCCTAACCGTGGGGCTATTGAATACATGGTCAGATAGCATATGGCCCCATGCTTGGGTCTCATTTATAATTTCTCCAATATTCTCAGATTATGTCAAAATTTGGATTACCAGCGACATCTATTGGTGTACACAAAATAATATAATTTATCGGCTAGTTACATTTTTTAGAAACTGAAAAAAATATGTTTTGTAAATGGCATTAATATCTTACTACTTGAAAGGTTAAATGTCTTATATTCAATGAATGCATATGCAATTTTTTTTTTAAATTTAATCGCTTAACATATGCATTCAAATTAACTCGAATAGCTAAGAAAGTGCACACTCAAGCTCTATCGGAATTGGACAAATATATTACCCACAGTGACTAGAGCTTGACCAAAATTTCTAATGGTTTTGCTTAACTCGTTAACCAGGAATGACAAAATATAATGTCAATCCAAGAAAGCAACAGTACCGGCTATAACCAAATATTACGCTAATGCCTTTATAATATTACCCTCAAATAGGGGTGATGATCCATAACTTATATTTTTCCATATCATTTATAAAATTTATCTAGGCACCGAGTTGCATGGACTCACTGCGTGTTTTTATTGCATTTGAGTTCATATTTTGCAAAACAAAATTACCTGGTTAACGGGTTAATAATGTTTTGTGTTTGTAATTTGATTAGCCAAGTAATTTCAATAGCATTTTTAGAATTTTTACTATGAAAACAGAAATCTCATTATATTTTCAAATGTTGTAGTTGCGATCCGGTGTGTTGAAATTGTTGTCCTGCATGGTTTGTAGTTTAGTATCTTATCTAGATTTACATACTACACGGGTTCAGCCATCTGACTGATATTAAAAATCAATACACTCATCCAACAATGCCGACACAATCTATTAGATGAATAATTTGTGTCTTTATTGATTACATTACACATAATACAGAATTTTACCCAAAAGGCTCGCAAAACTTGCCTTATTTTAATTTATAAGTATATTGTTAATATTTCATTTTCATTTATTTATTTAAATATATCAAAAGCATTATAGAATTGGATTTCTTATACAGTAAATATACAAGTTTCATGTGCATAGTAATGAATAATATATAATAAAATAATAAAAAGAGTGAGAGAAAAAACATGAGATTCATTACAAATTAATAAAATGGATTTACAATTTGAACAAAGACAGTGTTTCCCTCGACCTCGAAAGTGACACGGTTTAGCATAGAGATTGCTCTACCTACCGGCTTAATCATTGGCAGGTTGGTTCTGCATTGTGGAAGATAAAACAATTGTGGCCCGTTTGTCGAAGATAATTATCAGGGACGAACGGACCCATATCACTCAGGATTTCTGAGTTTTGTATACGACTGCCAAACAGTTGAAAGAAGTGAACACGCAAGTAAATGTTTCATATTCTCCCGAGTGACTGGTAGCCCAGCATCCCTGGCAAGAAATCAGTAATCTGTATCATATCTTATTTATTGAACAATATCATATTACTTAGTGAATTTTCTCACCATTCCAATAAATTATGTTACGTTTTTTGTTTTGTTTCTGGGAGTATTTTAGTTTATTGCATTATAATTCCCTATTTCTTGTCTCTATACTTTTTAACCTTGTGATGTTACTACTTTTGAAGATTACATGATCCGATTTCAAGTATAAAATTTAAATAAATTGTGGTGTTCAGGTCATAGCTAACGGCGTGACTGTACTGGACGTGCGCAGCCTCGGCGGCAGCTCGGGCCGTTCCAGCCCGGGCTCGGGCGAGCAGGTGGCCGTGGTGCAGGCAGGAGAGGGGCAGCACTACATCGCCGTCACTGGTGAGATACACGGCATCCCCATCTTAAATTAAAACATCTCTTTTTTACCGAGATTTTACAAAAAAACCCTTGAAGGCTAAAAGTTTTATTTCATTCACAACTGTATTTTGACATTAAAAAAATCTTTCACATAAACTTCTGTAATTCAAACAATAATAATAAGATCAAATTTAGAAATACAGTACACTCCCGATTTTCAGGGGTTGGGTAAACCGGAAAGCGGATTATCCGGGACACTTGAGTCATTGAAAAAATATTTTATAAAAACAAAATTTCACAACAGTACTTATAATGCAAACAATATTTCACAACAGTACTTATAATGCAAACTCAAATCTGTCACAATGACATTGGGCGTTTAGTTGACATTTGCGCCATCGCCAACATACGTTTGTGGCTCTATAGTCGTGTCATAAAGTTTCGAGTTTGCAATAATGCACCCGGAGTGTAGTTCATACTCATAAAACATTGTCATTAATTTTATTTTCCTTTGAAAAAGTCTCTATAATAATGGATAAACCCAAACGAGTCATACTTTCAATTGACCAAAAACTCAAAATAATTCAAAAGTTTGAAAATGGTGCAACCGTTAAATATTTATTAAATCAATATAATGTTGGGAAGACACGGCATCCGGCAGATTTCTATTCACGGCAACGCATGTGTTGACAGTGTGACACTGTCAACACGTGCGTCTTACTAACCAAGTAGCTATACATAAGCGCATATAGTGCAGTTTTAAATTTCTATTTTTTACATTTTTTCATATTAACCGGGAAATGGATTATACGGGATTCGATTTTCACTATCCATCATGGAAAATCGGGAGTATACTGTATTAGGTATTCCCCAAATTCTTTAAACTTGAATTTATAAGTAAAGAAAAATCGGAAAAGTTCATTTACCATTTTATTATTTAAGCGTACGTAACAAAAAAAAAAAATTATTAAGGTAAGTATTATGTAATGGTAAATATTTAAAGAATGAAGTACATATAAGGAATGGATAGGATAATCAGTCTGCTGATGCCAGCGAGCCTGGTGAAACTGGTCATTCTCGAAATAAAGACAAAAATGGAAGTAGTTGTTGAAAAACATCAATTTATTTGAGAGATTTCAGTAAAATCATTAGATTATCTTAAAATAGATATCATTTAGGATAAGTTTTGTAGTATTTCTGTGGTGGCTGCTGGTATTATAATGAAACATTTATTGCTGCAAAGGAACTGTCGCTCGATCTTATGCTTCTCTTACAACCGCTGCCCCAGTAGGTAAGTACACCCCCAGTGTTGTGCTTGTTATAATACAAATTAAACTTTATTTATTGTGTTAGGTTTTATTTAATTAAATATCACTATCATGTACTGGGATTATCCCTCAAGTATTCTATCATTTGTTCAAACTGGAGGGCTAATTAAAATTGACAGGTAGCACATGATCCGGCATCGCTCCCATTAGAGTGATCCCATGTTTAGTGGCGCAATATGATACCTTATGTACCTTGCACCCTACATTGTGACTGAAATAGAGGGGAATCAGTTATCACACGAGATAGCTGGGTTCCTCACCTAGTTGTATAAAGGGACACAATAGTGGCCTGATCTGTGCACCTGTGTTGGTAGCTCAGGTCCCTGGGCGTACTTTACTTTTATTAAAGGAAACTAATATTATATGTAATCGATTTCCGGTGCACAATTTGGTTGTTTATCAACTCTACATCAAATTCCTTGATCCACTCTGTCCTAGATGAAAATTTTAATATTTTGTTTTCTTATAAAAACCCTTGTGGCAATTCACCTTAAATCAGTAGAGTTAAGGTGAATAATTTTGTCTTAATTACAATCATTAGCTAATATTGTTTTTTCATCAACTGCATGTAATTATATTATATGTTTTAGTATAAGAATATATTTCTTTGCCAGTTAGAGAAACATTTTCAAAACACACTACCTGCATAAACACAATAGTATGAAATAAGTACATACACAATGTCTAATGAGAATTTGTAAGTATTCAATATCAATAGAAAAATTTACATATAACACTAAATGATGGGCAGTAATAATAGCACACCCTTCATGATACGCCTAGTTTACAGGGGTGAATTTGGATGTATTTCATTAATAAAGGATTTTTTTCACCTGAATTGATTTGAGGGGTGATACCTGATCTAAAGAGGGTACCTGCCTGGCTCCCTGCTGGTTGCTAGGGATTATCTCCTCTGTACGGGAGCAACAATACCTTGCTACCCCTGTTTAGGGCAAACCATAAGGCATTGCTCATAATTCCACTTTATTGAATGTTTACCATATTATTTATCAGACCAAAAATGGGCCCACTTGCCCCTGTATAGAATAAGGACGGTTCCCTTTGAAGATATTCTAACTTTGATCTCGCAAATATTACATGTAAAGATTATACTCGTAGATATGGATATCTCCTCTCTGCTATTTATATGGTAATAAAACATTTCTATCTACATACTCTGACTGCTCACTCTCTCTCTCTCTAAACTCAGTACTTGCCACATATGAAACCCTCGGGCTGCTGGGTAATGGAGATATTTGATTATTATTAATTAAATTGAATTTTTATTGTATATTATCCAATAAGATGTATGTTATAATTAACTGAGAAGTGACAACCTTCGTGGCAGAGTGGCAAGGGCTATGACTGCTACACCGAAGGTCCTGGGTTCGATTCCCGGCGATGACAGTGTGATTGTCACACTGTCTTTGGTTTGGTGTAAAATTCATGTGACAAAGTCATGAGAATCAACAGTTAAAATAAGTTATATACAGTAATTGGGTTCAAATAACCTGCTGTATATAAATGTGGAAAGCAACAGGAAACTACCACATTATAGGCCTAAATGGCATCCCAAAAACCAGCAAAAAAATTGCTCTGAACCATTTCCTTGGATGGAAACTAGTGAAGAACCAATAAGGTTATATTTATGTTAAGGCAAGTCCATCTTTTTTTTTGTGTGTATAAGAGAAAATATGTTGCAAATGTGAATGTTTTATGTTAGTCTACAAAGCTCACAGAAGGCATATTATGACTATAAGATTTAACACATGTCAGTATTGAAATACCTTCAGTGGCTTTGAGAAAAATCTTATTTCTTCTATTGAACTAAACTTTTATTTTTATTTCCACTACTAGTATGTTTTTAACTCTTAAATACTTTGTTCAGCCTCAGTTTGTCTTAGTTTAACTTCAATCTTGTTTCACGCTGTTGTCTGTTAACTATTATTTTATATTCGTGGTAGCATGTAATTGGCCTTATTTTATTTTTTCTAAGTGTTTTTTTTCTTCTGATATATGTTACTGATATCGCTGTATGTTACCCTTAATAAATAAAGAAACAACGAGCTCGGTGCAGAATTGAAGCTGATGAATTATTTAGATAATCTGAATAAAAATTACACTATTTATATCCTAAAACAAACTGCCTATCTTTCTTCAAAAATAATTTGATAACGTCTTCAGAAAAAGCTATCAAACGTTTATTTTATGTGGAAATGATGGAAAGTTCGGAAACACTATCTTGTGCCTGTGTATTTCTAAAGAATGTGTGAATTCTTTTAATATATATCTTCTGAATAAGATATGTTTAAAGTAGATATAGTATCAATTATTTGTAAGAAAGATCTTTTATATTCCATTGGAGCACATGAAATATTTCCTCAGGCGAAGGACTGAATTATTTTTGCAATGCATCCTAATATATTTTAGCGAAAAATATACAAATCCAGCAACCTGTATTTCAATGATTTTTTTACCTTGACTAATTAAAATTTCTTGCATGATTTCACTGTTTACAAAATATATGCATCAGGAGGTCTTTGATTTCTGATTAAAAGTTATAGAGTTTACCTTTCTAATATGAATAGTTTGTTTGACGCATTTTAAATCTACACACAAGATCATATTCTGCTTTTCTGCACTCATTTTATGTGTAATTTTCTCTAAAACTGTTAGTAAGATTTATAATGATTATCTAATGAGAATATAATTTCTTCACATTATAATGAAATATTTGTTAAGAAATTTCGTCTCGTTACCTCGTTAACAAAAAAATCTCGTAACAAATTGATTTATAACCTCCTTCAGATCATAATCTAGCTTCAAGCTGCATACAATAATCTATAGGTACCTACAATATTTTTTATATAATTGATGTAAGTGCGACTCTTCGCATTCTCTATTGGAACGCTCTCTGGCGTTCGCAAACCCAATATGAAGCTGCCCACTGAAAGAGACGCAATATCCATGAGACATGGTCACATTAGAGCATGCATATAATGCTGGTACGTTACATGCATATTCCCTTATTAATAAAAGCACTTCTCTTGATAGATATATATGTAAACAGTGCCAAATAAATAATTAATGCAAATGAAAATGTCTGTTTTGTAGAAGTTTTATTATAGATATACATTGTTATAATTTACTATCGCATTTAATGGTTCTTAAAAAATATAATACTTATTATTGTTTTGAATTTTTCATATTCACATAATGTCAATCCTCTATTTAAAACTTGATTAAGAAATTTATAATATAAATATTATTGAAACTTTTGTTTGAAAATCAAACATTAAAAATAATATTAAACAGTCTGAGTGTTTCTCAAAAATATATTTCTGGCAAACAAAAGAGTTGACATGAAAATATTACAAGACTCTTTATTTAACTTATAGTGAAATGTGTAAAAAAAAAAAGATATACATCATTATTTATTTACATTTCTTAAATAATACTTGTTGATATACAATTAGTACGGTTAATCTTTAAACTTGTTAAGGCATTAACCTGCCGGAGAATATAAGAGTGAGCGGAGATCAATCCTGCCCACCCCCCGCCTGCGGGTGGGGTACAGGTGGAAGGGGCTGAAAGGGTGAGCAGGGGAGGGGGAGGGATAGCATCCCAAGCCCGCTCCTGTTGCTATCCAGTCAATCAGCGGCAGTCGTCTGGGTAACACTCGTAGCGGTGCGCTTTCTGAAAACTTTCCTCCCTTGTCTCAGCATCCTGGGGTGTCTCCATGGAGATGGCACGGTATAGGCAATCATATTCTGCAAGTGCGTATCCACTTTTTCTCCGCTGACGTCTGGATTTTCCCCTATCTGTTACCGCGCGTTAATCTCTAACGGCTCCGTTTCCTCTTTATTCAAAGCTTTTATTTGCCATGCAACCTTTAAATTTCATTTAAGGGCAAAATGATCCTTTAAAAATATTGTTTAATTTTCTGGGTTGAAAGTGTTGTATTTATATATACATAAATAAATATTTTAACAATGTGTAGGCCATTTTGTATTATTTTATAACAAAGGTGATTTTTTGCAAATTATGTAAGTTGCTTTTTTTAATTGAAATTCTGAGATATCGGATTGCTCTGATTCATTGTGTTTTATTTTTAGATTTGATTTCACTTAAAGCCTATATATAACCTTGGGAACATCATAAATCACAAAACATGGGTGTGGCAATTGTCATATTTGTCAGTTGGGTCTTAATAATTAATTAATTATTAATGTATTTTCTGTGAAAATGATTATTTTCTAATAAAAATAGTCTTGACATGTTACCAGTGATGGATATTTACTTCATGTAATGATTTTGCATGATTCTCAACACAATGTCTTTCTTTTGTAAAGTCTAATAATTATTAAGTATTTAAAATTGATAATTAAATTCCGATATTACTAAATAAACTTAAAATGTTAAATTTTATGTAAATTTCTTCATTTAATGCAATTTACAGTGAAAATATCTCATCATTTACTGCTTATATATAATACTTTATATCTATTGTCTATTTTACTTTGATTGGTAAACCATTTTGTTAATTCATTCTAATTATGGGCCCTTCTTAATAAGATGAAATACAAATATTTTTGGTACATTGTTTATTAGTTCCTCATTAGAAATACAATATTTTTACTAAAAAAACGATTCCCAAATAATATTTTTAAAATTCTTTGCACAAGTACTTTTTTTATTGTCAACATAAACAATACAATATGGCTATATTTGATGTTGTATCTTTGTTCTCAATAAATGTCTGCTTGGGCTCAGATATTTGGTGTTTGTGAGTGAGTGAGTGAGTGTGTGTATTGGCTGCAGGTGATGGCGGCGGAGTGGGCTACCACGTGCAGTACGTGGAATCGCAGGAGCTTTACTCACAAGGCCAGCAAGGACAAACTCAAATGTAAGTCTTACCCAAATTTTATAATAATGTGTTTTGTTATTTCCGCTCTTTCCATGTTGAGACTTTTTTGTTTTTTTTTTCAATACATATGTAACAAAATTATTTTGTGTGTGTGTAATCTATGGATCCATATGTTTAAGATAGTGTAAAATCACTTCAATGTGTGTTATAAATTATCCTACACAAGTGTGTAGGATCATTTATAACACACCCTTTTGGTCTCTAAAACATGTATCCATTTGTAATTTAAGTATTATATTTTTGTTAATATCATTTTTAAATGCCAGATTACACTTGACATAGGACTCATAAGGGAAAAAATTATGTCTTGTGAGCATTGACATGAGACTGGATTGGCTTAATTTTCCCAAACCTACTAAGTGTATTGCTCGAGCACATTACACAGCAAATCTTTCGATTCATTTTTATCAAATCAAAGATTTTATTGAATGTACAATAAATTCCACGTGAGATATCTTCCAGAGATATTTTAATTTTACACATAGATATTTTCTCATTATTTGTCCCTTTATAATACATATTTGAAATTTTTTTTAAATTTATATATATTATTGTATTTTAAATATTTAATTTCAATAATTATCATTTTTTTATAGAAGATATCGTATTTAACTCTCTAAGGTTGTGGGAGTCTATTTACTACAATATTAATTGTGTCCTGCAAACGAGTTGAAGTTTATATTTGCCTCAAAATGTTCTGGACTGGAAAATTGAGAATTATTTTAGAATACATATTTTTCATGAGTTAATCAACTCTCATACATTCATACACATTCTTAAAGTTTTTTGTAATATTTCCATAATTGTTTCTATCTGTGTGCAGGTCATATCCCGTTTATACCGTGGGTGAGGGGGGCTCGGCTTACAGCGGTTCGGGGGCCTCCAACTCGGGCCAGTGGTACGGCGGGCAAAACACATCTCACCATTATCTCATCTCTGGTGCTCCAGCGCAGGACGAGACTGTGGGGCCCATGCACCGCACCTCGCCACAGACTGTCTCCGCTGTGAGTTCATATGCACCTTTTATTACAATTCAGAAGGGGAAGGAGGCACCATCATTTCTAATGTATTAATATGCAATCAGTTTGAACCAAATATTCCACCATAATTTATTGATTTATTATTTAATATATTCTTCAATAATTCCTTTATAAGAACCTTAATAACACTCATATTGCTGTGTTGACACATTTTGAAACTACTTACACCATATAATTTCAATAAAAAAATGAGATTATGTTTTTTATTTGTATATTGTGTGATCAGTATGTATATTGAATATCATATAATTGTTTTAATCCTGTAAAATTAAAAATACTTACCGATTAATTTTTTTTAAAATCCGCCAAAACAATGGATTATCTAAAAATACTCTCATTAAATTGTGGTAGAATATTCTATAGATATAGGGGGATTATTTATGTTGCTTTTAAAAAATCTTTCTTTGGGAAATGGTGCATACTAGATGGATCTTTTCTTGGATGGACCCCATACATATAGAATACTTCTTTCCTTGCTTTGATGCTTTAATTTGCTCCTATGTATTTGATTTCTTTGGTTATAATTGGTTGCATGATTGATAAAATGTGTTCTTTAAAATTTAAACAAGAGGTTAAGCAAAACAAGTTTTATTTTTTCAAAATCTCTTTATTCTCAATGATTAAGAATTTGCATAGAATAACATCTAATAACCATATAGCGCTTTCAGGAAGGACCTATATAAAGGTATATCCGGATTCCTGGTATAAGGCATTTGAATATGTATTTTTGTACCTTAGAATCAGTTTTATATCTTTATAGAATATCTGTAATTACGGAAAATAATGTGTTATTCTGCGCATGTTTTTATTATTATACAAATTTTCTCGTTAAATTGATAGACAGTATTCATTTGGCAAAATGGATTTGAAATTTTTATTTGTATTAATTAATGTGACCAGTTAAATTTTTTTTTTAATGATTTCAATTTCTCAAATTATTAATGAAACTTATGTATTATCAATTGTTATGAAATCTGGCAATATTAAAAAATAAACAATGTTGCTATATTACCTATCCCTTCTAAGAGGGCTTCAGGAAAGGTGTCTGATCTCCCTTTGAATGGTATGTGAGAACGTTGTGGCCAGAAGTAACTAACCAACTAACCCGGTCAGGAGGTGAGCTACCTGACGTCTGCGGGGGCGGGAGGGGGCGAGGAGGCCGGCGGCGCTGCGCACGCCGCGCGTACCTCGCCCGCCACAGTAAGTCAGTTCACAGTAAGTCGGACCATTCACACCTAGCATGACACACACACTCTAGCTATTCATAGTGCAACTCTTGTTTCATATTACCCCTTTTGTTACTAATACTAACTTTTTCTTTTATGTTTGTACACATTTCTTTTTTATAATGCATTAATGTATATTATTATAATTTCTCTAATTATAGATTGTTTCAGTTTAGTCTCAGCTGTTTATATTGTCAAACAGTAAATAACATTATTTGTTATAAAAAAAATAGACCCTAAATATTTAATTAGTTCAGTAGTTGGAAACTATGTAATGTATCTATTCTGCAACAACTGTTTTACAATAATTTGCACTGCTCTTTCAATAGTAAGACAATAACAAATAATACAACATCACAACAAACATTCAATACAATTCAATTGTAGTCATATTTAATTTTAAACCAATATTCAAAATATACTTTACAACTATTAATATACTAACATAATGCACCGCCAGTGAGGGCTATCAAAGAACTTTACTTAAAACAATTATTTTCAAGGGAACGGAATGTTTTATTTAAAAACCTAAACATTTCTTTGTGAAAGTCATCAACACCTCATTGCTTTATATTTAATGTAATTACATAATTAATCCACATATTTACATTTTAATAATACTCGTATTGTCTCAATGTTAACTGATTATTTTTATTTTTACTTTATTTTACGTGTTTTGAATGTTTAATTGCTTGAATGATATTTGCACATTTATATTTTTTTATATTAAATTTACATATATCAGTTTCAATTCATTCACTTCTTTCTGAGACTTGTTTCAGTAAAATACATAATTAGAGATGCAATGTGTAAGCTACAATGTGGCGGTGGACTGCCCCCAGGTCCAGTGGCTGCTGGAGAACTATGAGACGGCGGAGGGAGTTAGCCTCCCGCGCTCCACGCTCTACAGCCACTACCTGCGCCATTGTGGCCAGCGTGACCTCGAACCCGTTAACGCCGCCTCTTTTGGCAAGCTCATCCGCTCTGTTTTCATGGGCCTACGCACCCGGAGGCTGGGCACCAGGTGGGTGATATATCTCTACTGATTTTTCTCTTTGTTTAAATATTATATTGGAAAAAAAGCTCATGTATTGAATATTCCTTAACCCTTTAATCCCACTGATGAATCACCCGCGAGTCTCTCTGTTTTTGCCCTGTTCGCAAGCTACTAGCCTGTCAACCATGAAGTTTCTCCCGTCATAAGTGAATGAAAACACACATAGTATGATGCAGCTTATGCCTGTAAAAATCTCATAATTTTATACTACTGACGCTTGTGACATTTTTTTATTTAAGGTTCTCAGCTAATCATACAAAGCTTTAAAGACCAGTTCTTATATTGAGTAAATCACAGGCAGTTTTTAATTTTCCTGCGTCTCACCAGACACCATTTTGCAAGTGAGTCTGGTGCTGATTTGTAATCGAAGTACACTTTTTTTTTCAAATGAAAAGGTAGATAACCAAAAATTATCAATTTTATTTAAACTTTTAACCCTTTGGTTGCCAAAAGCCGATAAATCGGCTTTTGCTACACTAACTAGAAATGCCAAATCCGACAGATCAAAGTCATGATTTATAAAAGAATCATAAATTAAGAGTATCCCAAAATTGCTGGCAACCTAAGGGTTAATTAAATTTTGTAGTGTATTCAATAAATTTTAAAACAGTGATGTGGATATTAGTATAAATATTTTTATTTAATTTTTTTGTATGTATCAGAAGAAGGTGATTTCATATTTTTGGTTTGTTATTTTTTTAAACTTCAGATAAAATTTTATCAATTCTGAAATTTAAAATGTCAAATAGTAAAAGTGCCAAAAAAGGATGAAACTAATATACTTTATATGTGACATTTGCGTGATATGGTATTGTGTTACCATCCATGTTTTAAGCATATCACTTTGTAAATTATTTAGTCTACATTGACATTTTAAAACCGACCGTAGATGGCGAAATACTGAACAGTACATTACTTTTATCATGAAGATCATTATTTAATAAAATTTTGTCGATTTCTAAACACTTTAATACCGTTTAATTAGCAATTCCGAGAGAAATTGCGTTATCAATGCTGTGGTCCATGTCCACAAGACTCAATTACTGCATCTGCCATGTATCAATATTTTTGCAGTGATTTTTCGTGTGATGCAGTTCATGTTTTGGTCCTACTTTGTCTATTTGAATATGTGTTTAAAGATTCTGGTGTTTTTGCCAATCCTATTCATATATTCACATTTTAAATGGTGTGCGAACAAGAATCCTTTATTTTTCACATAGATTGTGGAGGAATATTTTGAATGAATTAGTAATTAAATTTGGAAGAAGTGCACAATCGGTATTTTTTGTGGAGATAGAATACAAATAAATCATACTCTATACTATAGAATTCTTCATAATATAAAAAAATTTCTCAGTAGATATTTTTATATTTTCTTTTAATTTCTACAGATGCCAGATATTTTTTCCAAAATTATAAAATATTCATGCAGTTAAATTAATTGTGAGAACAATTAATTATTTAAGCATTATAAGTGTATTTTCTTTATTTCATCTGAAATGGTTCCTCTTTATACCGAAATAACTTGTTAGCAATCACATAATGTGTGTAATGAAAATATCCAGGGGCAACTCCAAGTACCACTACTATGGGATCCGTGTGAAGCCTGGCTCTCCACTCAGCAGTTCGGGCAGCCAAGGAGAGGGGGGCTCTACAGGGGCGGCCAAGGGTGCACGCTGCGGAGGAGCCGGGCGGCCGCATGCGCGCCAGGACCAGGCCGAGCAGGGGACCAACTCTCACATGCACCAGCACCATCAGGTATTACTCCACATTATACTTCAGTCAAGTCAGGGATATTAAATCCTATCAGATATTGTATATGTAATGCCAAAAATGTTTTCAGTATTTGGGTGACGGAAATGGAGCTATTCCAGACTTTCCAGATATCCAGTTCAACGATTCACTTCCTGGAGATTGTACACTTGAAGACGTCGACACACTCAAGTAAAATCAACTTGTATTTAACTTATATATCATATTTATATTTGTATTTCAAATATTGAATGGCGATACTTAATGTATTCAAATATATTTTCAGATCGATATATAGAGAACATTGTGAAGCATTCTTGGATGCCGTGCTGTCTTTGGAATTGTCCACTGTAGAGTCACTATGGCGAGAATTCTGGAGGCAAAACAATAATAATGATTCTGATGAGTGTGAAGAGGAAAAATATCTCTCAAAGTTAGTAGTCTAATAATTTTCTTTTTGTTTTTTTTTGTCTTTTGTGTTTATTTACAAAAATAATTTGTATTCAGGACGAAGTTGTATCAGCTGTGCGGATTAGGAGAGGTGCAGCGCTGGGTGCGTGCCGTGGATGTGGCCTTCTACCAGCGTTTGGTGCAGGTGCTGCTGCCTGATGTGCTGCGGCCCATCCCATCCCCCCTCACGCAGGCTATCAGGAACTTTGCTAAAGGTTTGCTTACACTTTACCTATTCTCGAACCTGGCTGTGTGGAATAGAATAATGAAGTTGATAAAAGAAATTCAGCATCTTCTTCTTTCTTATTGCAGACCTATGTGGTCTGTTCTCCAGAAAGTTGCTCCTCCTGTGAGGTAGATTCCCAGCTGTCCTTCCATCTTTTAGGAGGTCTTCCACGAGGACGAATCCCATGAGGTTGATTATGCAATGCAATATAGGGGAGTCTGGTGGAGTCCATTCTTTGAACATGACCGTACCAGTCCCTTTTTCGCTGTCTGCTACATCTTTAAATATCCTCAACCTCACATATCTCTTTTATTCTGGTGTTCCTCACGCGATCCCTCAGTGTCTTGCGTGCTATCGTCCTCAGTGTCTTCATTTCGGAAGTCCTCAAAACTTGTTTGGTCCTTATTGTGTCTGCCCTTGCTTCGACGCCATATGTTATTATTGGTCTTACGCATGGTTTATAGATTCTCATCTTACTCTTAAAGGCCACGTCTTTGTTTTACCATATTGTGGATTTTAGAGCCCCAGAGATTGCAGCTGCCTTGTTTACTTGGGCTTGTATTTCTTCTCGCAGATCAGCTCCCCCCACCAGGTCTATGCCTAGATACTTGAAGGTCCAAATTCAGCATGATGTTACAAATTTTATGCATTGATTCCAACATAAAAATTATGGTTGTTACAGGTTTGGAGTCATGGCTAGTTGGGGCCATGGGTGGTTGCCCGGCGGGGATGGTGCGTGCTAAAGCGGGGCCAGCAGCCGCTTTGGCGCAGTCCCTGCGGCGTTATACCTCCCTCAACCATCTGGCACAAGCTGCACGAGCCGTGCTACACAACTCGCAGCAGATCCAACAAATGCTGGCTGATCTAAACCGTGTGGACTTCCACAATGTGCAGGTTACTATCATTTGTCTTTTTACATTTTCCCAGACTTTTAGAAAGTAAAATATTATACAAGGTGTCCCAAAAGAGAGTTTATGTTTATTTAGCTTACTGCGTGAATGCAACGAATCCGAGTGGCGCGGGGAGTCTGTTAATCGATAGCCAGGCTCTTACGCCAGTTATAATATCAACATTTTTTTTATCACTCTAAAATTGTGTATTAATTAAATACATTTCAAAGCTGATTTGATTTGATATTTTGAGTAAATTTAAATACAACACGTATGTCGTAAATGCAATCATGGCAACCTGGCAAATGTATTTAACCTCATAGAATGTGATATCCCATCAGGAGCAAGCATCGTGGGTTTGTCAGTGCTCCGGAGGTGTGGTAAAGGAGCTGGAGGCAGACTTCAAGCGCACGCTGCAACGCCAAGCTTCACTGGAGCAGTGGGCGGGGTGGCTGGAGACTGCGGTGCGCCGCGCCCTGCGTCCGCACGAGGACTCTCCCCATTATGCGCACCATGCTCGCCAGTTCTTGCTCAAGTGGAGCTTCTACAGGTAAACCCCCGACTTCCATTAACATCTTAATATTCTCCTATTTAACCCATTCTACTACTTTGTATTGAAGCAGGTCGCCCAATCCAGGCATGGGGTAAGCCGTTGGGTTAAAAATAGTTTTATTACAAAATCACAATTTCCTAATTGACTTGCAACGATTCATATGTATAATTTTCAATTTTATGACTTTAAATATAATTTTCAGTTCAATGGTGATCCGTGACTTAACCCTGAGATCGGCAGCATCATTTGGCTCATTCCACTTGATCCGTCTGCTGTACGATGAGTATATGTTCTATCTCATCGAGCACCGTGTAGCCGCCCACCAGGGCAGTGCGCCCATTCAGGTCATGGCGGAAAGGGAGCTGCTGAATGGGGAGCTGGAGGGGGAGGAGGCTGAGGAATACGAAGAAGGGCTCGGGGTGGGAGATGTGAAGCTGGAGGCCGCCACCCCGCCTAAGAAGATGAAGATAAGCTAGTGGTTTGAATACCTCCGCCATGTGCACATCACCCGCCCGCTCCGGGCCCCGCTCGCATCCCTACTGTATTCCTCCAGGACTTAGTTCTGTATTCATATCCTGAACACAAATCTTGTATTTTGTTCATTGTCCTAAACCGTTCAATAGACACCGGTCGGTTCTTGTTTTGTTTGTAGCTTCTTAAGTTTCTTTTCAAGTGGGGCAATACTTAACTTAATAGATAATAACGTAAGTGCAATTAAATATCAATTTATTTCCGAGTCTGAAAGCCGTGTAAAGAGCAACGACTTGGCTGACCATCGGGAACCTAATGCCGGGGAGAGCTGGTGCCGCTGGTTTTTCCGCGTGTAAGCGTTTCTATGTATGAGTTTCTTATATTTGCTGAACATTAAAAGAGTATCCAGTTTAATTGTGCCTATTAACTATTGCTGCCATTACACTGATCTAATTATATTATTTTTTATATTTTATGTCAGCAATGGACGTCCAATTTGAAAAATATTTATTCTGGTTAATATTAAATAGTTTATACGGCCGCTGCAGGCCCCCCTCCCCTCCCCGCGTAACAAGCAGTAACCGTAGAAATCCTTAGCATTTACACGACTCATCGAATTGACGTAATTTATTAATTTATAATATTTTATATGAATAAGTGTGAGAAATCATTAAAAATAAATATTTTGGTGTACCTAATTTATTACGAGAATCATATTTATGTAAATTAGTATACAGTTTCATACATAATATATTCATTGTTACTGACGGTTATCGGTGTGACCATTTTAAATATTAATGTAACATAAGTCAATGTGTTCTCTCTTTCAAATGTTGTAACAAATTCTTAGATGTTCGTATACTATATTTAATGTGACTTTAATTATTTTTTTACATATAAATATTGCATCGTGATTGGTTGACTTATAATTTAGTGCTAAATTTTGTTATTTTGTTTTAAATTGTGTTAGAGTTAGTACCCCGAGCTTATAGACGGTCTAACACGAGAGTATAGAGTCAAGGCCACTGTACCGTGGATATCATTTAAATATTTTAGTACATAAACATATTTTTGTAAGTGTTTAATCAACCAGAGCTTGGAACGAGATGGCGTGAGGCGAATAGTGTTAGGAAGGTGCACACCTTTGGAGCTAAACTGTTTTTTACAAACCATCCATTTTATGCCTTGGTACAGACTTAGAAAATATGTGTACTCTCTTGCATGTATTCAATGCACACACACACCACATTTTTAATGAATTATACACAATTCAACCCCTGATTTTGAGTAAACTGCGTAATATTGTTGATTTGAGTCAGAATATGAAGTGTGCAAATGAATGTAATGGAGTTGAATGACAGGCATGCGCTGCATGTTTATCACCCTACTGTATTCCTTCCGAGTAAAGGAGACAAATGATGTACTATAAGATTTACACATTCTGCCTTTTTTGTACAGAATATACCTGCAAATACTAAAGATGTATATTTTAATATGCCCTATCTGCCGGTGGTGTGGGTACGGCTATAGTAGATTATATTGTGCGGAGAGAGGAGCGTCTCGAGACATAGAGGCTATTCATAGTCATTTTATTTTACGTATTTATCTTTCAAAATATTAGCTATATTTAAAATAAATGGGATTATAATTTGGGGAACAGGGAGTGGCGTACTGGCAGCACGCGGGGCATGTACATTCTAACTAACTTGTCCATTTTAATGTTGTGTACTGTATGAAGGAAGATTGAAGTTGAACACATTGCGCAGAAGCTCGTGTTGCCGGCCCCTCATTATAAGTACATATTATATATTACAAAGAGTACCTCTAAATCAAGCGGGATCCTACACATCGGTCGCGGTCCACGTGGGAAGCCTTGTGTCACTGAAAATTATTGTTTTAGACCAATATTTTGTAAGGAATATATTTATTGAGAAAAGGAATCAAAGCAAGCAAGCAGGGTAAATAGTGATATATGAATAACAAACAGTCTGTAGGTATCCAGTGACACGCACGTGCGCTGGCATGTTCCAGCTGTTGCGTTGTTTTGTTAATTGCAGAATTTATCAATGTAATTATGTTTACACGCCAGAAATTCTTCTATTTTACAGATGACTGATCTTAGTAATGTACATAATTATATGTATAGACAGAATCAAGTTGGATGTGTCATCATTCCGTCACAAACCACATGGTCATGCAGTTCAAATATCCATAAAGACTACCAAGTTAGTCCTAGATATCTATTTAATTGTTTTAACTGTGTATGTATGTGTACCACGTCAATTAGAAATTTGTAAAAAAAAATAATATATGCGCACATTATGGTTGGTGCATATGGTACATTCTCACTCTTTACTCTGTACTACTAGTACGGTCATCTGAATATTGTTGCCAGAGAATACGTAAAATACATAAGTTTTTCATAACACACATTTACTTTGCGCATGATTATGTATCCATTTATTGACGTTTGTATCTTGTACTTCGTATTTGATTCCTAAATATAATTTGTCCTTCTATGATTATGTGGAGAGTCGGATGAAGTGGGAGTGGAAACGGGGATATGCGAGGGCGACGCGTGCACGACCGGCTGGCAGCTCCCGGGAGCCATTGTGCTGTACATGCATAATATATTGTTAACGCATAAGTGTTTAAGGTATTCTGTCTGTGTTTGTGGTCATCACATGAATGTTACCAACATTATAAATGTACCTATTCTAAGTGGTGGGAGATGAGAATATTAAACTAGTCATGTGTTTTTGGGCTGTTTTTATTTTAATTTACCCACAAATTATGCATTTTTTACAGAATATTTAACAATTTCAATTTATCATCATTAGAATCATTGGGAATATCTTATAAAATACGTTTGGTTGCAAGCGGTTTGGAACAGATTAAAACATGAGACGATGTTTGGATTTTGTTTTTGTACATCTGTTAAGTATGAAAAATGTATAAAAGAAAAACATGAGTGATTGTGTATATTTACAAACATTTTATTGAAGATGAAATTTTGATACAGCCAAATGGCACTACGCATGAGTAAAGAATTACATTTACAAAACAACCCATCTTTGATTCTTAGATACTTGTGAACCAAGAAATAATTGTAAAATTTAATTTAGAATCATGTCTTAGAAAATAAAAACAAACTTACGTACAAAGATATTTTCTAAACAAGATTTTGTGAATAACATCTCACCTATGAATTAACTAGCAATTCAAAAACCATTTCTAAAACATCCACAAGTACTCGACTAATGTGTACAATTTGATAAGTACACCGCGTCGTGTCAATGGATGCGACCAGCACCAGCTGTTATTTACATTATCAATTAATTGATTTACAATGGTAACACATTCGGGGTTTGTAAATATTTAACTAATATTTCCTCCGTCATAAAATATTCTCAATAAATAAGTCAAAACATGCATTTGGATTATTTCAATTAGAAAGTATACAAAATATACAACATTTCTAAAATAACATATGAAGTAAAGAGAATTGAAATCTTTATCCCATACACAGTGTGTACAAACAATTACAAATCAAATTTCCACCGCCCTGCAGCAGGATAAATATTATGAATTCACAAATTATTCATACAACCGTTTTATTAGTTAGTAATGTTTAGAAGAGAGTCTATTAACAAAAAGAGAAAACTAAATAATTTAAAAAAAGATAACAAAATATATTTTGTCAATCATAAAATAATTTCAGAAAACAAAAATCAAATCAGAAAGAAGCGATGACTGCCGAGCGCTTGTCCCTGTTTTTTCCGCGGGTGATGGTCCTCGCCTTGAAGTTAGCTGCATTCTGCAGATGCTGGAATCAAAATAGAAAGTTCACTTTTTATTTTTAAGCAATTTTATTAATGAGAAAATTACATTAGTGTACACTTAAATAAATTAATTGAACACTTAAAACATTCTTATTACAAATAAATATATATTATTTATGAATACAGAACACATTTCAAAACATACATAAATAATAACTTAACTAGCCTAATTTTCGTTTAAAAAGATGTATTCTTATTTTTATAAATATAGAATTCAGCAAAATTAGAACCCATATAATAATGTTCTGCTCATATTGAAAATTGTAGAATAAATTATAATATCATTGATTTAAATCCTTGGTGTTCAAATTAAAAAAAAAAAAAAGTAATTAAAGTATCCTGGAAGCTTATTGGGCAAGACGAAGTACATACCCGAAGTAACTTGTTGTTGGTCCTGGCTGCGGGTGTGTGCTGGGAGGGAGTGAGGGGCGGCGGCGGCAGTAGCAGGGCGGCGCGCAGGGCAGGCGAGGCAGCCAGCTGCAGCGGCAGGCCGGCTCCCAGCGCTGACCCCAGAGCCGCATACCGCCGTCGCGCGCACCATCCTTCCACGTGCAGAGTCTCCCCCTTGATCTTCATCACTATGTCCTCTATGTCGTCTTCCTCCAGGTAGCGTAGGATGTCACGGAAAGTTGCACGTTGAGTCTTCCTATCTTTCTTCGCCCTAAAACAAGTCATTATTAAATTTAAAACCAAGCATTGATCGCTGCTGCACATAATTCCAAAAAATTACAAACATGCTGAATTACAACTTCGCTTCCAACTAAACGCCTTGTGGTGCACTGTGTATGTAGTTATTGATGGGCCAAAGTATGCGATAATCTGTTGATACACATGCTATAGGAGTGTCCTCGTGTGGTTACAAGTGGATATGCATAATTATCATTCAACATGTTAAATTCTACCAAGATTTTCACCCTGCATAAAATTTTATTCAGGTCCTAAAGAAATTATTAAATATATTTTCCATGAAGCTAATAAAATATGAATATGCTGATATAGTAATTAATAGTGTTGATATAATAGCATGAACTGAAAAGATACAATAGCATAAAAGGTGATCTTTATGGGCCCAAAATATACAAGTGTTTATGAACTAACCTATATTTGTGAGAGTCGGTGGCTAGCTGCTTCATGTCCTCCACCAGAGCGGGGAGGGCTTCCTCCCCAAATGTCTCAGAGTAGTCACGGCCCAGCTGGAAGATCAGCGCCAGGCACTCTCCGGCACTCAGGCGCACCTCCAGCCCGGGTGAGGACAGCATGCCACCCAGCTGGCGTAGTGACCTGATAAACACATTATTAATGTATGTATTCTCATATTTTATGTCTAGAAAAGGCCAGCGAATACGGTGTGCAGAAGATTAAAATATAACCAATGACTGAAATGTCCACTACATACTAACAAAAATGAAGCTAACTATAATAATTAATATTGTTAAATTTATATATTTCCAGGTTATTTATTTATAAATTATGCTAACCAGTTACAACTATCAAGATTATTTTGTAAAATGTGGATGAAATTAAAATCATCACTTTCTTTACTATAAACAAAATAGGTTGATATAGTCTTTCATAGACACAAATAATTTTTCTAGGTTAGTTTCGAGGATTGTAAAAAGAAAATGTACTTAAAATCCTACATAAAAGATTAAAATGGAAAATTATTAAATATGTTGTGTAATAATTAGCGCCAAGTATTTGAAAAGTGAATACAATTATATATGCCTCTCGAGTAGCAAAATATTAATGACATTTATGAAACATACTTTTTTTCAACTAGCCAATAATAATTTAATTTTGTGTACCCCAAAGATGTCACTGGTAGTCCAAATTTTTACATAATCTGTGAATATTCAAGAAATTATAAATGAGCCCTAAGTATGGGGTCATTTGCTAAACAACTCAGTATTTCAAGTTCTCACGGTTGGGAAGGTTATAAAACTTTAAATTTTATAAAAGAATTCAAAGTTTTTGAAGAAAAAGCCTCCATATTTGTCCTTCGTGTAATTAAAAAAAACACAATTCTAATAGATTAAATAAATTAGAAATTTGAGAAAACTTACGGGGCAAAGTTAGTGGAACCTCCAAGCATCATGCAGACGTCTCCGGGGTTGGCAAGGGAGAGCAGTAGGGCCCAGGCCGCCAGGCCTGCAGCATGCAGCGCTTCTAGCTCGGTACTCACTGTAGTTTTAACGCTGCCATCACCCTATGAAAGACATAAAAATACATTATTACCCATGCTTGATTAATATTGACGACCTTCGTGGCCGAGTAGTAAGTGTTTTGACTGCCACCCCGAAGCCCCAGTTTCAATTCCCGGCGATGGCAGTGTGGTTGTCACACTGTCTTTGGTCTGGTGCAGAATTCACGTGACAAAAAAATGGTGATAGATTAGCTACCTATCAAATGTGACAAGTATCAATATGATAGCTATACCCTATACATTGATTTGGCTCGCGCTGTAATGATGTAAAAGAGCATTTCAACAAAATAATAATAATGCTAGAAGTATATCCAAAACATAAATAAATAAGAATGAAATTTTACATTAACCGCCCTATGCATATGAACGTACGTGATACGCACACTTTGACTGTACCATTCTGCGCTATCTCGTATCACGTACGCGCTTGAGAAAAAGTAATGTACCGTGGCTCTTTCCGACTGAATTCTTGCTAGGTATGCTAAGCTACCAATCATTGGAGAGAAGGAGAAACATTCACTTGGGAGTTCACTTCTTTCAGCTGATTGGCGGCCGTATACAGAACTCGGATGTCCTGAGTGATGTAGGTCTATTTGTCCCTGATAATTACCTTCGTCAAAGACAGCACAGATTGTTTTATTTGCCACGCTGCAGAACCAACCTGCCAATGGTAATGCCTGTGGGTAGGGCAATCTTATTGCTTAATCGGATCGCCTCGGAGGTCGACATATTTCGTGATAGTGTGAGTTGCCTCAGGGATGCAATATCAATGTTATGATTTTTTCTTACTCTTAAGCTTAATTTTTATTTTTTTTAATGCTTCTCTGTTTATAATGTAATTGCAAACGATTTGGAATTGTATGTCTGTAATGTTTGTGATTATTATCAAAATAAATGAAATGAAATGAAATGAAATGTATAAACCTTTAGGGATACGCGCATGTACCAACACCACAGTACATATATGTCTTCACAAATATGATTGTTTTACAAAGGGCAGTAAAGTGTGCGATTGAGTGTTTGACGTTTCGTAATTAAAAAAAATAAAAGAATATATAATTAAATTTAATTAATAAAAACCATGATAGTTTTTTGCATGTTTCTTGGAATGTTACCTGGAGGTAGGGCGGTTAAGCAAAACAGATAATTATAGACAGGAGATTGCTTGTTATGGTAAATGGTCCCAAGTGACTTGTTTTATTACGACTCAAATAATTTAAAAAAAAATGAACACTGGGAAATTTTAGAATTATGATAAATAAACTTATTTAGTTCTCCTGGCGATCAAGTTCCTTCGAAACATGCCCAGAGAATTATACTCCAAAAGTAAAACCACGAGAAATGCTAACGATCGTCATTGCATAAAAGATCGAATCAAAATAATTTCTTTGGGATGAAGAATACAATGGAAAAGAATACGAACAAATGAGAAAGAGATAGCGCAAATCCGGTAGATCCGTGAGTTACCCGATTCGTAGGCAAATGATTTTTTTTCTTTTCAAAATTAATTGCGGATGGTAACTTTTATTACTAGTACTTAAAAAAAAACACCGCAACGGTCAAAGGATTAAAAAAAATACCAAAAGATGCCAACATACCTTGAGATAGCTTCCACTAAAGACGGTCTCCAGTTGATGCATTACTTCATATATGCTACCAACATCCTCTTCTCCCATGAACGTGATCATGCCCAGAGCTGTCACACACTGAAATCCATCATAAAATGATTATTTGTAAGTAATACGTTTTCAATTTGTATCAAACTATATATTTTTGTTTAGAAAGCATATTTATACTTCATAAATATTTTTTTAAATCAAGAATTAACCGGGTGGTGGTCTAGGGAATAAATTGCTTGGCTCAAGCCATAGAACTTGGGTTCAAGGTTGAAAATGACCTGATTCCTTCTTCATAATAATGAGCTATTTTCTGCTCATACTGGAAATTGTATAATAAATTCAAATACCATTAATTTAAATCCTTAAAACAAAAAAATAAATACCTTTGTCCTGGTGTTGGCATTTACAGATTTGTCAAGGGCGAGGGTCAACAAAACAGGTTTCAGAGTCTTGTTTAGTTCTTCGCAGAATTCAGATGCGGCAAACTGTAACCAAGTACCATACAAAAAATTAATTAAAGAGTTTGAAGATAGCAAAAAAAAAATATCTAGATAAAGCTTAAAAAGCATTAAGGAGCTATTTCGACAGACAGGATGGAGATGTCTACTTTCAAGTGATATTCAACGTAGGGAGAACCTGACATGACACCAAAAGAAGAAAAAAAAATATTTGTAAAACCCTGCATTATGAGAAACCACATTAGCATCCCAATAAACTTTTGAGTCTAATATTAATAGTAAGGCTCTCATCAGATGAAATACATTTGTCCAATTAATTTGCTTCATGTATTATCAATAACACAACATTTTGATTTAAACTTAATACAACAAAAGTAAAAACAATTTTGAGTATTGTCATAAGATCCAACCAGATCTTATGATTTAATTAGTAATTTAGCTCACTCCACATATGCTTAAATAATATGGCTTCAAGAACAATACTGTTAGGAAACCTGTAAGTGTTATTCGTGATCCTATGGCTTTCAATAATTTTAACGGCATATTAATGAATATTTATTAAAGTAGTATTCTAGATGGAGTACCTGTACGGCGATGAGTGAAGCGAGGTCAGCAGCTGCCGCCTGTTCTTCGGGCTTGCCCCTCTTGAGGCACTTCTCCACATGGTCGGTGAGTGCCAGGCGATGTGCGGCCAGCACGGCGGGAGCCCAACGCGCACGTAGTGCATCTGCAGCCCCCGTCAGGCAGCGCAGTCGCCCCGCTGCTGACTTCTGTCCCAGACCATCCACCGCTGCACACAAGGCCTCGTCCAGACGGTCCACATCCTTCAGCACTTCTTCACTTACCTCATCTGGGATACATTTATATCAAGTATGAATAAATATCCATTTTTACACATATTTGAATTTAAAATAATTTCTTCTATATTTGTTGTAAATTCATTATTTATTAAAAGAGCATTTAGATTTTTTACTGCACCCACTTTTACATATTTATTTTATGGTTAAAAGAGACAAACAGAATTCTCTCAAGTATATACAATTATCATTAAATATTAAGCATCTTTTAATGGGGAGTGCTGCAAAGAATTTAAAATACAATATTAGTTTCTAAATCCAGCTCATTTTCTTTTCTTTGAAAATTTGCTTGAAGGTTTATAAATCCAAAATGCAAAAATGATCTCACCTCCATCCTCTTGCACGCTGCGAGTATCGGACTGCGCGGACCACTCCGATGCGTTTTCATTTCCGGATTCATCATCCGAAGCAGAGTTGTTTGCTGCTTCCGTCCTCCTCCCTTCTGTGAAATTAAACTTAAGATTAATATTTCTGATATATTAAAAATCACATGCTTTCAGTCTTAAATTAAACCCAAAATACAAAAAAAAACATGTATTGGCAAAACATGTAAATTCTATATGTATATTATCTTTGCTCCGGCTGCCATTGCCGTTCTATTTTAGAAAAATTCTAGTCTCTTTCTAGGTCATAAGATTTTGTGCATGGTAGTGTATTCAGACTAAGACGACCTTCGTGGCAGAGTGGCAAGGGCTATGAATGCCACATCGAAGGTCCCGGGTGTGATTATCACACCGTCTTTGGTCTGATGTAGAATTCGAACTAAATGGAGATATGAATGTGGTGGTTATTACAAAACCTACTCTTATCTTTTATATCAATAATCATACAATTCTTTTAAAAAAATGTCACCATAAAACTAAAAGGATTTAAAACAACTCTCTTGGCTGGTCTTATCACCGAGATGTGTAGTAAGTACTCGTAGATGATGATGTTCAAATAAAGTTCTTACATGAAACTCACATTTAGGGTTGTCAAAATGTTACCAATTTCATTAAAATCCTGATACATTAGTTATTATTCAAGGATTATACAGTTTTTATAAAATCTCAACATATTTGCATATTCATTTGGTAATTATTTGAAAAAGGACATATTTTTTTCTTCTAAATTAATTTGGAAATAAAAACATCTGGTAGCAAATTCACGAATTGTGGTGTGAAAGACTACAAGTATTTGAGTGCACTAATTTAGATTATTTGGATAGATCATGTGATAGCGGCAAAATGTGAGTTTAAATATTGATCAGGAGCGGAGAAATAGAACTGTTATTTTATAATACGATACGATACTCGTATTTATGTTTCATTTAAGTAAAATATATTTTTCATAAAATATTTATTTACTGTTGCCTGTACATATTTAATAATAATAATAATAATAATAATAATAATAAAAACTAAATATTTAAATCAAAAGTAATAAAGAGTTTTTTTTTCATATATAAAGCCCCCAAAATAAGCAGAAATAATAGTTCATTAATATGAGGAAAGAACCTAGTGGTCTTCAAAATCAAACTCTTTCAGGGTCACTGTTTTAAAAAACTGTATTTTATTTAATATAATGTGAAAACCAGCAATTGTTAAATACAAAAAATAAATAAGCATGGCAAATTACACCGTCACATATGTATAATTAAGATTAATGAAGACAAAATTAAATTGAAATTGAAATTAGTAACATTTGAATTTATTGTGTTTGCATCAAAGTTTTTTTTTTTCACAGATATTTTTTTTATAAAGTACTCAAATTAGTTACACAACACAATGAAAAAGTTGCACAACACAATTTAATTGTGGAAAATTGTAATCCTTAATAATGTATTAAAAAAAATTATTACACAATATTAATGACACATGGGTAAACTATAACCCTACTTATCTATTCTGAAACACATAATATTAAACATGAAAAATATTTCACAACTCGATGAAATCACAAAAAGGCAGACAATAACAAAAGAAAATATAATAAAATACACAGGCAACAGCAATAATACATTTACAAATGAATGAATGTGATTGTTAATGTTGTTAATTAAAATTTCTTGATTGAAGTCATTGTATATAATGAAAAAAATCTTTATTGAATGATACTTTTAAATTAATTTGTCTTACTTAAATTTATTTCTCCCAGGATATTTGTTTTTAAATCATTTCATTATAATCAAAGCCCTTTGAAATATTTACAAAAACATTTATAAAATGATCCACAAATTACATTTTTCTGCTATTTTAAGCCAATGAAGGAAGCATGGTAGTCATAAACAATATTATTAATTATCATATTCATAAATTAACTGAATATTATAAATGTACCAAATTATCTAAAGAAACAACAATCCTTTATTTGACATGGAACTTTTTATGTAGAATTTTCCATTTATTGCAGCACATTATAAACAACCATGTGATACTTATGCCCATGCCCTGTTATTACTTTTGCAACTAGCGTTTTAAATATTGTTACAGTTTACATTTACACACTTATTGAATCATTAATCACTATGAAGATCTCGGGATCTTGGGACTCCAATGATGGTCACAAAAAAACAATGGCTACAAACATAATCAAGATTTTAAAGTGTTGAATTTCTGATATTTTATCATTTGCATCATTGGGAATAAGTCCGTAGTTAACTATTTCCAGTTATCATAGGTAAGTGTGGCAAAGTTCAAATTACACAGATATAATCGACTTCTCAAATAGTTGAACACTGATAATAAATGGCGAACGAAATAATTATTTAAATAAATAAAATCCATTACAAGAGACCAGAGAGGAGTTTATTAAAATCAAAAATTACCAGAGCTGATATAATAATAAATCCATTTATATTTTTAAAACATTTATACATAAACAAAAATTAAATTGAAGACCATCTCGAGTTTAAATTACGTACAAAATACGCATTACTATTAAAATTATATAAATTAACAGGCATTGGGCCAAGATTCACGAAACGAAAATGGACTAGTCGTTGGCATTCTTTCCGCAAGAGAATGAACAATGGCACGGTGAAAAAAAAATCCTACACATTTCACTTATCTAATATCACAAATAAAAAAGAATGAAGAAAATACAATCAATTAAAATTGTGGTTCATCCGTACGTGCACAGAATAATGCAGATAATAAAATTTGTTTAAAAAAACTGTCTGTTCGTTCATATAAAATAATAAAAACCTATTTATGCTAATAAATAATTAAAAATATAAGTATATATCGTGTAAGCTGCATGTGAAATACTGACGACAATAATAACGGAAAATAAATACAAATGACGTGACAGAACGACCATATGGGATCTAAACTATAATAAACCTTGAAGTTATTAGCAAGGCCGTCTGAAGAAACACGGCAGTATAAACTATGTATAATATAAGGAAATGCAATTGCATTCAACTTGAACAAATATAGAATTCATAATAATTTATAACTATGAAATTATTTATAATTAATTATGTGTATGAAATTACAGAAGATACGTAACTAATTTAAAATTGATTGCGCGAGCATGAGAAATAGTGAATCATCGAGATAGAGGAAGCGGATAAACTATAGCAGAAAACTATGGTTCGTTTAAAGTTTGAATAAAATAGATAAAACATATCGAATAAATAAATAAAAACTTGTTAAAAATGTGTTCTTACCGTGCTTTCCTTTTCTTTTCCCTTTAGGCATGGTTATTGGATCAGCAAAATAAACTAATAAATATTAACTAAAACAAATAATTATCACTACTTTAAACACACAATCAAGAGGGTGAAAACTGTAAAATGTTAGTCTCTGACACCGCTATGATGTACGAACATGAATTTAAAACTGAAATAAGTGTAAAATGATTTAACATGTTTAATCTCCCTGGCGAGCACACACGACTTCGGCCATAGAAATAATGATTGGAAATTTCAAAGAGATCGGAATTTATAGAAAACAAAACATAGATAAGTGCTGCAGTGAGCATGGAAAATTTTCGTACAATATATAAAAATCTTTCGGTGTTGCAAACTGTAAATTACGTATACAATAGTATATATTTTATCATAAGAAGGATACAAACATTGACAGCAACAAATTCCGTTATAAAAATGGGGCGCTCAGAATATGAAATAACGAGGAACGGCGAGTGGGGCAGCATATTGTGATACCGAAGAAACAAATTCCACATTCACTAGCAGTTGCACAGTACGTTCCTCTAAAGCAGGATACATTGATGTTGTATCGCCAGCAGCTTAAGAATAACGTGGACTTGACTTCAGTTCCGCGTCCTTCTTACGAAGTAGAATCTCATTATCACACATGACGATGACCGAGGACCGCTCGAACCAAACGCGAGGACCAAGTGAAAGCGCATACTTAATTGTTTACCCATAATTTTATGTAATTGTTGACCAGCATTAGTGATTAAATGTTTTTTTTGTGTTTAATTTTACCTATGCTGGTAAAATTAAACATAAAAATATTAAAATTCCGGTTTGTCGACCTCCCAATTTTTTAACACATCAAGGACAATTTGTAATCTAACGGCGTTGATAAGATAAAAGGCAAAGTATTAAACACATATGATTTTTCAATAATATCACACTATGATTATTTTTGTACTTGTTTAAAATATAATAACAATTATGGGGTCTCATCAGAAAGGATAACAGAAAACTTCAACCCACGCTCTGTCTTAAAGAGGGAGAGCTACGTGCTTTATGCTGGCCATGCAATCTTCGTACCGAGGGTCTTCATGTCATTCAATTTATGTACCGTTTTATAATTAGATTTAGTCGCTAGCCTACAATTAACAAATAAATATTTTTAATAACGCACGTCAAATTTCCGGGCGAATTGGGCGTAATATTAATTCAGGGCATTGATGGAAGAAGGCTTAAAGAGTAAAAGTATGCGTATATAGATTATTCTCTATATATGAGTGAGTGGATGTACTATCCCGTGGAATCGAGGAATATCGTATTCCGTGAGTCTAATCTTCCATACTTCCCCCGTAATCAAGCAATTATTTAAATCATAAATCTTCAATTCATCGCCTTTTTTCGTATCAAAATCATAACTTGGGAAAGTAGATACTTTTATTTCTTAACGACTCGTGTAAGAATTAACTTATTCCCTTTCGAATTAAATATTGATGAGTTTTTTAGGTAATTGCGGGTGGCCAAAATCAAAACTTAGCATCAAATGGGACTAGTAAGCATATATACATAATGGTGATTAGACTTTGTTCTGTTTTTGATATACATTGCTATCAGCGCCCTCATCAAATGCCATTTTATTGCGGTAGGTGTGAATTTTAAAATCTATTGTTTTGTCATAGAGTTCTTTTGTCAAACAAGTTTATCATAGAAATTGATCTTTGAATTGCTTCGAATCACATCAGTTTGAGTGAAATCCGATTTAGTGATTTTTTTTTATTATTTAAAAATAATGTTTCGGCATGATTTTAGATGACCATTTAATACATAGAAATCTTTGGAACATTTTCATGCACACAAATGTATTATATCGATATTCTATTTTCCAACGATAGATGAAGGATAATGGACCCGAGAATGTGTAGAAGGATAAGCAGCGAGAATTTGTCAAGAAACGAAGAATTTGACCGAGAAGGGGATTTGGATGTTGCACAGGAAAGTGAAGATAATATTAATTATGTTGAAACGCTCGAATTTAACACTGTCAGTTGGTTAAATGATGAACAAATTGACCAATTAGACGTAAATTTGGACCCTACTAACCTGTTTTTTCACAGAGTTGATAGTGCTGAAATTATATATCAAAATAAAAAGAAACGATGCAAATTAGTAGGCAAATATGTCATGGGCGATATGCTAGGTGAAGGTTCATATGGTAAAGTTAAAGAAATGTTAGATTCCGAGACGTTATGTAGAAGAGCTGTCAAAATATTAAAGAAAAAAAAATTACGCCGAATACCCAACGGAGAGCAGAATGTTCAGCGGGAAATACAACTTCTAAAGATATTAAAACATAAAAATGTAATTGAACTTGTGGATGTACTATACAATGATGAGAAGCAAAAGATGTACCTGATTATGGAATATTGTGTGGGTGTGTTGCAGGTTTGTATTTTTGTCATTAGGCTTGTAGAGTTTTGCACGTTTTACAATATTTGCTCGCGATATCTCTTAAGCATGCTTTTAATAATGAGTAATGATTGTATGGAGAAGGGAATAAAATAACAAAATGTTCGCTTGTCACAAGAGTGGAATTGCTGCGACTGAATACCACAATTATATGAAAATACTATACTATATATAAAACGTTATTTAAATGTACATATGTAAGGATGGTTAATCTAGTTGGTGATAATAATATAAGTTTACTTGATAAACTTTTGGTTTCTGTATTATTTTGTAAGTAGTGCAAAATTTATAGCCTCCAGACAGTGGGGTGCCTAAGGTTAACCAGTAAGGCAAGCCCGTCCGACTTTTTTGTGTTATAATATTAGTAGAGGGTCACGATAATGTATTTTTCTGGATTAAAAGAGTTTTGTCTTTCTAAATTAATTTCGTGAATTAATTGATTTTAAATCCCATTTTAGGCGCATTTTAAATATATACAAAAAATAATTTTCTGCACAATCAAACTCATGTTCTTGTATACTATAATAATGTATTTACAAATACAAGAAGAAATATAATTAATAAGATATAAGCTGTAAATAGACAATAATAATAAATTTATTAACACCGAAACACGAATTATAAATAAATGTTCATAAAGAAATTACATAATCTTTATTTTCATAACATTTCTGCACATAACGTAAATGACAGATAACATTCTGACAATAGAAATGAAGTTCGTGACACATCGAATAGTAACATACTTCAGAGTGATAAAGCCCGGCTTGAAATCCATACAAAAAATTGTAGATATCTTCTTGTATATATGCACATAGCTATATGATTACAAGCCAAAAATACGTAAGTGCGACAAAGACCCTTTTACATTTTGCAAGCCCATTATGAAACCCATCAAAAATATGTGGATGTAAGCGATTTCCCGGGCATCTCACCTACGGTATGTATGAGTGTAATAAAATACATAAATAAAATAGTGGAACAAAACATACACTTAGGTCATTTCTGCGCATGTCAGCGGAGTAATTTGCAACGCAACGAATTAAATCGCTTTAACTAGTGCGAAAATTCAAACTATTATTTTATTCATAGACGGCTCAAACGCAAAAAACATCGTTTTATTGTAGATTTTTTAAGGCAAGCCCGGCTTTTCAGCTTGTATGGAAGTACCGCTACTGTCTATAGAACGTGTGACCCCAGTTGGTGGCACGAGAATCATACAATTAAGTATTTCATACCCAATTTAAACATTTATACTTAGTTCTACTATACTTTTAAACCAATCGTTTTTTAAGCGGTCACATTTAGATTTTTAGATTTAAAACACGTCTTAATGCGCCCTTGAGGTGATTACATCACAAAAACGGCACTTTAAAAGTTAGCATATTATTATTATTATTATTATTAAGTATCATTAAATAAATTTACAAAAAAATTCCTTTCTTTCAAATTTGTTTTTCTTTAATATATTTTAAAACTATATTATTGTGCATATAATAAGTATGGAAAATATTGAAGCTTCATGTTTCCCACTAGGACATGCTGGAGTCGGCTCCTGAGAAGAGGTTTCCGCAGCAACAGGCGCATGCTTATTTCAGTCAGCTGTTGGATGGGCTGGAGTATTTGCACAGCCAGGGTGTTGTGCACAAAGACATCAAACCTGGCAATCTCCTCCTCACCTTGGACCACACCCTCAAAATATCTGATTTCGGAGTTGCTGAGGTAACATTACAATGGCTTCTAACTAACTAACTAACCGTCACCCCGTTTCCCCGTAATGGTAGGCAGAGAGAATGGATCGCCAAACTGCTCTGTCCTGACATACCTGTTGAGCTTTCTCTATATTCACACATTGTAACCAGTGGCGGTACTCCCATAGAAGCCCAGAAGCCCGGCTTGCTTAAGAAATTTAGAATCAAAACCCCCCAAATCTAAGTAATCATGCCCCCGCATAACCCAACAACCCACCAAATCACCTTCCAACAATGTTCCCATCATACGTAAGAGGAATAGCCACAAGAGCTGAACCTCTGTAAGCCAGAAGAGGTTTTGATTCAAAATTTCTTACGCAAGCCGGGCTTCTGGGCTTCTATGGGAGTACCGCCACTGATTGTAACACGAAAGCTCGTCGATTTTTCGGACTTCAAAAGTGGCTGCCTTTTAGTATTTGATTAATTTAGTCATGCCATGCTTTCCTTGGTCTTCCACAGCTTCTCTTTCCACTTGCAATGCTTGTATATTATATTTTAACCAGTATTCTCAGGGATCTTTTTTTAATTTCACTTATGATCTGCTGCTGATCTGCCTTAAATTTCTTTCTTATTTCCTCATTCGTATTCTATCATATATCGTTTTCCCGCACATGTTGAGGAAGCAAGAGAAGTTTGTCAGGAAATAATACACTTAAAGTCTAGTGAAAATATATTCTCCAAACTATAAATTAGAACTATCATACGAGGTGTGGCAATTAAATTCCGAGAATTTGTAATTAAAACAGGCAAATAAAGTTAGCAACCAATTTTTTTTAACGGCCTTTACAGTAGTCCCCTCCTAACTCAGAATAACGTTTCCAACGTTTCTCCCATGATTGAAAGCTGCCTTGATAGTCCTCTAGAGTTAGGCCTTTCAAGATGACGGTCGCAACACAAGATGGGTTCCTTTGAGGTGACTCTTCATTTTAGGGAACAAGAAGAAGTCACAGGGGGCCAAGTCGGGGCTGTAGGGTGCATGCGGTAACGTTGAGATACTTTTTTTCGACAAATATTCCCTCAAAATCAAGGAGGATGAGCCAGGGCATTATCATGGTGCAAGAGCCAGCCGTTCTGGTCGTTTATGGAAAACACGCTGTCGCAGCCACTCCAAGACTTCAATATAGAACTTTCCAGTCACTCTCTGGCACTCAGGAACGTATTCACGGTGAATAATGCCATGAATATCGAAGAAAATGATCAGCATTGCCTTCAGCTGTGATTTTGACATCCTTGCTTTTGTTGGGCGCTCCCCACCCTCTTCCACCCACTGTAGGCTTTGTCTACGGGTCTCGGGATCATATTCGAATATCCAGGACTCATCTCCAGTGACTACACGGCCCATCCAGTATCTTCCATCACTCTCAATGCGGGACAACAAATCGTCACAAATTTATTTTCGCACTTGTTTTTGTTACATTGTGAGAATTTTGGGCACCATCATCGCGCAGAGCTTCCGTATATTCAAATTTCTGTGTAACATCTTCCCAATTGTTTCTTTATTTATATTGAACCGTTTTGCCCATTCGAACATCCGTGATTGTGACATACACTCATCTCCATACACCTACCGTAATTTTTGTAGGATTTCTGCAGGTTTCACACCAGTTACGATAAAAAATTGGATCACAGCACGTTGCTTAAAAATTGAGTCAGTCATTTCTGCGACCGAGTTAAAAAACATGTATCCGAAAAACACCTGTAAAAAACCAACCAGACACCTGATTACCATGAAATCTTCACTGCGACTGAGTGGAAGGACCTATCTAACCAGGCGCATGCGCGCCAGTCATGCAGTGTTGCCGGTTCGCACGCCACAACTAAATTCTCGTTATTTAATTGCCACACCTCGTATAATCATTACATTTAGTTTAAAAAAAAAACGTTTGCAGATTACTGTTTAGTGTTTTTATTCCTTTTAATTGACTGTTTCAAACTACTTCTCATGAATGATTAGTGTTCTTTCCTGACGAGATTCACGCAAATGAAATTAAGCATTTTACGTGATAATTAAATTGTAAAGTCGTGTTTGATCTGATGGAACATATAGTGTCGGATTGTTTTATTGCTGAAAAGTTTGTACGTCACAACACTTATAAAACTCTGTGTGAAAGGATGCTGCTGGTAATAGTTTTTACTAATTTTATGTTTACGTTATATTATTTTAGCTTGATTTAATTATTATAATAATAAACGTGAATGTTTAATGGTTTTACTTTGTTTTTTATTCATATAATCTCTTATACAAATATCAGTTAAAAAATTTGTTTCGCCTTGCGAGGGCATTTTCAAACTGAACCTAGTCGCCAAACAATGTGTCCTTATATTGATTTTAAAGAAATTAGGGTGGGGGAAAGAATTTATATAATGCAAATCGAAGGGGCCATTACACTAAACAATTTGAGGTTTTTCTACGAACTGATTAGCCATTTGAAGAATTTATATTTGATTTAATTATTTGAAATTTTTTATTTATTTATTTGATTTATTATGATAGTATTGTAAGAGGTCTCTACTTTTTATTTATTATATATGTAAATAGCTTTTTTTAAACATTATTAGAATCTGTAGCATAGGTATTTTAAATAAGTGAATGTTTATAAACAATTTGAGGTTAAGCGAAATAACACAATAATTACATTACAGGTTTAAACATTTTGTTCATGTATAATAAATTAGATAATCCATTGTTTTGTACAATAACAGTGTTTCAAAACTAAAATATTTAATACATAATAATTAATTATAAATTGTTTAAAATATGAAACTAATTATTCAGAAAAAAAAAACATTAGTTCATAATTTAAAAAAATATATAAATCCATACAAGATTACAATATAGGATTTATGTACAAATGTCGGTCAGTCAGACAGTTTCTTATGTGGTGTCCAATAATCTCCAATGTTTTTATGTTACTTGTATTATTATAAATGGGTTTATATTATGTTGTTAGCCTTGCTTTGACAACATAAGGAAGGTTAATTTGATTGATAGATTTGTTTACTTTATATTGTGACCCTGTATTCTTCCAAAGGTATATAAAATTTACAGCAATCGAATAAAACACATTAATGGATGTTGGTATTCTTGTTTTGTATTAAATAAATAATATTTTTATCTATTGGTGGCTCCTGTGTGCTTCCGCGGTAAAAATTATTTATTAAATCTAAGAATCTCTCTCAAAAGTCTATATAATATATGATTATTTTTCCACGTCCTTTTATGATAATTACTCATATGAATTAGTTGTAAAAATGTTTTAGTCGGGTTTAGTACAATGGTGGCTAGGTCATGACACTAATGCAAATGAGAAGTGTGTGAGAACGTAATGAGAAATATGATTTACAGCTATAAAATATATGTTTTGATGACATTTTTAATGCAGATATTAAAAAAATAAAAATCTTATATCATCAAAATTAATATAGAAATCATCTATCCTGATGTAAAGCTGGTTGCAGACCAAGAGCCAAGCTAAATTAGCTTAGCGCGCATACTGAGATAATTTTTCATACTTGTGTGCAGATCGCAAACTATGTCACAAGTATGAAAAATTATTTCGGCTATGCGAGCTAAGCTAAACTAACTTAGCATAGTTCTTGATCTGCAACCGCTTTAAATATCAATCGACTGCATCAGGTGCAGCCCTCCCACTAAATATGTTTATTTTAGTTCATAAAATTGAGCATTTTCTACAGATGGTTAATTCATAAAAATGGGACTAAATAAATCATCCAATTTATTATAATATTATACAATAGAGATATGAAAGTTATTAGAAGCAATTTGTACTAGCTGCACAGGATTAGTAGGGGAAGATACATTAATTTTTACTTGAATATAAAGTCGAACTCGAATATAATGAACACGGAAATAGCAAGATCTCGGATGTAACGAGGAAACAAGTATTTCATGTCTTCATGTGACAGGAATTTTTGTAGCATTTAAAATGACCTATTCTCTGATATAATGAGGAAATGTTTATAACGAACAAATTTAGTCGGCCCCGTCTTCCTCGTAATAACCAAGTTGTATGCTTATTTAATTTGTTTTGATTGTTGAACAAAATGTATTTGTCCAGGCTTTGGACATGTTTTCTCCCGGTGATATTTGCCACACGGGGCAGGGCTCCCCGGCCTTCCAGCCACCTGAGATAGCCAATGGAGCTGAGACTTTTGCTGGCTTCAAGGTGGATATCTGGAGCAGTGGTGTTACATTGTGAGTTTTCAATTATAAAAATGATACCCTTGATTTATTGTTTATTTTATGATAATCTATAATATCAAATCTATTATGGAGTGTGAGAAATTTTCTAAAGTTTTTAATGTATTATTTTGGTTAATATACATTATTGATATCTAGGGCTCGGTATTGACATAAAAAGCATATTTTTTTCCTGGACTTCGTTTTCAAAAAGACACCGTTTTTAGTGTTTTGAGATCTATATACCCCCTTTAGCCCTAGTTATTAGGGAATATAAAAACATATTTCAGGGTTTAGCGAATATTTGAGAATATTTCTGGGTTCTCGGGGTGAGAGCAATTAAATAGCATAATTTTGTCCATATTGTACATAGTCCACTTTTCGAACTTGTTACTGATGCCCTAAGGAATACTGGACATGGCGGAGAAGATATGCACCCTGATATGAGAGAGTGCAACCTATATGTCGAAAGCCGGAGACTGTTTAAAGGTGTTTTATACTGAAATGGTTTACGTCACTTCTTTATCCTACAGGGTGCACAGGGTTGCTAAAAAAAAGTAGTAAATTTTCGCCTATGGTGAACGATCTAATCAGCGTCAAAAAATATATTTGTGAAAGATCCTAGTCTCGTGACGGTTAACAAGATGATGCCCCAAACGTCGCTTCCATCGGAGCCTATTGTTTTGCGATCGGGTATGTGGATCCACGCAGTGCTCTATTTCGTTAAAAATGGAGAAAAGGTAAAAGAGGTGATCTCTACTTTTGACGACGAAGACAACAATGGCATTGACAAAGCCATGGCAGCGCTTAACAATCCGAAAAACTTCACAGAGTTTAATTTCATTATGGCTCATTTTCACAATTGTCCAGCGTCTTTTGAAAAGCTGATGGCGCGGGATGCCGTTTTGACTTCAGTCATGGAAATTGTTCTGCAACTAAAAAACTAATCATTGACATGACAAAGAGAATGGGGTGACCTTGCCAGGAAAAGCTGTACTCTGTGATGGGCCCACATCACACCTGGGAAGTATTTAAAAAAAAAAATCATCCATCCAGCTGGAAGAATATATGAATGGCGCCATTAAATATGCACAATCTACAAGTTTGAGAGTTTGTTCTTCCTTCAAAATAAAACTCTTTGTAAAAAATCGACTCTGTCATACCCCCAAAATATATAATATAAAAATATGTAATTGTACGATACAAAAAATAGTTTGTCTTGATAAGATCTTGTTTTTTTTCTAGTTAACAGTAAATATAAGGTTAAAGAATATAAAAGCATATTTTGGCACATATAAAATAATATTTTAATCTTTTTAGCGAATATAAATCCGAGCCCTATGATATCTTTGGATAAAACACTACCATATTTTTTCCCTCTGTGTTATTCTATACTAAAACTTTGTTGTTTGTATTTTTTTCTTAAGCTCAAATTCAATCCTGAATTTTAACATTTTGAGGTATTCCTAAAACATTTTATTATTTGAATGTTTATTTTATTAATTATAAAAATAATAAAATAATAATATTTTGTGTGGCAAACTATTGTTTGCACCATTTAAATAATATTTTAACTTTTATTCACATATTTGTTTAATTAATTTAATATGTGCTTCTGGTATTGATATGTTGTTGTTGCAGGTATAATTTAACAACTGGCGCCTATCCGTTTGAAGGGGACAATATTTACCGACTTTTTGAGAGCATCGGGCGGGCAGAGTTCAGCGTCCCGCCGGAGCTAGGAGAACCGTTGGTGGCCCTGCTCAATGGTATGCTGCAGCGGGATGCGGAGGAGCGTTTTTCTATCCCCCAAATAAGGAGACACCCGTAAGATTTTTCATTTCAATGTTTCATGTAAATGTTTTCATTCACATCATCGTTTAAAAATCAATAACTTACTATTATTTTGTTGAATAGCTCTTTACATCATTACAGCGCAAGTCAAATCAGTGTAAAGGGTATATTATATAATACATTATATTGATTCTCATGACAGTAGCTAATCTATTGCCATTTTATTGTCACAAGAATTCTACACCAGATCAAAGACGGTGAGATTACACTGTAATTGCCGGGAATCGAACTGGGGATATTCAGTGTGGCAGTCATAGCTATTGCCACTCTGCCGAATTTATTAATTTTATATCAGATGGGATTTTGAAAGGTGTACTATTGTTGAATTCAGGTGACTAATCACTTATTTAGAAATATAATTTTTATTGACTATGAGGATATGAGGAGCAACATATAAAAAGTGATTTGACCCAAAGTAGGATCAAGGACTGAATCCTAGCCCTCCGATCGGTGGGTAATCTTGCTACTGCTTACGCTACTTAGCTGTTTAAAATACTGGTTGTATTTAAAATATAAGTATAAACTGCACAGAAAAGTTTTAGACCTTTTTTATGAAATTGATTAACTATTGCCTATTTTGACTATCGATGACCCTTACGGGGTATTAGAATCCAACAAAGTCGCATACCGAAGTCAGTTTCTCAAGTAGGGCTCTCCCCTTGTTTGATGTTGATACAACTTTGATTGAATTGGGTAATGTAGACATTAATAATGTTGGTTATGTTGTTGCAGGTGGGTGCAGAGGAAGCCAGCATTGGTGGATGAGCAGTGGGTGGCCATTCCGGCACTGCGTGGGGATCGGCTGCATCGTATGACTGTGCTGCCTTACCTCATGGAGTACCACTATGGAGCACCTGAACGCCGCGGCGAGGAAGATTTTTACACGGAGCATGATGTCAACGGTGAGAGACTCTTCTATCTTTCCATATTATATTGTATGGCTGTACTGCTAACAAGGGAATTTCTCATATGACTCGTGCATGTAAAATAAAAATGGTCCACTATCAATCATTCATTTTCCTCAACTGCCAAACATGCTCGAGGCTCTCATCCTTTTGATATTTCCCGCTGTCCTATGTTTATATCCGTCTTTCGACAAATCTTTTAGGTATGCGCCTAGTTTGCACATTACACAATTTGTACTAACAACGTGAGAATTAGTGGGTGGAGGTTATTGTCTAGTGCATTCCATATTGTTATCATAAAGTATTCTGTTCACCCATGGTTAGTTTTCATATTATTTCAGAATCATTTTCAAGAAGTATGATCAGCATTTGTGCCCGAGTATACAACGGCAGTTAGGTTTGTTACGATACTTTTCACTACTGCTTGGGGTTTTCAGTAAAGATGCTAAAAAAATCATGTAGCCTCATGTATAACTAATCTCCTTCCACCAGGTTTGTTAGTACATCTTTATACCAATAACTTATATGTCTTTATTGGAACAGCCTGGACTCAACACTGAAAGGATGTGTGGAAAAGTGTTTTTATCAACCTTATAAATAATTTTTAACCTTTCCCTTACTGCTGTGGGTGCTGTGTAATCATTAAACATTTCAAAATAAGAGTTTGAAATAGTAAAAGTTGAATATTCATGGAATATTGCTTTAATTTACAATAATTGAAGTTTAAAAGAATAATATTAATTGAATAGCTAAAAAAAGATGTGAAAAACCATTAGCAAATGCTCACATTTCAAAAACAATCAAGCGTGAATACCGCTTATGGAGAATGCCCAAGAACGACTGACATTTGATGAAACAGCCAGTCAACTACTTGAAGGAAAGAACACACTCGAGTCCTTCTCTCTTTCTCACACTTGTGAAGTGAGAGCACGAAGTAAATAGTTGTGTGGCACTTCCCATTTCCAATGATAAAACCTCACAAATACATTGAGTGTGGTACGTAAACTGTACATATGAGGCAGTTGTAAATTATTTACACTTCAATTGGCACACTGGGCAAGTTTGATTGTATTGAATCATTTTCTCTGATTTTTAATAAAATACTTGTTCTGTGCCTAATAAGTATTCATAATATAATTGTTTAATGATTTCAATTGACGCATTAATGTATAATGGATGAATAACTAAAATCTTAACCTAGTGTTTATTATATTTAGAGATATTAAAGTTATATGTACTAGATACACGGCACCTGCGAGGGAAGGTTCATATGACAAAACAATACGCCATATAACAATATTTAGAGTAGGTATAAGCTCACACAGATTTATAATATTTTTTAACAATAATAATACACTATACTTAAACATTTCACCACTATACTAATAATCAGTGGCGGTACTCCCATAGAAGCCCAGAAGCCCGGCTTGCGTAAGAAATTTTGAATTAAAACCTCTTCTGGCTTACAGAGGTTCAGCTCTTGTGGCTATTTCTCTTACGTCTGATGGGAACCATGATGGAATGTGATTTAGTCGGTTGTTGGTTTATGGGGGGGCACGATTTCTTAGATTTGGGGGTTTTGATAAAAAATTTCTCACGCAAGCCGGGCTTCTGGGCTTCTATGGTAGTACCGCCACTGCTAATAATGTGTCAACATATTTCTTGTACAAACAGATGTTAATTTATCATACAAAATTTCAGCAAAGCTTTTTTAAAATGATTTAAAAATTTTAAAGTGATGTAATGTGGCATTTTTATTATTTAGAAATGAAAATGCAGCGAAGTTTGTGATTTTTTATCCGCTAGTATGCATTTAGTGTGGTGTGTATATCTTTGTGAATTCATGCAAATGTGCCAATATATGTAAATTATTCGATTGCCTTTAATATTATAATATTTAAAAAAATTAATAAAATGACATCTTCGAATTTTGTCAAAAGTCTGCCTCGTTTCTTTGTGTTTAAACTATTATTATTATAAAAATTATTTTTCATTTGCATGATACGTCAATTAAAGAGAGCTTAACAAATTACTTTATATATATGTATACATTTTCAGAAGAAAATAGATACATCGAGCAACATACAGAAGAAAGACCACCATCCAATGCTAAAACAGGAAATGGTTCGCAAGTAACTCATCAGAGTGGTAAAAGAAGATGGCGGAAACCCATATCGTGCATGTCTGGCAAGAAGTTTCCCACTTGCAAGCTCTCGTGATCACCACTCCCGTACTGAACTACTTTTCTGCCTATACTTTCTAATCAATGTATTGATAATTACTGAAGGAGTTTTCTAAATTAATTGTTAAACGTTTTCTTTTTCTAAATAGAAATATTTTAATTATATGTGGAGGTATGTATACTTTACGTGAGCAACTGTACCTTGAAATATGCCATACTCTATCTTGAAGTAGCATGAAGCCTTGAATGCGGAACGTGATGGATTTATGGAGTATTCAGTTTAATAGTAACAAACATATTTTGTAATATCTGCTATGACAAGAAAGACAAGTAAAAATCTTCCTCATAAATCATTAGTAACCAAAAAAATTGCACATTCGAATTGTAATCGTAATCGTAATTCTACAAAATAGTGGGGGTTGAGAGGTAGAATGCTTTATGTGTCTTACTTCAAAAGTGAAATTAAACATGTTCTCTTAGCTGAAATAGGTTTTCTGCAGTAAATTACATAATATTGTCAACAAGGAAATAATTTGTTTGAAGTATATTTTCTTTCCCTATACCCGGCATGGGTCTCTTACTGAATTCCTTGTGATTTTATCAATCGACATAGTCCTTAGTACGTAAGATATTTTATTAACTTTGTTTGCATTTGGCATTTTAATAATTCGATGACACATCAGGTTAACAAAATTTATATTATCTAGAACAATTTATTTCAAAACACATTTGTAGTAATTTTAAATTAATTTGTAAAGAGTATATTCACATCTGTAAAAAAGCAGAATATTATTTATGTATTTGGTATTGTGTTAGTGATATGTAACCTTTGGTGCCCAGCACTCCAGTTTATTGTATAATTTAATAAGTTATCTATTTATGTATATATTTGATTGTCTCTATCAGAAAGAAAATGTTTTATTTGTAAAATATAGTATTATCACAAACTATGCATATTATATAAAATATTTTGATCTCATATCACCAAAATAACTCAAGTCTCAGGAACAGTTAAAATATTCTGGTAGTTTTTTTTTTAAATTTGTTTTTTAAAGATTTAATGAAGCATATTGAATTTTCTTTGAGTATTATATTTAGCTCGTGCTAATGAATGTGTACATTTTATGCACACACATAATGATGTGGGGGGGGGGGGGGGGGTGACCAATAACTTTGATGAAAGGTTATGTATGTATATAAATTTCGGTGCCATTTGACAATGTGTAATTTATGATATGTTTTCATAAGGATTGGATGACAAAATGGGGCATATATGGATTACATATTATATTATTGTGGAGTTGAGATATTGGGCAGGAAGGATGTGCGAATGAAATGATTGCATGAAATAAGTTTATGATAAGGGAGTACATACTGCTGTTGAATTTGGGTTCATGCTTGCGGTGTAATTATTAGATGTACCCCACAGTAAAGAGTTTTGTATTGTTGCTTGAGGGGTTTTGGTGGTTTCAAGATATCTGGTTCATTAGCATGAACGAAAATCCGTGTACAGAAATTTATATTTAAGATTAATCTCACTGCTCTGAATTAATCTCATATTTGCTTATGATAACTTTTTACAAGAAATGCAATAATATATTTGTCTTTGATGTTGCGTCAGAATGGTGAGGGTTTTTATTTTAAATAATTTATTTGATGTTTAACTTATAGAATCCTTTAATAAAATGTTTAATATATTATAATGCGTCGCTGTGTTCACACACACGAGCATAGGACCAATTCATTCTCCAATACTGTCAATAAATTGGATTTTTACATCATTTTGTTTAAACTGCAGTCTCTTGATTTCTCAGGCAAATGTCCGATACATGTATACAATATGTATTATAATAGCTTCCTATTCTCTAATATATTTTTATATATAAGATGAAGCATTAGAATTTGCCGCAATATTTTGAATGATTGTAGTATTTAAACAGGTGTATAAGTATTACTAACTTTTAATTCCGTACTAAATAAATTACATATTTAAAAAAAAATCAACGCTATTTAATTTTTTTTATAAATATGTTACTTCAATTTTTATTAGGTACCAAGTATAGGTTCTGATGGTAGTTTTTCATACTTATCACATATCTCCTAAATTGCATCTTATGATGGTGTATGGTATGTATTAGTATGAAAATGTAAAAAATTGTGTTTGAAGGCAATTGTACTACTGTCAGCATCTCTCGTACTGTAGGTTTGCTATATAATGTTGCTATAATACAAGACATAAATGCAGATGATTTAATGTTTGCAAATCATTTCAGACAATTTCAGGTGGGATTAAGACAATTTTTTCCGTACTGGATATCTTGGAAATTTTGGTTTATCTGTATAACATGATTAAAAAAATATATTCAATTATAGATTACAAAAAAAAAAATTAAATCAAACTGTTAAAAATTATTGTTTGGGTTAACAAAATTAAAAACATGAATTGTATTCTAGTTTGAGATATATAAAAAAAAAACTTTTTTTTATAAACACCATTTCTATGTAAAAAAAAACATTATTTCAATGTGAAATATGATCAAAAATATAATCATGATTATGTTTTTTTTTACAATAATATGTTATTTATTTATTATTTGTTATCTATCTGTATTTATGTCTGTCCATATATTATTTTATTTGGGAGTTTAAATGTATATTTTTGTACAAAAAAATATTCAAAGCAGATTTAATTTGAAAAGTATCTGAATAAACAATATTTTACTACACTAATTAGACCACTATCTTGAGAGTGGTGATAACCCCATATATATAATATTGACTTGTTACAATGAATTTTGTTATTTTATTCATTGGAGATATTTGGGTATTGCTGAGGTAGGAAAGACCTAAATAGTATGACATATGTTAATCCTAATTCCAAGTTTTAATTGTTTTGTTTGTCTTTTAAATTGATTGTTCATTAAACACAGTTATACCCCCAATATAAAGACGCACAATTTTTACAGTGCGACGAGCTTTATCGTTTTTATAATTATGCTTTTATTTAAAAACTTTGTGAAAACATTGGAAGAAATTTACACGTTATGTAAATATGTACATTGTTGTCGGTGTTCAGATGTTTACCCTCGCAGAGATGTGAAATTATATAATTTTGGGTTGCACTGTGTCCGGATGTATCAAGATATTTGAGGGACGCTGCACAACTCTTTCGGTTTTAATACCTGGTGTGGTCAGCAATATCTTCATGGATTATTAAATTAAAATTTAACTAGTCGGGGTTACGGTTAAGCTCGGGATGATATAGATTTATTATAATATATTAAAACTATTCTCATAGAGAATCATCGCGATTGCTGGTCCCAAATATTTGAAAAAAAATCTTAAATCAAATATATTTTTGTATTGAAGAAGCGTTATATATTAGTTTAAGAGATCAGTTTCTGGTATATCCTAGAACGAGGAATAATATAAAAAATAATTTCATTGTTAGTACTAATTCGAGCCATGTTAGATTATATTGGGTATAACATGTTAATTCTAGAAAGTCTATGTTCATTTGATAAGTACCTAAACATTGTTGAAATCATTTGGGATAATAATGATCTTTTTATTTAATGAGATACATGTTAGGTTTCTGTTTTAGTCAAATTGTACCATTATTGTAATTCAAAAACCACTGTACCATCAAAATGTTTAATTCCTAAAGATACATGTCAAATGAAGTACTCTTAGAAAGTGTTTTATTTTAAGATAATGGTGCCATTATGCCTTGTAATATTGTTTGAACCAGCGCAGTAAGAATTTCCTTTTGTGTGGAGATTAAACAATTTGGTGTATAAGTGTGCACATTTACCATGGTTAAAAAGGGACAGCATCAGGTAATGCACACCAAAGTAGTAAGAATTATTTAGTTTGTCATTGTATTCATAATTTCAGATTGAATTTTTATTTTAGGAGAATTGGCAATAGCAAGGACCGAATACAATTTAAAAAATATGTGTGAAGTGTATTTAATTAGTGTTAGTTAATATAGTTAGTTGTTAAAGCAAAAATAAACAACATTTTTTTTAACCCGTTTATTCAAGTAAAAAAAAACATGGCTCAATATAAATAACTAGAATGTATTAATTTAAAAAGATAAACCGCCTCAGCACAGGCAAGTAAACCACATAAAAATGGATTGCGCAAATTTAACTAACTCCATAATGGGAGACTTAGGATGGACTTACAATACAAACAGCTATTACCAAATAACACAATGTGTCCATTGCGTAGACCCAGCAGGCCGCTGTTTGATTCAGTCACATTTGAGCAAATTTTCTATTTCATGAATAAAAACTAATTTATTGAAATTAATAATCACATATAAAAAAATATCTGTAACCACCATAGAAAATACTAAAAATATTCGAAAACAGAATGTCACAAACACAAACTTTACCTCACAAGAACAAGTCTAGTTGGAGTGAAGTTATAAGTGTACTTGCTAATAAAACTTGAGGTTTGAATAGCAAGTACCAAGAGCTTGCTTAGCAAACTTTAGTTTTATTTAATATCAATAAATAAATAAAATAAAAATAATTGCCATTTTATGAAAATACATTTCACATTTGCATATAATACATTTTATAAATAATATTGCAAGGAAACTGACTATGGAAAAAAATAGTACAAATATTTTATACAAAATAGACTTTTATGATTTGTAAAATCATTTAGTATAAAATTAAAAATGCATTAAATGCACAATATAAAACATGCACTAAAACCCATTATCAAAGAAAGATATTTCAAAATAGATGTATACATATTTACATTTACATTATTCCTGATTTGTAATTATTCCAGACATAATTTATAACAATTTGGGTGAACCCCACGTACACCATTTAAAAAGATTATAACAGTTTGTATTTCGTTTTGTGTAATAAAAGTACATAAAATATCAACATCCGTATAATACAATATTTGAGAGCAATTCCTTTTCAAAGAGTGGCGTGCGTGACGGCAGTTAAATATTGTTGAGCTTACGATAAGTCATGGGATACACGTGGATGTGCTTTGTATCTCAAATTATAGCCGTAATAGGATTTATGACAAAGAAATTTAGGAAAATTTTATATTTAAAACATAATGTTACAATATGAAATAAACATGCATTTGATTTTAAAATGTTCACATCTAGAATATTTAAATAAAAAAGTGATCATATAAAAGGGATTCAGGGCGTATTAAATTTTAATTAAAGACCATTACTGCCTTCACACATTACATTTCACTCTAAAAATGGAAATCTACAATGACCCAGGGTTGGATAGTTAACATAAAATTAAATTCAGGTTTATGCATGTGATTTTGAATGAAAGTTAAACTGTATGACCCTATGTCAATGTGTGTTTTGACAATTGTTTGTTTTTTCTCATTGTAGTTATCACCATCTTTGGCATTAATAGTTTCTACAATCTGAAGACACATTGATGTTTCTATTGATATGAATAAATAAGGTACATATATACATATAAGAAGTAGCTACCCCGATGGCGGTGGTGTACTCCACCGGATAGGGAATTTTTTCCCAGGTTGGGTTTTGTTATTGCATTAAATAAACAGATTTCACCCTTACAACATAAACTTAAAGTACCTACAAATTAATTTCGATATAATTCAGGACAACTTGTATCGGTACTAAGTACAAAATTGTAAACAATTTATTGCTGTTATTGCTCTCATTAAATTTAGGCTGCAGACACTGGTGCGTACTTCCCCGACTGATGGGGACAGCTGCACGCAGTTCCATGCAGTTGGTGTTCCTCGAGTCATGGAATTTCTCGCAGATGCACTTTGCACCCAAGTTTACAATGCAACACAGTTACACTAATTAAATAAAGCAAGTCTTTTCAATAAGCAATTATAAGACAAATTCTCAAATTTACCCATCAAGTTAAACTAATTCATAATTTATTCATCCAAGATAATGTGAAATTAACTAAATAAATCATTACTAATATAGTATGTACATATTGCTCCACATACACCATAAAGCTATTATAAAATAAAGTATATAAATCTAGAGTTTTAGGGATGAAAAATAATATTCCATTAAGAGGAAGGAATTCCATTCCTGGAAGAGGCGGGAGCTAGTGGTCGGATGATAGTCACCAGATAGACATATGTGACGGGTACTTCACTAATTGGACAGACACCTAAAGCTTCTTGACCTTGTCGGACAAGAAAATCACAGGCTGAATACTAGCTCTAGAGCCACCTTGAATACTGCGCTGAAACAGTGCATAAAACAACCTATCTATTTCTTTTTCATTGTCTTTGACAAGGTTTTTACAAATATACGATTATCTGGTGAAACTATTCATATTGTTTATATATACATATATTGAGGTACAGCTTTCACATTAATAACAATTTGTTTTATAAATTCTCTTCTTATTGCGGGCCATATATTTGTTTGAATGAAGTACATATAAAAATTAAAAAGGTGATTGGAGTTGAAATGATAGAATGATTTACCGCAAGCCGGCCAAGTGGTCACAATATAAACGCTATATTAAAAGTATGGCATGTTAAGAGTACTAACGTTTTGGTTAAACAATCTATATATAAAAAATCACAAGTGGTAGATTATTCACAATCCAAAATATTGTCCTTATATAATCTGCGCAATCTGTACACATCATAACTCGCTTCAATATGTAATCATATTTATCCTAACATAATTAATGTATACACTTTGTTGCTAACTTACACATAGATAGATAGCTATATATCCAGAGTTTATCAGCACTTCTTACTATTCACAACCCATTCTATGACAATAGAGGCATTTGTAACAAGTAGAACTGAAACAATAAAACTATATACAGCCGGCGGGTAGGAGATGCGGCATCAGTTGCCCACCGTGTGCGACTTGCGCACGTGCAGGTCCGTGGCTGTCACGTAGTAGTCTGCTGCCTTGCCGCCCGCCGTCGCTCCGTTGCTCAAGCCGTTGACTCTGCCGTTGGAGTAGGCCTTCCCATTCACTCTGTTGGCCTCCTTCTCCTTCTCCTCCGCCTTCACCTGCGCACAATCATTCCTGAGATACTGCACTTACTACTTTATACTATATTACTTTATCCTTCTTGACGCGGCTACTTACTTTTTCCTTCTTGACGTAGGACTGCTTGTAGAACTCATTGAAGAGGAAGAAGAACATGACGGCGTGCATCCCGATCCACCAGACGAAGGCGCGTGGGTAGTTGCAGTCAATGAACAGCAGTTGGAATGCGTGCACCATGATGGCTACAAACTGAAGCTGGAAACAAAAAATAATAATGTCAAGAGGATATGCGATATTTCAGGATTTGTAAGTAACGCAAAAACAAACAAATTTAAACTAACCATTTGCAGGGCGGTGAGATATTTCTTCCACCAGAGGAATTTCTGGAAGCGAGGCCCAAAGGCGGCTAACAGGTAGTAGGAGTACATCACGATATGCACAAAGGTGTTGAGTAGACCAAAGAAGGTGCTATGGCCGCCCGGAGTGAATTTCACTCCGAACCATACGGACATGGGCATACAGCCATGGTGGATTACATGGAGTGTGGACACGTGGGAGTTCTTTTTGCGCAGCACAAAGAAGATCTAAAAATATATTTATGTAAAAATAATGAAAAATTATTTAATACAAATTATCGGAGATATATAAAATAATGTATTTAATATGTAGCCCATTTGAGATAATATTAACATTTTTGAAACGATTAAACAAGTTAAGGGGTTACACCACCCTGAAATTATAAAAAAAAATCGGAGGAGATCAAAAGGAATCAGAGGACATCACAGCAACAATAGAAGACCTCACGTATGGTTCAAGAATCGCAGACTAAATGTGATTTAAAAAAATATTTTATTTAAAGACGCTGACATCATACTTTTTTTTCTATTGCGCTTTTCTCAAAACTACTTTCTTCAAAACGGTGTACACGATATCTCCCGATCTACTCACCTGATTTGGTTGAAATTTACATTAGTTATTTTCCATAATATTATCTACAATGTGACGTAGGCTTCTTTTTGATTGGGTATTTTGTTCAAAAGTTATAAATTTTTTAAACTCAAAATTTGAAAGAAAATTAAGAGTTTTTTTTTTTTCAAACAGCTGCTCAAACATCAATATAAACAATTCGTTTTTTTGATTTCGGATAATGCATCATAAAGAAATCATGTACACCATCAGCAAAGATTTTCAAAACAGGGCTCTACATATCGGCTTGTATCTCCGCCATTATTTTTTTCTTTTCAATATTTAATATTGTTAATTGTTTATAAAAATACTATGCACATGTATAAAATAAAGATTATTTTATTATATATAATGGCTGTGTTAAAAAAAAAAAAAAATTATACCTATTCTTCCGAGCGCCAAGGTGGTGTAAGCCCTTAAGACATATCTTAAATACTTTCAAGTGACTACAGTATGTTTGAAGTACTGTGATGTTTAAAAAACTTTAATATGAAACAGTAAAATCACTATTAGACTGCAAATGTAAAACAATAGTTATTATATAAATAATTGCAATTAGAATATACACTTACGGTGTCCATGAATTCTGTGAATTTGGAGAAGTAATACCACCAGCAGGCGTGCACCATCTGCAAACAGAGCCACCATTAGATACTCTACCCGCAGGGCTTGATGCTTGGCACACCCCTACCTTGCGCAATCCAACACAAACACTACACAACTGAACTGTAAAAGCTACACTAAAAAAAACAAAAACAAAAAAATTACAGCTTAAAGCAAAAAAAATAATAAAACAAAAAATATTGAAAGTTAAGGCGTTAACACTGTGGAATTCTATTGTAAATTGGAATTTGAAACACAACACTGCATATTTTCTACTTTTGTTTATTCAATATCTTTATAAAATAATAATAAAAATATTAAAACACGACAATGTTTCGTTATATATAATACTTACAGCTGAAGAAGGAGGTCACCTGCGAAACATTGTCTTGTTTAAATATATTTTTAATTATTATTTTATAAAGATATTTAATAAACAAAAGAGTATAATATAGAGTGTTGTGTTGCAAATTCCAAACCAAAAATATGTTATAATGTGTAGTGGAATATTAAATTTAACTTAAACAAGTGACTTCATTCAAAAATTACTTTAAATCAAAGCTTAATTATCTCTCATAATAAAAACATTTAAAAAAATAAATGAAGTAAGAAAATTGGTTATTCGAGAAAAGGAAAGTTAAGGTACGTATGTAAAGTTTTTTTACAGAGAAGCATGTATGGAGGTGGAGAACTAATGTGATGGAATAGTCCATGAGGTGTGAGTGGTGATGGAGCCCTGTCCCTTCTCAGGGCAGATGTAAATTTGTGCAAGCACGGCGTTACTTTTATTTTAATGTTACGTTAAAAGGCAATAATTGTGAGAAGAAAAAAAAAGCAATTATAAAAGCTGCAGCCACAAAGCATGCTTAAAATATATAAATATCTAATTTATTTATATAGATATATATGAAAAAAATAAATTCAGCAACAAGTTCAAATATCCAAAATGGACAAATTTCTTAAGTAAAATTGATGATGCAAACGATTTTTTTTTCCATAAATTTAAAAACAGCATTAAAAACAAATGTATTTAAAAAGCTACATCCGTGTCAAAATCTCCCATCATCAGAAGTGAAGTAATCACAGAAAACAAGCATATTTCATAATAATACCTCGTTAAATTATACATTTAAAGAGCAAAACAGTTTTTTTAAAGACTAACACCAAGAATTTAAATCAATGGTGTTAGAATTTGTTATATAATCTTCAATGTGAGCAGAAAATAGTTTTAATTATGAAGAAGGAATCGGGTTATGTCTAGGCTTGAACCCAAGACCCCTGGATTAGAAGCCAAGCGTTCCATCCTCTAGACCAGTGGCCAGCAAACTTATTAGTGAAAAGAGCCAAATATCGACAGTACAATGATTTGAATGTCTTTTCAGAGCCAAAATTATTTACAAGAACTCTGTTTTTTTTTAAGTCAGTAAAAACTAGTTTTACTGAATAAATATAGGCTTTATACTTAAAACAATATTATTAATAAAAAATAGTAATTTGTTATTGAAATATGAACATTGTCATGTTTGATATGATCAATTGTTTTAAATATTCTTGGAAAGTTTGGGAAAATCACGTTTGTTTTTAATTTCATGCAAGTTTTCAGGTTTTCATCAATAAGACTAATAGAATTTGTGCTAAAATATTATTAAATATATATATTTCTAAACTGACCCTTCGTGGAAGAGCCGCGCTCAACTGGCCAAAGAGAATATATTGCCCGTGAGTTATAGTTTGCTGACCACTACCCGGTTAATTATAACCTTTATTAAAAAGCAATATTTTTTTTTTAAACCAAAAGAACATTTTTGATTTCCCATGTCAAAGTTAAAATATACTAGCGGGAATGAGAAAAAGGTAACCGTAATTCAATAAAAAATATTCAGTTATGCAATGGAAACTGGACTTGGACATATGATTTGAATGAATAGGAAATGGTATGAATATTTACAGTTTCTTGAAAAATATACTTTATTACAATATGGATGAATGTGTAATGAATTAGGTACACAATGTGTAATTTTTGGCCAATAATAATGAAACATGTTTGAAGCTGTGGATATGTAACATGAAAGTGAACATGAGTGCGGTTATTGTGGGCCTTTCAATATACTAATTTTAATCAGGACAGTGGCTTCAAATACCTGCAGTAAAACTGTTTAAATAAATTACAAACGTATAAATGAATACTGCATGTTTCCCAAACATTATGCAATAACTGAAATTTATCTAGAAAATGTTTGAACATGTCTATTTAAATATACAAAAAATATATAATGGTTACAAACACATTGTAGGTTAAAACACAAAGTTAATACGAACTTCACACGGTTAGACACATGGTGGAGGTGGTTAATATTACGTATATTCATATTATTTTGTTACACAACAGAAATGGAGATATGTACATATTTATTATAATTATTGAAAATAGTCATATAGGACTATGTTCATTAAAGATTAATTTTGTCACAACATGTAATCACAGCGGAGATGCAGGTAATGCAATGCCTGCTTAGGCTGGGTTGGTGAATAATGTTTTACCGGTAAATCCAGTATATGAAAGTGAAACGTGCATGTCTGAGCTTGATGCGGTATTTTGAATGCTCGATTGCAAGTTGCTTTATATGTTTCATCTCGGTGCAAGCAATTTTTCAATTTGATTTATAAATAATAAAAAATAGACATTACTAAATTAGGAAAATGTAATTTTAAACTGAATTTATTATGAATAAAACAAAATTGTGTTCCAAATTGCACTGTAAACTTATCGAGTGGTTTTATTTAACATGGCAAATGAAAGTGTAATGATTGCATTTGAATAATTGTTATAAATGTGAAAGCAATGCGCCTGCAACCTGCGGCAGTTGCCAAAAGTGGAAACAATTGCTACGTGCAGGTAACACAATTAAACATTTAGACAAAAGCTTTAAAAATCGATCCGAGCACTAGCGGCAAATACAAAAATAGCTAAATATACATTCACAAATTAAGAGTACACACAAAGCAAAATCATGTTAGCAAAACACTAAAACACAAAGAAAAGTATTTGCTGGACATAAAAGAAATATAATGTTAACTACTTCTTAATAATTTACAAGAAAAAAATACATATAAAATATATATACTCGTAAACTAAATTCTTGAATGTAGGGCAAATATTTTCTTCAGACTACAAATACCACAAACAAAAACGTGTGTACACAATACCAAAGAAAAGAGAGCATGGTAACTTCGAGTAACATGTGATTCAGTGAGTGGGGGCAGGCTGGGACTCAGGAGGATGAGGCGGATGCTGCACCGGAGCACTTCAACTTGAACTGGTATTAGTTTAGATTATTTTTGCAAAGTGAAAAAATAATGAAATTGATTTAAGAATAGAATTGGAAGAGTACAAAAACATTCGCTCACTAATCACTTGCTCTCGAAGTTAGCACCAAATTTATTCCCTTAACTTCCCATCATTTTATGTTAAAATAAAACACTAGAAGATCCCCTTAAACCCGAGGGTATTTATACAAAATTTAAAGAAGGTAGAGATATTTTTTTACATAAAAGATTAGAATGGGAAATAAGGCAAATAAATAAGGTAACCGAATCCATGTAAGAATGATGGAATCACCCTTATAGTTTCTGGATGATTGGTGTAGTCAACTGGCTGACATCTTAGACTGTACCGGCCGGTGATCCAGCCCGACATTGCCAACTGAAACAATCATAGAAAACTCCACAACTGAATTCTCTGATTCCTGACATCGTGATAATCTGCTTCTTGGCTTCATCGGCTCCCAGGGTCACCTGTTCATCTTGGTAAAAGAAACATAATCTTCCAACACTGTCTCTATTTCGTAAGAATATGAAGCTATATAAGCTAATTTCATAAAATAGGATCAATGGATTATAAAACTATACATTAACGAATGTTTAATATTTAGTTTATTTTATCACCAACTTACAATATTTCAAGAAATGTATAATTTCATATATTAATGAATTTACATTTGAAACGGGTTGTTCTGGTGTAACTTTGAAACAATTATTTATTTATTTTACAAACATACAATATTTTATTGTATTCTCATGAGTAGATTACTCAATAATAATATTAGATAATTAATAACAATATTTGCTAAATTGGATTGATCAAAATTAGCAAAGAAAATACTTTTAAAATGAAATTCAATATATCTCCTTAAAGAACAATTATAAACAAAGTGATTCCATGAACATGGATTCCATTATGTATTTCTAATTTTTGAGTAAACTTGAATGACGTTAAACAAACATAATATGCTAAGTTTGCAAAAGTGGAAATGACTTTACACTTTTTTTGTGAACTGGTACACACTTCAGCGAAACATATTAATTTATATTAAGAAGCAAACAGAGACGGTGAGTTTGCCCCATACCAAGTCCTGTTGGCAACTACTCTGTTGGAAGCGATACGGTAGTTTTGTTTGAGTATGTAAAGTCGTGAAACTAAATTTTGATATATTGAGTCGAGTTTTAATTTTACGTAGAACGTAAATATTATGCTGTGATAATAGTAGGATTAATGTTAATAGTAACATAGAACAATATATTATACTAGTACATATATAATATATTAGGAATAGTGTATGGGACTGAGAGGGAACACAACAGTACAGAGACATGAAACTATCCATCATTAGTTAGGTGTGATGGGCACTGGCCAGAGGATCATATACATAAACAAATATTTACATCTAGATCAGCTGAAAGACAATATTTACAATGCACACATAATCCTGAGTATATACACATGTAATTATATTAGGGGGTGATGAATGGAGTGATGATCTACTAACTACAGATGTGGAATATTTACAAGGAGGGTGATTAATAAGATGAAACAATTCCCATGGAGTGGAAGACCTGCGGTGGATACATAAAGATAGATCGGAGAGACGCCAGCGGGCGCTAGCTGTGGGGACTTACGCGGGTGGCAGTGGCAGAATTGGTATTGTCCACGGGTTGGCAAGTGAAACTGTATTCACCCCACCAGCCTCCCATTAAACACTGGACAAACAGAAAGTGGATGCTGGACATTAATACAGGAGAAAGACAAGCACCTGTCCTGGCACATCGTAAGATAATCAATCAATAGCCAAGGGTTTACAGCAAGGGGTTCTAGTTATTCTCTGATATTTATGTACATCAAAGTCGTTTGTACTGAGTAGCACTTGGTATAGACTGCAGAATAGGCTAATATAATATTGGAATTGACAGAAACCATTCACACAAAACAATAAAAAAAACTAAAAAAAATATTGCACTACATTAAACTTATCTAGAGGTTGCGATCTTTATGAAATCAATTTGGCAGGAAAGCAAATTGGATACTGAATAATTTTTTTTGTCAATTTATCAATTAAATCAATCGATAATCATACAAAAAAGAGAAAAATGCCCGTGGGCAGGGCAATAATCCTATTAAACCACATCTCTTCGGATGTGGACATTTTTCACGATAGTGAGGCTATCCTCAGAAAGCATCTATCTCTTATGTATTAAATTGCTATTTGCTTCTCTTCTTATTGTACAAAAATGTTAATCTTTACCAAACTGTTCTCGAATATTTTTTATTAATTGTCTCCTGTTTTTCTTTTTTTCTTACTTGCTCTCATTTGTTTTCTTATTATATTATTTGTAATTCTTTTTTTAATTTTTTTAAATTTTATTTCTGTATATTGTGATTATAAACGAATTGGATTTGTTACTCTGTAATGTTTATAATTTTTAAAATGAATAAATTGAAATTGAAAAAGACTGCAAGACCCGTGTTTCAGATTGTTTACATATATATCACAGTCCTAAGATTGATGATATTGCTTGGACAAAACATGTATAAATTACGCATTTCTTTATACTTTTTATTTTATCTGTAATACTATAAATTTACTTAAAACACAATTTAATCTTTGATAAGTATAAGCAAAATAAAATTATAGAAGAACAATTAGACTAAGAAAAAATGGTACATTACTCATGCACTCTCTTATAAGGATAAATATTTGTTTACTTTCAATCTATAATTTTCATGCAGATTGCTACTTGTCAATTTCCACCAGAAACAAAGGTAACAACTTCACCATTTATTCATCTCCCTCGACCCCTCTTTTAGAGCTACAATTCTAAATGGAATATTAAGGATTTCTCAACAATCCATGCAGGAACTTGGAGCTTAATAGGAGATAAATCAGAAAATCAACAATTGAAACAAGTAGCAAAAAAACCTATAAAAAATGTACAAAAATAAAAAGTATAATTATCAATTATATTACAATGTAAAAAATAAGGATATGGGATATTATAAGTTATCTCAATGTAGAATATCCCTTATGCATGGTTCAGATACTTTAGACTGGAATATGTTGTTTGTAAATCTCAATATCATCGCAGACATAAATTCAAAAGGAGTTGAATGGTCAGAAAGGGCTACTACAGTTGAATAATTGATGTGTTTAAAAAGTTTTTCTCTCGTTAATAGTTATTTTTTTAATTGAATGGCCAATATGAAAGATCGTAAAAAACATATTAACCCTTTCCGGTCTTATGTCGAGGCTCACTTGACATTGAATTTTTTCCTGCGGGTCCTATGTCCGGTGTTACTCGACATTCCAGAAGTATTAGGTGTATAACTTTGCTTCCGGCGTTTTGCAATAGATGACAGTAGCGGTAAGTGGTAGTTGGAATAAATAGATCATAGATGTCATACAATAAGCTTAAGTATTTGTAAACATAACGCCATCGAAATATTAGTCGATTTGTGTCTGCATCATAAAGTTATTCCCGATTAAGCATGTCAGCTTACGAGCCAAATTCTCGTCATTTGCGGGAGGTTTTAATTTTATGCTTTAATATGAAGAAATCTGCCGCTGAGGCTCATCGAATGCTCTCAAATACCTATGGTGAGGCCGCTATTAGTGAAAGAACGTGCCGAGAGTGGTTTCAACGCTTCAAGAACGGTGATTTTAACGTCGAAGACCAGCATGGCGGTGGAAGAGAGAAGGTTTTCGAAGATGCAGAATTGGAGGCATTACTTGATCAAGACTCGTGTCAAACGCAACAAGAATTGGCAGGATCATTGGGAGTGACGCAACCAGCCATTTCAAAACGCCTGAAAGTCATGGGAATGATTCAGAAACAAGGAAATTGGGTGCCGTACGAGTTGAAGCCGAGAGATGTTGAACGGCGTTTGTGTGTTTGTGAACAGCTGCTTGCAAGGCAAAGACGGAAGGGATTTCTGCATCGCATTGTGACTGGGGACGAGAAATGGGTTCATTACGATAATCCCAAGCGCAGAAAATCATGGGGATATCCCGGCCATGCTTCCACGTCGACGGCCAAACCGAATATTCACGGTTCCAAGGTTATGCTCAGTATTTGGTGGGACCAGCTCGGCGTAGTGTATTATGAGTTGTTAAAACCGACTGAAACAATCACAGGCGATCGTTATCGAACGCAATTAATGCGTTTGAGCCGAGCATTGAAAGACAAACGGCCGCAATACAACGAGAGACATGATAAAGTGATTTTACAGCATGACAATGCTCGACCCCATGTTGCGAAAGTGGTCAAGACATACTTGGAAACTTTGAAATGGGAAGTCCTACCCCACCCGCCGTATTCTCCAGACGTTGCTCCCTCGGACTATCACTTGTTTCGATCAATGGCACACGGCCTAGCTGACCAGCACTTCCGGTCTTATGAAGAAGTAAAAAATTGGATCGATTCGTGGATCGCTTCAAAAGATGACCAGTTTTTTCAACGCGGGATTCGTATGCTGCCCGAAAGATGGGAGAAAGTAGTGGCCAGCGATGGACAATACTTTGAATCATAAATGTATAACCAGTTTTTTATGATAAAGCCTCGAATTTCGAAAAAAACGGCGGAAGCAAAGTTATACACCTAATATATAATATTATTTACTCCAAATTCAAATCAGTTTATTTTTTTTAGCTTAATTCAAATACTTTTTATTACAAATGGAATATAAAAAGATTTAACAAATTATTTATGGAGCTGATAAAATACAAATTAAAATAATCAAGGACTGGAAAGGTTTAAATATTTTTGTTGCAAAACTTCAGAAAAGTAATACATAAAATCTAGCAAGATTTTGACACATCGACACCTGAGAGTAGGAGGGTTCCAACTAACAAAATTTCACATTTGGCTTTTTTTCGTGAAAAGGGTTCTTATTAACCTTATCTATACGTACAATTAAAAAAAAAACATGTTATAGTATCGTCATTTTGATGTTATGAAAAGAATCAAGTTCCATCTGATCATTCAAAACACACGATTCACTAAAGAAGGATTCATTTACACTTAGAACTTTATTATTACATAGGACACCAGAGTAAGTTTAGACGCTTCTCGGTAAAAGAGTTGCATCTGCTTCAGATGGAACCCTTTTATTCCAAGATACACACACGAAACCAACAAAACTTTAACTTCATTTTTCTCAGCTTTTTACTTTTGACAGTTGGAACCTTCTTACTCTCAGGTGACGACATGTTAAATGTGTTTGATTTTTCGAGAAAAAAGTTAACATTATTGGAAATTTCTAAAATCTACATAAAAGAACATAAAAGAGGTGTACTCACTTCATAGAACAGCCAGGAGCTAAATATTACTTGGAATAAATTATAAAAAATAAGTGTATTTTTGAGCTCCATTGGTTTCCTGTTTTCCATTATTCTGGGACCAAGGACCTGCAACCAGAGGACAAAAAAATAGCATTATTAATCATTTACAGAACAAATTTATTGGAGCATTATATTACCCATAATTGAATTTTAATATCATTAAAAAGCATGTAATTTTAATGTTAAAAATAAAATATTACTTAATATAAATATTTTGTATACAATGGAAAAAATAATTGAAAATAAGAAAATGGAAAACAGTACATTTAAAACACGACTAAGATTAATCTAATCATTGGTACTTAATAGATTTAACAAGTGACACTATTGATAGCAATTGAGCTGTAGTAATGGTATTTATGATGCCAAAGTTGATAAAATGGCGAATCAAAATGAGTAGAATGTAAACGACTTTGGAAAAACATAAAAAAATATTAACAACAAAATGGTAACTAGTAACTTAGATGGATACAAATTTATCGAGTGTGTACATGGGATTGTTCGGGTTAACTCTGATGATTGGGTAGGTATCCTAAAATGGGGGAAGGTAACTTCAGATGAAACAACTATAGATTTAAAATTGTTATTAATACTTGCCTTGACTAGGTAGACATAGCTCAGGCACAAGGCCAGAGTGGGGAGGGGAGACGACATCAGGAACCAATCATTTGTGCGAGGGTCTGAAAAACAAGTTCTCTTAAGTTTAAAATGCGATTAAAGTAATTAACACAAATGAAGGAATCTCTTTTCTAGAAGTTTAATTATATTTTATGGAAATGACATGTTTCGCATTGCTAAGGCATTATCAAAATCAAAACACATTTGATAATACCTTAGCAAGGCGAAACATGTCAGTCTCATAAAATATAATAAAGCTTTTAGAAAACCGATGTGTTCATCCATATTAATAATTTAATTATTAAATGTGGAGAGCAATGGGAAACTACTACATCAAAGGCTCAAGTGGCATCCCAAGAACCAGCAAAAATGTAACACTTTACTGTAAACCAATCCCATGGATTGGAAGTAGCAATGCAAATTATTTAAATATGGAGTTTTATATCATTATTCAAGAAACAATAAATAATTGATTAAAGTTAAAACAGCCAATGTCCCTGCAGAGCAATGGTTTTTCTAAATTAATTAATAGATTCTAGCACAAGATTTATTTTAATAAAAGCAAAATATTAATACCAAAATCTTATTACCCTACAATGAAAAGATAATGGAATAGGAAATAGTACAAATATTCAATTATATATTATATTTCAACACACTTTTTATAATCACATTTTAAATAATTAACTTTATTTCTCAAATACAAAGTATTAAAAATGTAAATTTTAGCAAAAAAATCTTAATAATCAACATTAACATTTTTATGTTATATTAATGTACAATGTTATATTGATGTGTAATAATATAAATGGAATGTTCGGTACCCCGAAAGAAAAAACATTTAACTTTTTTCCTGAAGCATTTTTATCAATAAAGTAAACTTTTTCCTACTTGAGTGTGTTTCACTGCAAATAATAATTGAATTGTTGATAACATTATTTCATCAAAATCAATTTTATGTAGCCGGTGAAAATAGGCTGCCTAAAAAACCGGTAATTTTTTTTTAATAGGGTGTTAGGTATGTCAGTCGATCCACTATAATTTTTATTTTAGTTTATATATAATTATATACAAATAAAAAACATCATTGAGCAATGATGATACGATTTGAAAAAAATATTTCAGGGTTAACTATTTTTAAACAGTCAGGTGAGAAAACGGTGTGATAAAATTGAAGCTAACCTAATTGAAAGTGGAAGTTTGCTAGAAGTGATAAGATCAACTCTCACGTATGAGATAGCAATCACAGATCGCAGGTTAAGGCAGGCGCAATGTAAATTGTACTGATTATGTCATACTCACCGCCGTGTTTATTCATTATGCTGTGCATATCGTCGAGGTATCTCAGTATTAACGCCATGGTTGAAGATTCTGTAACAATTTGACACTTTAATTAGATACCTTGTATTAAATATATGACATAACCTATAGCATTTAAGTTTTATGAGGATGTACTATTTAAGACATGGCACAAAAATGAGCATTGGCCCTCGTATCAATATAGATAATCCGCTACGAGTGTGTCATCTGTCACCGGCTGTCACTCTTTAAATGACGTTATTAGCGAGCGAGCGCGACTGATGTTCCCGAACATGTGCTGATTAATCGAACCATTTCGCTGCTCTGTTTTGTGCAACTCTATTCTACATCATTCTGTCAAAAATTAACTGAAATACTCGAATCCGCCCACCTTGTACAGCACGAGTTTCACAGTAAACAAATGGAAATCCCAAGTACCTACATACATTACAAATCAAGACTTACGATTATAAAAACTAGAAAAGCCCATGTTTTAAAGAAGAGTACTGTTATCACTTTGGTTAAATTCTTTTTTTAACTTAAAATGTGTGCGACGGCCGATCGCACTCGGATTATTACATAAAACCGCGGCCGTAATCATCCCAGCGAAGGATACCAAAATCGCAATGGCGGTTACCGGATACCGGCGTTACCGCCAGAACTCGGATCGGCGCGGCGCTCACGACTCGCGAAGACGCGAATACGACTGGCTAGGGCGGCGGGCGGGCGGGGACTGCGGGGAGCGAGTGGCGCGGGCGGCGGGCGGTGGTCGGGAGTGAGGATACCACGTGCTGCGCAGCTCCAGGAATATTCATTCTATTCTCGATTACCGCCTTATCACTTTATCAAATACTTGTATGTGTATGATCGGTACTGTAGCAGGTAATTGGTTCAAATTGATTCGTTCTAAAATATTGTTTTCACGCCTACTACGTGCGTACATTGTAACTTCAAAGGAATTCGCGCTACGATACTATGCATTTCGTAAATACTACGACACCTACGAAACTAGATAGAAAAGCTAACAGATACTACGATAGTATGAATGAATTGTAGGTACTTACGAGTATACTTGTAATCAAGTAAAATAGTAGTAGGTAAGATGATTGGGGTAAATAAAACGTACATTTGGTTAACGTAATAATGAACTTACACATATCGCTGTTCATATCATAGAGAAGAATGGATGCGCTATGCTTGATGCATAAATTATCTAATGTTCACAACAATATGTAGGCATGTTCATTTTAATACTTCCGATGGCGGCAGGGCGTCGGAGCTGCAGGAAGGGAGCGACCCTTTAACATATTTAAAATAAGTACTGATGGATATATTTCTAGGGACAGTGGCACACGGTAGAATTATTTAATGTGGGGGGATATAATTGATTTGATTTGTGTAGTGTGTGAGTTCATATAATACATATATAACGAAGATCGTGGGTTTTAGACGATCCAATGCTTTATTGATAAGATATAGTATCTCGACTGTTACAATTAACGATGTTTACCATATATAAATTTATTAATATTTACAAAAACTGGGTCACAGATAATTTTATTTGTAATATATGGAAGCTTTGAAAATAACTAACTAACTAACCATCACGCCGTCTCCCCAAAGGGGTAGGCAGAAATAATGGACTGCCACACTATTCTTTCCTGGCATATTTCTATCGCTTCCTGAAAATTCATACACCGTGTAATGCACGCGCGTCGATTTCTCTGACTCCTCACGTGGCCGACATTCAATATTTGATTTATTTGATCGCGCCACGTTTTCCTCGGTGTTCCTCTATTTCTAGTTCCATTTACATCGTTAACATATAATTTTTATACCATTCTTTCTGTATTCATTCTTTCCATGTGTCCAAACCATCTTAATGATTCTTTCATTATTTTGTTCATAACACCATCATTCGCATCGCATTCACTTCTTATATTTTCATTCGACACTATCATACACAGAGTATCACACATTCGTCTAAGAGATCTCATTTCTTCTGCATTTATTCTACTTTCATCCTTCTTTTGCCAGTTCCATGCTTTGTTTCCATACACATTGTGCACTGCCATTTTAGCTTTTTTGGATAGGTTTTTGTTTGCGATGATAACTTTAAGTGCACCATTCACTTTGTTGCCTGCCCCAACCCTTCTTTCAATATCCCTCTCCACTCGCCCATTTTTGTAAACATACTACCCAAATACACGAACTCATCTATTTGCTCCAAATTTTCATCATTCACGCTAATGTTGCAGATTGTCATGATTTGTTCTTTTTCAAAATTTATTACCTTGGATATATTCACATTCATCATCAGATCATTTCGCATGCATACCTCATATATACTATTCACCAGGATTCGTAGTTCATGCTCGTTGTCTGCAAGTAGGACAGCGTCATCCGCATACAAGAGACAGCTTATTGACACTCCGCTCATTTTGGCACCTACATCCAACCCTTTCAGCTTTTTCAAAAATCATTACCTTGGGCTTGTTCACATTTGAAAACAAAACGCGACAAAATAGGTACGAACAATCTTCCGTAAAACCGAATACGGGTTTCTCTTGCAATGTGTGCGGTGTGAATGGGTAAACTCTATTTTTAGCAAGTATTTATGGACGTACTTTCAATGCATTCATTAATACCTCCGTGTAAAATGAGTTTAATGTTGCTAGTCGCGACTGTGCTCGGCACCCGGCGAATGCCTGATTGTCAGAGGGCAGTGAATGCGAAGTCTTCGTAACACACAGCGTTAACGCTAAAATCAATTTCATCGTAATACAACTAATACATATTTTTAATCATTCTTCAAATGGTGTAATTATAATAAATTAGCGATTCGGTAGTATTTAAATTGGAAACAATATCCCATGAAAAACAAGCGGTTCTATAAAAAAGCGCATATTATAAATCATTGATATATTATCTGAAGGTGACATTATGTAATATTTATAATACTGGTAATTTTTTACAAGGGTAACAGCTTTAATAGTTCTTGCTTCCCGAACTTAGTAATGAATAGTGAAATTTAATACGTAGGTTCAACGCGGTATTCTGTAATAAATATTTAATGTGAAATTTAGTAAGTAAAAATCATTAAGGATGTTATCGTTTACCATTAATAGTTTCATGGCAATACTATTATTATTATTATTATAATTATTTAATTAATTAATCCGGAATTTTCGCTAATAACTAAACCTTTTGCTTAATAAGGAATAGTAAATCAAATATTTTCATAACAACAGAAGGCATATAACCATCATGCCGTTTTCACGGAAGGGTAGGCAGAAATAATGGACCGTTACACTACTCTATTCTGACATACTTCTCTAGCTTCCTCCACATTCATACAACGAGCCATTTACGCATGTCAATTCTTCCAACTTCTAACACGGCCGACCTTTAAAAAACTAACTAACTAACTAACCATCACGCCGTCTCCCCGAAAGGGTAGGCAGAAAGAATGGACTGTCACACTTTTACTGATGCGGCACTCCATCCTTCTCTTTTCGCTCCGCGGGAGACGCGGTGTGATGGGTTGCGAACCTCATCGCCACCAATAGGCATCTCCCGCGCACACTGCGATCGTCCGACACCCACACCTTTAAAATTTGATTAATTGGTCATGCCATATTTTCCTCGGTATTCCTCGAATCCGTACTACATTCACGTCGTTAACGTATACTTTTTAAACCATTCTTTCTTTATCCATGCGTTTTATGTGGCCAAAACATCGCAGTGATCATTTTATAATTGTGTTCATAATATTTTCCACCGCTCTACTTTCCTTCATGATATTAGCATTTTAAATTCTGTCGTACATAGTTTATCAAATATACGTCTAAGGGATCTCATCTCTACCGAAATTGTTCTGCTCTCATCTTTCTTCTGCCAGTTCCATGCTTCTGCCAGTTGGAACTAAAACTCAAAAATTGATTAAAAATTAGAATACGTCTAATATTGTAATGTACCGCCACAACGTTAAAGTTAATACTTAAGAAAGTAGTTAATAAATCCTTGGTCTTTGAATCAATAAATGATAATATAACCCGCAATGGGTAAAATCCAGTATTCGTCTACAAGTATTTGTATACATTCAAAATGTTGTAAAAACAAAAACTGGTCCAAATTATAGCATATAAATTGGAGTGACATCTCCAGCCGTTATCTAGCAATACGATAATGGCGGTAGCCTTTCACATTGCGTTAAAAAGATCTTCTGCTTAATGCTTAAAATCCAATCTTCATAGATGGCGCTAGTGTGCAGATTGAAACTACCATGTAAAGGGTGCTACATACAACTTCCAAAAATTTGTCAGACATGGTGGTCATAAGAAAAGGTAGAATGGGGAATGTTGTATTACATAAAGCGTGCGCTTAACCCAACCAATGACAGGTCATAAGCCCTGTAAACACCTCGATCACCATATTCTTTTTCCAATTTGCATCTTCGTCTCTATTGAGATACAATTAATCCTTGAAATGATAATATGTTCAATGTATTGTGTATGTTAATTTTATAGTAAATAACATTTACGTTAAACAGTTGAGAATGTGACAAATTTACAAGAATACCGGAGGTATCCGTTTAATGCACACATTATCAACAATGACACCTCACACTTCCGGATGATACTGCTCTTGACCGAATAATTAGCTCCTTGTAGTCAGATCATGACGCTGGCCAGCGCGCATCCGGGACTGTTCGGCATTTCTACACAATATTGTCAATATATACACTGGCTAACAATTTCCGATCACAAATAATGACCGCGGTAAAACAAAATTATTTCCTCTAACGTATTGACTGTAAATACAGCGCTGTGTGTTTGCGGTTAATAGTAATTTGCATTACTGCTTGGGTAAGCCGAGGGCGGGAAAACCTAACTATTTAATATGTACAAACAATATTTTATTATGTACTCAGTATTATACACAAGACGTTTGCAGCCGTGCAGGGGAGCTACGACGGCGGCAAGTGACCAGTGGTCTCTAGCGAGCGATGACTCAACGGATTCCGAGGACGAAGACACCTCGGTTGCTTATGAATTAAATGTAATTATCATAAATTGCCACTCGATTTAATTTTCAAATAATGATAGGTACTTACTGTACTGAAGGAATTACGAGTACGGGGTATCTACTTAGTTATTTTATTCACATATAGATTAGGTACCTTTCCATTACCTTTGATAGTTATCTTATCAGTAAGAAAACATTACAAAATATTATATAATATTTTAACGGCTTGTTAACTGATAGCGCGTATTTCTTTCATCACTATTAAATCATTTCTTATAACTATCTAATGAATTAATTACGTATTTAGGTAGGTACATTGAACTTTGTACCAAAAATAATATGCTAATTATTTTTGTGATGTAGCACGGGCCAATAAACCTAGTTTTGATCCTGTCAATTATAGAGGTCCGTTATTTCCTTCATTCCCTTCTTGTTTCTTTAGTGCCAAGTGTTGCAAGTGACTTCTTGTAAAGAAATTATGAATCGCGAGGGATTGACGTGAATTCCGCAAGGTAGCAATTATTATTATTATTAAAAAAGGTTGAAATTAAATATTTCGCTAAAATGATGTAACTGCTTTAGATCGGAGCACATCCAAGAAAGTGACTTATCACGCGATGGGTATTACGCTTATTGAGTAATCCATTTTCGATGTAATGAGAAACCGTCGCAAGGGAAACATCATATTTCGTTTGACATTGCATATCTCCTCCACTGGGTCTCTTAACCGCCCACGACTTCTCGTAAAATAATTCGTCAAATTCATTACTCCAGCTAAACTGAAGAAGAAAATATCGTGCACTCGATAGAGTACATTAACCAGTTCAGGTATGTTAGCGTTCGTAGGTAAAGTTGGGCTAGGTTATATGCATAAAAATATAATAAAAAAATAACATGTACCGTTTTTAAATGTAATGAGTACGTTTGTATATAATCGAATATGTATTGAGCACATATTAATTGCCAAATGATAAATTAAACAACGCGTTTTTTGTGATCGGTGATTAAATAATAATTTCGTAAGCGAGGTAATAATCGATTACTAGGCGCCTATCAATGAGAAACAATGGCCGCTGAGTGGAAATATTATATTTGCGGGACAAGCAATGTTAATTAATAACAAATTTATTGTAACATGCTGACGGCGAAATATATATAAAAAAATAAAGAAAATAATCAGTAAGTATACATAATGATAAAACTGATTAAAACATGTTTTATTACCTTATTAAATTATATTTCTAAACAAGTGAGTAGATATTTTAGAAGATTCGCAAATAATTTCAAGATAGATATTTAAGAAAATAATTATTAAGTAACTTGCGCCGCAAGTGAAATCAATTATAAGAAAAAAAAGTGGGTCACGAATGATTACCCAAATGATCACTTATCATTATGTAAGATAAAATCTAAACACATCGTCCATTATTGCATTGCAAAATTTGGATCAACTGTAACAGATTTCCATTGTCCGTTTAAAATTGTAACTACGTGGGAAACAGAAGTCATGTCCTTGAACTAATAAAAAATATATATGGTCAATAGAACTAATGAGAGCAAATCATTTTGGATTGTTATTGTTAACTATTGTTAAAAACATGTTGAAATTGCAAAAATCAACGCACTATTTCATCATGATTCCCTTCACAAAGGAAAAAATCTATTGTTAACCTAACAAATGTTTACCATCTTCTTTTATGGTGTAGGTACTTGCTTTAGAAATAAGAACAGAACAAGAACAATAGAACTAACCATCTACGAGTATCTCGTATTATACCATCATCTACCACATCTCGTATTATATTGAAAATTTGAATTTTTGAATGCTCGTGACATAAAATCAGCCACAATAATATGAATAATTACAAAAGGATAGAAATATAAGCACCATGTCTTACACAACCAGAACATCTCTGCAGGCATTTTTGACGAACACCCTTGACCCCGGCGAACCAAAGCGGGTTAAGAACTTCCCAACAGCGTGAACTTTATAGTCCCCATAACAATAATTGCGGCTAATATAATTTGCCCCTGAGATAACCATAGTTACACAAGTTTTCATCACACAAATGATTATAATATCGTATATTGCAATATCATTAAATAATTATAACAATATAAGTAACTACATATTTAGCATTAATTATAATCTGATTTGATTCAATATAACTGTACCATATCTGAAACGTACTTGCCTATATTATGATACAATAAACAACCATGTAAAGTGTATTTTAGTATGAACATATTTTGTTAACTTATTGAACTCAATTTATAATTTGTAAAGGAATATGGACATGGACGTTGAGTAGAGAAGTAATGAATAAAATTCAAGTTGTACAACGAGCCATGGAAAGCCCCCACGTTGGGTATCTCATTTAGAGACAATATAGCCAACGTGGAGATTAGAAGACACACCAGGATTACCGATATAGGGATACGCATTGCGAAGATGAAGTGGCAACGTGCTGGACATGTGTGCCGACGGGATGATGGTATATGGGGACAAAGTGATTTTGGATGGAGGCTGAGGTTGGGCCGGAGAAGTGTCGTGAGGTAGCCTACCAGGTGGAGCGATGATATTATGCAGACGGCGTGAAGGGCCTGGAGAATATTGGCGAGAGGCCGAGAGGGATGGCATGGGGGTGGAGAGACTTACTTCCAAGTCATGCAGAGAGGTTGTTAAAGAAAATAATACAAAAAACTTAAAATTATAGATCATGCTAATGAATAATTTTTTTTTCTCATAAATGCTTCGTTTTCTTTTTCTATTAACAGATTTAACGATCTGTGACATGGAAATCATGTCTCTTGGGATGATGAGGACCAGCTACGCTTCATTGATCGTAAATTTTAAATATTTGAACGAGTTGAAAATAATGGATTAATAGTTGAAAAATATATCCATTACCGTTATCACCATCGACATACTCGTGGAGCAACATCGAAACACCGAAGATTACAAAAAAAAAACATCATCCGTGAAAATCTACGCATATATTTGACTTACAAGATATATAAATATGAATGCATTTGTACACATCGCACGCTTAATAGTAAACTGACCGATTATGGTTTACGTCACCATTGAGTTACCATTAGACAGAGGCTTGTGTTAACGCTATCCATCTATTTTCAAAATGTTAACGCTATCCATTCGTAGTACGATAATCGTTCACAATGTTAACGCTATTCATTCGTACGTGTTTTTCGACTGTTTTTGTTAAAACACCGACTCATGTCAGATTAAGCAAAACTTGCTTTTTTGAGTTAAGCCAGTGTTCTATTAAGCGTGCGACATGTCCCAGTCTGTCGATGTCGCAAATGAAACCGGTCACAATATTTGTGTGAAATGAAAATAAAAGTCAATCCAGCAAAGCCGCTTCAGATAGTTGTAATAAATAATAAATTCACCGAACATTGATGCAAGCAGCACGTTTCGTTTTGCTGGCGCAACTTTTTAATAGAGTGCCCTAGAAAGGCAGGTTTGAAGGTTAACGTTGCGGCACGACGCACGACGGACCTCAACTCGACTCCGGCGCAGCGCTGTCTCCGTCGCCGGCACTTATCTGATTGTTGAATTAATAGGTAAAATGTGAGCGGAATAATCTGGCTTACAGATTTTTAAGCTTCTTTCGAAGGCTGTATGTAAGAGGTCAATTCAGGTTATGTAGGCAGGTTTGTTAAAGGTGTAAATACCAATATTACAACAGATGTTCATTCTCAACAGCGATTTATTGTATATTTTAATAGTTCAATATCAATGTTGGGATGGCGACACCGCGTATAACCCACAGAATACATACCAGTGAACTGGCAAATTAGTGAAAGGTGCTGAATCATTCGATTCGTTGAAAAGAATTTAAATAATAATTCTTAATTAATCTTCATTTAATAACGATATGCTCTTTTCAGCATGGATTAACATTAAAATTTGTTGTGATCAAGGGATCAATGAAGAGTAGCAAAGGGACCTTTTTAAATCCATATAAAAAATACTCCAAATTTTAATAAATTCGTGAAAATGCAACAAAAAAGTGATTGCTTTTGTAATTAAAAGTGATACGGGAACAATTTGAAAATATCACTTACTATCTGTTCCGACAATAGTTGGCTCGTTTAAGATAAAACAACAGGATACCTTCGATAGAAGATCAACCTATAGGACGTTTCAGATTGTGTAGAGATGTATGCGAAGAAAAGAGACAGTCAAGGATAATCCTAATTTACTAAGCATATCGTATAGCGCATAGCTGCGTCTTTTAGAACAAAAGAAAGTTTAAGCACCACGTGTTTTGCAAAAAAATCTGTAGGTCGTTGTCTTCATGACACATTAATTATTATGGCTACATTAAAAAAATCGTCGATAGGCAAAAACGGATTTTAGAATGTTACCAAATAACGAGTTTGCTATACCATTTAAAATAATTTATGAGATACATACGTATCTAGGCATCTATGTGGGTCTATAGAATAAATAATTGGCTGTATCGCAGAACCTGAGATCGACTTGCTACGGGGTATCACGTCTATGCAAATGGTCGATTTTTTTTAACATTAATAAATTCTTGCACTTTTATATTTTGGTAAGGTGAAAGCTTAGAAAACATCTGATATTTATTGCCTAACGCAATTTAATAGCATTCGAAATGTGAAATTAATTTTGCAGAAAGACGCTCTAAAATAAAAGTTCAAGTTCGGGCAAGTACGAACGTCCGTTATTCTTAAAAAGAGGCTATGGAAATAATGGTATTTTTTGTATTTTGTATGCAGATTTTTTATTGTTTAATAAATAATTGAAAGCATCTAATTAAATAAGTAGTACGAATGAATACGTCTGTTTTAAAGAACTTTTATTTTATTACGACATTATCAAAACCAGACCAATCCGTGTTTCGAGGCTGTGTTTTCGAAGATGAAGGTCCTAAGATCAATTACTGGAAAAACCCTCCGAGATCGTGTCCGCAACGTAGACATAAGAAAAACCTGCGAAATAGAGGATATCGTTCAGTGGAGTAGATCCAGAAGAAGATACTGGAGGAACCATGTAGCCCGAATGGATGGTGACAGACTCGCATATACAGCCGCTTATGAAATCCCTTCCGGACACCGCCCACCTGGAAGACCGCCTAAGAGATGGAGGGACAGCTGGATCTCATCATCCGACGAGATATAATTTCTGTGTCACAGATCGTCAGATCTATTAAAAGAAGAAGAAGATTATCAAAACCATTATTATAACTAATGGTTTTGATAATGCCTTTTGCTTTTGATAATGCGATATAAACCACTTGATATGTATACAAAAGACATCGAGGTGTAAATGTGATACAGGTGTAGTTAAGGATAGAAGAGCCAACATCAAAATTACGGGATTTATTGAAAGAGTTGTAATGCATATGTACATTTAGATACATATATTATACATTTTTATCATTTACTATACAAAAATTCTGTGAACTAAGAACGATTATTGTTTTAAAGAATGAACGCACTTACGTTCCACATTCGATTTTTAAGCGGCATTGGTCCATTGACCTATACACTATAGATCGAGAATAAGTTAATGTATTCAAAAGGCAGTGGGGAGAGAGGTTGAGTATTGCGTAATGAGTGTCGTATGGCACCGGGGCGCCTTCTCCAAGCTCCAGTGAGGGGGCACCAACCAGAGGCAAACTGGGAACATTTATGCTCCGTTCGGATAATTCTGTATTGCTGTCTGCTTGTGGGCGGTATAAGTGATTATGGATAGAAAATTAAATGTTTATAATGCGTAATGTGTCGTGTGTAGAAATCTTTAAATCTCACGTGTTTGTGCACATTGTGTTTGACCTATCACATAAAATTTGACCCGTGAAATATTTTCTGTTAGAACTCATAATCTTTGATGATGAAACGTTTGCAAAGTGATTGAAGTTAATGAAAACGAATATTATTTCATGAGCTATTAAGTTTAATAATATTCCATATAAATTATTAGTTATTTATCGTATAAAACCAGCTGTTTTACTAGCAGACACTGTGGAAAATAAATAAAAACATCCTGGTGATATTAGAATATATTTCAAGAATTTTCATTAAAATATATATTGTTTCAATTAACGGTTTCAGCTGGAAAAGATATTTGAGTTAATAAGTTATTTGAGTCATATTTTATATTCAAGCTGGGTTTTCGACAATTTACTTGTGACATGTATGATTCAGTAAACAGTTAATTAAAACTCAATTAAAATATTTACTGTATTACGTGTATTATGACGTCTAAATTGCAGGATAAAAATAATTACTTTAATTATTCTTCCACATTGAAAAAATACACACAGAATATGTTGTATACGTGCACGTCATAGGCGGAAATGCACTTTGCAAAGAACCTTGTTGTTTTTAATGTGCTATAAAATAAATTATATAAAAACATGCTAATAAAATCTCCAAGTTCGCTTCTTGCACTGTGAATGAGAGAGCGCGCTCGGACTCGAATGTCATACAAGAACCCATACATCGGCCTTGTGAATTTTTTGTATCACAGAACGCGGAGATACTTTTTTAAAAGATCTACTTTCAAAACACATGGCAGGTAATACAGAGAGAGGTTGGTAGCTTCGTAATAGAGAATTGCACATGTTACGATTATGCATTTGTGTAATACAGGTATATATTGGAGAAATACAATTACGCGCACATGGTAATCGCAATAACTCTCAAATCGGTGCAATGCAACTTACTCTCAATTTCTGGACGGAGTTATAACCGCTTTTTTTGTAGTCTGAGTCTCTAAAATCTACGTTGAATCTATTTTTATAGCGTGTCATGGTGAAACGTACTTCGACGTGTTCCTTAATATTCTTAGCATATATTATTTCTACGAGAGAATTTTAAGATTTAAAAATAAACACTTAAAAATTCACACATTTTCAAGAATACATGATTCTATTTCTATGTTTACATATTATGAAAATGATAAATAATGTTAGAAGTACATAAATATTGGTCAAGATAAAAAAAATGCTTCTTTTATATTCACCATTACATTAAAAAAAAAAATTTTCCACTATGAAACATCTGTCGAAACTGACCACATTCATGAAAATATTGTTAAAATATTTATTTTGTATACATATAGTACAATGATGAAAGACTTCTGTGTCCGAAACATGTTAGTGTTATAATTTGTATTTTAAATGAAGTGTGGTTTCATAAAGTAAAAAATAATGTTAAATAAAATATAATTGATCTATTTTGTATATATTTAGAAGTGATTGTTATACATATAAAAACTAAGCGTTTTGTAGGCTGTTAAAACTTATATTTATTGAATATAAAGTATTGAGGAAAACATAAGTTTTCGGAAATTTTTGTTGTGGGAAGTGAGAAGGAATTTATTGTAAGAGAGTGAAATGTTTTACCTTATCACGGCATATATAAATTATATTTGAAATATAAAATTGACAATGCGTTAGTAAGGTAAAACACGTAATTCTTAAATAAAATATATTGTTTATAAAAAAAAGCATTAAGCTTAGCAATGAATTCAATATATTATGTTTTTAAAGAAAGATAAAACGATGTATTTGAAATGATGCAAAGAATTTTCTAGGTACTATGGAAAACTACCAACAAGTTGTCAAACGGGGTTGTGTAATGTCCCATTGTTTGTTATATCTATATATGGTCAAATGTGTTAAAGAGCTGAAAGGGTTGGATGCAGGTGCCAAAATTAGCGGAGCGTCAGTAAGCTGTCTGTTGTGTGTAGATTGGCCACCCAAGAATTAAAACGTTATTATTGCTATGAAGGTCTGATCCTACAAAGAGGCGAGCACTGATATTTTTTAAACCGCTTTGTATATATTTTTTTGTTTCCAATCCGTTAACCACTTCGAAATAAAAACAAAAGAGATATAATTACACATTTTCCGCACCCACGAGTTGTGCATTATGGTACCGATATAATCATCATTTCACGCTCGTCTCGGCAACGGGCTGCTGTTGGCGGAATTAAAGTTAAAGGCATCACAGCTCTAATCATGAAAATGTCACGACAAAAAGTAAAGTATTCAAGTTATAATAACTAATACAGTCGTCTCTGGAACGGGGCCAGCGAAGAGCTGCAGCCCGTGACGTCACGCGGCTCGCGGCCCTGCCAAGCTGTAAAGGTCGGAACTCATTTAGATTCGATACTTTAAAGATATCTTTCATTTAAAACCTAGACTGTTATACGTTCATATTAATAGACCTGACTTAAGTTATTGAGGTAAAAAATTCAAGTCAATAGCAAATTTCTTGTATTGAAAATATATTTTAAATCTCTTTTTTTACATATATTTTTGTTTTCAATCTGTTAACCACTTCTAAATATAAACACATTAGATATAATGGCACATTTTTCGATTAAAAGAAAATTAAAATGGATATAAAATTACGATTTGTGATTTTAGTGCAACGACTGCCATACCGAAGGTCTCGGGTTCGATTCCCGGCGATGGCAGTGTGATTGTCAGTGTTTTTCTGATGTAAAATTCTTCTTATTCTTTTTCTGCTTGTAGATCTTGCGATCTGTTTATGCAGGGTATCAACTTTCTTCCTGTGATGAAGACGATCAGCCTTCTCTCCATCTCTTTGGTGGTCGTCCTGGTGGTCGACGGCCCTCTGGAGTCTCGTGCATTACGATCTTAGGAATTCTTGCTAGATCCATTCTCTCGACGTGGTCCCTCCAGAATTGTCTTCTCTGCCTACTCTACATCACTATGTCTTCATTTTTGCAGTGTAAAATTTACATGACGATAAAATGGCGATAGAATAGCTACCAATCACATGTTATAAGAATCAATATGATAGATTTACCCTTTACATAGATTTGGGTCACGCTGTAATAAAAATAATAATAAGAATCTAAATGACAATATTTAGCTTTAGTATCTGTACACAGATAATAATGAAAACAAATAATTCAAAGCGATTTAAAATTTATATAACACTCGAAATGATTATAAGCACCTTGATAAAGCGATGTTTTTTTGGTTATTAGAAATTTAAAAGTCATTTGATAGGAAGAAGCTGATATCCACGAGGGTTTTTGTATATATAGTAAATCGATCCAATCATATCAGATAACGAGAAATCGATCATTCTGTTGATGTATCAAATAGTGGATTCGATTTATCAATTAGGGCATTTCCTTTCGAGTGGTACGATCAACTTATCAAGAATGTTATCAACAATTTATTTTACCTACGAATGCGATAAAAATTTCGTTTAATATTGGTTTGTCAAAATTCGTATTTAGATAAAGGTAACTTGATTCTGATAACGAAAATACATTTAACTGGTACAATTGAATGGGTGGATCCATCAACGAGATTTATTTTTTACAACAAATAATGTAATAATAATAATGTTTGGACAACAACAGCAATGTACGACTAAGGCTACGATTGGAGGATGAAGTTGAAATTGCTGCGAGTTTCAAGTTGGAGGGTGGCTGTAGAGGACTGGAGGAGTTACTACATTACTAGTTTATACATTTCTTCACCACTACAGTGCAAGTCAAATCCATCAATGCCCGGATTAATAATTAATGTATTATACATTAAGAAAATATGTAAAGAACCATGTTATTGTAACAAGACATTGATTTCTTTGTTGCCATTATCATAAGAGACATACAAATTTGCCATAGCTGCGTTTAAAGAGGTGCATATCGAATGCCTCCATTACGATGACGAAACATCTTCAAAATAGGATAATTTCGTAGGTTTATGGAATTTATAGATTTAATATAATAAATATCCTTTGACAGAAGTTTTAAGATGAATTTGTGTTTATTTAAATACAACTAAGCTGTATTATTGTGTAATATTATGCATTTTTAACCTGTAATACATTCACTATACTTAATTAACATCACGCCGTTTCCCCAGAGAGGCAGGCAGAGAGGATGAATTGCCATACTGTTCTATCCTGATATAAATCTTGCGCCTCTTCTACATTCACATAGTGTCGTCGTCGATTGGTCCTACTTCGAACATGGCCGCCTTTCAGCAATTGATTATTTACGTCATTCCATGTCTTCCTTGGCCAAATTTGCCTTATTTTTGCATTTATGCTACTTGTATATATATTTTTAACCATTCTTTCCTCATTAACTCGTACCATATGTCCGAATCATATTGACTTTTTCTTAATTTTATTTAAGACGCATTAATCCGCCTTACATTCCTTTCTAACTTCATCATTAGGTATTTTATCATGCATTATTTTTTTCGTACATTCTTATTAGTGATCTCATTTCTACGACATTTATCCTACTTTCATCATTCTGTCAACTCCAAGCTTCACTTACATATATAAGGGTCGACGCTAGAACCCCATTGTCACATATGTTACACAGTATCCATAAAATCATTTTGTTAATAAGCACTGTTTAGCGAGAAAGTATAGCTAATTTATTGCGATATACAAGTAGGTACTATTGAATAAACTAAAAAAAAATAGGTGGGCATTGCTTTGGAATTGGATAAACTAAAGGTATCAAAAGGGTTATATAATATGTGTACGAGTATTTCAAAATGAAAACAGTAGAATATTGTTTGGGATATTATATTTATAATAAGTCACAAGACGGTTTGCGGTCTATTGCAGTTAAAATTACGAACACGTGTATATAATATATCATAGCTTAATTAGAAATTCACACCACTCATTTTCCTTTTAATACTTCTATAATTAAGGAAAGTCATAATTTTAATCGTTGTGGATAGAAATATCAATTTACGATGGTTAAAAATAAGTTTTGCGGTTTTCTGTAAAATACATTGCTAATGAAAATGTACATAATGGAGTTCTAGTGCCAACCCTAACGTATGGAAGTAAAGCTTACAGCTGACAGAAAAAGGATGAAAGTAGGATAAATGCCGTAGAAATGAGATCACTGAAAATAATGTGTTCGAAAACAATATATGATAGAATACCGAACGTCTAAATATGGATGAAATGTAACGCAGATGATTGGAGATCCCTGCCTCTGGTGACACCGGTGGGAAGAGCAATTAATCTGCTGAGCGCGGTCTCATATTAGTGAAAGTACTTCATATGAGTGAAAGTACGTTCAGAAGGCAAATACTCTTAATTCTGGAGAGTATCCTGTCTTCCTAATGTTGAACCATCTCTCATGCGTTTCTGGTAGTGTACTATACACAATATATTATTTTACCTGTTCTCAATAGATGCCTTAAAAATAATTTTGTAATGTCTGTTGATGAAATAAACTGATTTGATTTGATTTGATTTGATTGCATCATAAGTAAAATTAAGACCGAGATGATCCACATTTTTAAAAAAAAGTTGTTGAATTGTGAATTTGCAATACAAAGTGATGGCGAATATACAAGGTATAGTTTTTTTACGTAATTTTTATTTAGTACTAGTTTATCATTTAAACTACCATTCATTGAATTTCATAAAATGTGTGTAGATTAGTGTGATTAGATTTTTTTAAATAGCGAAATATTCCGTTCTCGAATGCGTCAGAGTTTGTTCTGAAACAACGTGAGCAATTATGTCGCAACGTGATTCGTGTAGGCAACTAATTTCATGATACATGATCTCACAGTGGCCGAAGACGGCGCAGCTCTATTCCAAAGGTAATGACCCTGGAACGGACGTGTTGTAACTATTTTTGAAAAACACCAGAAAATATTCCTAAAGCAAGTAAAGTACCAAACACTAGAAGAGGCACCTTATAAAAGCGGGCCACAATTTGTTGTTATTTGAGAAAAAAAAAAACACCAGAAAAGCAATGATCACAATATCATACAAAAAAATTAACGTTAATTCTCGCAGCACGTTTTTACGAAGAACTCTTTTCAGATCCTAAGCTCTCAATAAAATACCTTTCTTTTGAATTACGATCAAAACACCACTAGCTGCCACAAGCGCCGTTAGTCGTTCTTCCATCAGACGAAAAGACGGGCCCACGTAAATCAAGCCCCTGCACATATAAACGATCCACCAAATCACCTTTCTAACAATGCTCCCATCCAAGTACATCCGATGTAAGAGCAATAGCCACTAAAGCAAATCCATGTCCGAGTTCCAAGTTAATTATTACTGAATAATGATTTAAAACTATAAGAGCATATAAAGTTATATAACCCCTTTAGTGCGGCAGGCTTCATTTGCAGAAAAAAAATGGTCTCGAACGGCGATTGACTACATTTACAGCTCAGTCCAGTTCATCATAATATTACGACAATTTAGTAGTGAGGAACTAAAGTAAAAAGGTTTTTAAGATTCATTCTGTAAATTGTAGTCTGCCGCACTTCAAACCATTTTTTTGGCGTGCAAATATAGCTAGCTGCAATAGACATTTCGAATATATTATGTCTGTATATATAGGGGTCATAAATTACCAAAACCGTTAGGCTCCTAAAATCATCTTTGATACCAACAATAAATGTTTTTTTTATTTATGATTCAGATTCAAAGTTTTATGAATAGATTTTTAAATATACATCATTAATGAAATCATTTTATACGGTTTAAAATGGTTTATACGAAAACGCACGTGGTAAACCGGTCGACTATAGTTCAGGTTACCGAAGTGATGTAACTCATATTGTGGGTCATCGCTCTTAGTGTTAATTTGACAGAATTTTACCGGAGCCTTGGCGAAAAATGGCAGATAAAAGGCTTCGCGGAATATCATATCGGTATGAAGCTGCGGCTTGAAATGAGAAGGTAACCAAGGTCTTTATTCTGTAAAGTTTGCGATAACTCGTTTGAGGAAAATACCTGAATTCATATTCAATCGATTGCTTTCACTAAAGTACATTAACAATCCAACATGTTGCCTGAGCAATGCTGTACAACTACTCATTGATTTAATGTGAAATGTTTCACCATATTAAGAAGGAGATTCTCAGCAGAGTTGAAGAGAATAGGCACACGTTGAACACCATAGCGGAGAGGCGTGCGAGATGGATTGGTCATGTGTTGCGACACCAATGTTTCCTGCATGATGTATAGGAGCAAATGGCCGAGGGATCGATTGGCAGAGGATGACCTCGCCAGAAGTACCTAGACCAGATTTGCTGAGATATGGGCTGCAGCTCTTATGCGGAGTTGAAGAGAGTTGCTGAGGACCGAGCGGAGTGGAAGAGGAGATGCGTCGCCTTGCTGCAGATCAATCATTAGATTGAGACCGGAGAAGAAGATTAAGAATTCTCTTATTCTTCTGTTACTTTATTAAGGACCGTATCCCGTTATTTCTCGGAGCTTGTTCCTGGGATGTAGATGTCCAACTATCTCGCCATCTTTTGGGTGGGTCTTCCTAGAAATCGATTGCCTGTTAGTTTATTTGCCGCTATGCTTATCAGTCAGAGAACAGGCAATCTCCACATGATCTCTTTAGTAACGTCTTCTCAGTCTTCCCGATAGGGATAGCACAAAATCTTCGACATCACAGATCTTCCTTATTTCGGAATTTCTCACTCTGCCTCGAAGTGTCGTTCCCGCAATGGATCGGAGAGTAATTTTTTCTGTGCTTCTTAGGAGATTTTTTTGTTTTGATGGTGTCACCCCTTGTCTTAATTCCATGCGTCATTATAGCTCGAACGCAGGTTTTGTAGATAAAGGAATTATAATTATAATTTTATCGCTTTAAGGTGAAAAATGTAATAAAGTAAAGTTCTTTAAAAACTCTAACACAATTATAAATTGTACAAATTAAAAGTATTTACACTACACTATTTTTTATTTACAACTGAAAATAATGTTATTTGAGAAGAATACAAAAATGTATGGGCGATATGGTATTATAGTATTGTTATGTTAAATTTTAAGTTAAATACTAATATCTTCACAGAACACTAGATAAAATGTTTTATCTAGTACCTACCTACTGCATAAATTATTAGCACCTGTGGGAATGATTCATTATATATTTTATATCATTTAAATTAATTTACATAAAAATTAAGTCTTTCCATTAAGTTATATATCACTCTACAATGAAACTATTAAAAATACTCTTGACTAGGTAACTAACATAAAATTTAAACGAAAGATAAGAATATATTTACTCAAAGTACCTACCCATATTTTGTTGTGACTGATTTCGTTATCATATATTTATTTTTAAACCGTTCGCATGAAGTTCTCAAATATTGCGTAAAACTAACAAAAAGTGAGAATGTGGCTTACGCATTCCATTGTTTATAATTCAAACCGTTGAATGGTTATCTGTTACTTGATTCAAGCACAAATATGTCATACATTGTAATTATTATGTAAATGGAATGATTACCGAGTCCGGTGACACCGTTTCATTAAAATTACGAAAAGATAAGTCAAGACAAAGATATTATATATTAATGTGGATGTTAAAAAATACATTGTATATTAATGATTTATTAAATTTACATTAAAATTCATGTTTCCATAACTTTTTGTTATGTTGAACAGAAGAGACATTTTCGCTTTTCTACGGTATCATGAAAAACTGTTAGTTTATTTATTGTTTGTGGAACAATGATGTAAAACTCCATATTAAATAATTAATTGGAATGAAAACGTCTCTTTTCTACAAGTTTTATTATATTTTATGTGAATGAATGGTACAATAACGACGTTTTTTTAAATTATTGGATTACATTTCTAATACACTGCGTTTCTTTTAGAAAAACTTAAGGCTTAGTTTATTTATTGTTTATTTAACGATGATGTAAAACGCCATATAAAATAATTTAAAGGAATGAAAACGTATATTTTCAAGAAGTTTAATTAAACTTTATGTGAATGCCATATTTCGCCTGTCTAGGGTATATCAAATGTATCATAATGCCTTCGACAGGCGTAACATGTCATTTACATAATTTTTAATAGAACTTCTATAAAACAGACTTTTAGATATGCTCCCACAAAATAATATATATTTTTAGATAACGGACGATTACATCAATATGTGATACAATGTGGAGAACCATTGTTCAAGAATCAATAAATAATAGATAATTGTATGACATTTTCTATGCTTAATAAGGGGCTGCAACGTTCCTTAAAATGTCGGATGGTCGAAAAGGTAATAAAGTATTAACAGGTATTGAAATATCAAATTACATAAAAATAAATATAAAATAATGCTTTTAGTGTGTGTTTCTTAGAACAACGTATTAAACGAGCAGTTATTGCTTACCTTGCGAGGTAAGTGAGAACAATTCATATATTTATCTCTCTAAGATACATTACGGATACGCCCACCTTATTCCAAAAGTTTAATAAAAGGGTTTAGTGTAGTTTCCATTTTCGCTGAGTTCCCAGCAAATTACCCGAGGAACAATAAAAATAATTGCTTATATTTACTGAATACTACGCATGTAAGTGAAGTGATGATTGCATACTGGTTATATGACCCACTTTCGTATGTCAATGCGTGCCATGGCCAAATAAAAATCGAATATTATGTGTACAGCAAAATGTATATCGATAGTGAATGCTTATTTTGGCGTTCATTTTACCCCAAAATTCAACCGTTTCACTTGTTTTTATAATGAGACATTGATTCTGCTAACTACTTTTTATACGAGTTTAACGTGATATGCCATACAAATGTAAAGCTGAGCTTTTAGTGATAATGTGAAATACAGTAATACTAATAGGGTAATAATGATAATGTGAAATAGGGTAATATCAGAGATTCGATTTTCTCTTTATATTTTAAAATATTCAAACTGAAACTGAAACATTCTAATGAAACATTGATAACTCTTTGGATGCAATTGTAGCGAATTCGTGAATACCATTACGATAAGAGCAACAAAGAGATAACTGATGTATATTTTTATTCACGGTGTTATATATGTTTTTTCTTTGAGTTTTTTTTTTCACCCTTTACGCCGATTTGGCTCGCAATGTAAAGAGCTTTTCAACAAAATTATAATAACATGTTTTTAATTAAGGTATTTTTTATTTTACGTAAGTAGATATTTCAAAGCAAGAGTCCGATGTAAAAAACAACTGTCGCCAGTTTTGTTAGTCGTGAACATTAAAAATAATATTTTAAGTATAGTGATTAAATTAATTTCTTCACACAGTTATTTGATTTGATACATTTTACGCAATTTAATGAATAAAGTAACGAGAGTGGGTCTACTTAATAAGGTACCCGTAAGTACGCAGGGACTAGCCTTGTTTTGACACGACAATTTCACATGCTCCGTGGAGGCAAGATGACGCTTGGCCAATAAGTAATTCTAGTGGCAATCAGTTTCGTTGTGATCCGCCGATAAATGATCGCGGATGGGGCAATGGCTGGCACGTAGCTGTACGTGGACTGGACGGACAATTGCTCCCAAGTGAAAGTGTCATAACAAACTAATGCATTTGCATGTAAGCAGCGCTCCTCACGCGCTTTAGATTATTTCATCGCTCCGTCCGTTAGTGGCACAACTCGAGGACTCGTATAATTAAAACTTCGGTCCCTTAGCACGCCCGGCATTCTCAACGGACGTGTACACAGAACACGTCCCATTTGCAGTAAACACGTGTATTAATCTAATACATTAATTTTGTTTACCTTTTCAACTTTTGACAAATAGCGTAACCTTCTTGGCGGGTATTTGTTTTTATAAATAGTAGTTTTACGTACGATTAACAACTTCCTTTTAGATACAAGAAGATAAACATATTAATATACGAACATAATCTTTGTTTTGTACTATATTAAGTATTTCGATTATAAGTAGACTTAGGTTGTTAGAATTAATTAACATCCATTAACATGAAAAATGGCTACACATCAATAAAGTAATAAAGAAGCTTCATAACAACATAATATTTTTATATTGTCGTTCTATTAATTTGTCAGGGAATTTGTGTACGCATAAACAGATTAATTGTTTATTTATTACAACCAAAACTTCATAAACATCTTAATTACAAATAAAATAAAACACTGTGAAAACTCGCAGATTATCGTGCATTATGATAACAAGTGGCAAGACTCCATAACATTGCTGATTCTCAAACATGATTTTACTAGTTGATTACGAAAATATTACATTATTATTTAAAAATCTCGGTCTCTAAAACAACACAGGAATACTCATGTTTTCTGATATATTCAATTCTATTCGAATATCATATTATGTGTATTGCTATTTGTATTTTTACTTTATATTTTAAATAAATTTCTTTAGATATTGAGTTAAATTATACTAAAACTTTAACATATCTCTAAACTATAAAACCTGAAAAACAATGATAATATCTATCATACTTTTATACGAAAGTCTACTTCGTATATTTTCACTTGAAGAGCTTAATTTGTGATGTAATATTTAAAAAAATAATTAAACATACTTGCATATTTTGTATTAACGCCAATTTATTTAGATTTTTAACACTAACAACCGGTTTCGTAGGAACTGGGCTTCATAAGGATAACAAAAACAAAACTGTCAAATTAAACATACAACAAATTAATCAAACAAAAGAATCTGCTTGTTTTGTTAAACCCGTGAGCTCCGCTTGAAGCTTTCGTAGTTGTTCATTTATTTCTAATAATGTTACTTTGTTTTCAAAACGTTTCAGCCTTTTTGCAATTAAATAAACCAGTAGTTTTATTGCGGCAAATTTCATTACTATATTATACTGAACAAATATAACTACGAGTAATACAGCGAATTCCCAAATACCATAGTACATTGTTATTAAATAGAAATGTAATATGTTTACAAGACACTATTTCGAATTGCGGTAATTACGATATCAATAGTGACTTTCTTCACAAGTGGACACTATTTGGGTCACTCACTTTTCTGTTTCACGATTGACCTCTAACTTTCGATGTGAAATATTTTTTCTATACGTTTTTTTTACATTGTAATAAATCACTTCCGAACCAGAATAGCGGCGTATAAAGCACGTTCCTATTTCGATTCCTGTTTTAGCTCGTACCAAATAATTTTCTAATAGATTAAAATCTTATTACCAGCATGTCGATGATAGATAAGTCGATGATACGGGCCTCAGATATATATTATAGTACTTGTAGATACTTAGTATCGAGTTTTTTTATATATATATGCAGATTCAGAATTTTGTATATCTGTTATTTAGTTTATTAAAAAGAACACGCTATTATTATCTTTAGAACTATAATTTATATTGAAGTTTTCAGATTATTGAATTTCACCTAATTAGGATATAATATAATTAATATATTTTGGTGTTGCTCTAGCAAGGTGGAAAATGTTAAAATTAAAATCTTTCAGATAACAATAATGATATAAAATTTGATTTGATATGTAGAATTTTTCATATGTATTGTAGTTTGGAAATAGTGATTGCTTTGCTGGTTGATATTATCGGAGGAATGGAACCGATATTTTTTGAGACGGCATATGAAACAATTCAAGTGAAAAATTACCGTAGAAAAAAAAGTGTACGTAAAGCATACACTTAGAAATTACTTTGCAAAATATTTATAGTTAAAAACTTGTACGTACCACATTTCAAATGTTTATCGAATATAATTTTTTTATTATTTTTTATAAAGTGTAATTATAGTGAAGCATGGAACTGGCAAAAGAATAATGAAACTAGAATAAATGCAGTAGAAATAAAGGGGAAACTTGAGAGGTATATTAGGACAGAGCAGTGTTGGGGTTAGTTCTCTCTGCCTTACCATCTGGAAAAGGCGCGATGGTTAAATAACTATCCTTACATACACTTGTCTCCATTCATGAAAAATTTGAAAATACGTAATATGTTGAAATACATATTATTTGTATCTACAGAAGAAAACATTAATGTAGATGTTTAAAAATAATTAGAGCGTGAATTCCAATGGCATTTACACTTGATTGGTGTTAATTAAATTCAACGTAGGATATATAATATTTTACATGATTAGAGAGTAGAATAAAAAAAAAGTACTTTTTACTTTCTAAACGAGAGTGAAAAAGCATTTCTTTGAGACTAAAATTATACTCCGGTTATTTTGCTTTCGATTAAAAAGTAATGATGTCAGTATTTTTTTCACATGAGACCAGATATTGGAAACCAGTACAATATTGGCCTGGATATGTCAGACAAGTTTATTTTGCTAAACGAAATTCTAGCCAAGCATTCGCATCAAGCGTTGGTACACGATTCTTGTAAAACTGGATCAAAACAGATGATTCTTGAATTACGCCAGGTATATCCGTTCGGTCGTATGTATGAAAGTGACCACTGGCAAAGGTGTATATGGGCACATTGAGTACGCGTTTGGAAATACGGCCCAAAGCAGATTAATTTAATTCTTTTCGGAGGCTGATTAACTAATTGCTCAATTAAACCCCAATTGAACTGACAAATAATTGTTATCGCTGACGTACTCTTACTGATGATATCAAAGTTGTAATGTCGACGCGATGACGGCGTATTGTGATACAAAATGATTGTTATTCGTGATATCTCTCATATACACTTCAGCACATAATATAAGATTGATGTTAATAGAAACTCTCTTAATTCATTCAGTAAAAACATTCATTTGATAATATCTATCATAAAAATTAAAGATATATTGCATAGATAAAGTAGCAAAGCTTAATCTATTCATGGATTACGTATTTAAATAGATGGTTGTATAAATGCAGTTTTGAACCGCGAATGGATAAGTTAATAATAATTCTGACCACATATCGATTTAGACTCTCATTGTGTGTAACAATGGAGTGTAAAGTGGTCGTAAGATGCCAATCAGCTTCCAGCAAACAAACGGTCAATGTGTATTTTTAATGCACACCTGTTTACACGGTTATGTTGTTCAGATAGCTCTTCATGCATATAATTGAAATTTTATTAATATATAAAATTTGTAGCCTAAATTTATATATTTTTTTGAAGCAGGAAATATAACACGGAGTGTTTTAATTTACACTAAACCATTTCTAAAGCTGTAGGTTTAATTCCAAATTTTATTGTTGATATACGTAGATGAGTTCATATCCAAGTTTATGCTGACATGTTCGAACGCGACTGTGAGATTCTCAGAATAGATTTATTTTTTATTGCACCGCTAATAAAAATAATGAGATGAATGTGCAAAATAAAATATGCAATAGTGTTCAAAGACTTGCCTTCTACCGATTTCCAAGCTCAGCTCAATTAGCAGGAAATTCGTTTGCATTTTGATCATTTAAAATTTGGGAAACTACGTCATACTTTTATCTCTTAAATACCCCAATGCTTCAAAACCAAAGTCTTTAACCAGTGCGTCTTGCCAGCTATGAATTACGGAACAGAGACGTGGACGCTGACAAGGGGTCTGGTATTCAAAATCCAAGTCGTTCAGCACGCCATGGAAAGAGACATGCTTGGAATAAGAATTCGAAACGAATTTATTTGACAACAAAATTAGGTGACTGAGATGGCTTTGAGGATAGACTGGGTAAAATGGCGGTGGGATGGCCATATTTGTTGGAAGACGGCCGATGGGGGAGACGGGTGCTGGAGCGGAGAACGCGAACAGAATTCCGTAGAGTTAAATGTCCCGCTGCCCGCTGGACCGACGATGGTATAAGGATTGCTGGACCAGAATTAATGAGAACGACGATGAATAGAGGCAGTGGAGTGCTTTGAAAGAGGCCTACGTTCAGTAGTGGACGAAAAACGGCTAATAAGTAAGTAAGTTATTTAAAATTCGTTCCATCTCTTGATATGATTTTCGTGATTATTAATAGGAAAATATCACACTTTTTATTATTTTGTATCGTTTTTATTTAGTTGTGCGCAGTTCTGGGCTCGGGTCTGCAGTACCTTCTGCCTTTGTATGGTGAGCGAGCTACTCAGGCCTTGGATCTCCTGTTTTAAATTCATGCGAGAATTCGGTAATGGCTTCTTATAACTCTATTCTCCGCGGAGCGCGGAGCTAGCTGCCACTAAATGTATTTCTCTTCGCTGCAATCTGAATGTATTCGCCCTCGCTGGTATTCCCAACTCTGCGGTCCTTTACCTTTATACGTGCTTGTTTTGTAAATATTAAAACACTGTTTTTTAAAAACAAAATGTTCATCTGATTTGCAGATTTAAATGACACGATTATATATGTACAACACACTGCTTTAAAAAATCATTTTTATCGTTACAAATATTTCAACGCATGGTCAAGTATGAATATCGAAAACTCGTTCTTTTGTGAAGAATATTATTTTTTATGTAAAAACAGGAATAAAAATAAAACATAAAAGTGAGAACGGAATATAATGCATACAAATTGAAGATAGAAGTCTTGTTTTATTAATGCAATGATTGTTTAATATACTAAAATGTCATCAATAGGATGAGACAGACATCGGTAAGGTGCTTCAAACCGCGGACTTTGTGTTGAGGTGAGGATGCTATATGAGTACCTCGGCACATCAGACCAGCAACAAATGCCAAGGTCACCTGGCAGTGCCTCTCTTCTCGGGATATAATTAACACAGCACGAGAAAAATTATTTGTTTTAATTTCTTTAGTGCTTCTACGGTTTTCTTCCGTGTTTAATGTTAATTGGCGTGTTAAAGTTCACTTTGGATTCAATGCAGTCTTGAATATTTAGATAACTCATTGTCATTCACATCTGGATCATTTATTAAACAATACAGTGTGTAAATATTAAGAGATCATATTTTAACAAGTATTTCTGGATCAGAACACGTGATTCATTAGCCATCACTGTTCATTTAAATGTTTGTATGATATGTTTAGAGAGTATTTTATTTAAAATAATTTAAAACATTTGCGTATTTGGTTTTTACTCTACAATACATACATTTTTTTCTTGTATACAACAGGTTTGAACCCAATTACTGTATACACATTATTTTTATCTATTATATTGATGATTCTCATGACCTATGATAGGTAGCCAATCTATCGCCATTTTATTGTCAAGCGAATTCTACACCAGACCAAAGACAGTGTGACAATCACACTGCCATCGCCGGGAATCGAACCCGGGACCTTCGGTATGGAAGTCAGAGCTCTTACCATTCTGCCACGAAAGTCGACAATCGATCGTTTTTATCGAACCAACCGGTATTGCTCACGTCGGAACTTTGTCTCATGAAGCTCCAGAGGGAGCGATACAGGTAGCCTCGATAAAAATAAATAAAATAGTGTAAAAATAAAATACATAAGTATTTTTAATATTGCCATACTAAAAATTAAGTGCTTCATACGAATGTATTTCATTCATTACCAAATTCGAAGTCCAACTATCGAAAATTTTATTTGCTAAGGAATATAAAATGAAAAACATACATTTTAATAAGAAATGTAAATAAAATTATACACCACACAGACAAGCTTAATAACATACAAGGAGAATGATGTGTGAATTTGTGTTTCCATATATATATATAAAAAAAACAATGTGTATGAAACTGAAGGGGCTGACGCAACTGCTAGACTCAAGAACTTTATTTGTTTAACTTGTTGACATTTGCCAGCTTTTACGTTTGTCCATCGTCCGTCGTCTTCTTCCAAGAGTCATTTCGTCTAAAGCAAACACTTCGAAAATGTTTTCCTTAGAACAAATTTCCAAAATTTAGATAGTAATAAGATTATGTATTGCGTACGTATTTTCATACGTACATTACCGCCTGAATTTACGAGTGTAGGCAATCTGACTATCACGACACGCTTAAAGGAAAATAAAGTTTGTAATACTTTGGAAGAAACCTGTCAAAATAGTTTGTAAACAAATCAGATTCATGCATATGTATTTTCAATGGAATTATTATTAATATAAATAATAATAAAAAGTTGTGTTATTTTGGTGAACTTCATTCTTTGCAAGTCAAATAATAATGATATGATTATTATTATATTTAAGAAACCGGTTTTTTACATATACTATGTATAATTAAAAAGAAATATTTAATTATTACAAAAGTGAATAAAGCCATGAAAGGATCATTGAAGAAATAATGATAAAACAATTATATGTTAATGATGTAAATGGAAGCAGAAATAGAGGAAGACCGAGGAAAACGTGGCATGATAAAATAAATCAAATATTGAATGTCGGCCATGTGAGGAGTCAGAGAAATCGTCACGCGTGCATGACACGATGTATGAATGTTGAGGAAGCGAGAGAAATATGTCATCAAAGAAAAGTGTGGCAGTCCATTCTTTCTGCCTACCCCTTCGGGGAAACGGCGTGATGGTTAGTTAGTCTTTTAGTTAAATAAAGCCGTTCTTCGTCAAAAATATTGAAAATCTTGCGCTCGGTGAAGGAATTATTTACGCAAAAATAAAAGGTTAATTAACATAGTATAATTAAATTGATATAAATAATCTGTAAACAGGATTAGAATAATATTCTAGAAATACGCGATGCAAACAGAGAGGTGGGTATTTTAATGATTATAGGTAAAAAATAAATATTTAAAGTTTTAATTCCATTGGAAGGTCATTAAAATGTTTCATTCTCAAAATATTTAGTAATTTTGTATAAAGAAATAATACATGTGAATACAAAGATTTCAAGAGGTAATTTTACATTGCGTTGCTTATAAAACAGTTTATAAAACATTACATAAATGTAATGTAAAACTCAGTTGAATTTCATGGATAATGTGTAGCGTTTAGCTTTGAATTCTTTAATATTTGTTAGGATAATTTACAAGTTTAATTAATATGTTGAGCACTGTCTGTTAGTCAATTATAACATTAGTTAAAATGATATATAATTTATTATGGTAATTAATAATGAGTTTTAATTAAATATTGTTTATAATCCAGTATGCTGTTCAGTTTTAGGCACAAATTGAATGAGGAAACCGACCTTAGACACGCTCAGGCAATAATGCTTCTTTTATCATCTGATCACACAGACATAAAACATTTTTTATGAAGTAGTTTTAAATTTAAATAAGGAAATACCCGCACACTTAATATAATATATAAGAAGGATTTTTATCGAAACCCGTTTTGTAAAATATTATAAATGTTGCATTGAAACAAAACAAACAAGTAAAATAGTACGTCACAGTTTTTTAGAAGTATTAAAAAAGAAAGGTACACCAAAAATGATGATTGACATTGATATGCAATAAAAAAATGGTTTTCGGATATGATTTACTGATTATGCATATAGTTGCATAAAGTTAATATTATAATATATGCATATTAAACATAAGTAAAAGTTTACATTATTGAATGATACATTACAAGGATATTAATTTCATAAAAGCATAGTACGTTCCTAATAAAGCATGTATAAATATTTCAGTTTGAATCAGAATAGATAATTAAGATGTACATTTTATAGCGAATTATACTTTATTTTCCGTGAAAAATCACTAAGATATAATTTAGATTAATTTAAGGAGCTGTTAAAATTGCGTTGTGATTCGGCAAATTATTTACAGTAATTTAGAATTATCAATGAAACAAAATATACATTCCCTCGTTTGTTATTGCGTAGTGTTTGTATTTTTAATTATAGTGAGACTTGAAACAGACCTTATTTTTTGTATGACAACATATTTTTATACAAAACACAATAAATTACGCAGCCGGGTGGTGGTCTAGACATAACGCTTGTACTTTGGTTCAAGCCTGGAGACGGCCCGATTCCTTAATCATAATAATTAACTACTTCCTGTTCACATTGAAGATTGCGTAATAAATTCTCTATTACCATTAATCTGAAATTCTTGTTGATAAAAAAATCGAAGACATATAAAAGTATTTTATGAATTAGAAATACTCGTTAAAAATATTAATAAAAATTCGCCAAAATTTGAGAACTCAATTCACGCATATTACTAGCACTTACGATATTATTAAAAATAAATTATATAATTGTAAACCTTTTTGATATATCAAACTAAAAGAACTCTTAATTTAAGTAAAATAAATTCGAAGAAATTTTTCGAATTTTTTCGCAACTTTCAGAATTTGTCATTTAAAAAACTAAAAATGCATACATAGTTTACTTTTTTGAATATGTTGTTTTGTATGATTATTTCAGCAACAAATTTCACAGTTTTTTTTATAAACAAGAAAACGTTGTATAATATTATAAAATATTCCGATGGCAATTACTGTTTCACTTACGGATAACATCTATAATCTCTGATATATTCGACTCGTGTTATTCGATGGAAAGCATTTTTGTTTCGATAATAATATAGTTCGGTATTAAATTATTGTTATTTTAATGTTACTATGACGTCAATATAGAACACAATTTTATAATGTTACCGCCCTCTACATAAAGTTAATTTGAATATTCTCGTGAGCATATTACAGCTCATGAACGAGTAAAAACATATCATTGACTAAACCATTTAAAAATGGAATGTTGAATCTTCCGAGAAAAAAAAAACCTATTCAACGGAGTAATAATTTCAAAGCAATTAAAAAACACTAAATCCGTGTGCTAAGAATAAAAAAAATATGGTATTTTACAAAAATTGCATTGTAACCAATTAACTTTAAACTTATTCGTTCTTATGTTTCAAAAATGCGTATATCAAAATATAACAGGTCTTATTCATCGATTTCTTGTCTTTTCATTTATTCCACAAAAATTAAAAAAAGGTGTGGCGAAAACAAAACCCAATTATTTATATTTTTTCAGTCAAATTGTTCTTTGTACGCATTTAGTGACGATGACTGTAACTTCATATTTTATAACAAACAAAATGATTTTATCACACATTAAATATTTTTTTTTCATTGGTTTGTAGAAATAAGAATATTTTAGTATTTGATTCAATGCAATTTTGGCTATAATTTTCATGATTTTTTAATTTTTGAAAGATTTAACATGTTCATCATCAATCAATCAATTTATTAATTAACTATTTAAAACTATTATTTTTTGTTTACTGTCTCTTATATTTAACTGCCAGCCTAGGGTCAGAAGTAATGCGGTGTATTAAAAATACTAATGTACAATTATTTAATATTCATATCGTAAAAAAATCATCTTCTACCTGGGATGTAAATTAAAACTCAGTCCATCTCTTCAACTTCGTGAGTTATAGCTGACCGCAGAGGTTCTACAGGCGTCGATTTAAAACAAATATGTTGTTCGTTGATTGATTTGAGTAAGTGAATATTTTACCATATGAAATCATACCATGCTTAATAAATAATATGACAATATCATATCAATCTTTTTTGCTGCGTAGTTATTATTTATTTACTTTTTTTTAACTATAGCATATTTTAAAAGTTTGTCTGCATGATTTCATAAATTAAGGAAACATATTTATAACATCGTAAACAAATAGTTTTATGAATACATACATATTTATACAAGTATGCTTAATGCATTAATCAAATTATTTTAAAAACGAATATAAAAAATGATTAATGTACAATACTAAACAAATTTGTTAAATGATAATTGTAAACTTTGATGTACGTAAGCTCTAATATGAATATAAATGTTACCATTTAATTGCGGAAATAATTTTTAAAATCGTAAATTCTGCTTTTGTATGAAGCGTTGAATTTTTATAAAAAGTTTAATTAGAGATTTATTTAGAATAAAAAACCTTTTAAAAGCTTTGATTATATTATTATAGCTGGTATCAGAATGTGAGATCATACAAATTATGATTATATTAAAATGTGGATACTACATTATGATGCGTGAATTCTAGGATACAGTTCTAAGATCATAATATCAAAATATAACCGTTTAAGATCGGGATTAACACTTCTTGATTGACACTTTTTGTTGAGTCACAGCCCAACATATCCCATTCACTCTCCACTAGATAACTTCAATGTTACAAAGCTAGCGACTCGATGTCAAGTACCTAAATATACGAGCACAAAAGAGAGTTATTCCAATGCCATGAATTACCTCTTATTTTCGTTCCAATATAAAATTACTTATTGTGATGATTTTCGATAACACCACTCCACCCGTATAAAACCTTTGACTGTTTGATAGAAGTAGGTCTGCTAGACAAGTCAAAAGTGGAGCGAAGTACTTGGCATACAAAATGATATCTTATTTTGGATTTGAATAATTCTCACTTTAAAAAGACAAGTACGAGAAAAATTTCTAAAGAATAAATTAATCAAAAGATGTACTAGTTGTGTCTACTTCAATGGGTGATTGAATTTGCTTCATGCAATAATGCATTCACTAGTCATACGTTTATTATTTAAAAAAAAAACCTCAATGTAGAGTTCATTTTGTAACATGTTTCATAACAAATATTTCGTTTAAACTGTATTTTCTTATAATCATATTTTGACAGTTTAATTTAGATAACAATTATTAATTACGCTACATTTAATTATGAAGGTATTATACTAGTGATAATTGCAATAAACTTTAATGATGGCTGGGAGTAATTTTCATAGTTAAACGCGCAATTAAAACTATGAAAATGTACATATAAACCATGATACTATCATAATTAACCAATATTCCATAGGTTGAACCAGAGTTGGATTAGATATTTATATCCAAAATTAAAAACTCACATAAAAGTAATAATAATACAAAAAAACAAAAAATGTTTATAAAATATAAAAATAAAGCAATAAAAATACCCTACAAATACTGATTTCACCTCTTCTATGAACGTATTTTTGAAAAAAAAAAAAAGATTTTCTGTTAGTAATCAAATCAAATCAGTTTATTTTTCAAACAAATATTAAAGTTGAAGGCATCTTTTGAGAACAGGTTAAATCTAATAATGGTAAAATAACACGTAAAATATAATTATGTTATACAAGAAACGCATGAGATATTGTTCAACTTTAGGAATACAAGATATTCTCTAAAGTAATAGCAAAATTAGACGGCAACAACAAATATATAACAAATATTGAAATTTTCAAATGAAGCACTCACTTTGTGGTCAGACATTTTAAAAATATAAAATAATAAAACACTTTGTATTTAACCACGGTAAGAGTAAATACCGTGGATACAAAGTGTTTTATTATTTCATATTAATAAATAACCGGGTGGTGGTCTAGAGGATATAACGCATGGCTCCTGATCCAGGGGACATGGGTTCAAGCATGGACACGACCAGATTCCTTCTTCATAATAATGAGCTTTTTTCTGCTCACATTGAAGATTATAAAATAAATTCTAATATCATTGATATAAATAAATCCTTCCTTTTTAATTTTTTTTATCACTTTAGATATTTTATAGGCTTTTATGGTGGAATAACAATGAATATAACATATCTTTGAAATAACAACTAACATTGTGCTCTACCTCGTTAAATTATAAACAATGCGCCTGTAATACAAACCGATTCGTTATTTGTCATTAAAAAAAAAATTTAATGGCATCTGTGCGATCGTTAGCACTGTTACAGTAAATGGATACAAACACGCACCTTTGTCTTATGTAACCGTAATGATTCATGGTATTGGCCTAGTTTCCCCAGATTGTAGATCGCAGCACAGTCTTCTGTAAGTTGAGTTTTTGCAATACAAATCACTCAAATATCACACGGACACATTAAAAAAATATGTACCTTATACGAGTACGAACACTTCACTACTTAAACATTTTACATAAAAAACAGTGTCATATTTTTTTGATTATTGCCCCGAAAAAGCTCGATTACAAGATAATTCAGTTGAAATATTAATCAATACTTAGTTTTTATGAAAAAAATTGAATACGTAATTTGAAAAGAGAATATTAAACACTGTGTAGGAATTAGCATAAACGTTCCAAAATAAATCTTTATATCTGTCAGATCATGTAAACAACAGCAATTTTATAATATTTTTATAAATATGTATCTTTACTGAAAAAGGACTGTTCCTCCAAAACATGTCTATATAATTTTATTATTAAAAGTGTTGTAAATACAATGTGTATAAAAAATAAAAAATAGAAATAAACTGTGTAATCTACTTAATTTGGATTATAAGGATAATAAAGTGTTTGATAATTCAATCCTATTCCCTCATATGAATTTTATAGTGTTTAATATTCTCCTACCAAATTTACAATTAAATTCCACAGTGTTAACACCTTAAACTTCAATAAATAAAGGATACGTATCTTGAAAAATTCACCACTTATTGATTTTCCGAATGCATAAATATAAGCATCTTAAGATTTAAAAGTATCTAAAGTCGAAAAAAGATCTGTGGATGACTTGCATATTCGTGCAGTGTAGTGTTATTGTTTACAATGACACACATAATGAAAAGCGTGATACGAAATACTATAACATTTTTTGTTTACCGTTTTACCGATAGGCATTCGAATAAGACTCTTACTTTTACTTGGCAAAAACGCTACAAAGAAACGAACGTGCCGCGTCTATGCATTTGTAATAGATTACGTGTACACTTTGTTAGTTAATAGAAGTAGATCACTTTTACTAGATGGTCTCCTTATTGGATACCGTAGAAGCGGAACAAGTTTAGATGACCGGTGGCCCGCCTCGATGGCGACTGCAATTGGGCCAATGTTGAGGTCGCGCCGGACATTTCGCCAGAGTTGCGGCGGTAGCTCCGGTCGTACCTTGATAATGAGATGCCTCACGAGTTTCCCTTCGATGGATTATTTCTCCGTAAAAATAACGAGATGTTAATTTGGTGACATTGAAGAAAAACCTCGCGCATTGGAATGGGCGTGCGTGTACCCGCGCTGCGGAGCTCGTCACCTCATAAACCCAATAATTTATGTATTTACGTTTACGGATTTTAATCTTTAAAATAATCATTGTGAGGTACTATTATACTGTTTTTAAAAGGAAGAAATAAACATCTTAATAGATTATTAATTTGTTTAGCTGTAAAATTAATTATCGTATAATGTCTTTAGCCAAATAGTTATTTTTAAGGATTAATTGTATCTCAATACGAGACACCACGTCTGACAAATTTTTGAACTTGTGTATGTGTAATGATGATGGCAGCGAGCTGCCGAAACCGGTCGAAGACGAAAATTAATAAGTAGATTTTACACTAACAATAAACATAGAAAAAATCTTAATATTTAATTTTTATTTTCATTATTTACAATGAACTTCTACCAAGAAATTTCAATCAACAACATAAATCAATTGTGTATATGTGATTATTTTTTAATAACTTCACTGTTGGAAGGGACATCTATACTAGCGCTATCCATTAAGATAATTTGTAAATGGGTAAAAATCCAGTATTTGTCTACAAGTATTTGTATACAAAAAACAAATTCTAAAAAAAAAAAAAATAGTTATTAAATATTCATAACGTAGGGAATCAAAATGAAGTACGTTACATAGATTTCTTGTTTATTTATTCTACTGATATGAATGATAATATCTATCTTCATAGCAAGAGGCGGTATATTGTAAATGGTTCGATTTGCATTTGAATGTGTTTGATGGGAGTTGTAATTATTTTTGCATGGCACCCGTCCGAGGTATGTAGGTCAGTGTAATTTTTTTGAACGCTTAATTTATTGGATGTCCAGCGATTCTGCAACGCCGCTCCATCCAGCGGGGATGTGGCGAAATAATCACCGATTTGTAACGATTGTCTGCTCGTGTGAATGCGGTGTGCGGCTCGGCCAGAGACGTGGACTCGACACGAGAACATTTTCAAATTAAGGCCACTCCGGCTAGCCTCAGTTGGTCAAGTCCAACCACAGCCATATGGAGAGTTTGCAAGTTCAAAAAATGTCCTGTAGCGACGTTCCTGTATCGAAAGAACGTCCGAGAGTACATGTACAATGCAGATAAACAAGGCACCTTTGAAATATAATTGGAATATACTTTTGTTAATTTATGGTTTGCAGAGGCCAACAGCTAGCAAGAAGATTTATAAACTAATTCAATATATTGAATACAATAACACGGATGATGCTCTTGACGTAATATATTGAATACAATAACTGTTATTACATTGATGGGGCGTAATTGTAAAACGAATTAACTAGCAAATCAAAGAAATTATTATCGTTTATATAAATATTAAGCACGTCCTGCAGAACGTAATTAGTTATTATCGCAAGTATCAGACTGTAAGTTTGGTAAACGAATTGATACAGTAGAGCAGATCCCACTCCAAGGGAGAGATGGCAGTCGAAGGCTACGGGTCGCGAGAGTTACTCGAGGATAATGATAACTGCACAAAATACAAATCCGTGACGTAACTGATGTAATAATAAATTTATTAAGTTAAACATTTTCATCGTGTTCAGTTAACATTGTAACCATCAACTGAAAAATAATTTATATAATAAAAATAATTCACTAATTATGATCATAATTAAAAAGAGTCAAGGAAGGTGCTGCCACGTGTGCTGTTAATATAACACACGGCGCCTCTGGAAATGACACAAGTCGGCCAAACCTTTTACCACCATGGCAAAGTAAGAGAAGAGATCTGACATTTTTTGACTATCTCTACAAAACTAGCTTGCCATTGGCACGACGAAGAAGATAAGAAAATTGCTTCAATAAAAATAAACTTCTTCGTGATGAGATTCGACCCGAAACCTTCGGCATTGGCGCGCATTGTTTAAAATCAAGTAAACTATGTGTACAACATTCTTCAGTGTGTTTTTTTATACATGTTATTCAACTCAAACGCATCCCTTTTCTGAAACGAGTGAAATATTACATTTATTTCCAACAAAACCAATAAGAACAATTTATAATTAAACAAAACTATGTTTAATGAAAATGACTTCAATTTTTGTTATTATTGACCAGTTTGTCGATGCCAGCGAGCCTGATGAATCCGGTTGCTGTCGAAAAAAAGACAAAAGTGGAAGTAGTTCTTAAAAAGCGTCGTTTTATTTCATTATTATTTAAAATTACCTTTCATTAAGAGATTTCAGTAAATTCATTAGATTATCTGAAACAGAGCAACCTTGTATAATTAATGAAACGTCTGGCGCGGAGACTATTGCAAGTGTATTTTTCATAAAGTTATAGTACATTTAAAACAAACTATAATACGTTAAAATATTTTGAGGATAAACTTCATATTATTATATATGCAAATAATGGGCGTGCACATAAAAACATGTTTTTTTAAAGTTATATTTACAAAACACTATAAATGGGTCACGTGTGGACGAGTCACTCCTAAATGTAGAATTGGACTAAAATATATAGTAATAAAATAGTGTTTGACTTTTAATTAAAAGGTGCCAAACCATTTTTGAAGGCACACAAAAAAATTAACACTTTTCTAATGCTATGTTGCCTTTCCGTGTTTACAGATTTGATTAAATAATAGTATTCAGTTAGATAGCCCACAGAAGTACGCGTTATCCTTGGCATATCGTTATGTTAATAAATACATTATTAAAATATTTTATTTAAGAAACGAATTAAGACACAATAAATTATTGTAGGTACTCATCAAGTTAAAGAATATTTTTACGCGTTTATAGTGTATTAAATGTTGATTGCGAAATCGAATATAGAGAACAGGTGGTCTGTAAGTGATCAAAAAATCTGCTTGAATTTAATATATACTGAATATGTGTCTATCTGTAACACGTTTCAGACACCTACTGGGTGTTTCTTCATCGTTCTTACTGTCCTTAATTCTGTTTGGCCGGCGGCTTTTATGCTCTCAGTTGGATTTTAATCACATTCCACAGAAGTCACTGTCAACCTCAGGAATGACGAAATTATTAAAGAGAACATTTGTGAAAAAAATAATATTATACGACTTGCAACCCGTGAAATATTCACGGGAGTAAACATTTTCTACGCTTTAAAAACTTGGTTCACTGTACAATCGCAATCATAATAATTGGAATCGTACATTCGTAATCGTAATCATAGTAATAATAATTTTCTGTAAAATAGGTTTTAATTTTTAATGTAAATATATTCTTTTCACACACGTTAAATTAAAAAAAAAAATAATTCTACTTTTTATTTTTTACACTACTGTCATAGAACAAAAATTAAAATAAAATTTAAAAATAATCCACTAAAGTTATCGGGCATGCTCAATGTGAGCACTTCGAACTACTTTCGGAGAGAATTGATATATTCCTCTATTATTTTCTCTTTTATTTTCGTAATCTTTCTTGACGATTTGCGGGTTTGATTGCTGCGTTGGTTCGCACATATGGAGCGCATGGGTGAAGAAAGAATGGTTAAAAAAGTATACGTTAACGATGTAAATGGAGTACGTAGTCGAGGTAGATCGAGGAAAACATGGCATGACCAAATTAATCAAATTTTAAAGGTTGGTCATGTCAGAAGCCGGAAGAATCCACGTGCGTGTATGAATCGCTGTATGAATGTGGAGGAAGCTAGCGAGAGGTTTGTTAGGATAGAGTAATGTGGCGGTCCATTCTCTCTGCCTACCCCTGCGGAGAAACGGCGTGATAGTTTGTTGTTGTTGTTGTTATATTAACATAATATGATAGAAAGTTCTGTATAAAGGACATTTTACGATTTCCCGAAACTCGATTAGAGGGTGACACGTATTGTTTATGCCATTTTCACATTTTAAATGTTAATTAATTTTAAAATGCTCATTAACGTCATGTTTTAATAAATGTCGATATAATATAGTAAAATCAAAAACATAAATTTGAAACGGCAATAAAATTTTATGTTTTAATTTATGTATTTTTATCAGAAATGATACGGTAGCTTCAAATAAAATACATATTAACGTTTTAACTGTGTTTACCCACCTATGTATGTGTTTGCCAACTATGCTTTATACCGCGATGACTATAATAATATAACACTTACAAATAATGACTTTTTAAATACTATTTTTAATCATTACAATAATAAGATATTATTAATAATCAAATTCAAATTTAAGATTTTTGAAATTTTTTTACTAAAATTTTATTTTGTATGCAACCGGTCGCTTGTATCCAATTTGTTTTTAGCTATTATATTGATTCTCATGAGATAGATCTGTCGCCATTTTATTGTCACGTGAATTATACACCAGACGAATGACTGTGCGACAATCATATAATATATATTACTGGAAATAATGTTCCACGTGAAGTTGCTGTCATTTTGATGATTACGTGTTAATTTTTAATCATTGTATAAATAATTTATATCATCTTGATCTTTTAAACAAATGTTTTTCTTTCACCGAACTAAAACACTGTTAAAAACAAACGAATTTTTAATGATAATTAAATAAAACGATGTTTTTTAACTACTTCCACTTTTGTCTTTATTTAGACAGCGACCGGTTTCGCCAGGCTCGCTGGCATCGACAGACTGGTAACACTATTGTAAACTTAGTCCTTTATATACATACAGATCAGGGGTAGTAAACATGTGCAAGATTATTGCATGTAAGTCATGTTTACCACCCCTGAAGTCTATGTATATAAGAGACTAAGTTAATGAGTATTACCAATCTATCGACTGTTTTAACAGCCTGGCAAAAACAAAAGTAATGAACCAAAAACATCGTTTTATTTAATTATTATTTAAAATGAACTTCCATCAAGAGATTTCAGTAAAATCATTTGAATTTTTAATGCTTCCTTCGAACCGTGAAAGTCAGCCAAAATATGTTTTAGGCAAAAAAAAAAAAAACAATTTACGTAACAATTCCGAAACAGATTTTTATTTGAAGTAAGTACCGCTAGTATTATATAACTTTTACTCTCTTCTAATACTTACTGATCAGAAGAGTAGTTAGAGTTTGACTTCCGCAAAAATAACTGTTGTATAACAGTAAATTGTTCACTTTGATTTTGTTTCAGATTGATCAACGTTTTCTGCTTGAACGATCCAGAAAGCGAAAGGCTTAAATTAAAAGCTGTGCAACAAAAAATGAACACTTTATAATGGCGGTTCGAATCAATTGAAATGCTATTTATATTTTAAAAAAACCTACGCATTTATTTGACTTACAAAATTACACGTATAGAGTAGGGATTTAGGATAGAAAGATCGATAAGATGGCTCAGGAATGTGAAAGAAACATTGTGTATGCAATGCAATTGCTCCATTTGTATCACGTATAAAGGTTGTGAAACTCTTGGGTAGGTACAACAAGAATTACTGCGTAATCGATTTAAATGGCGATACTATGACAACACTCCGTTCTTCTAGGCGCGATAGGCGCAGGCGGGAATCTAAAAAGCACCAAATGTCAATACAAGCCGAGGATATTTGCTTTTATTTGTTAAAATAATCGAACAACCTACTCGTGTGTACCTACATTAGCACTGTGAATGTAAAAGATGTTTTATTTAAGTGAGATCATTTTCTGAAATAGAACTTCATTGGCTTCAATGAATGGGATTCATGGATATTTCTGGAAATATGATTTCTTTAGCTGCAAGAATACTGTGGCACCGTGCGAATTTTTATAACCCTCTTATTTTAAAATATAAACGGTATATCAAATCGATTAGGGGTTAGAACCTAACGTGATTAATGAATGAATCCGTTTTATTCAAATAAACTATGCGTTAATTAAAAAACAATGTTTACTGTATAAAAATACTGTTATATATTAATAATATATTTATTGTTTCTTGAGCAATGATTTAAAACTCCATATTAAATAATTAATATGAATGAAAACGTCTGTCTTCTTGGAGTTTTATTATATTATAGGTGAAATGATATGTTTAACCTTTCCAAGGCAATAACAATATTTGATAATGCCTTAGAAGGGCGAAACATGTCATTCCATCTAAAATATAATTAAAATCTTAAAAGGCAGACGCTTCCATTCATATTAATTATTTAATATTATATGTTAATGTAGCACGATCATTAAGATTTATAGTAATAATAATACAAGTAAGTAATATAATACAAGCAATATAAGATTATTATAAAGATATTTTTGTATGTTAAGCGTGGACATTGCACGTAATACATTTTTATTGAAAAGGTTTATGTTTAAAAAAGTTTTGAAAATACTGTAATAATTGGTAAAAAAGATGAGAATAAATTGTATACAAATATAATTTATTCTTTTGGTGGCTTCACAATTCATAATCCGATACATCAACTTCGAAATACAATATATGAAATCACATGAGAAGTTATATACAAATTAACATACAATTACTTGTCTAAGAACTCGCTGCACGCACATGATTTATTCACGTATTGGCTATTTCGTCGAGGTTGAAGTGTATTAAACAAACAATTTCGTGTCATTGACACTCTGCACACATAATTAATCTCAAGAATCACCATAATAAAATTACGCATATAAGCAAAATAAAACAATTGGTGAAGTAGACTACGGAGTCACCGAGTTCACCGAATGATGATTTGACGAAATACAAAATTTAATGACACATTTGAGTTAGCAGATTATAAATAAACTAAATTAGGCGATGTTGCAATTAAATTTATTTTACGAAACATGTTTTTTCCTAAAAAAAACAGTAATTCTTTGGTGGCACACTGCTGTCGAAACCGACCGTGAAAATTATATGCTTTAAAAATAATAAATAAAATAATTTTTATTCAACGAGTTTTTGATAAACCAGCATATCCGTAAACTATCTGAATGTAGTAATTAACTCTGATGCATGCTGCTATTATAGTTCATTAGCCGTTTTGTCATGTCCTCAAAGCGAAGAAACGTTATGTCAGTATGTAAATTTATAATTAATATATTATACACTAAATTATGTATCTATCTATCAATCGACCATTTAAACTTGGCAAACATTAAATTTTAAAACCATCTTGACATTTTTATTTAATCTTTTTACTATATATACTCGTATATTCAACAACAATTACAATCTTACTTAATTTTACGAGTACCTAGCAACTGTATTACAGTGTTCTCAATTTCTACAATATATAAATATGTTAAATATAAAAGATGTTGCTGAACGTCCACAGTAATCATCAACACGAATTTTGATACTGATCTAGCAACACTGGACAGTGACAAAAATGCATTTCTTCTATATTTCCCATCACTTTTTGCTACGAATTCATATTTTAATAAATTTTGAATATGGTGGAATGGTTAAAGTAAAATAGGCACTAAGTACAAGCAAAAACTTCGCATTCCGTTTCGTTCTATATGAAATTGCATTCCTAGTTTTTTTTGGTTCTTATTGACAATTTTACATCAATAATTCATTTTATTATAAAAAACATATTTTTGAACATTTAACGATTGCATTTTTGGACTATACACGTCTATATAAAATCTAAATAAATATAATAACCGAAGTTCAATCCGAAATATGTTTGTGAAAAGTGAAAAAAATGTATTGAAAAAAGAACGATTTTCAAAAGTCATTAAAACAAAAAACATAATTTGAATATACGATTGTAAACAAATAAAAGTTAATTTGCATGCCCAAATCACTGAGTTTTACCCTTAAAAAACAACTTTTTGTGCATTTCTGGTTCTGGTTGAATGATATTACGATGATATTAAATTAAGTTTTTAGGATACGAATAGCAAATGGGCGGTCGGCTATGCTGAAGCGGTTGCCCTCACGGCCAAGGCCCAGACATACACTGTTATTAGACGTTACACTTTATTTGGGTCTCATTAATGCTCATAAAACTTCGGTCGTACCTCATTTCCGTGGTCTACGAATGATATTATTATGATACGAAATTGCATAATTCGGGCTTAATGTTCTGTAGGCCATTAAATTGACTGCGATCTCAATGCCAATAATCTATATCCATGTGAATATTTCACACTGCGTATATAATGTGTTAAATCGTGGCACCTACTCTACTACAGATCACAAAAGACAACACTATAATCTAAATGGTCGATTCATATTTATATTTGGGCCACAAAATAGTACTGAGAAGAGAAAATCAATCCCCGAAGAATTGGTAAGGGGTGGGCTGTCTTACGTACATTAGACCATATATAAAAAAAACACGAACCACCATTAAACTTAAACGGAAGGTGTTGGACTGCTGCGTCCTACCGGTGTTATCTTAAAGGTTTGAAACGGTAACATTGTCTTAGCAAAATGCAAATAAATTGAGAAGTGTTCAAAGAACTATGGAAAGAGCGATGTTGGAAATCAGTACAGCGGACAAGGTGAGAAATACCAGTCGGACATCATCGGAACAGTGGCAATGCTAAAATGGCGCTGGGCGGATCATGTCGGTCGCAGCTCTGACCATACCATAGATGGACAAAATGGCTCCTTTCCTGGTGTACTAGAACTGCGACTCGAAACCCAGGACGTCCCCAACTTCGTTGGATGGACGACGTTAAAAAGACCGCCCGTACGACATGGATAATTGTGGCCCAGGATCGACATACTTGGAAGTAGATGGAGAAGGCATACTTCCAGGAGTGGACGGATATTGGCTGATGATGGTATCATGTGTTATATAAATTGTGATAAATATAATGTCATACTATTTTTAAATAGCTCTAACTTTAGTGTTATAAACTATTAGAATCTTTGATAAGAAGCTATTACTTGGTGGTTGGACATATTTAACACTTAATTAAACACTTTTCGTACTTGTTTTTTTAAAACTTTTTGTACTGTTTATACATACGCAGTATGTGTAAAGCCCTGAGGAAGTTCGCATAGAGCGAAACCGGTAGACCGTCATCCTCACAAATAAAGTGGCTGTATACCAAGTACAAAAAGTGTTTAATTAAGTGTTATTAGAATCTCTTCTATTTTAAATTATATAACAAGTTGATATTAAAGAATCGTATCCGAAACATGAAACGAAAACATATGACTACCTACGTGGTAGTGTGGCAAGAGCTATGACTGTCACATCGATGTTCCCGAGTTCCTTTCCCAGTGATGTCTGTGTGATTCTCACAATGTCACGTGCCAATTAAATTGCGATAGATTACCCACCTACCACATATCAAGAGTTTCAATATAATAGCTAAAAAACAAATTGTATACAGTAATTGGATTCAAACGATCTATTGTATAAATAAAATAATGTCAGATGGTCCTGAAAAGATCTATAATAACAACCGGGTTATATTGGATACACTTTTACTCGTACATATTTTGAAATTAATTAATTCGTTGTGATTTTTTATGAACTTCAAAATATAAACATTTGATGTTCTTTCCAAACAAAATGTTATTTTAGAATCATACCTTATTTTTGCTGCAGGGTTTCAAAATGACTTCTCGCTTTCTTCCAAGAGACGAGCGGAGTGTTCTTCTAAAACTCGTTACGAGTTTAGAACAATCATATTAACACGAACAATCTCGATCCAACGAAGCTGGCGTGTGGCAAATCTGAAATTATACAATGCGTAGTGAGTTTTGAGAAGATGAGCAGGTTAATCAATACTAATATGACTAGTGCCATTTTTCCCTAACAACATTTAAAATCAAGGTTTTAATACTATGACATTTACACAAAATGTTATAGACAACTACAATAACAAAAAACAAACTATTTTTAAATCTTTAAAAACACCAAAGAACTCCTGTATAGGTACTCGTATTTTTAATACCAGACACACGAAAAATTTAGTTTCAATTACCCAGAGTATTTTTTAAAGAAGATCAACACACATGGTAATTATAATGTGTGTTACTGATCAAAAATTTTATTTTTGGAATTATGTCGTTGAAAATACATCTTAATAATAATTTTCAATTGTAAATAATTTATAAACTATTAAATTATAAAACTTTTTTTATGTATCACAATTATATTTTTATTTTTCGCGACAACTGTTTCGTCAACCTATGTCGACATCATCAGGTGTTACAATAATCAATTACATCAGGTGTTACAATAGTTTATAATGTTAAAGTATCATAGTATTTCTGCCAAAATAATAGACTATACATAAATTATTTATAACGCGTCAGTTTGTTTTAGTTATGTTCACAACGTTGATAAAAAATATTATTCCATTTGTATAGTTCCTTCCTAGCTTTGGTCGCTGCCTTTTCAATCAACTAATCTGAGGCATTATAAGCAGGTCTGTGAGGATACATGAATTTATTTATTGTTTCTAGATATAATATAATGCCTTCGACAGGTGAAACATGCCATTCCAAAAAAATATATAATAAAACTTCTAGAAGCCAGACGTTCTCATTCGTATTAATTAATAATTATATGTGATATTATAATAATAAAAGATGCTATTATATAGCAATTGCTAGCCTTACCCATTCATAAATATTGTCATATTCTGTTATACTGACGATGCTCCGGCGGGAGCAAAATCGGTTGGTGTTTATAACGAATTCAATGGTTTATATACAAATTTTACAAGTGTTTTATTACTATATTTGATAAATATTGTTATATATTTTTTTTTTATTCTAAGTCATATAAATCACCAAGTCGACCATAAGGAGACTCCATGTAGCACAGAGGATACACGAAAGAGCCATGCTACACGTAAGACTCTCAGACCGGATAAGAAATACTGAACGGAAGTAACAGATGTCGTCGCAAGAGTAGAGAAGCTTAAATGGTCATTTGCGGGACATGTTGCCAGATTGGTGGACGATAGATGGACCAGAAGGGTAGTAGAGTGGAGACCCCGCGAAGACAAACGAAACAGAGGGAGACCCCCCTCACGATGGTCCGATGACAGTAGAAGAATTGCTGGCGATTGGATGCAAAAGGCACAAGATAGGGATACGTAGTAGGGGGGGGGGGGCGGCTATGTCCAGTAGTGGACGACAACGGCTGTCTAAGTAAGTAAGTAAAATATAATTATCTTTATATCCTATGATACTTGTACTAAAAATCTGCTAATCTAACATTTTTAAATATTTGTACAATAATATATCTCTTGTGTATTTTTAAAATGTGCCTAAATAATGATTATTTCGTAAACGTTACATCGGCAAAAAATAAATTTTATTAGAAATAATGTTTCTGTACGAATTGACACAATTAGGAATACATTTCGGCTACTCACGATTATTATTACACAATTAAATAAATTTATAGTTTGTTCACCTTAATGTATTTTTTTTTACTGCATATTCATGTGTAGCGTTTAGCTCATGTGATTGTATTTTGTCTTATAAGCAAAAAAGCCATTGCGACAGATTACAAAAGATTCCGTAGAATTGCTGAAGAGTTCATAAATCAGATAGAAGTACCCAACTTAAAATATGTGTAAATAAAACTTTTCTCACGAAATCAGATAATAATTGCTCACTGTGCCCGCCCTACTTAGGCTATTACCATATCATTGTGTCGGACTGTAAAACAATTGGAATCTACTTGTGTTCAATATGTGTGTACTATGTTTAGTACTTATGGGTAAGTGTACTAAAAAGGTAAATAAAAAACTTGCAAACATGGCACAAAACTTTGTTGCATTCAGATGGAACGATAAGACAAATAGTTCATTGATTTGTGTTGTCATAGTTCTGATATTATTGCGTGTTTCACCAGTAACAGATTATCGGTTGAATAGATACGTATATTTGATTCATTTTAGCTCAATTTTTATTTTCTGACATAAATTTTTGGTTTCTTCAGTTGTTACGTCTTGTAATGGTTTGTGATATAACATATTGATGATATCAATCATGAAATAATTATCCACTTCGAATGAATATAGCCACGTCATTTCATTTTTTACTCGTTCTAAATTGCATCTGATTAATTATAATAAATATTTTGAAAAATGAATTTGTAGCATTGATTTTCCTTATTTCACATCTAATATTTTTATATATATATATAGGAAGCTATTTAGATCCTGTAACATTTTAATATATTTTTTAATAGTGGGATGAACAGATTTCTTATGAAGAAAAAAATAGTCTCCATATTTATTGGTATTGCTTATAAAGACTTATTTAAAATGTTAAATAAAAAAAAACACATTTTCATTCACAAAGACACGATATTCTAAAAATTATTAAATTTTATGACATGATCAATTTTATTTTATTCTTTGCTATTTTTAAATATGTATATTTTAGGTGTGACAGGTTAAAAATTGGTAACCTCAATATCGAACACGAAATTATGTAATATTTTTCTATCGATTATAAAATAAATTGATTTGAATGAAAATGATGTAATAAATTATTGTAGAAAATATGTTGTACCAATTCCACACAGTATCACAAAGGCTTAATATGGCTATATCAGTCAACAAAACAAAAAGTCTCACTATATTTAGGCAACCTACAAGATGTAAGCTGACTGTTGCTGATATACCTGTGGAGCAAGTAATGAGTTTCAGATATTTTGGAGTAGAGATCTGCAGCCATAATGAACTTTATTCTGAAGTACGAGAACAAGTCAGTAAAGCCTCTGCCGTGTCAGGGTGTCTGAAGAATCTGGTCTGGAAGAACAGGCACATGCATATCGACAGCAAGATCAGAATCTATAAAACTTGCGTGCGACCTATCATGACGTACGCTGTAGAGAATACTAAGAACATAGAAGATGAAGGTGCTAAGATCAGTTGCTGGAAAAATTCTCCGAGATCGTGTCCGCAACGTAGACATAAGAAAAACTTGCGAAATATAGTATATCGTTCAGTGGAGTAGCTCCAGAAGAAGATACTGGAGGGACCATGTAGCCCGAATGGATGGTAACAGACTTGTATATACAGCCGCTTATGAAATCCTCTTCGGACACCGCCCACCTGGAAGACCACCTAAGAGATGGAAGGACAGCTGCACCTCAACATCCGACGAGACATGATGTCTATGTCACAGATCGTCAGATCTATTCAAAGAAGAAGAAGAAGATAACACGATAAAAATATACTAACATATGTATGTAAAATATTTAATGTCTTACATGAAAAAACATTTAGAATTCTCGATTAAAATACAAATCTAACTTATTCTGCTTACAAATATATTTTGTGAAATAGGAAATAGTTTGTCATTTTTACATATGACGAATTCTAATAAGAATTTGATGAAGTGTTATACACCTAAACATGGCGATTTGCAATTGATCTCCCTTGAACGTGTGTGGAATTATTTACACACAAACAAAAGAGCTGCCATAACAAGTAAGAACCTACACATTCCAAGCACTTGGAACTAAGTACGCAAATTACTTTCCGTATTCTGTAGTAGTAATTATGAATTTGATCACCACGCCACAGTGTGATTTTATTATCCGATTCTGCGTTTATTTTACGGCTCGATTATCATCGGACGTCGCAAGGCTAACAGGAACATTTTTATTCGAAGAAATGATTAAATGGTAATTTATTGTTTTGGAGTTGTGATTCAATAACACATCACAGGGGACGTCTCAAGCATTAAGCATTTGTCTATGATTTTTCATCTATATTTACATAATGTTTCCATCGTTACTAATATTTTGTTTAGTGTGACATTGGTATGATTGATTCATAAAATTTATAAATATTTTATTAGCTTCGGATTGAATTTAATTAATAGTTTTATGAATTATTGATACGTATCACCATTAAAATCAATATGTAGTAAAATTGGTAGTCTTTTTTTATAATACTGATATTTTTTTGCATCTGAGGAAATTTATTCATTGGCGAAAATAGCATCTTTGTATAATAATAATTATCTCTGAAATTAAGAGATTTATTCTGTACATAATTTTGTTATTATTGTTGTTATATTATATTATTTTATTAACCTGGTTTTTGGATTAAGTTTTATAAATATTATATAATAACAGGGTAGGCAACGAAGTGAATGGTGCACTTAAAGTTGTCATCGCAAACAAAAACCTATCCAAAAAAGCTAAAATGGCAGTGCACAATGGTGTTCTTGTACCGACCCTTGTGTATGGAAGGAAAGCACGGAACTGGCAAAAGAAGAATGAAAGTATTATAAATGCAGTAGAAATTGTAGTATTACAGTAGAAAGTATTATAAATGCAGTAGAAACTGTGTATGATAGAGTGTCGAATGAAAATATAAGAAGTGAATGCGGTGCGAATGATGGTGTTATGAACAAAATAATGAAAGGATCATTAAGATTGTTTGGACACATGGAAAGAATGAATGAAGAAATAATGGTAAAAAATATTTGTTAACGATGTAAATGGAACTAGAAATAGAGGAAATTCGAGGAAAACGTGGCACAAACAAATAAATCAAATATTGAATGTTGGCCACGTCACGTTGAGTCACGTGAGTCAAGGAAGCGAAAAAAATATGTCAGGAAAGAAAAGTGTGGCAGTTCATTATTTCTGTCTATCCCTTCGGGGAGACGGCGTGATGGTTAGTTAGTTAGTTATATATAATAAAATAATTGTGCGCCTCACTATTAAAAACGAGTAATGAATGTAATTATTATTTTTAATTAAGGAAGATAAAATTTTAAATTATTTAATCACTTTGTTTATTGTGATACACCTTGGTTCATCAATAACTGGCAGGATATATCTAAACTGCAAGTTAAAGCCCATATATTGATTCTGTAGTCGAAACAAAACACGTTTGTATTACTGAGTGTGTTTAGTCTGTTCAATTGTTTTTAGTTTACCTAATAACATGTCATAATAATCATTATTGTTATAAGAAAATGTTTAGTCGGAGCTACATGTCTTCCATTATTGTGTAATAAATATTTTAGTAATATGAATATACGTTGTGCTATATTTAACTTTATATATTATTATGTGTAAACAATGATATTGTGATTATAATAATGATGTATAACTCCACAATAAACATTTAATAAAATTGGGTGGTGGTCTAGGGAACAGAACGCTTGTTTCGTGATCAAGGGGCTTAGATTCAAGCCTGGACATGATCAGATTCCATATTCATAATATTGAACTATTTTCAACTCACATTGGAGATTGTGTATAGATCATAAATTCTTGAACTATTGATTAATATACCCGGTGCAAGTCTTTAAAATATATATATGAATGAAAATAAAATAATTGTTGAAATTAACTTCGAGAAAAATAATAGCATAAAAATCCAAAAATGTTCGGATGCTGACCAAATGCACCATCTAAAAGAAAATTATGTTTATATTGTTATTTTATTTTATATCATTGTATTTTATATAAAAATTATTAGATTTATTTTGTGGATGTTAGACGATCGGTGGCGATGAGGTTCGCATCCCATCACACCGCGTCTCCCGCGGGGGTGAAAGATAAGGATGGAGTGCCGCATCGATTAAAGTGTGGCAGTCCATTCTTTCTGCCTATCCTTTCGGGGAGACGGGGTGATGTTAGTTAAATTTTAAAAAAATCTGTGTATACGTACGAGTTTATAAAGCAGTTATACAGTTTTCAACTGAGCTGTGGGATAACCGATGTAACGAATCAAGTTTATTAGGATTTATTTAGTAATCGAACACCAATTAAACTCCTCTATATTTAATAATGATAGAGCAATGCAATAAATTTAATTATAGTCGAAAGATTAATTTAAGTAATATTGTGTTGCAGTGCAATCTACCGCATTTCGCAATTTCTGGGACGGATTGATGGTGTTTTGCGGACAATCGTGAGAAAACATTTTTATAAAACAATCGCCGTGTTATATGTCAAGTGGCGAAACACAACTCGGAATCTCTTCGTTAAAAAGTAGTTTATAATTTTTCTTTGAAAAATTATGGCCAAGTTCTTGCTTTACTTAGAAATACGCGTGTATAGCATTTTACACGGCAGTAAATAATTTGTACATATGTGTGTACGTTAATTGACAGGTACGAACACTAATGACTACTTGTATCTCGGTATTTACGTTGTTATTTACGTGTTCATTTGTTGATTCGTTTCTTTGTTTTGTTAACAATATTCGAATATTACCTACAAGCATGAATTGTAATTCAAACATTTATGGATTATTGTAAAATAAGAATTTATAAATGATGCAGAGTTGCCTTACAACTGAATGGAATGAATTAAACTAATAAAGTAGACGTGTAAGACCTTCCAAAAAAATGGATGAACAACTGGGAACAACCTCACAGTAGGAGCAACGAAGAAGAGACTACACAGGTCTATATATAGCAAGGAATAAGAAAAATATTAAAGTTTCGTCTTGCTACGACATATTTTTACTAAATATACCGATTATCTCTCTAGTGACACCGGCGGGATGAGCAAATAGTCTGTTGAAGGCGGTCTCCTCGGAGATCGACGTCTTTCATATTAGTGAAAGTACGCTCAGAAGACAAATACTCTTGATTTTGTAGGGTATTTTGTCTTTTTAATGTCGAACCATCTCAATGCTGTTTGTAATGTCTGATGAGTAAATAAACTGATTTGATTTGATTATAATAGATATGATGAAATAAAAAGATTGTCTACAGTATCACACTACATATTTATTTGAATCCTTTAAAATATTTGACCTAACTAACTAACATTTTCATTATTTTGTTTACAACACTTTCATTCGCACTGCATTTACTTCCTATACTTACATTTGACACTCTATCATATACAATTTAGCACAGATACGTCTAAGAGATTTCATTTCTACTGCTTTTATTGTAATCATAAATTGCATATTATTTAAATATTGAAGAAACAAACAAAACGTATTTTGTGTCTCATTATTTGATGAGAATACAAAAACATAGTTAATAAATCGTGTGCGGCATTACAATATAATATAATGTAGGTTATGAATAATGTGGATGTGAAAAAAAAAAAACAAAAGAAATGTGATTACATAATGCATGACCCATTTGATTTGAAGTCAATTGTAATCAAAATATAAGATAATTTCTAGAATTATTGTATGTAAATCGAGGTCCATTTTATACATAGTAGGAAATGCGTAATTAATTAAATCGTTTGAACCGATTAAAACTGAATCGCATTATACAAGTATGTGGGGTCTGCGCTGGCCGCGCGCGCTCGTGACACAATGAAGGTTTTTGGGGTTATCGCATCATTATGCAGAGTGTCAAAAATGTTAAACTACCATTACTCCAAGGATGATTCCAATCAAGGTTGGGTAACTGCTGGACACCACGACGCGCTCTGAGTACACAGCAAACTATTATATACATATATTGTGTCAATATTTACATACAGCGGGAGGGCTCGCCATTTAGCAGAGCTAGCGGGGTTTGTTGATTCCATTTCGAGGGTTGAACATGGTGGTAATTAATAGTTTTTACTAAAAATATGAATTTTAGAAGGATGAAAGTAGAATAAATGCAGTAGAAATGAGATCTCTTAGACGAATGTGTGATACTTTGTGTATGATAGAGTGTCGAATGAAAATATAATAAGTGAATGCGGTGCGAATGATGGTGTTATGACCAAAATAATGAAAGGATCATTAAGATGGTTTGGACACATGGAAAGAATGAATAAAAAAAGAATGGTAAAACAAGTATATGTTAACGATGTAAATGGAACCAGAAATAGAGGAAGACCGAGGAAAACTTGGCACGATCAAATACTCGTAAATCAAATATTGAATGTCGGCCACGTGAGGAGTCAGAGAAATCGACGCGCGTGCGTGACACGATGTATGAATGTCGAGGAAGTGAGAGAAATAAGTCAGGAAAGAAAAGTGTGGCAGTCTATTCTTTCTGCCTACAAGTTAGTCAGTTAGTTATCTATTCTATTATTTATTATCATTCTGTTTAATTTTTCAATGAAAAAATCACAATTCAGTTATAATTAATAATGAAATGAAATGATGTTTTTAAATAACTACTTCCACTTTTGTCTTTATTTCGACAGCGATCAGTTTTGTCAGGTTGGGTGGCATCGACAGAATGGATATGCCAGCCAGCTTAGCGAAACCGGTCGCTGTAGAAATAAAGACAATAAGTGGAAGTAGGTGGTTATAAAAAAAAAACATCCATTTAATTATTTATTTTTTTAAGCGAACTTTCATCAAGAGATTTCAGTAAAATGATTAGATTATCTTCAAAACAGTTTAATTATTTAATTTTCTATGAAGTTGCCAAGACAGCTGTATCGCCAACCAATGTTGGTATCATTGGGTGCTAGAATCAGTAGATTTTAACAACTGATGATTCAAATATCGGTTGGCGAAATAGCCGTCGTAATATTAAATAAACATACGGTGATATTAAAAAAATGTTTCGAATTAAACAGTTGACAATGTTGAAGGATTACAGTGTTTCCGCCAAAACTATAGATAATGTCTACAATTTTACAATTTATTTACAAAAACACATATATTTACGTGACATTAATTTATATAAATAATAAAATTCTTTTATTTTCCGCAGAATATGTGTGATATGGAAAATTTATTAAAATAAACCACTTTAATCACTTACACATGATTTCTCTTGATTTTCCGTACATAATTGTACGCAAGTAAATTGTGATTGTGATTTTTCTTGAAGATGTTATTTAGAATTTATGAATAAGTCATTAACTCGATTCCGCTAATAATTACGTCACAGTGAATTGCACAATTGCTTTCCTTGCAATCTATCAGATACATGTGCACTTTATAAAAATTAATTTTAAGGTTAAACTGGTTTGATTTGAATTACACAAGAGTATAATTAAGCTTAATACTTCCAATCAGTTATCAACGAAAAGACATAAGTTGTTCACTTAAAATTATTATTACCTAACAAGTAACTTAAATTATTTAAACGAACATCAAATTGCGATTCAACACCCGCTCATCATTAACCCACGTTTTATAACGTGGTAAATGTCTGAATAGAATTTTTTTATTAATGCTATGCAAAATTAGAATACTGGTGACTTAGGAGTCAAACACAAAAACATTGTCTGTATACGATGTAAATAAGTGTAGTGATAAAACAAAGTTATCAACAAGTTGTTCTAACAAAAACATTAAATTATTATTTCTTGAATATTGCAATAAACTCCACTTTAAATAATTAATAAGAATGAAAACTTATTTATTGTTTCTTGAACAATGATGTTAAACTCTATATTAAATAATTAATAAGAATGAAAACGTCAGTTTTCTAGAAGTTTTATATGAACTGTTGAAGTTGAAGTTTCGTCACATTTGATAATTCCTTAGAAGGGCGAAACATGTCATTCCCATAAAATATAATAAAACTACTTATAAAACTGACATTTTCATTCGTATTAATTAAGAATGAAAGCGTTTGTTTTCAAGAAGTTGTATTTTATTTATTGGGAACGAAAAGTTTCGCCTTCCTAAGGTTTTATCAAATGTACACATTTTAGCAATGCAAAACATTTCAATCACACATTAAATAAATTTTCTGTTCAATAAAAAAATATGTTTATTTTCCAATAATGTTGATGTAAATAAATATGTTTTTTTACTATTTCTTATTAAATCAGTGTTATTTTATTTGCTTGTAAAATACGAATTAAAGTGTTGAAAAAAATAATTCAGTTTCAACATATAAATCGCTCTTTAATATTGCGGTAAAAGCGAATAAAAACTTTTAATATCTGTAAATTTAGCATTTGATAATGCCTCAGTAACGCGAAATATGTCATTCCATAAATTATAATTAAACTTTTAGAAAACATGTGTTTTCATTCTTATTTTTTATAGTTTTACATCATTGTTCAATAAACAATAAATTAGATATATACTTCTTTGTTTGTCTCATACTTTCGCCATTTTGGTTTGGTAAATCTCTTAATTAAACAATATTAACGAAAAGATTTATATTCTTCTCACTGCGGAAAGCATTATGTTAATAGCGTACCAATTTTTGGAATAATGAGAGATCTATTTGATATTCATTTTTTTATAGTACAAGGTTCAGGTTTTAAATTGGTCACGTGACGAGAATGTTTGAAACAACACCCGGCCGCATCTCCGAGGCCGGAAAAGTCGCCCGGCGGCTTGTGCGATCCGAGACAAAGCTGCGCTAAGCTGCGCCTGCGCTGTTAAACGGGTATACTCGGACGAGCGGCGCGGCTTAGATCGGGTTTGGACCGAGTATAAATCTCATTTTATTATGAGGGCGAAAGGGGTCTTCGCTGATGTCAAAAATCCTGTTTTATCCTCACTTTGTTGCCCAAAAGAAGAATAAATTATCGAAGTACATTTAGATAGTCCATTGTTTTAGCCGACACACTTTGATACTCCTACATTATTAAATGTTCAAATTTAAATGCTATCGTGGCATCACAATTTTTTTTCACGACAACTGTTTCGCCAATCGAAACATGTCATTCAAATAAAATAACGTAAAAAATGTTCTCATTCGTATTAATGATCTAAAAATATTTTTATATTGTTAAATTTTTATATTAACACAAAAATAAACTCAAAGTGAGTTTTTAATAAAAAAATATGGAAAAGGAACTTAAAGTTAATAAAAATAACGCCTATTTTATTATCACTTCTTGAAAAAAAAAATGTAAAAATTCAAATGAAATAATTAGTCTGTTTTCTAGAAGTTTTATTTTATTCGAAGATAATGACAAGTTTCACCTTGCTAAGGCATTATTAAGTTAGAATATGCCTTAGCAAAGCAAAACCCTTAATTCTCATAATATAAACTTCTCGTAAAACATTTTTTTTTATTCGTATTAATTAGAACGCATATTCCTTGATATAAATGATACTAATCATATATTTTCTTGGTAAAACTGTGTTTTTTTAGGTAAAGCTGGGTTTCATCGATTCTTAAGTTACGAATGTTTTAGAAAACGATGGAGTCTCCATTATCAGCGATAGCAAACTCCAATGGTGCAGATTGAAAACGTCTTAATCTAAGTGCAAATTTTGATAGATTAAAATTAAATAAATAAATAATGAAACCAAAGATCAAAATCGCTACTGTTATGAAAATCACATCGATCATGTTTATTTCCAAAAATCACGATGGAACAATATTCGTCAACATCAAATAAATAACGTATTCTTAATTAATAAACCTTTTTGTGTTTTATGTATACCAATGTACCTAGACATCTATAAATCACTATTTCATCATCTAACTTGGTGTAAGACATTGACCTTTATTACTAATTTATACGGAGATAAACCATTTCACGTTTTTTATAGTAAAAAAATAAATATACCTAATATTTATGCTACATTAATTTATTCAATTTAGGTAAGGTTTCAATATGCATGCAATTTTTATTCGGGGAAAAAATTCAACAAGAGTAAACAAAAATAATAAAAAATATTGCAATATAATGTTTATTTTATATTTCTAAATCTTTGTATAAATTGTTGAGTATTTCGTATATTTTATGTATTAAAAAAAAGTAAATGATTTTTTACTTGCAAAAATCATGTAAAATAAATTGATAAGATCCTGGATTGTATTTCATTAAAATCATTTATTAGAAAATTAAATGTTAAGGAGTTGAATTAAACACGTGTTTCCTGTTAAGAAAATAATTAATTTAATTAGCTAAACTGGAAAAATGTTTTAAAAACTTTATATTGGAGTAATTCGTAGGGAGATTTTCCAAAAGTCGTATGCATAAAAACCTGTATATTATTGTTGAATTGATTTCATTATGCGCATGTTAATCTTACCTCGAGAATCTCCTTGGCGTGAAGGCACGAGTTATCACAATAGCAACACTCCGGCGCGCGGGGAAACCGATCCTTACAGAGGGAAATTTGAAATTGGAACGTCTCCGGCAGCGTGCGCGCGAATTGGCGAGGCGACCGCGAATGGCGTCGGCGGGCGGTGCAGCGCCTGCCAGCGGCCCGCCGCCAGCCGACGCCGCGGGGGGACCGCAGCGGGCTCAAAGTCCTCGCCGAGTGTCCCTCTACTTTATTTCTGACTCGTTTCCGTTAACACGATAGATTAGTCTAGCAGGACAGGCCTTATCTATACAGACTGCACATGTTCTTATAAATCGAATGAATTTGCAATTATTTAGTTCCTATAGAACGTCAAAGCGAATTACTCGTATGTTTATCGAGAGCAGATCTTCGAGTTTATAAATATTATATATCTACAGTAATAGTACGTAGTACGTAGTAATAGTAAATACACAAAATACGGGGGAGTAAAGGGGTTCTAACGGGTAGTAGGGCTAGGATGGGGTATACTTTGCCGGAAAGTGTACTTCTATAAAGTATCGTAATGCGCCATGTTGCAATAACATCTGCAACACTACTACCAAGTCAAACTCATTAGCGTCCTCGAAAGGGTTTCTCAGACCCCGCGAACCCCGGGCAATGTGGCCGCTGACATTACTATCAGTGTCATAGCAGATAATGAGTGGGCGAATGGCGAATATCCGGCGCCATAAAGCCGGACCCCCCCAGCTAAAGGATGGTGACCCCTACAGAAAAATCCATCAGAGAAGGCAACGGGAAACTACTCTGATTACCTTTTCCCAGGATATTCACTACGGCGAGAAACAAGGTTTGCCGAGGTGATCGCCAATGTTGGGGGGACCCGACAGGGCACTTGAAGAAGAAGAAGAAGGGGGATCCTATTGACTCTTTGAGCGGTGCATGGTCATCACCGTGGTTATGGCCATCTACGCTGGAGGATTGATCTGATCCCAAGTACCTATCCACACCTCCTCGACTTTGGTCTCCCCTGGAAACTATGCGAAATGTTAGAGATCGAGTGTGAATAACCTCGGTGGATAATATTGATGCATAGGCCAACGTGGAAGGACACCTCGCCAACCCCTCTGGCAAGCGTGGCGTTGTAATGCCAACCACTCCCCGTATGACATTTCATACATGGAGAAGTATGGGGGAGGCCTATGTCCAGCAGTGGACGACAACGGCTGCTAAAGAAGAAGATATATCTACAGTTTATAAATGAAAGAAAATTATACGTTCTAATTATGTTTACATTACAAACACTCTAAAGATTTGTTTGACGACCTTCGTGGCAGTGTGATAACATCTATGAATACCACACTAAAGGTCCCGGATTCGATTCCCGACGATGATTGTGTGATTCTCCAACTGTCTTTGTTCTGATGTAGAATTCACGCGACAATAAAATCACGTAAGATTAGCTACCTATTATATGTCATGAGAATCAATTTAATAGCTTAACAAATTGTGTACAGTATGTTGGTTAAAAAAGCCCGTTGTATACAAAAATAAATTAAAATTAATGAATTAAACAGGAATTATATCATTATAAATTGGTTGTATTTTTTTAAATTTTTTGTGAAATAGAGGAAGATCGTGGAAAATCTAACCCGATCAATTTAAATAAATGTCGCGTTAGAAGTCGCAGAACTCGACACGATGTATAAATTTTGAAAAAGCTGGAGAGGTATGTCAAGAAAGAACAGTATGGGGGTTCATTCTTTCTACCCACCCCTTTGGGGAGACGGCGTGACGGTTAGATGGTTAGTTTAAATTGCTTGTCGTTTTATCTAAATATACCAACAATAAATGAATCAGCTGTTAGTTAAAATTAATAAATTGTGATAAATATATAATTTTTTTAGTTAATTCGGGTTACCCATATATTTTCTTTCTAATTAACCTTGACATGAACTGCGTCTTATATGCTGACTTAAAGAGGGCTACAGAAGACCGAACGCAGCGGAAGACGAGACTGAAGACTTTGCTGCAAACGCATCCCAAGGATTGAAACTGTTATAACGTCATCAATCGAATCTCTTATTTTGCGTTATGGTCATAATATTTTATTGAATAAGTTAATTTATATGTTATTATTTGTACGAATATAAAACAAATTTTAAGACTAATTTATACAATAGCAGTAAATTAAGCAAACAGAATCTTTGGAAATTCTCAAGTCGGTGAAACTGGAAGAAAACATAATAAATTATGAGATTTCCTCCATTTACTCCTTTCGCCTTAAATACTTGATCTTCCTTTACTCTTCCAAGCTCCCATTCCTAATAATATTTTCAACGCAAATGAATCATTCAATTCGCAAATGAAACATTCATTCAATCTAGGCAAAATATATCTTTTCAGATGTATGTTTTTTATTACAATTTTATGTTATTATTTATTAATTTTAAAAATTACTTTATAGTTCTTAGTGATAAAAAATAATTAAATGTACTTAAAGCAGGTTCATTTTTTAAAATTCAAATGTACTGTTCCTTTGTATTGTATCGATTTTTAAATGCGTTTTTATTAGTCTTTCTATGTTTAGTTTTTTATTATGTATTCACGCCTAAAGATGGAGATCCCCTCCAAAACATGTCGTGATATTTAATATTGTAGTGGATAATAAACAACGCTATTTTTCAGTTTTCAAAGTATATAACAATGGAATTCCACAGTGTTAATGCCTTTTCTTTCTATAAATTAAAAATTATTTGCTGTCTGCACATTAAAACTTATCGGCACAAAAATTTATGTTGATGAGACAATTTGAAATTGGAATCATTAGTACAAAAACATTTTCATTACGAAATATTGCGTATGCATAATTGATGGCGACGAGTATAATTGCGTAGATAATCAAGAACACGAAAATAAGTCTGTGTCATTTGGGCCAAAATTAAGGTGATTAGAATATTGTAAACACGTTATGCGAAATTTGTTTTGATATTTTGGCCACGTTGAATATCTTGACGTTGCGTCCAATAAATTAAGATATCTTACATAAAATACATTCTTAATGTTTTTAAATGAAGCTTATAGTTAGCAGTTGGTACAGCGTATTTATAATATATATAGCGTACAGCGGCAATACGTATTTACGTGTCAAGGTTTGTTTAGATGTAAATCGAATTTTGTAATTTTCAAAACATTACGAAAATACCCGAAAAAACAGCAATTACGGTCCGTGCAGACTTTTTGGACCGGTTTGGGATGACATAGTTCTGACCGGCCGAAGTAACGGTGAAGGATTGCCCAACAAATGAAGGAATTCGAGTAACAGTTGCGCGGGAATTTGGGTTTTGTCCTTGAATCATTGGAACTATGCGGTCCAAGGACGAGAGTGAAAGAACCCAGAGCCACGTTTTGATGTTGCACTCCCTCTTTGCGAGAGTATCAATATAAGTTATAAGCAGTATGTTTTAGTTTTCTAAGCTTTTCTGGAGTTGTATTTGTACTTGACTATTTTTTTTATGTACAAACACTCTTATTGTCTAGAAACAAGAAATCAATAATGAGTTTGTAAACAATTGTTCTTATTTAAAATATAACTGTAACCTTAAAATCACGTTTTTAAAATAATGCACTGTTGTTTTAAACGATCCCTATGAAAAGCTGTACGAGTTCCGCCCAGTCTTTTAAAAATATTATTATAAATGATAAGATAAGATTAAAGAAAATGTTTGTTTTCTAATGAAATGCAATGGTCGCCTTTGTATTTCCATAAAATATAATAAAACTACTAGAAAATAGTAGCTTTAATTCGTATTACTTATTGGAGATGGAGTTTTACGACATTATTTAAGAAACAATAAGTATGCTGTTTATTATAGTTCATTCATGGGAGAATTTTTGTATATAAACTGGAATAAATAAATTATACCTGTATCAATTTAGATAAATCTAAGACCTAAAAGACCCTTTGTGATACACAATAAAGAAATATATGATACAACTCGCAAAAGTGACTATTTAATTAAATCCTCAATAATTTTTAATTAATAACTTCAATGAGCTAGGGAAAAAATGATTAAAAACGATTTATAGGTCCGTAATTCTGTTAGTCTTATTACATTTTTAATATGTTGTAAAGGGTACATGCTATAACAATATAAACGATGTTATATAAATATCGCAAGGATCACAATAGTTAACATAAACAGCAGGTAGTAAAATTTAAAGTATAATATAATATTTATATTACTATAGCTATGGGTTCATTAAGATAGTGTAATAAAAATCACAATTTCAGAAATTAAATTTAATGTGCGGTTATAAGAATAAATTTTCGCTAAAAGCATTACACAATTACGTTAATTAGCAATATAAATTTATTGTGCATTTTTTCAAAGCCTTGAATCTCGGACTAATCGTAAAAGTACACACTTAATATTGATTCAATGGCGTTATTGGATTAGATACGTGTTAAAAAAAAATGTCAAAAAAATGACCGTTCATAGATAAATACTTATACCTTAACCTTAATATGGATCTACCTATGTAGATAAAAAAAGGAATAAATAACGATTAAAAATTGAAATAATTATTATGGATGCACATAATCATTTAAAGTTTGTTTAAATAATTAAATTATAAGGATGTTATTGTACTAAAATGAAATAAATTTGTGTGAAGATAAAGCTTTAAATATGCAATAAAAACATTCAGTAAACAAAATATAAATAATAAAAATTAAGTGGTTAAGTTCGCGATTAATTTAACACCATTTGATAAGTGAATGCTGGAAGTCCAATAAATAAGTAATTAAAATATTTATAAAAAAAAAACAAAGAACATTCTTTTGGGTGGAAACATGTGAATAAAAACAACTTACCAGTCGAATGCAAATAAAATAAACCAATGTTTAATATATATCACATATTTATTGTATATAATTTAACTAACTGACATGTATTTGGCAAATTAACACCTCGTCTCAAGGAGAGATCCTTTCCGTTAATTACATAATGTTATTAATTACATTAGTTACCTTAAATATTATGTCGTTCACAATTGTTATTTTAGTTCACTTTCTTGTATTATCCAAAAGCCTGGAAACTTCGCGGCAAGGGAGCACCAACGCGCGGTAAAGATGCAAGACTCTTTGCAAGGAAAACGATCGACAGATGTGCGGTGGCGAACCCGCCGGAACGTTTGCGCAGTGGCGAGTGGTCAGAACTACTTTTACCGGCTCTGTCTCGGGACTATTTATCAACTGGGTGTTTGCACAAGGCGCGGGTCTTTCGCTTCCGAATAGCTTCATTACGTTCTTGTCGCTGTACATATCCGAGAACTACGTCAAAGGATACGCAACTCGATTATTTTTGACGAAAGTGGAAATTTCGTAAACGTCAAGATTTTAAAAACCCGCGTAGACAAACGATTCCACGCGACCTTGTAGATCTCCGAATTGTGTTTTGGAACTTCAACTGTTTGACTGCCTCGCCGAAGTGACACTATCCCTAAACTAAATCAAACCCGGAAGCAATTTGAATGATTTTATCTTGTTTACATCTGTGTTTGAATGATTTTCGTTTTTTTATTTGTGATACAACAAGTACTAAAATAATATGAATATTAAGTTAGAAGTACTAGTAACATTTTTGAGTGTCTTGGAAAATACATATATGGCAGGCAGTAGTTTGTTGTTCATAATTATTTTCCGCGTCATGATATTTTGAAGCATGTACTTTTATTCTAGATATTTAAAAACGCACTTACTAGTTTTTGTTCTACGTAATTGAAAATAAGCGTCAAATTATTGTAGTTTGTTTGTGTTGTGTGAGTTTTTCGTTACGTGTTTTAAACAGTGGGATAAACTCACAGCAATCGATCTATTACACGTAAAAAAGTTCTAATAAACATTGATAAACCAAACTGAACGCATGTACTTACAAGCAATAACTTATCGATAAAAAAAATTACTTCAATTATTGAAATAGTAGGATGTAGTTTTTTTGTAAACTGACATCTAATAACATGTATTTGTAAGTATGAATACTTGGTTATATAAAATTAAAACTAATTAATTTAGTAATGCATTAAGCTTATTATTAAGACCTTGAAGTTTATTTTTCCTTATGTCTTCAGTATCCTTGTTATATGAAAATTGTTAAAGTTATATCATATCAAATGTACACGAAGACAAGCCAAATACGTAACAAATCTTACTTTTTATTTTAATATTTAGATATTTTGAAAATTCGTACAACATTATTTAAAATATTAAAATATTATTACTGCATTATTGGGTTATCCGAACAAGTCACCTTTACACTTTTTAAAAGTTTTTCCTTATATATGCATTAAAATATAATATTTCGTATGATTTGGTATTAATAAAATTTTATATGAAATGCTTTATAAAAGTATATAATAAATGATACGAAATATGACAGTAGATTAATATTATAGTTTTTTTTGGATAAACAAGTTCAGACATGTCTCGTTCGAAAAACGAGGAAAAATTAAAACACAATTCTGGAATTCGCGTATTACTCACGAACGCAAACATGGGTGGATGTTTGTCTAATTTAAAATCTTTGAATTTATTCCAATAAACTGGTTAGTATCTCAGTAACACGCAAAGAAGTAGTATGAACTGCTTTGAATAACCGTAATATGTTATATTGACACAAAAGTTGCAAAATGCAAAAATTAAATAAATATTAATTATTGGAACTCTATTTTATTATTAATATTTAAATCCAACATTATTTCATTAAATAAGTAATACTAATAAAATCGTCTGTGTTATAGAAGTTTAAAAATATTTATCGGAACGACACGTTTTATCTTGCTATGGCATAAGGAAATATATATGAATTTTGTCAAATTAACAATACATTGAAAATGCCAAAAGAATATTTTTTTTCATATAAAAAAAAATTGATGTGAAGATTATATTGGTATTAAAACCGGTTGTAAATAAAAAACAATATTAGTGCATTCAATAAGTGTGCAAAAAAAGAGTTTTTAAAAAACTTCATTGCTTTCGTAAGACATCCATTAAAAGTATATGATTTTATATATAATCAATCAATATAAAAAAAATCGGTATTGTGTGTGATAATCCATATAACTTTTTGGTTTCATAAGAAGCACTTAATTTGCGGTGTTACATTTATTGTAATAAAACAATTTAAAATTTATTATATAATTATCAATCTCTTTTAAACAATACTAACCAGTTTCAAAATCGATTAAAAGTTTGCCATTTTTCTCTGATGAAACTTCGCTTGCAGTGAAACGGGTTAGTAGTGTTAAAAAAATTATGTCGCGTTAATAAAAAATATGGATCTTTTACACATGGAAATGTTTGAAACAACTTATCTATTAAAAATTATATAATATTAATATAATACTGCAAATAATAAAAATACGTTTTTGTTACCAAAAAATAAATTCTTTATAATAAGTATTTAGTTTCATTCCACATGATTTTTAGCTTCGACTGATGTTGGCAGCTCGCCTGCATCATCTGGTTGTAGCTAAAAAAACAAATTCAATATATCAAAATAATATAGAATTTTAAAACCCTTTATTTTCATTATTTATAATACAATTAACATCTACTGAGAAATTTTAATAAGCAACATTAATGTATTTTAAAATATACAGAACCTGTCAAAATATACAAAAAAAGCGTAAGACCTATATTGACATACGGCATTGAGACCAGAGCGGATATCACAAGAACGAAAACTGAAGTGCGCATGCCCGAGATGTGGACGCTGAGGACAATAACAGGAAAGACTCTTCGAGACAGGGTGAGGAAGGCGGTTATCCGCGAAATGTGCAAGGTAGAATACATTGTCAGATGCGGTAGACAACGCAGAAGACACTGGAATGCGCACGTGCAGAGGATGGATTCCTCCGAAATCCCACACGTTTCCAATTGGCTGAAGAAGAATATATTTTTAAATCATATTATGCGATCCTGAAAACAAGTGAACCAAAAATATGGTGTATGACTAGAGGCAATCTCAAATAAATTTGTTTTATAATAATATTGATAACAAAGTATTGAATGTTTTATTTGTCTTTTTCTTTTTTTATATACTTTGAATATACAACAACAAATTTAAAAAATTTAAAACTACATATCAGATATGTTTCGGACAACCGGTCCTTGTTCATTAATACATATTATAAAAAACATATTTAAAATTTTTTATTTTGTTAACAAATATGATCAGCTTTGACAGAAACTTTTGACAAATATGGTCTGTCAAAACTGATCATATTTGTAAACAATATTATAATATTATATTTTAAATATATATCACTGAAGAAGGACGTGTTGTCCGAAACATGTCGGATATGTAATTGATTATTTTTTAAAGTTAGTGTTGTGTATATAAAGTAAATAAAATAAAAAAGACAAATAAAACATTTACAATACAAAGTATGGCGAACATAGAAGAAATATTGAATGTTTATTTACAAATGTAAATTCCAGTTATTAAATCTATAGTTGTAATCAGTATAATAGAGTTGCTAGTATATCGATGAATAATGATATTTCGATTAAATCTTTTAATCAATAAACTCTTTAGATTCAGGGAGGCACTGATTATACATTCAAATAAATATCAGCCATACCTATTAATCAGTGTATTAACAAGGCGGAAACAAATTAAAATAATTGATAAAATCAATTGCGTTTTATGAAGATTTTGGTACTAATATGTTGAGACTTGTTTATTGCTTTTTTAATAATGGCATAAATCTTCATTTAAAAAAAAGTGTAATGAAAATGCTAGGGTTTTTTTAATTCTATAATTTGAGTTTTTTGTCTTGCTAGATCATAGGCTTCTAAAAGGGGCGGTACCGCCCTTCAGAGGGCGATGGAGCCTTACAAAGCAGACCTAGAGCTAATGAGAGGCGTTTAGGCTGTCAAGTGAGTGGGGCGACCGTGCGTTCCTATTTAAGATATTCAAAATAACACACTTAGAAAATACTGTTTAATTGATAATTTTTTTAAGGCGATATCTATTATTTTAATGAATTTTGTGTTAATTTTAATAGAGATTAATTTTTGCTATGAAACCACTACTTGTCGGTTTGACATTTAAAAAAATAAAATTAAACACCTTTTCACTTAGTATAAACCACTTTATATGAGTAAGTGGCGTCAACCGGTTTCACTCTGTAGCGAGTTTTCTCAGGGCTATACAAAAACTAAAAAATAAAGTGGTTAATACTAAGTGAAATACCTATAATATAAAAAAAGTTTGGAAATCAATGCTCTAAATCAGAGGTTCTCAAATTTTTTTGTCCAGTAGACCCCCTGCAGATTTCTTCAATTTAGTATAGACCCCCTGCTTTCGCAAAAGAACGCGGAATTTGTTGTCGATCTCGACCTTTTTTTATTTGCTCATAGAATGTAATCAAAAAGTGTAACGTTGCAACAGCTGTAAAAACGACAACGAATTCCGTCTTTTTCCCGGATTTTTTTACTTTTGAATTTACTACTTGAACAATTTCGTAGTCCCCTATTTACATCTCATTGACTCCCATTTTTTTCCAATTGTTGTAGACCCCTTGTAAGTCATAATCGACCCCCAGGGGTCGATATAGGCCACTTTGGAAACCACTGCTCACACATGCACATACAATTTTTTAGTTTGTATAACTTTATAAAACGGACTTATTTAATAAATGCATATAGGGAACTGCAAAGGTTTATTGCTGTGATGTAATACTCGTTAATTAAATAATTATTAACGAACAATACATTGGTAATATTACGAGCGTTCAAATTTCAAGGTGTTCCAATGTGTGAAATATCCGCGTGCCAACATTATGAATGACATTTTAATTATACATATAAATTCATTTAGAACACATAAATTTCACACATTTAATTCAGTTGTAAAAAATGGTACGAAGTACTAGTTCTTCTTAATTATTTAACAATTATAATTTTTAATCTTGTAAGTTTAGTTTCAGTTGGTCTTCTTCTCCGATCTCAATCTAACGATTGGTCTGTAGCAAGGCGACGCATCTCGTCTTCCACTCAGCTCGGTCCACTCAGCAACTCTCTTCAACTCCGCATAAGAGTAATATCTCGGTAAATCTGATCTAGGTACTCTTGGCTAGGTCGTCCTCTGCCAATCGATCCCTCGACCATTCCCTCCAACACATTATGCAGGAAACATTCGTGTCGCAACACATGACCAATCCGTCCTGCGCGCCTCTCCGCTATCCTTTTCAGACCTGGCTAATAATCATGCGGGTCCGTCAAATACCAAAAATCTCGTAAACGTGTTTAAATTTTCGCGGTATGCCTGCCCACATTGACTGTGCGGGTCCATTGGAATACGATATTGACAGTAGGGAAAACATTATCAACTGTCAAAAAGCGTTTACGAGATTTTTGTTATTTCACGGACCCGCACAATCGTATTAGCCAGGTCTGAAAGGACTATGGTGTTCAACAGGTGCCTACTCTCTTCAACTATGCTGAGAACTATTTAACTCTTATACTCAGTTGGTAAATCTTACATATTACAATTTAAAAAAAACTTGTGAACATTATTCATAGCTTTATTCGCTGATATTTCAAAAATGGAAATCGCCCGTCTGGATTTTTTCAATTTTCGGAATATCTGTAACAATTGCCAGGTTTGTATCAAAGTGCAACTTTCTAGCAGGCAGAATGTGACAACTGATTTGCACTCCCCACTGGCGTCATCAAAAACAGGCTAGTTCTGCAGGCTCGAAGGTAAAGAAGTCGATACAACAATTCAACGAGAAGCGATGAATTCTTTTCATACGATATTTTAATTATTATGATGTGTATTTCCTTGAGCTGAAACCATTGACTTTGAATTGATTGTGAATATTGATGAGAATAAAACAAAACTATTTCTAATAATCCAATTTAATCTCGCGGCCACTCAAGAATTGGTTCTAAGACCTTCGCTTAAACATATTGAAGACTTTTCGTAAACAAATCGATGTTTATTTTAAAACTGTGAACGTTCAAGGTGGGTTCTTAATGTTGTTGAACTCGGCTCGACCGAGTAATTAGCTAACCATCACGACGTTTTCCGTGGGGGCAAAGAGAAGGAATATACTACCAATTCTTCTTTTTAGGCATTTCATATGACCAATCTATAAAATTTGATTGATTTCATCGCGTCACGTTTTCCTCGATTATTCTAGATTTCATGACACATTCGAATTATTCATGTGCACTTTTTAAACCATTTATTATTTTTGAATATCCGAATCATATAAATGATCCTATAATGAGGAATATACACTTGGGAGTTCACTTCTTTCAGCTGATTGGCGGCGGTATACAAAACTCGAATGTCCTGAGTGATGAAGCTCTATTTGTCCCTGATAATTACCTTCGTCAAAGACAGCACAGATTGTTTTATTTGCCAAGCTGTAGAACCAAGCTGCCAATGGTTATGCCTGTGGGTAGGGCAATCTTATTGCTTAACCAGGTCGCCTGAGAGGTCGACATATTTCGTGATAGTGTGAGTTGCCTCAGGGATGCAATATCAATGTTTATGATTCTTTATAATTCTTAATCTTTATTTTTTTTATGCTTCTCTTATTAATTCTTGTAATGTAATTGCAAACGATCTGGAATTATATGTCTGTAATGTTTGTGATTATTATTCAAATAAATGAAATGAAATAATTATTATATTCATAACAGAAAGATTTTGATAAATATTTAATACTATATTCCACATGGATTCTGAAGAATCTTACTGATCCAACCAATGTGTAAAGTCAAAAGCGGGTCATCTAAACTGCTTCTATTAAAGGCTGTAACATGATGTCATTTGGCACAGAAAAACATATTCAACTGGCGAGAAATTTACTAAAGCGCAACGGAAATTTTTTTTTTTAGACCCGTGTTATTAAAATAACTAACTTACTTACCATCGTACCGTCTTTCCGAAGAGGTAGGCAGAAAGAATGTGCCGGTACACTGTTCTTTTTCTTGACATACTTTTTTCGCCATATCAATATTCAAACATCGTGTAATTCACGCACGTCGATTTTTCCGACTCTGCCCGAAATCTAATATTTGATTGATTTTTCTTTCTTTTTTATTTTCTTTTTAAAAATCGCTCTTTACATCATGAGAGCATGAGCCAAATCGATGTTAAGGGTATTATAGCTATCATAGTGATTCTCGTGACATGTGATAGCTAATCTATCGCAGTTTTATTGTCACGTGAATTCTGCACCAGACCAATGGCAGTGTGACAATCACACTGCCCTCGCCAGGAATCGAACCTGGAACCTTCGGGGTGGCAGTCAATGCACTTACCACTCGGCCACGAAGGTCGTCATCAGGTCAGGTTTGATCGTACCACGTTTATTTCTATCATAACGTCGTTTACATGTACTGTCTTTATCATTATTTCTTCATTCATTATATCTACGTGTCCAAACCATTTTAATGAACCTTCAATTATTTTGTTTTATAACTATTTAATTCATACTGCATTCAATTCTTATATGCATTTGACACTCTATCATTTAATTTTTTTTTCTTCCATATACTCGTATATTAGATGAATTATTAATTTATTCGGCAATAAAAATGAGGAGGGGGGGGAGCACGATATAGGAAAATGAATTCAGGATGGGATTTTGAAGGATTGCAGTAAGGTAATGACGTCCATATTCAATGTAAGAAAGTGTAATAACCACCCAATTTCTAGAAAGAAAGTCTACCGTTAATTATATATTAGAAGATTAATAACTAGGCGGCTGAGCGGTTAGCTTGCCTTTTCTTAGCCGGCTGGTTTCCGGTTCGAATCCCGTGTCGAGAGCTTTTTTAAAATTATTTAAACTTTTTTAAACTAAAAATGAAGGAGAGATTTCAGTAAAATTATTTGATAATATGAATACTAACTTATGAATAATAAGGATGTTAAATTCATGTGTGAACAATTATTGTAACAATTTACACAAATAAAACTGCTATTAAGTATCGTGTTATATTTGAAGATGGAATATTAATTTAGACATTCAATATTTGATTTATTTGATCGTGCCACTTTTTCCTCGGTCTTCCTCTATTTCTGGTTCCATTTACTTCGTTAACGTATAATTTTTTTACCATTCTTTGTTCATTCATTCTTTTCATATGTCCAAACCATCTTAATGATCCTTTCATTATTTTGTTCATAACACCATCATTCTCACCGCATTCACTTATTATATTTTCATTCGACACTATCATACACAGAGTATCCACACATTCGTCTAAGAGATCTAAATTCTACTGCATTTATTCTGCTTTCATCCTTCTTTTGCATGTCGGCCATGTGAGGAGTCAGAGAAATCGACGCGCGTGCATGACACGATGTATGAATGTTGAGGAAGCAAGAGAAATATGTAAGGAAAAAAAAGTGTGGCAGTCCATTCTTTCTGCCTACCCCTTCGGGGAGACGGCGTGATGGTTAGTTAGTTTTATATTAATTTAGATAGTATAGTGAGAATAATACTAGAATCTCCTTTTTGAGGATTCGCTTAAAATATTGATACTCGTATAATGATATATTTTTGTGGAGTGAAGTATTCTCACATAACATGGATTGGATTCTTCAAACTTTGTAGGAGAGGAAAATAAATTGGTGAATCATAGCAGTGTCTTGTTTACCTTCTTAATAATGAGCTATTGCCTTACAAATTTAGTGCTAATACATTTCATCTTGGTTGCTTGTGACTGTCGACTCTATGCTAAACTTAATTATTAAGATCATTTGGAAGAATTTATAAAAACTTTTTTTTTGTCATTGAATGTATACACGGATATAAACTAGATGTGTCGAATTGAAAACATACATGCTTGATGAATAATAACGTGTTTAAATGATTTACTAATGATCAATTTGGGGTGATTTATTCAAACCGGCTCAATAAAGTACTTGAATTACGCACAATATACTATTCAAGAATTATCAATTTAATTAATTACACTTTGGATGAAAAATCAAAACGCATTAGACATACTATATGACGTAGGTTGTAATCTGAAAAGTCAATAATATAAATTACTCGTTTGTGTTGCTAAGTAAGTACTATAGTTATAATATCATTAGAAGATGCAATTAAAAAAAAAATATTTGGTCCGTTCAGTAATAATAATCAAGATTAATAAATATCAAAATTAAGGAAATCAAATGTAAAAAAAAAAATCATTATGTATTACAATACATGTTACACAGAAAGGTAATAAATATACTAATTTCTGGTGTTATTTAACGTAATTATAATGTGATATAGGAAATGACTGCATGGGATTTACTGGGTTGTTTATAATAAATACTTATATTTAAGGAATATCTAATGACAAGGAAATCAAACGAGATTTTCAAAGAATGTTATAATGAAACACCGGTTATGTAACTGAAGTTCAATGAAGCCGTAAATCAAATTGAAAAGAGTTTTTTTTGCTAATTCGTTTCCTGATGTTGACCGAAACAGTTGATTAAAACGCACGCGAAAATATTACTCACGAAAGTATGGGTGACAAAGGTCATTGAAATGTTTTAATAAGCTCAGATGTCATGTACTCGTAGCATAGTTTTCTAATATTTACATATTCAATTATCATAAACCACCAGGGTTTTGATTCTTGTGGGCGACTATGTTTCCTGATTTCGCAACTATGTAATACACACAAGCATATAATGAAGAATTGATTATATCAATAGACACATGCAATAATCAAAATGAAAATAAAACTAATTTTAATCAGTTTTATTCTATGTTCGCCATGCTTTGTATTTTAGATGTTTTATTTTATTTTTTGGATACTTTGTATACAGCAGTAACTTTTGACATAATTTGCAAAAGTGATCATATTTGTATACACTTTTATATTATAATATTTTAAATATCTTTATAATATCACTGAGTAAGGACCAGGTTGTCCGAAACACGTCTGATATTTAATATTTTTTTAATGTTAGTATAGTATACAAAGTATATAAAAAAGGAAATAATCAGTTTTACTTGTCTTATAGTTTTTATAACTTTTGGCAGCTTGTTGACCATTGTCTGGTGTATAATAAAATAAATGTATTTTTATTAGTTACAACGCACTTTTTCTAAAAAACGAAGAAAAAAATATGCGCGTCTTTTATATGCATGCATTCATAATATATCTATATATATTTTTCTTCTAGTTTCAACTGGTGTCGGCAGCTCGCTGCTATTTTCTAATACGATAATATGCTGTTAAACAGTCGAAACACTGATGCTGTTAAACACTAGAAAAATAATTGGTATAAAACAAAATATGTATAATAAGAAATTTGTATGATATTAATGTTCTGCAAAGAAATTTTAGTTAACTACATTAATATTTTGATATTTTATTAAAAAGTTTCATTACTTAAATATAATTTATGATGGCTCTTTGGGTCAATCGCAGTTTCTCGGCACTGGAAAGAGCCATGTTAGGAATAAGCCTAAGAGACAGAGTCAGAAACGATACGGTGAGAGAAAAAACAAAGGTCACTGACATCATCCACCGGGTGGCGACTCTAAAATGGCAATGGGCGGGTCACGTAGCCAGAAGCCTAGATGAAAAGTGGACAAAAAGACTGCTGACTTGGAGACTGTGGACGGCGAAGAGAAGTGCAGGGCGACCGCAACTACGGTGGAAGTATGATCTAAACAGACACGTCGGAATAACCTGGATGCAGTCTGCACAGAACAAAGTGACATGGAAGCAAATGGAGGAGGCCTTTGTCCAGGAGTGGACGGGAACAGGCTGAGGAAGAAGAAGAAGAAGAGAAGAGTTTATGATATCGACAACAAACAACATTAAAAAAATCTCGTAATTAATAATACAGAAATTTGAATGAAAACGACTGTTTTCTAGAATTTTTATTATAATTTATGTGAGTAACATGGTTTGCCTATCTAAGGTATTTGTTAAATGCCTCAGACAGGCAAAACATGCCATTCACATAAATTATAAAAAATCTTCTAAAAAACAGACGTTTTCTTTCGCATATTTAATATGGAGTTTATATTATTAATGATTAATTATTTAATATGTTCTAGAAAACATTTATTAGTGTCAATGCCTTATTGTTATTTTATTTAAAGTCAGCCCAGTGTATCACTTACAACTATACTATATTACCTGTATTTTTTGTATTTTGTTAAATTATTGATCATCCTCCTAATAAATGCTTTCTAAGGTACGACAAGTCAAAATAAATCTGTGAGCTCTAAAAAAAGCCGAAATATGTTGGCATTTTGTAATTTCAAATTATAAAAACCGTTTATTGCATGGCTTAGCGTTCATTATTGACAATGTAAAACTTGAATTGAGACTAAAAAACTGGAAATATGACAGTGAAAAACTACATTTATATTATATAAGCATTCAAAAAAACACAACCAATATTGACAAAACTAAATCAGATTGGTGCATTTTTTTGGATTTAATGACATTCCTAACAGGTTTTATACATTTATTTATTTATTTTTGCATACATATCCTGTTTCCATGTAACTTAAAAAAAACGACGACCTCGTTATAATTTATTATAATCTGGAGTTAGCACTCAAGAATTGGTTTCAATAGCAATATTGCGAATTCGATGTTGTATTAACATTTGAACAAATAACAAAAAGTGGAATGATTTTACTATGAAATACATATTTTGAACCGGAAGAATCGACGTATTAGTATGACTCGCTGTATGAATGTGGAGGAAGCTGGAGAGAGTGTGGCGTTTCATTATTTCTGCCTACCGTTCGGAGAAACGCTGTGATGGTTTGTCGTTGAAGAATTATCGTTATTTTTTATGTATTATGTCATTCCTTTAAAAATTATATGCAAAGCCTTTTTATTTTTTAAAATTACGTGCCTTAAAGGATTTAAAAGCATATTTAATCAATTGCATTGTATTTTTCATTCATTTTACGTTACCTACCTATTTGCGTGGCGTCACGCATAATTCTTTTAACAACATCCGTAAAGCTAATAAAAGCACAAAAATCAACGATTAATAAATTGTTATCTTGTCAAGATCGACGGTATTAACAACACATTCCTTTTTTTGCAAATCGATACTCAGAAATTTAGCTGACAGCATACAAAAAAATACCCATATTGAATACGATTGTAATTACAAGCTGTACGCAGATGATGTATCCACATACTCGAAATTGTAACCAGAATTTTTTTCATTCATCTCTAAGGAATAATAAAATACATGTATATAAGAGCTCGCTTATCATTTTATGTTGCAAGTAAAAAAAGGTTACATTCTTTAACATACGCATTTTTTTGTACTATACGCAGTTTATAATTCAGATATGATTAGTATTTAATTTTATGATGTAATAGTTCAACCTTCCGTACAGGGTCGGCGTTACCGAAGGAGAGATAATTTTATTGCATTAGATATTTTGTGATCGAGTGATAAATGATTAACGCATTATCCGCAAAAGGGTATTGTTACCCGTTTAGTGAATTTGTGAGAAATATATAAATACCCTTTAAGCGGAATTTTAATGTTTGTATATTTACAAGAAATTTAAGTGACATGTTTTTTTTCTTACGTCGAAGTATAATAATATACAATATTGTATCAAAAAAATGTATACGAACTGAAATATCATTTTTGAACTGATTGAAAATGCTAAAGGAGTAAATAGTTTATTCATTTCGTATACTGAATATACATATGCATAAAATAGTATTTTAAATACGGAAAACCTAATAGTTATCAAGCAATTGTTTTCTTTTAAATGGGAGAAACTAACATGGCACAGCCAGCAGACTCAACAAGGCAAGGGGAGCTTTCGCTATGCTTCGCCTTGTATGGCGTTCCAGTATCATTTCGAGAAAGCTCAAGCTCCAAATATTCAGCAGTAGCGCTAAAAACGTACTGCTGTACGGATGTGAGACTTGGAAATCTACCGCGGACGTGATTGGAAAAATCCAGGTGTTTATAAATAGGCGTCTTCGCTAATATTCAAGATCTATTGGCCCCAAACAGTGTCAAATGCCGTTCTCTGGACCATGGCAGGCGTAAAGCCAATTAGAGAACAAGTCGCTAGACGCAAATGGCAGTGGATCGGTCACACTCTGAGACGGAACCCAGCCTGCATCGTTCAGGGCGCACTAGACTGGTCCCCTATGGGGGCAAAGAGGAAGCGAGGCAGACCTAGAGCCACCCGGAGAAGAGCCCTTCAGGACGAGGTTAAAGCAGCAGGCCTCACTTGGGATGATGTTAGGCATCAGGCATGCGATAGAGTCGGGTGGAGAAGATTCCTTGAGGCCCTATGCACCACGGAGGTGTGACAGGACAAAAATAAGAAGAAGAACATGTCACATATAAACATTTAATAAACATATTCGCAAACGAATATGATTAATAATTATTTTATAATGAATACTGTTTTTTCACTTTTGATTTTATTAAATAAATCAATTAAACCAAGCATATAATAATAAATGGGTAAAAAATTTATATTATTTGTTTTTTATAGGGACAGAAAACTAAAAAATCTAACAAAATTTGCTAAATACTTATCACCATAATAATTCACGTCAGAGAATTACACTTTTTTTCGGTATTCCTAAAAAACTTATTTATTGTTATCCATTACCATTCTTTGAATATGGCTTTAAATGCATTTGGATCGGCCCAGTAGAGATGCGTGGTAGACATTTTAGTGACGTCACATTACACGATGCACTAAGGGATATTTCCTGTAATTAGCCGGCCATAAATCGAATTCGTAGAATTTATCTCCGATAAGAAAAAAAAAGTTTTTTGGAATGTTAAATAGTCACCAAACAATGAGCAAACCTTTCCGTCATCAAATACAAAGCGTGGGCAGGAGTGTGTCTGTTTGAATTAGACTGTCGTTTTAAGTGTTGTACACGTATGCATATTGTATTGTGCATATCTATTTAAGGAATTCTTGAAAAATCAGTAATTTAAAATTAAATATTTTTATTTTGGAGTTCGCTTGAGAAAATTTTGTGATGGATTCCGTTATTACAGGTAAGCGTACAAATATACTGACTAGTTTGATTAAATTATATTTATAATTAAATAAATTTTAGCAAGTTTCACTTGCTAAAATTTATTTATCTAAATTAAATCTCTGTTTTTTGTATTCAAATGGTTTTTGTTGTACTTAATGGTATGTCCCTATGGTTTTATCGATTATAACTGAAAATAAAATGTTTTTACTTATTAAACGCATCAAAGTTGGCCGAATGTTCCCTTAAAATCTATGTTTTAGGGTCAATGAATCATACTATTCCAAACCACCTTATTTCAGTACAATTAATTTTTTGAGTTGAGTTTTTATAGTTGTCTGCGGAGGAGTTCGTTAATGATACAACTCAATGGAGCTCTGGTGAAGAAGGATTACATTCAATATAGTAATGAGTCAACTGATTTTTTATTTCTTCGAAATACATTAGGTATGTATTTACAATAAATTTCTCTTATATCATTTAATACTTTTTTACATAATATGTTCACCAAAGGTTTAATTTACCGTCAATTAAAAAATATAAATGATTTCAAAAGAATACGAAGAATATAATTTTGGCTGCCTAATTAGCAGAAATACCCCTATGTGCGCTGTGAGAAGATCAAAGAAGATCTCAGATCACGAATAAAGAACTTTGGCCCCACTAGACTTCTGAGCTTGACGCCAATAGCTGAGTGCGAGACACTTGTTAAATTATAGCTTTTCTCTTGACGTTCAAAACACTCGAATATATTTGATTGAACCACCATTTGACTGTATTTTTTACAACTATTAATTATCTTTGATGATCAACGTCAATAGCCAGGCAAATAGTTTTTTTGTACACCTGCAATAGAGATACAAAAATGTTATTTGAATACTTCTTTAATACGTGTTTACAATATTTACAAATAGCAGTCTCAATTTATATATCAAATTCTAGATATACGTCTAATGAGTAATAAGAATCGTTTAAGTTGTTATTTATATCTGGCGGTTCTTTATATCAAAGCTAAATTATAAAAAAATCTCTTTTCTATATAAATATTTACATAAATAACACGCAGAACAATCATAAAATATATATTTTTTACTTATATTAAATAAGAAAACTTTATAAGGATTAATTGTATCTCAATAGAGACGAAGATGTAAATTGTTTTCTGGGAACAGAATACGGCGGTCGAGGCGCTTACAGGACTTATGACCTGTAAGCGCCTCGACTCGTTGGGTTAAGCAATCGTTTATGTTTAGCAACATTTTTCATTCCGCCCTTCTTACGACCACCACGTCTGACAAATTTTTGGAAGATGTATATATGCTAGAATGCTGCGCTGCACTTCCCATTTTTTTTAGTTCAATCTACACTAGCGCCATCCATTAAGATTGGAACTATTGAGACGCAATTAATCCTTACAAAAAAAAAAAATTATCCGCAAAGGGTAAAATCCAGTATTTGTCTACAAGTATTTGTATACATTTAAAAATGTTGAAGAAAACTTTATTTTTAAATTCAAACAGTATTATGTATCTTCTTCTCCTTATAGATCTTTGGTCTGTTCCTGAAATCAGGCTGGCCTCTCTTGGGAGGTTGACTCCCAACAATCTCTCCATCTCTTCGGCGGTCTTCCGGGGAGACGGCAGCCGGCAGGAATCTGATACGCCACAGCGTGTGAGATTCTGGTGGGATCCATCCTCTGCACGTGCGCATTCCAGTATTTTCTGCGTTGTCTGCCCCATCTCACGACATCCTCCACCTTGCATATCTCGCGGATAGCCGTGTTCCTCACCCTATCTCGAATAGAACTTCCTGCTATCACCCTCAGCGTCCTGCCACCCGATTATGTATCTAATATCATTATTCATACTTGTATGGTATATTTTTAAATCTCATAACTACATTTTGAATTGATAAAATAAAAGTATTTTCTATACTTGATGAAATGAAGGAAGTATTGACATAGAATAAAACTGATTTTTATAATTAGTATAACGATGTATATTTCTAAATCAATTCAGTTCATCGAAATGAGTAGGCGTATATAATGAAATACCACAATTTTCTACACTTTAAAACCTCATTATCTTCCTTCATATTCATATAGCGAGTCATACACGCACTTCGATTCTTTCGATTTATAACTAGGCCGACATTTTAAAAAAATTACACGATTATATGTTTTCCTCGGTCTTTCTCTGTTTTATATTGTATCCGCATCGTTATCGTAAACCCTCTTAATCATTTGTTATTTATTCACGCGTTCCATATGTCCAAACCAACGCCGTGATTCATTTATAATTTTGTTCAAAATATTTTCTTTCGTTTTATATTTCATAATTTTACCACGAAGTTGTCTCAGGGATCTCATCTCTACCGTATATATTCTGCTCTTTTCCTACATTTGCCAGTTTCACATAGCTTGCTTCCATAGAAAAATATTGGAATCAGAACTCTATTGTGAATGGCCATTTTTACTTTAACAAAACTAGTACCGGTACCAAATACCGGTACACAAAAAGCGTCCATACATGGCTCTGCATGGAATACCAGATGAACGACGTCTTTCGAGGAGACCATCAAAACGATGGAGACATAGCTGGAGTTCAGCATCACAGGAGGAGTATCAGATAATAACAGACTCTTAAGTCTACAACAAATTGATGAAGATAAAGTATTTATTGCGGTCATTGTATATAGTAATCTAATTGTTTTTCGAAGGATAACTATCTTATACAATATAAAAACATCAAACAAAAAATAACACCTTGGATGGTATTAAATGATAACAAAAGTTTCATTGACGCAGATAAAAATGCGAATGTTTTTACGAGTTACGCAACACGTTCCATAACTGGATCAATTACCTACGCACACATTCCACCCTTTGGATTCATCAAGGTCCATAAGTGGAGCGTTGTTGATGTTTTCGTACACCATTTTAACTAAGCTGTTATTATTGATGAATGTTTATAAACATGATGGTCAGATCTAGCCTAGCATGTATAATTTGGTATATAAAATCGTTATATATAATAATATATAGGAAGGTTGAATATCCGGGTCAAAATACCCAATATTAATAAATACAAAGTGAAAATTCTACTTTATATTGTATAAATCAAACTTTTCACAATTATATAAAAGTCTAGTCTGATGATCTTCGTGGCCGAGTTGCAAGTGCTATGTCTATCACACCGAAGGTCCCGGGTTCGATTCCCGACGATGGCAGTGTGATTGTCGTCACACTGTCTTTGGTCTGGAGTAGAATTCACGTGACAATAAATTGGCGATATATTAGTTACCTATCGCATGTCATGAAAATCAATATGATAGTTATACCCTTATATCGATTTGACTCGCGCTGTTATAATGTAAAGAGCGATTAAACAAAATAATAATAATTATGATTAAAAAGAGCAGACAAAACTTTTTTCAATATTAATTAAAAAAAAATATAACATAATAATTTTTTTTTTAAGAATGACCAGGAAAGCTTTTAACGAAATCAAATCAATTTTTATATAAAATAAATGAAAGGAGCTCTTTAACATTCATAATAGAATTCTTTTCGTTTGATTTTACGTTAACCAAATAGTATTACATAAGAACTATTGTTGGTGACAGGATGCAGAAGGTACAAGATTGGAGTGTGTGGAGAAGTATGCGGAGGCCTATATCTAACAGTGGACGACATCGGCTGTATAGGTAAAGTAAAATAAATATTATATGTATTTCTCAAATTAAATGTTTTCCTTTCAGTTAATGGGTTGGGAGTTTATTACGCTTGAAAAATATTCAATACAATTGGTAATTTATTGTTTCTTAAACTAATCAAATGAACAATGTGACGAAGATGGCAAGAATCTAAAAATATTAGGATCATTATATTACTTAGAAAAACGTTATGCATATTTTTTGAACATACACAATGATCAACAATTTTTTGACTGCGTTATTGATTTTGATGATTCGTTAACGAAATCATGACTTAAGTCATGACTTTTGATGTCCTTTTAGTATAAAACAACAACTCGTACACGCTTCATCATAAGATCGTGTCGATAGATTAATTAAATAATTCGTCATGTTCGGTAAATATGTATGAACGAAAATCATTCGTTGATTGGTTATGCAAGAGGAAAAACCAGTTTTTATTATCCTTTAGAATTCGCTTTGTCAAAATATTATCCGGTATTTGGATGAAATCTACGTAAATGCAGAGATTGATTTCTTCGGAAAAAACTTGTTCTTAAATATTGATTTATTGTACTCCGTGCATTTTTAAACGTATATTCTTTAATGGCCTTCTTTAATAGCTATGATTGACACAAGAAAGGTGCCGGGTTCAAATCCTCTCTTTAGTCTGGTAGATAAAAATGGAGATAGACTTGCACATATCATATGTCACGAGAATTAATAACTAAAAAAATATATATTGTAACTGGGTTCAAATAACCTGTTGTATACAAACAGGTGGAAAGCAACGGGAAAATACCACATTAATAAGGCCCAAGTAGCAGCCTATTATCGTCTACTCCTGGACAAAGGCCTCCTCCATTCGCTTCCATGTCACTCTGTCTTGCGCAGACTGCACCCAGGTTATTCCGACGTGTCTGTTCAGATCATCCTTCCACCGTAGTTGCGGTCGCCCTGCACTTCTTTTTATTGCAGTCCACGGTCTCCAAGTCAGCAGTCTTCTTGTCCATTTTTCATCTGAGCTTCTGGCTACGTGACCTGCCCATTGCCATTTAGAGTCGCCACCCGGTGGATGATGTCAGTGACCTTTGTTTTTACTCTCGTCGTATCGTTTCTGACTCTGTCTCTTAGGTTTATTCCTAACATGGCTCTTTCCATGGTACATAACATATGATACATAACAGTGTTTAAATTTTAACAGTTAGCAATTAATTCATATTCGGGGTATCGTGCTAAACGCGTAGTTAATCACAAAGGTCAGCTCTCTGAACTCTTGAAAATTAAGAATTTCAGTAAACAGCAAATGTGTTGGCCTCCGGGCGATCGCGGATCTCTGTTCGACTCAATGGGACCCGGCCGCGCCTCCTATGGATTTAACCTAAGATTACAGTACACACTTGTATTTATCTTTCCATCACCTATATGAACCAGTTTTTTGACCGGTCACTAAATAACTCTATGACGTACGCGAAACGCTTCAAAATTGATTATTTTTTAAACGTACTACGTACACGTAGAGGTCAACGTGATTTTTTTTACGTAGTACAAAATTTTGAGAACTGGAGTCAATCGAGTGATCTGAGTAGATGTGCGCATCAATTAATTCGGTCTTAGTGCGTCAAAAAAACTGAAGTATTTGAACATCAATTGGGTCATGATTCGGAGGATCATGACTTGGATTTTTTAATAATAATATTATTTTAGCTTGTATTTAAAAATTACATTAATCAAAATATTATATTTGACGGATTCATCGATTGCTAAAAATATGGGAAAAGTAGTGGTTTACGATGGAAAATATTTTGATTGATATTTTATTTATTTTACAAAAAAATGGACCAATCTTTCTTCATTAATATTATTATACATTATTTATTTATTTATTTATTGTAGGGTAACATACAGTGATTGTTAATACAAATGCAAATGAACAAACTAACAGTAAAACTAAGACTTAGGTTACCCACCGCTTACCCGAAACTTTTATAGGACGCAGCGGCGCTCCTTCGTCAGCTTCGCTCAAACAATCCCTAGGCCCACCCCCATCTACGCAGGAATTACATTAGCTGGAGAATGCACCGTTCCAGTAAAAAAAGCAAAAGGCAAAAAGGTATCTAGGCCACATTTAATCGAGTTTAATTTCAATCCGCTTCTATGTCCCAATCTAACAAAACAAAGTAAAATATGGTACGTGATTTTATGGCGTTATTATTATACATTAATATATAATAACATACGATCATTAGAAAAAATCTGATCGAGACTTTTGTCTGGAGTGTGGCTGCGAGACATGGACCATCGCCATCGGCCGGAGTGAGTGCAAACGTCTAGCTGCTTTTGTAATGTGGTGCTACAGATGATGTGGATCCATTGGTCGGAAGACATCCAAACAGCGAGGTAATGAGAAGGGCCGGAGAAACGAGTCATATGATCAAAAAACATGCTTAGCAACGAGCAAACTGGATAGCTTATAACTTTTGGCATCCAGACCTGCTTATTACTATTGCAGAGGGAATGGTTGAGGGCAGAAATTGCGGAGACCGCCCAAAGAACGCCTATATGAACCAGGTATTAAGAGACATGCGCTGTGGTACCTACACATAAATGAAAAGACTGGCTGCAGATAGGACCGAGTGTCGGGAACGAGTGAAGCTTGAACTAATCAGCAGGATTGTAACCACGAAGAACAATATGTATTACAAATTTTATTGTTATACTTAAGAAATAAACACATTAAATATCTGCTATTTCATTGGTTAAATGAGAATAAATACTATTTTTAAAATATATTTACTACTATTAAATATTTAATAAATAATACAAATAAAAAAAAAATTATGTACACAACAGGTCGTTTGAACCCAATTACTGTATACAATTTTTATTTTTTAGCTATTATATTGATTCTCGTGACATGTGATAGGTAGCCAATCCATCGCCATTTTATTGTCACGTGAATTCTACACCAGACCAAAGACAGTGTGACAATCACACTGCCATCGCTGGGAATCGAACCCAGGACCTTCGGCATGGAAGTCAGAGCTTGTAACCACTCTGCCAAGAAGGTCAACATGCGTGCATGACACGATGTATGAATGTTGAGGAAGCGAAAGAAAAATGTCAGGAAAAAATGTAGCAGTCAATTCTTTCTACCTACTCTTTCGGGGAGACGGCGTGATGGTAAGTGAGTTTAAAAAAAAAGTTTTTAATTAAACTAATAACTTACCATTCAACCATGGTGGTTCTTTGCCCTAATGGGTCGTTAAAAACACCTTTTTGGGGGGCTCTAGATCACCCATGCGGTGCAAATGCCTGGCCAACGTAATCCATTGATTTTAATAAAATTTGACTCCGTTAACGTCCTGGAATTAGATTATAGGGCTCCACGACTCTTAATGTGACCGATGATTCTTTGGTACAGTTTGATTTCATTTAATATCGTTTGGTGATTATTCAGGTTTTTTGAAGCATTCTTTAAAACTGGTCTACTCAACGTTTTATATAAAGTGATCCACCTACAATCGATCTTGAATAATAACAATAACATTATCTCTGTTGATCATATTTTTACACTAAAAATAATTTAAATATTTTAACAAACCTTGAGAATCCTACGAGGACATTCTATAAAATTTCAAGTATTAAGCTATTTTATTTTAGAACGAGTAATAACTATAATTTAGAGCAGTGAATAATTTGGTTCAATAAACAAATTTTTGGGTTTCCCATTATCTGGTAGTATTGTTTTGACGCGTTTGTATAACCGGTGTTTTAACGTTTTTTGCACGCAATGTGTTAAGAAGTAATAAGGTACCTTTTCAACATACTCAGTCTGACGTAAGAAATCCTTACAATGGGAGAAACCACAGGAAAGTTAGACAAATGGAATTTTTTCAACAAGTATTTTTTACCCTAATATATATAGAGATATAAATTATTTAAAAATTTGCCAAGTTTTAAAACATATGTAAATTGTATGAAACAGTCGTAGGTGTAATTAGATCTAACATCGTGAATTATTCCCTGTAAAAAAATTAGAGATGACATCATTTCTCAAATAAGCAAGTCATTCGACGTCATAGTCAAGAATTTGAAGAGGATATGAAATTGTGACGACAGCAGGTAGTTTTTTCCCCAAATTCAGGTTTGTAGCAAAGGTATTCCCGTTAGCAATAACTTGTTTACAGATTTTTTTCTATATCGCCCAAACAAAAACACGAAATGAGAGGCATGAGAGGTTTAAGAAATTGGGCAAAACAAAAATTCAACAGACCTGTTTATATTAAAGTGTTCGGCGATTATTTAGTTTTTTTATGAACATCTAATAAAAGCAGCATATTAATATTATAAAAAGGGCCAAGGAAGAACCATGTTAGCTATCCCATTTAGAGACCGTATAGCCAACGTGGAGATTAGAAGGCGTGCCAGGGTCACCGATATAGGGATACGAATTGCGAGGATGATGAAAGATGGAGCCAGAGGTTTACTGAATGGAGGCCAAGGTTGAGGCGGAAAAGTGTTTGGAGACAGCACTAGGAGCAGCGATGATATTGTGATATTATGCGGATTGCGGGAAGGGCCCGGAGAACACCGATGAGAGACCGAGAGGGATGGCATGGTGCAGTGGCTTACGTCCAGCAGTGGATGGATACTGGTTGACCAGGAAAAATATCGACGATATGGGATTCCACAGTGTTCAAACATTAAGTTTACCAAAAGTTTATAAAACACATAAGTTAAACAAGGCAATAGAGAAAATAAGTGATAAATGATTCAAAACGATCACATCCGAGTCGATTTAATGTTTGAAAAGCTCTTCTTATGGAGATCAGAATAATCGATGCTGGCTTTGCCGGAACTACTTATCTTAAAAGTAGAACTCATAGAACCCCGAATTAATTTGTATAAATGTAGTAAATCTTAAAATTATTGAAGTATCATAAAACCTTAACATATCATACAATGCAGCTAAGTGCATAGTTTTATTTGATTACACCTATAATCTAGCACAGTTTTAAGATTCAAAGGAAGATTAATTTCCGACATATGGTTTTTTTTAAGAACTATTTTTACTGAAATAGTGTCATTAATTTTGTCTGCATAACAAAAGTGATCATGTTCTACTGCCTTTTTTTATCTGTAGATTAGCATAAATGTTCAATTTGTAGTTTCCATAAATAAATTCGCATTTGTAAACGAGGATATAACGGCGATAGCTTCTCGAAAAATTTAATGTGTGTATTATCAACGTATAAGATCGTAGAAGAATATTCTTGAATAATTTATGAACAATGTATTTCGCAAATTGGAAAAATGCACTTAAGCATTAATTATTTTTTCACACCAATTGTGTTCAATAACGTAAGCTCATGAAGTATTTTTGATCTTGTTATTACCGTCCAATCCTAGACGTAGGTTCCCTCTCGTAATCTCCATTTAAATCGATTTTGGTCGATCTGTATCCAAGCACTTTCCGCACTCTTCCGGAAGTCGTCGCGCTAACGCAACTGTGGACGCCCAACTTAACGCTCTTCTATCCTCGGGCACCAGCTCGGCAACTGCTTTGTCCACGTTTCACCTGGATCGCAAGCGAAATGTTCCATCCATCGCCACTTAAAGACTGCGGTCACCTCGACGCCGTTGAAGACCTTTGTCCTAACTCGTATGTCTTCATTTCTGACTCTCTCTCTCTCTCTCTCTCTCTCTCTCTCTCAGGCAATACCATTTTACAGAATATCTAATATTAGGTTTCTGGAGTGTATCTTAGACATATTCATCTTCTTCTACTTCATGTATCATGTCGGGTCCCCCTGACATCGATTATCACATGAGAGTGCATTACAGCTTAGACAGATTGAGAAAAATTTGTTGTACATCATAACTTGCAGAATTAACATATGATTAAGGATATTGGATAGATTAACAAGTTTTTGAAGATAATTTTAGCCAACAATATTCGAGCCAAATACGTGTTTTCGATAGGTGTCATTTAATAAATACTAGCATATAAAGTCGTGTTAGTTACACCATTTATAACTCAAGAACGGCTGGACCGATTTTTATGATCTTCAATTTGTTGGATTTGTCTCCGTTCAGAAGAGCACAATAACTATTAAAACATCGGAAAAAAATCACGATAAAAATATGAAGAAAATTCATATTCTCATTCTAAGTTAATACAACATTTGTTAACGCATTGATTCTGAGCGGTACGAAGTTTGCCGGGTCAGCTAGTTTTCATATAATTTTTCTGTATATCAATATATATGAAAATACGAAATTAAAAAAAAAAGTTTTTGATTTTTGTCAAATAAAAAATACTAATGTGAAATATAATACTTGATTATTTGAAGAATTTATAATACATTCACTTAAAATTTGATCATTGTTTTACGTTACTAACGTTATAGTAAAGGACCACTACGTTTCCTCTGACATTTGCTTTTCTGACGCATTTTTCTAAGGTACTAAATTCACATATCGTGTTATTCACTTTGGTCAAATTTTCCGACTTTTAACATGGCCGTCGCTTTAAATTAAATTAACTAGATTTGTGTTTTTAATGGTTCTTCATTCATTTCGTGTTATATTTCCACCGTAATTTCCACATATAATTTCTTCGCATAAAATTCTTTCTTCATTTATTCTTTTTAATGACACATTTTTTATTCATAATGTTTTCTCGCGGGAAAGCGCGCGAGATGGATTGGTCATGTGTTGCGACACGAATGTTTCCTGCATATTGGAGGGAATGATCGAAGGATCGATTGGTAGAGGAAGACCTCGCCAGGAGTATCTAGACCAGATTTGCCGAGATACGGGCAGCACCTCCTATGCGGAGTTGAAGAGAGTTGCCGAGGACCGAGCGGAGTGGATGAAAAAATGAATCGCAAACCAATCTTTAGATTGAGACCAGAGAAGAAGAACGTTTTTCCAAAACATCACATTCGTTTCGATGTTCGAAATTTTATCATACTATGATTTAATTACACATTTATCTTAGAAAACCAATTAACTTATTATATACGCAGAGAGTAATTTTAAAACGGTAACCCGAATCATTCAAATATTATTAATAATTATATTAAAAAGTATGCCATACAAATACTTGCTTTATACATAGTATACAATAAATATAATATGTTACTTGTATTTATTGTGTTTTTTTTATTATTATTTTCCTATGATTAATACACTTTCGTATTTTTCGCATTTGGGATTAGATGCTTCGAATTTTTGCTCTCAATATTTCAAAAAAATAATCATCTTGTTTATAAAAAACATAATAAAACTATGATATCACAACCTAAAAGTGTTTTTGACACTTAATGGTGACAGTGGCGTGGCGTAGATTTTTGATATCATTCCAGAAATAACATGTTTTAAAATAAATGACACAGATTACATTACGTATAACATAAACTAACTCACTTGAGTAATAAATTCTTCCATTAGAACTATTTCAAATCTTGCAGTAATGACAATGCGATTGAATCAATGAAGGGACATGGTTTATAATATATGGTTATTTTTGTGTTTTTTAATTTTAATTAAAAGTTTTAAAGTAAATAAAGAAAACTGTGCTTAAATTATAAACATTAATAATGAATACACTATTTTTATAAATTATAAGAGACATTCTAATTAAACAACACATTACAAACAATTAAAATAAATTCTATCATAAATTTTCAAGTAGTTTTATTTTACAATAATTTATGTGAATGACATGTTTTAAGTATTATCAAATGCCATTTGATAAAGCGTAGCTAGACGGAACATGTCATTCACATAAATTATAATAAAACTTTTTGAAAACAGATGTGTCGAAACAATCAATATTGTATTATAAACAATCAAATATATTTAACTTCAAGTCCCATTTTTGGTTTGTTTAAATTGTTTGATAAATACCACTATCTTTAGACTAAACTCCATCCCCTCATTCTTTATTAGTAATGATTTTGTCTATTTTCAATGTTGAAATTATTACACTGACGAAAGGCGTCTGAGGTCCGAAACATGATGGTAAAAAATGCATAAAGTGGCATGAAATTTTTTTTTTTTTAAAGTTAAAAAAAAAACTTTTAATGATTTACACCACGAATTAAATGTATTATTTTTTAGTTAGGGTCAATAACACGTTTTGCAATCAATGACAAACAAGGTATGTGCTTAATATTGGTGTTTGATAAAAATGGTTACGTAATACGTAACCACAATTATTAACTGTTTAATTGAAACGCTGGTATAATATCCCATTGTTTTAATTTCTATGAAATTGTACCAATGTTAGTCATCATCGAAGAAACAGCTGTCGCGACAATTTCATATAAAATTTATCAATTATGATATTAATACAATGTTTCAATTAAACAGATAATAATGTTGAAATAGGATAGTGTTTTCGCCAAAGCAATGAATTATATAACCACAATATTAATTTAGAATGAACTTCGGACAATGCTATTCCCAAGCGGAAATAATAAAGACTAAAGCCACTGCATTATTAATATACAATTTCTTATTATCGATTCAAGAGCTGCATTTTAGAAGGCCAACACAATCAATCATATGGACAAACAAAAGTGCACTAGAATGATAATTATGGCTATGTCCGCTTTTTTATTAGAACTTATTTGTCATCAAAATTATTTGACCTGAATATTTAAAAAAAAAAAAATTCTGAATCCATTTGAAAATTTCGTTATTCGAAACAATTTGATAATTGCAATATTTGCTATCATATTATTATCTACCTAATATTAATACTGTATGTGAACAGAGTAAGAAACAAAAGAAGAAGACCGAGCAATTGTGACATTATCAAATCAATCAAAATGTCGGACAAGCATGTAACTGGCAAAATAAGGATAAAAGTAGAATAAATGCAGCAGAAATGAGCTTTCTTAGAATAATGTGTAACAAATCTGTATATGATAGTGTTAAATGCAAATATAATAAGTGAATGCGGTGCGAATAAAATGGTTATGAATGAACTTATGAAACGCCATTAAGATGGTTTGGTCACGTGGAAAGAATGAACGAAGATAGAATAATAATAAAATAAAATGTAAACTATGTAAAAAGAACAAGAAATTGAACGCCTAGGAAAATTTGGAACGTTAAAATCCATCAAATATTAAATTTAGGGCATTTGAGGAGTTGGAGAAATCGAAGTGCATGCATGACATGGTGTATGAATATTGAGAAGGTAAAATAAATATGTTAGAAAAGAATAGTTTCGCAGCCCATCCTTCCTATCTAAACGGATAAACGGCGTGATAGTAAGTATGTTAGTTTATATAAGTATGCTGTTATGACATCTTCTGTCTACTAATTTCGTTAATTTTTAATTATGTAATTTTAGTTAATTTATATTTCAGTAAATTACATTGAAATGTAATTGCACTTAAAAAAATAATTTCTTCTTTATAAATAACGTATCTATCATACTAATATTTATCCAAACCGACTAAATATCTATAAAATCTGAGAGATCGCACGAGGAAAACCAGAATTAGAGAGATATGTGAGGTTGAGGATATTATAAGATGGTACGGTCATGTCCAAAGAATGGACACCACCAGATATCCCTATTTTGCACTACATAATCAGCCTCATGGGACTCGTCCTCGTGGAAGACCTCGTAAAAGATGGACGGATAGCTGGGAGTCTACCTCACAGGAGCAACACTCTGGAGAACAGACCATATAGGTCTACAACAAGGAAAAATAAGAAGACTAAATATTACAAATTCTTTCCGATAACTCTCTTATTTAGCAAGTTAATATATTGATTGAATTTAAATACAATTTATTGTATCTTACATGACAAAATGTTACATTGTTACTTCTATTAATGGTTCTGGTTAATAAATTGAAAAGAAATGTCTTTTCATTATTTACATTGACTTCCTTTATTGGTTTATTTATGTTCGAGGAAGTTACTGGTATAATTAATTATTGCAATAATGGTTTAGTTTGTACGAAAATATCGTTTTAGGGGTGACATTTTATTCAAAATGCGTCAACTAAGAATGTGCCGCGTGGCGATGACATAAGATAGCGTAACGTTTTTTGTTTCGCAATATAAAGGCCCGTTTACACGCTACGATAAATTGTAGCGTTTTATCGTAATGATCGAATTGTTACGATTTATCGTTGTGTGTAAACAGGACATCGTAGCGATTAATTGGAATTGGAATTGGATTGGATGGTTGATACCGGCCGGCATCAATTTCTGCGAACCGTAACGATTTTCCGGGATTATTTTGCTGAGAGCTGGTTTAGAAATGGCAGTTGAATATTTCATGTCCTTCAAGCTTCTTCTTATGGCAAGGAATCGTAAGGTAGCTGAGAGTCTTTCGTGCGGAGATATCGATCTTCTCATTACAGTACCAGTTTTTGCAATAAACGGAGAAAATAACCTTAAGAACTCTATATAAGTCTTTTCGTCCATTCTCAATTAATTTCGTCAGTCATTTAGTTTATTGCTCAATTCTTTCAATAATTTAATATGAGAGAATCCCCTTTTCTTTAGTAACCAATGGCGGCTCCACTTTATTCTTGGTCTTCGCGACTTTTTCACTTTTCTCGCTAAACAACCGATATATAACCATATTTGATTTTATTTGATATGAACGAATATTTGACAAAAAATCGTTACGATTTATCGTAGCGTGTAAACAATAATCACTCTTTTGATATATTGTAACAATAAATCGTAACGATAAATCGTTACGATTTATCGTAGCGTGTAAACCGGCCTTTAGGATTCGTTTAGTATTTGGAACCGTTTTGAAATTATTTTTAAAATTATAAATTTTATATAATTAAAACCTATTTGAAATATGCTAAACATGATAAGAATTTTTTTCTTATATCTAAGATCAAAAGTATTCGTTGTCATATAAAAAAATGAAGAGATATTGATTTTAAATCGATAAAACAAAGGCACGAGAATATAAAATTAAGTTTGAGAACAAAGTATCGATGGATGCGGCGCGAATGTCAATAAAATATATAAATGTTGTTATTTGAATGCACGAGGAAGAGTTGAGTAAACGCATAATTGGCTCTTGTAACCTTAATGATACAAGCAACGGCGACGGCCTTAACCTAATAAACTACGCAGCCTCACGTAACACGGTGGTAGGGGAACTTTATTCCCTCACAAGTGGAGTGCAGTGTCCATGCAACAAGCGAGTAATCGGAAAATGAGATGCGCACATCGACATTACGCGAATTACTTATTATATGTGACAGTTCACTTTCTAGCATATGCAGGCATTGTAAAAGGCATATTGGTATATCTTTGTTAAGATAATTTTATCGCATAATGACAAAAACAAACATGTCGCTGTGTGTAGTGCGGAGTTACAATGATATTGGAAAACATCAATTGAATGGTGCACTTAAAGTTATCATCGCAAACAAAAACCTATATAAAAAAAATCTAAAATGGCAGTGCACAACGGTGTTCTTGTACCGACCCTTATGTATGGAAACGAAGCATGGAACTGGCAAAAGAAGGATGAAAGTAGAATAAATGCAGTAGAAATGAGATCTCTTAGACGAATGTGTGATACTCTGTGTATGATAGAGTGTCGAATGAAAAAATAAGAAGTGAATGCGGTGCGAATAATGGTGTTATGAACAAAATAATGAAAGTATCATTAATATGGTTTGGACATATGGAAAGAATGAATGAAGAAAGAATGGTAAAAAAATTATATGTTAACGATGTAAATGGAAGCAGAAATAGAGGAAAACCGAGGAAAACGTGGCACGATCAAATAAATCAAATATTGAATGTCGGCCACGTGAGGAGTCAGAGAAATCGACGCGCGTGCATGACACGATGTATGAATGTTGAGGAAGCGAGAAAAATATGTCAGGAAAGAAAAGTGTGGTAGTCCATTCATTCTGCCTACCCCTTCGGGGAGACGGCGTGATGGTTAGTTAGTTAGTTAGTTATCAATTTTCTAGTAGTTTTATTATAATTTATGTGAATGACATGTTTCACCTGGTTAAAGACATCAAATGACATTTGAAAATGCTAAGCTAGACGAAACATATCATCCAAATAAATTATAATAAAACTTCTAGAAAACAGACATTTTCATTCGTAGTAATTACTTAATATTGATTTTTACGTCAGTATTCAAGAAAAAATAAATATTATAAACAATCAAATAAATATAACTTCAAGTCCAATTTTTGGTATGTTCAAATTGTTTTATAAATACCGCTATCTTTAGACTAATCTCTATCCCCTCATTCTTTATTAGTGATTTTGTCTAATTTCATTGTTGAAATTATTACACTGATGAAAGGCGTCTGAGGTCCGAAACATGATGGCAAAAAGTGCATAAAGTGGCTTTAAAATTCAATGTTTTTAAAAGTTATTAATTTTTTGGGCATATTGGTACATCGTTAGGGAGTATAACTATTATCCATTTAGGAGTATAACTCCTTCTATTTATCCTCAGGGAGTATAACTATTATCCTTTTTTGTACCCCTCACTGTTTCTCTCAGGAGTGTTGGGTTTCAACACTCTTGAAGCTCGTCGAATGATCTTTCTGGGAAAGCATTTTTAAATCTTGTACATTGAAAAAGATGTCTGTAAAAAGTGAAAAAATACTAAGTGAAGTTATATTTATTCAAATATTTCATATCACTGTTCAAGAAATAATAAATGAGTCTAAAACTCTTTGAGATTAGTACGACGTAGTAACTAAGTAGTACAAATATTAGAGCACACCCCGACGTGGCAGAAATACTTGTATGGTCCCTGTAACGTCTACATGGTCCATGACACGCCACATTGGTATGTTTCTGCCTTAAGTCTGACACAAGCGGTGGATCAAAAAGGGCTGAAGGTTATACAGAGTAATAATATAAAAAATATAAGTTTTTATCTGGCACATCAGTGTATCGGTAAGGTTGACGAGTCTGTTTATTTGGGCTCATTGGTCAATATCGGCAATAAGTTAGCGCTGAGATTCCGATGTACTGACCGCAAATTAATGTTATTGTTGAAATCTGTCCTATATTACGCAAAACCCAAGATCTACTTATCTACAGTGTGTTTTCTGAGCGGAACCAAGTGCTTTAGAACAACCATTCGAATACTTTTTGTTGTTGTTAATAATGAGTTATTATATAATATTATGTAATCAGTAAAGAACAAGAATTTATCAATGAAAGCGAAAACGGCCGTTCACAATGGAGTTCTGGTCCCAACCCTAATGTATGGAAGCGAAGCATGGAACTGGCAGAAGAAGGATGAGAGTAGAATAAATGCCGTAGAGATGAGGTCCCTAAGACGTATGTGTGGTAGAACGATATACGACAGAATCTCAAATGCTGATATAAGAAAGGAATGTAGAGCGGAAGAAGGTATTATGAACAAAATTATGAAAGGATCGCTGCGTTGGTTCGGACATATGGAACGCATGGATGGAGAAAGAATGGTTAAGAAAGTATACGTTAATGATGTAAATGGGGTACGAAGTCGAGGCAGACCGAGGAAAACATGGCATGACCAAATTAATCAAATTTAAAGGTTGGTCATGTTAGAAGTCGGAGGAATCGACGTGCGTGTATGACTCGTTGTATGAATGTGGAGGAAGCTAGAGAGGTTTGCCAGGATAGAGTAGTGTGGCGGTCCATTCTCTCTGCCTACCCCTGCGGGGAAACGGCGTGATGGTTTGTTTGTTTTGTAATCACCCCAATCAAAAAAAACATTCTTGTGCAAAAACTTACACAAAAGAGATATTTTATGTAAATAAGTTCTTAGATTTTTACGTTTGGTAGTATATATGGGATCTTGGGTACCTATATTAATGTATCTTGGTATGCTCTTTGATTTTATTTATTTATTATCAAAATTGATGATGGGAATAATTGACGGGATGTATAGGCTATTGCGTGTTAATAGAACAATTTAAATTCAATAAAAATTACGTAATATGAAGAAAAAAGGGTACTTATTAAATAAAATGTATATTTTACTATCTGCAAATAAAGCTAATAAGTTCTACTTTTACATACCATTCGGAATCACATAGCTGGTGAGAAAAAAAAAGTAATGGATGTACTATGTGTATCTATTATATATAAATAAAAAGTAAATGTTCGTGTTCAAAATTTTAATTCTCCGAAAGTGATTTACCGATTTCTTTGAAATTTTTACACAACGTTGCATTCGAATACGCGCAAAATTTTACTTTACGGTATTATAAGAAGTCGGTATTATACGGGTTTGATATCGTCTATTCGGGAGTTCTAAAGCTATTCTTCTCCCACATGTTGGAAATATCTTTCTTGAATGTTGAGGTTGGATATTATTGGATGCAGAGAGGAGGGTGTCATGGAGGATGGTAATGGGTCAAGTCCGACATTTGGACCTGAATAGCTGGGAAGAGAGGAGTGTGGAGAGGTCGCGGTGGCCATGGACAGGCGCCGAGGTATTGGGTGGAGACAGAGGGACGGTGGCAAAAAGTGGCCATGGGTGGTTGCCGGTTGGGCTTGGGTACAGAACCGAGTGGGACGAGAGTTACCTTGGGCGTGGGCCGGTGGTCTCGGGTGGGGAATATTGAACCAACATTTAGGACAGTTGTTTTGACCGTATTCCATTTAACTAGACTGAGCCACAGCATCACGTGCTGGGTACAGATAGTATTGAATAAAATAAACCTTCTTCTTCTTATTTCCTTATTGTAGACCTATGTGGTCTGTTCTCCTGAGTGTTGCTCCTCTTGTGAGGTAGATTCCCAGCTTTCCTTCCGTCTTTTAGGAGGTCTTCCACGGGGACGAGTCCTATGAGGCTGATTATGCAATGCAACATAGGGGAGCCTGGAGGTGTCCATTCTTTGAACATGACCGTACCAGTCCCTTTTTCGCTGTCTGCTCCATCTTATAATATTATTAACCTCACATATCTCTCTTATTCTGGTGTTCCTCACGCAATCTCTCAGTGTCTTGCCTGCTATCGTCCTCAATGTCTTCATTTCGGAAGTCCTCAAAACATATTTGGTCCTTACTGTGTCTGCCCTTACTTCGAATGAAACTAATAATGACTTATTAAGTTTACATATGATTATTTTTCCTAGCCTTTGTCCTATTTACGTTCCCATGCGTTCCTGGTATGATGCTGTATGTGTATAATATTTTACCTGTACTCAATAGATGCCTTAAACATTTATGCTGTTTGTAATGTTTGTTGAGTTAAAAAACTGATTTCATTTGCTTTACTTGGGGTCGGCTCTTCTTATATGGCGTCTCCAGGACTGTATGTATGGGGTGGTTTCTGGTAGGACTCAGTCTTACAAATGCGATAATTATAAAAATTGAACTTCTGTATTTAAAAAAAATGAAATCTAGTGGTATATTTCCATACTCAATATTGTAAAATTAAGTTTAAAAACTCACTTTATTATGTTACAAAACTAAAGTTATCGACATTGATGTCAAGTTTTTAGTAATAAAAAAAGTCTATCGGATAGATTGAAGACATATGATCGGAAGTGTTTTTTTGGTTATATAAGATGATTTTAAAATTAACTTGAATTTATTAAAGTTGTAAACCATTCAACTTAAAAAGTAAGTAGTCTGTTTGGCCTTCAAAGCAAAGGCCCGATGATTTTTTGAAGTAGGTACGCTGTTTCAATTTGCTATAAGGATCAACGTATCTAGAATAGGGAAAATTAAATAAAATATTGAATGCCATGGGTATACGATGAACTTAAATGATGATTCATCTAAAATCAGTCATCAGTCGCATGCGTGTCTACACATATATTCATAACAATTTTATTTACATAATTTAATATGAATTCCGTCTACAATTTTAACACCTGTAAATGTGTTTTTTGAATGTATACAAATACTTGTAGACAATACTGGATTTTTACCCATTGCGGGTTAATCATTTTTTAAGGATTAATTAAAAATTTGTCAGACGTGGTGTCGTAAGAAGGGTGGAATGGGGAATGTTGTTAAACATAAAGTGATCGCTTAACCCAACCAAAGACAGGTCATAAGTCCTGTAAACACCTTGACTACCATATTCTGTTTCCAAAAAAAAAAAATGACATCTGCGTCTCTATTGAGATACAATTAATCCTTATACCTGTAAATGTGTTTGAACCAGTTATGAACTTATGAAAAAAAAATATATTGAGTTTATTAATAAAAATAGCTCGACAAAACATTTTTCTCAGTCTCTAAATATTAATAATACATTTGTTGAAATAATTATACATATTAAATTTGTTTATGGCCAATTGCGGGTCATCGACAATTAATATAATGGTTTTGTTTTTCTGAAACATTTAAAAGCGCCTTTATGCCCCGGGTGTATACGTAAAATGCTAAAGAAATATACTGTGTCGGTAGGTACTGTTAGGAGGCCTCACCAACAAAACTGTTGTTTAAATGGTGGACGGCTAACCAGTTATTGATGACGTCTTTGGATGCTCTGGCGGCTGCCCGAGGATCAGAGGAATAGATTCCGAACAGTCGCATTGCTGGACACATAATTACAGCACATTTAATGCATATTTATTACAGCTTTTCTATAGAATTACGTACACAAACCAAAACGAGAACATTTTAATAGTCAACAAGTGTTTTTTTAAATTTAATCATTTTTCATACAACAGGTCACTTGAGCCCAATTACTGTAAACACTTTGTTGTTAAGCTATTTTATTGATTATCATGGCATGTATACATGCAGGTAGCTAATCTATCGCGATTTTATTGTCACGTGAGTTCTACACTAGACCAAAGATAGTGTGCCAAACACACTGCTATCGCCGGGAAACGAACCCAGGACCTTCGGTATAGTAGTCAGAGCTCTTACCACTCTGCCACGAAGGTCGTCATACCAATATCATGAAATATTTGACCAATATCATGAAATGATTTATTTTTCCATACACAATATCAAAGTTTTTTGTGAATTTTTAATGGTAAGAAAATTTTATTGTTCATTGTGACAAATTATTAATATATTTCATCATTTATCTGCACCATAATATAAATAGGTGTAAACCCTGATGTCACCAAAGAAGAGTACAAGAATATTCTAAATATAAGAGAGCGAGAGAGATTTTCGATTCTCTCCGAAAGAAATTCGAAATTCACAGGATGAACATGCCCAAGATCGTTTCTGGATTATTTTGAAATTTGTTTGAATTATTGCTTTATGAGAGTAGTGTAGAAAATAAAAGGATAACAATTTGGTGTTGTTAATTCTGAAATTTTTAACGTGTGTGTAAAAAAACATGATTTACATTAAATGTTTAAACTTTTACTGATTATGATTGTATAGTGAAGTTTTTAAAGGGTTAAAATTCTTTTCCGTGAATAGTTAACGGGGCGCAACTAGTTTTTATTTATTCATATTCATATAATTTATTATTTGAAACATACAGACATATTTAAGCTTACGGCGTAGCAATTGTTACGCCATTGAATCCAAACGTAACCCGTGTCTTAATCATAAATAATAATAATATATTTATTTAGGGTAACATACAGCGATATCAATAACATATATTAGAAAAAAAAACACTTAAAAAAACATGTATGGCCAATAAAATGCTATCACAAATATAAAATAATAGTAAACAGTTAACAGACGAAAGTGTGAAACGAGATTGAAGTTAAACTAAGACAAAATGGGGCTAAATAAAATATTTAAGAGTTACAAATAATAATATAGGTTTTTTAGAGGTTTGGTTTTTAAACTGGCAACATTGTTTCTACAGACTCTCAATTTAAGATTTGACAGTTGATTTGTAATCAGTACGTTCTGCCATTTTACCCAATTGCTAATGGAGATGTAAACCAAGCTGTCGACTTGTTCTATCAAAAATTATACGGAGCATTCGATATCTGCTTTAAAAAACGAACACTTGACAATACTCCAAAGCGAGTATTTCCGAAGTGGTACAACAGTACAATTATATTTAACTTGCAGAGAAAACATAAATACCATCGTCTTTGGAAACGAACAAATTCACCCTTGGCTCTCGAACGTTTCAGAGCACTACGCAGCGAGACTAAGCGGCTAATTTCCGATGCATACGAGAAGCATACTCGGGAAGCTGAGTCTAGCATCGTTAAAGATCCGAAACAATTTTGGCGTTTTATTAATGAAAAGCGTTGTGAACATGACAACCCCGACCAGATGAAACTCGGTGAATCAATTTATAGGGGCTCGTTCGATATTGCGTCAGGATTTGCCGCTTACTTTCGAAGCGTATATAGTTCTGATGTTCCCGATCTAAATATTGACTCCCTTCCTTCTACTTCGGTTCCCGCCCTATCAGTCTCGCCGATATCGTCAACGCATTTCGGAAACTCGCTCCTAAATATTCTGCCGGTCCAGACTTCATACCCCCTTACATATTAAAAGCGTTTTCTACTCAACTCATATCTCCTTTGCATCATATATTTAGTTTGATAGTGTGCAAGAATGCTTTCCCCGACAGATGGAAACTTACCAAAGTCACGCCAATCTTCAAAAAGGAAAGCAAGATATTAATCGATAACTACAGACCAGTGGCTGTACTCTCAGCTCCCGCTAAGCTTCTTGAGTCCATTCTCCATTCCTACATATACAGACAATGCGAGAATCAGCTCAGTGAAAACCAGCACGGATTCAGACCGACTAGATCGCCCGTAACCAACCTACTTAATCTTTCGTCGTTTGTTAACAATTCACTAGAAAAATTTATTCCCGTCGATGTCATTTACACGGATTTTGAAAAGGCATTCGATAAGGTCGATCACGCCATTTTATTAAAAAAACTTAACAATTATGGATTTGCCTACAATCTTTTGGGATTAATGGCATCCTACCTATTTAATCGAAAACAATATGTAGTGTATAATCATCATAATTCAGATAGCTTCATAGCAAATTCAGGAATCCCCCAGGGTTCAAATTTGGGGCCGCTTTTGTTTCTTCTGTATATCAATGACATTGATAATTACATTGAATCATCTAATTATCTTCTTTTTGCCGACGATCTGAAGCTATTTAGAGCTATAGAAAATTCTAATGATTCATTTCTCCTACAAAATGATATTAATAGGTTGTTAAAGTGGTCGGATGACAACAACTTGCCATTTAGTATACCAAAGTGCTCTGTAATTACATATACTCGATCTGGAAATACTCAATTATTCCCATACCAGATGAACAATACCTATTTACAGCGTGTTGATCATATTAAGGATCTGGGTATCACGTTTGAGTCCAACTTCACATTTAAAATACATCTATCTAACATTATCATGCGAGCCAACAAAATGCTTGGTTTTGTTTTACGGAAAGCAAGATCTTTTTCAAACACAACGGCGATCCGTCGACTGTATGAAGCGCTGGTTCGCAGTAACTTGGAGTACTGCTCTATCATTTGGGACCCCAGAGAAAGAACAGTCATCTTGGAGCTGGAAAGGATCCAGAAACGATTTTTAAGGTATTTATACCTCAGGGAGTATAACTGTTATCCTTTTATGTACCCCTCACTGTTTCTCTCAGGAGTGTTGGGTTTCAACACTCTTGAAGCTCGTAGAATGATCTTTCTGGGAAAGCATTTTTTTAAACTGTTATCCGGAGGTGTTTTCAATCCAGGAGTGCTGAGAGAGCTAAATCTGTACGTTCCCCATAGTTATAGCAGAGCAAGGGGGCATACGAGTATATTATTTTATGCCGCAAATTGCCGCACAGAGGCCCTTCGAAGTTCTCCTGTATTGAAGGCGATTCGTCTCTTAAATGAGGTTGCAAAAGAGATAGACCTCTTTGGATGCAATTATGGCGAATTCGTAAATGCCCTTATGATAAAGGCAGCAAGCAGATAACTGGCTTTTCCTATTCATAAGGTTCTATGTATATTTCCTTTGATATTCTTTTATTTCACCCTTTACATCGATTTGGCTTGCGCTGTAATGAGTTTTTTCAACAAAATAATAATAATAATAATAAAGTTGTTGAATTGGACTTCACGATAGCTAGCCGTAGCGCTCATATGCCCGATATCATATTAAAAAAAAACTAACTAACTAACTAACCATTATGCCGTCTCCCCGAGGGGGTAGGCAGAAAGAATGGACCGCCACATTTTTCTTTCCTGACACATTTCTCTCGCTTCCTCAACATTCATACATCGTGTCATGCACGCGCGTCGATTTCTCTGATTCCTCACATAGCCGACATTATTTAAGCAATAATGGCATAAAATTATATATTAAATAAAGCCAATATCGTAGACATTAACACTATTTTAATGTGTTTTTTTTCATTTTGAATTTGAATACCTCTTAAAAAACAACCTTATTCACATTGTTACATAAAGGGTGTTTTTTTCTATTTTCAAGAGAGTCTAAGGAGTAAAAAATTAGGGCAGATTTATAATCCGCGAACGACTAGTTAATATAGTTACACAACCTCACAATAATAACAAAAAATGTAACATTTGTATTATGAAAGTCTATTCTTATTAGTAACATGTCTAAATCAATACGTTCACAAGTAGATATATTTTTTTATTTTGAGTATAATATTTATTAAATGTCAGTGGTTCATAAGTAAAGTACTTAATAATTTATTTTATAAAACAAGTTTACAAGGATCCTACGTAATGAGAAATAAGAAACGAATATAAAAAAATACAAAAAGCTAATTTAAAACGTATTTTTGACTGACACCTCAAAAAATATTATTAAGTGTTAAATAATTTTTCCCCTTACAGATAGAGTAAAAAACCGTTAGTTTAGAATCTATTACAAGAGTTATGGATATGATTGATGGACTTCATTAGTAAGAAATATTAATATTATTAGTACACATTTTTAAATAGCTGCGCGAGTAATCAGAACCCTTTTTTTAATTCGAAAAAAAGGAAACAAATCGTGCATACGCTAAGATAAATGTAAATTAAGCATTTTGTTAAGGTCTTATGCATATAATTCATTGTAACAATCTGTCTGTTAATTTAACCTGTTCGATTATGTAAATTGTTCGTATATAAATAAATATGTAACAACAAATGTATTATTACTTGTATAAAATAGTGGCACTTGCGGTCGTGCCATATCCGATGAGAAAAATTATCGTCCCACTTGCGGTCAATCGATATTATTAAAATAAAATAATGTTAAGAGTGACCCCACTTGCGGTCAAAGAAAAATTTGATAATTTCCAGTCTTCTTCTTCTTCTTCTTCTTCTTCAGCCTGTATTGGCCGTCCACTCCTGGACGTAGGCCTCCTCTCGCATTTTCCATTCTCTTCTATTCTGAGCGATCCGCATTCAGGCACTTCCTGCACTTCTCCGGATATCGTCGCGCCAACGCAACTGTGGGCGCCCAACTCCACGCTTTGCCGTCCTTGGCCACCAGCACAGCAGTCGCCTTGTCCACTTTTCATCTGGATCGCGAGCGACATGTCCCGCTCATCGCCACTTGAGGGTTGCGGCCATCTTGATAACATCGGAAACCTTTGTCCTGACTCTTATGTCCTCATTTCTGAGTCTGTCCCGTAAACTGATACCCATCATGACTCTCTCCATAGGTTTATTTAAAATACACATAAAGTTTATTCAGTTTTTATAATTCAAGTTCTAATATTTTACCTACATATCTAATTATTTATTCAAGTTTTTGAATATAAGCTAGGAATTTTAACCTTACCTAACTTAACCTAACCTGACCCACCTACCTACGCAATAAAGAAAACTAGCATGGATGGCAATTTGACCATTATTTTTATTTACCTGATGATTTGATCCGCAATTTCTAATTGTCGATTAATAAAGTTATTTTCTTGACCGCAAGTGAAATCACTCCAGACATATTGACCGCAAGTGGGACGAAAATTGTTCCGACCGCAAATGGTAGGACCGCAAGTGAGAGGACGCCACTTGTATGACACGGAACACTGGATTACGAATGAGTCAAATAAAAAATAAAATATAAATCGTTAAGGTCAGGAAATTACTAACATTCCCATTTATAGTCATGAATTTGAAGATTTTTCTTTCATTCAAAACAGAACCGATTACGTTATGTTGTATATTGTAATTTTATAAATATTTCAGAAATCTAAATTGTGTCATTGGAAAATGTTATTTGACATCGATTAAACTGATTGACAAGGTTTTACATAAAATTTCAGCGTTTAAAACACGACACTTATTATGAATGAATGAACATTATGCATTATAACATATTTAACAACTGGTTATTATTTACAACATATTATACATTGGTTGAATAAAAAGTTATTTAAGCATAATAAATATAATAAATTATTGGAAACAATTAAAACAACCCGCCAATGTTAGAATTTAGAAACGTAAACTTTCTCGTATATTTAAAATGTTTCAATTTAACTGGATCTTATAATGTTGAAAAAGAGCTATTTATGTTTTATTTCTATTTTTCTTTTTTATACACTTTGAATATACAACACTCATATTTAAAAAAAATATTTAGACATGTTTCGGATAAACAGTCCTTCTTCAGTAAAGATTTTATATTTATATAAATATTATAATATTGTTGTTGTTTACATGATCTGACAGATGTTATAAAGATTTAAGTCTATTTATGTCTTAAATAGTGGGGTATCAAAAATTAGAGAACTCTGACGATACTTGCATATTCATAAAAAAAAGAAGGTTTGTTAAACAAATGAATAAATTAATTAACTAACTAATTAATCATCACGCCGTTTTTCCGCAGGGGTACGCAGAGAGGATGGACCGCCATATTGTTTAAACAAATTATGTTTTTGAATTACTTTTTGAGATAATTGTATTTTCACAACACTTTCTTGCTCTTTTCACAAACATGTTTCGGGAAAAAGAAGCCCTTCCTCAATGTAGAAATGAATGGTTGAAGTAAAATAGGTACTTAGTAAAAAAAAAATACAAAAAAAACTAAATATGCAGTTTTGTTTTATATGACATATAGAACGAAACTGCATACTTAGTTTTTTTGTACATTGTTTGGTTCTTAGTGCCTATTTTACTGCGATCAATCAAATGTCAAAAATTCTACGCTGAGAAAGGGCTTCTATGTCTCGAAACGTGTTTGTGAAAATAAAAATACTTATTTAAATGTGAATCAACAACACAAATTAATGGTATATTTACCGTAGTAGGAATTATAGTGTGAATTTTAACAAAGTGTTTTAAGACAGGAACTCAAAAAAAGGTAATAAATAATACAAACAACTTATTACATTATACACACCCGATAAAGTATTAATGACTTATGTAATAATAGATATGCAAAAGAGTACCGTCTTTGTAAGGACATATTTCACAAGTGCTTCCTGATCAAAGCACCAGCATAATGGTATTATCGTGTTTTATGACGATAGAAAAAGTTTAACCTTCGGCCAGAAGACTCACTTTGTTCTTGAAATACTGGAATCTCACAAAGTGGAATTTTTATGTATTGACTTGAATTTTATTTGAGAAAAATGTTAATTGCAATCTTGGTCACCGCCGTTTCATCCGGTCGAGCGGTCACTGGATATCGGTGATACATAATGTTTAATTACGCGTATAATATCTGCTCATTGAAATATATCAAATAGTAATGCATTTTTTTCTCATTTGGCATTGTGCGGAAAAATGAGTTGCATAAAAAATATCATTTAAGAATTGATCATTACAGAGGCTGATTCCTAGGCTAGTGTTGGGTGATACGAGAATGACAATTAGAATAGAGGATCTTCTTCTTCTTCTTTCCTTATCCAGTCAGGTCTCCCCAATGTTGACTATCACCCTTGAGTAGGCCTCCCTGTCCTGGGCAGCTCAGAACAGCTCCCTCACGGTCCTCAGCCCCGTCCACTCTCGGATGTTCCTCAGCCAGGAAACCCGCCTTCTCACAACACCTCATCGACCCCTCAATCTTACCCTCCAAGATCAGATGTAACAGTGCGTACTTTTCGCCTCTCAGAACATGGCCCAAGTAGGACACCTTACGGATAAAGTCTACAAAGCTGCAATGCCGTCGAAAGGCGAAGAGCTTAACTTTGGAGATCTTTTACAGTCTTCTTCTTCTTCTACCTTGGCCCATTCCCGTCCACTCCTGGACAAAGGCCTCCTCCATTCGCATCCATTCTTTTCATCCAGGTTATTCCGACGTGTCTGTTTAGATCATCCTTCTACTGTAGTTGCAGTCGCCCTGCACTTCTCTTTGCCGTCCAAGGTCTCCAAGTCAGCAGTCTTCTTGTCCACTTCTCGTCTGAGCTTCTAGTTACGTGACCTGCCATTGCCATTTTAGAGTCGCCACCCGGTGCATGATGTCAGTGTTTTTTCTCTCACCGTATCGTTTCTGACTCTGTCTCTTAGGCTTATTCCTAACATGGCTCTTTCCATGGCTCTTTGGGTCACTCGTAGTTTCTTGGCATTTTGTTTGGACAGTGTAACAGTTTCAAGACCATAAGTACCAACTGGCAGAACGCAGGCTTCATTGACTTTTCGTTTCAGGTTGATCGGTATTTTCCGTTTTTTAAGGATGTAACTCATGTTTCCGAAAGCTGGCCAGCGTAGTCCAATTATTCTTTTGAGAGATAACCAAACCGCAGACCTTAAAAGAAGAATTGAACTTTTACAGTATGCAGGAAAAAAAATTTAGTACCTACTGTTATAAAATCTGACCACGTAAGAATGTAAGATGCAAATACAAAGTTGTACCGGAGGACGAGACTTCGGTAGTTTAATAACAATGTATACCAGGAGATGATGGTGCATTTAGTTAAATAAATCACCAACAACAACATTTCTACAATAGACACTACATTTTCATTAAAATATATAACATTTATCTATATCTACTTTGTTTACAAATAATCCTAACAATAATATCCACTAAATAAGAAGAGAAAAATGTTTAAAGCATGTATATTGCCAATACAAACATACGATTTTGAGATAACTACCCTCACAGCAAAACGTGTTCATAAAGTAAAATGCATACAACGATATATGGAGAGGCCAATGCTCTGCACGAGTCTTCGAGAAAAAATTAAAAAAATGAAGAAATTAAACTCCGAACCAAAGTTGTCGACGTCACGGATCGTATAGATAAAACGAAAGGGTATTGGACTGGACATATAGCCAGGTAGGGAAATACCAGATGGAGCCCCATAATACTTCAATGGAGACCTTGGAAAAATAATAGCTGTATCGGCAGGCCATATAAAAGATTAACTGATGACATTACCCGAATAGACTAAACAGGGACAAGTGGAGAAAAATGTAAGAGGCCAGCAGTGGAGGAAAGAAGGCTGAACAGGATGCTATGCTGTCAATAAAGATAGCGGCCTGCTGGTAGAAATCTGGCGACACTGGCTGACTTATCAACTCCTCCACTCTCATTCCCTAGCGCTTTTGCTAAGCTACACCCCTCAGTGTCGGCCTGGCAGCCATCGAAGATGGAGCTTCCTATCGCTGTTTCCGCCAGGCGCGAAGTTGAGAGCATAATGCTTGAGGATCGGAGGATTACCATTAACAAACTTGCTCTTCGTATTCCTGGGACTTCCAACACCACAATTCACAAAATTTTAATAGAAAAATTAGGCTATCGAAAGGTGTGTGCGCGGTGGGTACCACGAATGCTCACAGAAAACCACAAGCAGAAACGTGTTGAGTGCTCGACCTCATGTCTCAATTCAAACTCAAGAACTGCTGACAGATTTTGGCTTGACTGTTTTGCCCCAACCGCCCTACAGTCCAGATCTAGTCCCTAGTAATAACCATTTATTCCCAAAATTAAAGGAACACTTGCTCAGAATGCACTTCCATACTGATGATGAAGTCAAGGAAGAGGTTATTCGATTTCTCAGAGGAATGGCGGCAGAATTTTATGACTTGGGGATACAAAAGTTGGAGCATCGTCTGCAAAAGTGTTTAGACAGAAATGGCGATTATGTAGAAAAATATAGTAAGTTTTAAGCTTTAAAATGATGTGTAATGCTAAGGAAAATAATAAATCTGTATATTTAAAAAAAATATGGGAACCTTATTTTATGAATGACCCTAGTACTATAAAATTATTCAATTTATTAAGGCTATGACTACACAAGTAGGAGCTTCGCTTGGTACTTAGAGCTACGCTTACAGTTAGCTTTGGTAACATTCTAGCTAACTAATGCACACCATACTAACGCGATAGCCACAATACACGCTTCGTGTCACGTGCAGTAGATATTATTATCTAACTAAGCACTTAGGGAAACACTTCGATGTGGGTCTAGTCTTGAGGTTAAGAAATACAAGGAGAAACTATCGCACGCTTAATAGTAAACTGACCGATTATGGTTTAGGTCATAATTGAATTAACATTAGACAGAGGCTTGTGTTAACGCTATCCATATATTTTTCACAATGTTAACGCTACCATTCGTACGTACGATAATCGTTCACAATGTTGACGCTATCCATTCGTTTTTCGACTGTTTTTGTTAAAGCACCGACTCATGTCAGATTGAGCAAAACTTGCTTTTTTGAGTTAAGCCAGTGTTCTATTAAGCGTGCGATATTTTTCTGAAAGATCCAATATCAATCGATGTATTTGATATATATTAATTGAATAGTCCATTGTTTTGACCGAAACAAAATGATACTTCAACATTATTACTGTTAAAACTTAAAACACTGTTATAATATCACAATTTATTTTAATTTACAGAGAGTGTCGCGACAGCTGCTCGCCAATAGATGTTGGCATCATCAGGTGTTGATCATCACCTGATGATGCCAAAATCGGTTGGTGAAACAGCTGTTACGACACTCTAAGTGAATTAAAAGAAATTGTGATATTATTATAACAGAGTTTTAAATTTTAACAGTAATTATGATAAATATTAAAATAAACATATTTTTTGATTTTATATAAAATGAAACATTCTCAAATATCATATTTTTAGTAATGCAGCGTTTATAATATTATTTAACCACAAGATTTGTTAGGATCTATTAATTATCAATTAACTCGCAGAAAATTCCGGCAGAGTATAAGTGTCAATGCCTCTATGAATACTAATGATTAAAATTATGTAAAATTTTTGTATGGACACAAGGATGAAATGAGAAAGAAAAAATCGATTCCAGTATGTGAAGAATACTTTTTGGGACTAAACTGTACTTTAAATTGTTGATTTTAAATTAAAATGATATTTTTATGCAAGAGCTGAAAGGGTTGGATGTAGGTGCCAAAATGAGCGGAGTGTCAGTAAGCTGTCTCTTTTATGCGGATGACGCTGTCCTACTTGCAGACAACGAGCATTAACTACGAGTCCTGGTGAATTGTATATATGAGGTATGCATGCGAAATGATCTGATGATGAATGTGAATATGTCCAAGGTAATAAATTTTGAAAAATAACAAATCATGACAGTCTGCAACATCAGCGTGAATGGTGAAAATTTGGAGCAAGTAGATGAGTTCGCGTATTTAGGTAGTATGTTTACAAAAGATGAATGGAGAGGGATATTGAAAGAAGGGTTGGGGCAGGCAACAAAGTTAATGGTTCACATAAAGTTGTCATCGCAAACAAAAACCTATCCATAAAAGTTAGCATGGCAGTGCATAATGCTGTTCTTCTACCGACACTTGTGTATGGAAGCGAAGTATGGAACTGGCAAAAGAAGGATGAAAGTAGAATAAATGCGGTAGAAATGAGATCTCTTAGACGAATGTGTGGATACTCTGTGTATGATGTCGTGTATGATGTGTATGAGTGTCGAATGAAAATATAAAAAGTGAATGCGGTGCGAATGATGGTGTTATGAACAAAACAATGAAAGGATCATTAAGATGGTTTGGACACATGGAAAGAATGAATGAAGAAAGAATGGTAAAAAAAAGTATATGTTAACGATGTGAATGGAACTAGAAATATAGGAAGACCGAGGACAACGTGGCACGATCAATTAAATCAAATATTGAATGTCGGTCATGTGAAGAGTCAGAGAAATCGACGCGCGTGCATGACACGATGTAAGAATGTTGAGGAAGCGAGAGAAATATGTCAGGAAAAAAAAGTGTGGCAGTCCATTCTTTCTGCTTACTCCTTCGGTGAAACGAACTCAGATGAACTTTCTGCAGTATTTTTGACACAATTATGTGTTCTTGTTTTTGTGCAATACTTAAGCAGTTTTGATACTGACTTATATTTATAATTTTAATAATAAAAATAACAATTATGCACCATTGTTTTTGTATTTTACGAAGTAATGCATATTTATGAATTATTTTAAGTTTGTTAATGTAATTGACAATGGGGCTATATAGAACAATGCTTCGTACACGTCGGCAGATTTGATCATAAGTCCCGAGGAGAGCTCATTGCAACAGAAAATCGGGCCATGTCTTGTATGGAGACAGATCCTACAAGTTATGTAAATGGGGTAAATGAGTTAAGAACATATCTTAAAAATAAAATAAGTATTAATAAGTAAATAGTAAAGAAGTGAAAAAAAGCTGTCCAAGTGGCCAATGATTGAATATAAAAGATAGAAATTACATGGTTAAAATAATATTTCTTTGGCGAGTATTTAAATTTTCTAGGAAGGCCAAAGTCATATTTACGCTGGTATTTGGTGAAAGATTTTTCAGACTGCATTTATATATTCTGTACTGTGGTGTTTTATTGAAATCTCACGGCCAATTTATTTAACACCGTTATTTTTAAATGTAAATTAACTTATGTAAATATGAATTTTACAGTGACTTCGATGTACGAGTATACGCATATGTTTATTTTTAGTGCACAAAAATATTTTATGCCGTAAGTCATTATCGGTCTGACACAAGGCACATATGGCATCGAAACAAGAGCTGACACAGTTTGCTTGAAATCGCTTCTTAGAACCACATAGATGAAAACCCCCAGAAAAATATCAGGAAGGACCCTACGCGACAGAATACGAAACACAAAATTTAGAGATATGTGCAAAATCCAGGATGTTCTCAGATGGGGGAGAATAAGAATGTATTGGGGAGACCACGTGGAAAGAATGGACGCCCAAAGACTACCACACCTGGCCTTACACGGGATCATCATCATCGGCTGTCCCTCGTGTCCGAGGAAGACTATCCTTCACGGTTGTGGGTCCGCATGTGACTGAAAAGCCCGATCCTGGACCCACAAAGTCTGGGGTATCTGGGGCAGGGGAAGGCGCCTGTAATGAAGCCGTCACCGTCTCCCAGTGGTATCTCTTTTCTGCTCCTCCTCCTTTCTGCGACGTCGTCTCTGAGCTATGCTTCAAAGTCTTGCGTGCCTTTATGTACTGCTGTTCGCCACCTCTTCTGCAGTCTTTTCCCTGCAATCACAGTCGATGTTAGTCTTTTGCGGGTTTCTTTTAAGGGAGTCCTTAAAGCGTTTCCTCTGACCACTGTGTGAGCGTTTCCCTTGGGTAAGCTGAGAGTACATAATTTTTCTTAGGAGTACATAATCTCTTACACTGAATACGAGAGGGAAGAAGGATGCCTGGAAAACCCCTCAAAAGATGCAAAGCCAGCTGTGAGTCCACATCGCATGAGGTGGTAAATTCTGCACAAACAGGCCTTGACAGTATAAGAACAAGACAAATAATGGATTGTATTAAATTTCCACGGTTATCATATACAGAAATATTTTTCGGGGTGAAACCGTGTTCCCTCTCGTCAAGCTCCACCAACGTTTCGGAGGCCCTTGCGGCCTCTTTGGGTTCTCTCTTTGGGTTCTCTTTGGGTTCTCTCCTCTTTGGCCTTGTTACTTATATCTTGTATTTTCTCTCTTTGGGTTCTCTTTGGGTTCTCTCCTCTTTGGCCTTGTTACTTATATCTTGTATTTTCTTTTGAGTCTAGGTTCTCTTTGTTACTTATATCTTGTATTATTTTTTCTTCTGAGTTATTTAGATTCGGATTTAATTTTTTCTTCTGATTTCATAGATATATTATTATCTTTCATAATCTACTTATATTTTTTCTTTTTCGCCATTTCTTAATATATTCTAAGTTATGAATAGCCGAATTTCTAACACCCTGATGATGGAGGCCGCAAGGGCCTCCGAAACGTTGGTGGAGTTTGACGAGAGGGAACACGGTTTCACCCCGAAAAATATTTCTGTAATGGATTGTATTGTTTAATTTGAAATGGAAATTTTCCATGAAAAACATTTATAATCAGAAGTCAGATTCTCAATGCAACTTCTTCAAAATGATAGAGAAAGTATTTATTATAACTTTCAGATATAACATAGATCAGACATAAAACATCTTACAAAACACTATAAAAATAATCATTTACCGTACGGTATGTAATTTAAAACTAGTGCAAATAATTTTTTTTTTATATTTCTTGAAGTGTTTGAAACGTTCTTATTGATTTTATTTATATTTTTGTTCCGCTATCAAATAAAAAAAATATTGTAGCTTTTTAAGGAAAATCAGAAGATCAGTAAAATATGTTAAATATTATTAGGTATCTATTAAAATCGTTTATGTATTATTATTTACTTTCGGAAATAGATAATCGCATTTTAATAGCTTACACATTTGCAAATTGTTGAAGGTGAAGCAATAAACTCTAGAGATGCTCCATTACTTTAGTGGTCAGGTTGCGAGACACTGGAGAGTTCAAGGGTTTCCTAGTAAATGAAACTAATCGATTGATTTATGAAAAAAACTTTACCATAAAATATTCCGCCACATTAAATGTTCAAAACTTAAATAACCAACATGCTGTCTCCGCGAAGGGGCAGACAGAAATAATGGACTGTCATACTTTTCTTCCTTGACGTACTTCTCTCGATTCCTCAACATTCATACATCGTGTCATGCACGCACGTCGATTTCTCCGACTCCTCACGTGGCCGACATTCAATATTCGATTTATTTGATCATGCCAAGCTTTCCTCGGTCTTCTTGGATTTTTTGTTCCATTTATATAGTTAACATATACTCGTACTTTTTTAACCATTCCTTTTTCACTATTATTTGCATGTGTATAAACCATCATAATGTTCTTTTCATTATTTTGTTCATAACACTTTCATTCGAACCGCATTCACTTGTTATATTTTCATTCGACACATCATTCACAGATTTTCCTCTTATTTCTTTTGCATTCATACTTTCATCCTTCTTTTTCCAGTTCCATGATTCACTTCTATACACAAGAGTCGGTACAAGAGCACCATTGTGCTATGCTATTTTAGCTTTTTTAAATAGATATTTGTTTGCGATCACAATCTTTAGTGCACCATTCACATTATTGCTTGCCCTAACCCTTCTTTTTATATCTCTTTATCAAATTATCATACATCACATTCTTAACGATCTATTTTTTACAGAATTTTTTCCCATTTTATCCATTCTTTTGCCAGCTCTAAGCTTCAATTATATTTGATGACATTCATGGCCAACTGGTAAGTGCTTTGACTACCAAACCGAAGGTTCCGGGTTCGACTTCCGGCAATGGCAGCGTGTTTGTCACACTGTCTTTGGTCTGGTGCAGATTATACAGAATGCAGATAGATTAGCTATTTGTCACATGTCACTAAAATCAATATGATAGCTATACGATTTACACCGATTTGGCTCACACTGTAATGATGTAAAGAGCGATTCAACAAAATAGAAAATATACATAAAGATTGGCGCTATAACGCGTCATTTGTTTCATTCGATATATAGACTACTGGCTGTGTCGATTTTGGGTGCAGCGTTTATTTAAATCTGAAATATATTATATTATACTTCAAATATTGCATTCATCGTTTCCTAGGGTCAGGAGATATAATGGTCACGGTCACGCGGTTTCAACTCTTGCACAAGCTGGATCTTGTAAGCTTTTAAGCCAAGATCTTTCCGCAGAATCCTCCACAAAGTGGATGGTCACAGCTCCAATTGCTGTGCACGATGGCGAATCGACTCATTCGGATTCTCCTCAACACTACGCTCCACAGCAGCAATAACTTCTTCTGTGCGCACTGTTTGTCATCTTTGTGGATGCGTATTATCCACCAGAGTGTACGTGGTGCGAAAACGATCCATGGTCTTCCTATTAATTTGCTTGGATGAACGATTATGCCGACCGCAAAATGGACGTAGTGTACGATAAGTTTGGCGTACCAAACCATGATTTTGAAAATAAATTTGCACAATTTGCAAGCGCTGTTCTAATGTAAATCTATTCATGGTAAAATGGCAAATTGTACTGACTACAAATCAACTATCAATTGTCAAATTGACAGTCTGTTAAAAACATTTTTTCTAGTTTTAAAACAAAACCTTTAAAAAAACACCCTTTACGTAGATATACTTTGAAGTTCAATAGTTAATACCGTAAAAATATCCTATTGTAAATAAATAAAACAGTGTTTTACTGTAAAACATTTGATTACCGGTTACCTAACGTTCATTTTATTTTCAACGTTATTGATTTGCATTTCTAAACGCGTTGATATCTGTAAAAAAGCAAACGTTGAAATGTGTCCCATTTGAAAAAAACGAACTATTCAAATCAGGTTGAAGAGATGAACAATCTCACGCGAAGCAACTTGTCTCAGCTGTCTTAATATATAATAGATCCCCTTTGTATGCACTTGTAAACTATTTTTTTTTTGTTTATCAAAAAATAAGTATGTCAGTGTCTGATGCATCGGAGTTCTATTTAGTTTTTTTGGGTAAAAAGAAATTGTCTTCTTTGTTTTAGAATTTCTTGAAATTAACATAGATTAGATCTTAAATTCGTGTATGAGTTTTTTATCATTACTTTCGTGTAGCTATCATTTATTATTCAGAAAATCGATCTTCGTAGTAAATATATTCAAGATAATATTTATTGATGATTTTAATTTTACTTTTTATATATAACTAACTCACCATCATACCGTCTCTCCGGAGAGATAGGCAGAAAGCATGGACCGCCACATTGTTCTGTCCTGACACACTTTTCTTGATTCCTCTACATTTATACATCGTGTAATGCGTGACCGACTTTTAATATTTGATTGATTTCATCATGCCACGTTTTCCTCAGCCTTCCTATATTTCTAGCGTTGTTCACGTCGTTACATATACTTTTTTTATTATTATTCTGTCGTCATTTATTCATTCCAAGTCTCCAAACCGTCTTAACGATCCTTTCATTATTTTGTTCATAATACTTTTATTCGCACGGTATTTAGGCACTTTTTATATTACCGCATTTGAAACTCTATTATATACATATTTATCCTACATTCGTCTTAGAGATCTCATTTCTACTGTATTTATTCTACCTTAATCCTTCTTTTTTCTATGCTTCAATTCCATATATAAGGGTCGGAACAAGAACATCATTGTGCACTGCCGTCTTAGCATTTTTGAATAGGCCATTGTTTGTGATAATAACTTTAAGTGCAACTTATACTCTGTTTTCTGCCCCAACCCCTTATCAATATCCTTCTCTACTCTTTCATCCTTTGGAAACATACTTCCTGAATAAACAAATTCATCCAGTTGTTCCAGTAGATTTTCACCGTTTGTTATTGAGATAAAATCGAAGTAATCAATAGGTTTGAAATAAGCTAAAAAATAAATAAGTGCTTGTTTAGGCGATTTTTTTTTTGTAAACGTTATTTAATTTATAAAACGTATTAAATTTAATGCCAATTCAATTTTATGAATCATAATCGAAAACTATATACAAAATATTATAACTTATAATAATATGATCGTTTCGATATTTCACGTCTTATACGTAAAATACCATTTTATTAAAATATACTATATGGCAGGAAAATTATCAGAAATATTATACAATGTATTGCTTTGTTCACATAACAAACTACTTAATTTTTTACAATCATATTATATTAACATAATGTACATATGTATTCGTACTCACAATATTCTGTTTTGGAAATTCACTTTCCGTGACCTTTAAAATCGTTTTCTGGTAATTTTTGCAATAAAAAATAGCACCGTCATGTTATTACTATAAGATTAGCAATATGGTATAATCAGGAAATATTAATAAGAGGAAACTACGTAAGTACCTTAATACGGTATATTCGTACATGTTTTTTGATGGTCAATTTTGATATAACGTGATTTCATAGTAATAACAGCTGCAAATTTGAATATATTTTTTTCTAACTGAATCGAACGTGTCAGGAGATTATGTAGGATCAAAATATTTAAAGGTTTAAATGAATACACTCAAGTTGACTGCAGGTTGCCTACGCACCGGGAGTAATAGGTAAAACAGTTGGAATTTATATTTACTTACGTACTTATACAGCCGATGTTGTCAAAACAAACAAACCACCACGCCATTTCTCCGCAAGGGTAGGCAGAGAGAATGGACCGCCACACTACTCTATCCTGGCAAACCTCTCTAGCTTCCTCCACATTCATACAACGAGTCATACACGCACGTCTATTCCTCCGATTTCTAACATGACCAACCTTTAAACATTGATTAATTTGGTCATGCCATGTTTTCCTCAGTCTGCCTCGACTCCGTACTCCATTTACATTATTAACGTATACTTTTTAACCATTCTTTCTCCATTCAGTCCGAAACATCGCAGCGATCCTTTCATAATTTTATTCATAATACCTTCTTCCGCTCTACATTACTTTCTTATATCAGCATTTGAGATTCCGTCGTATATCGTTCTACCACACATACGTCTTAGGGACCTCACCTCTACCGCATTTATTTAACTTTCATCCTTCTTCTGCCAGTTCCATTGTGATAAATTCTTCTCCACATATTCCTATCTTGTGCCTTCTATATCTAGTAACCATCATTTTTTCTTGCTAGCAGATTATTGTATGAGGGGTCTCTAAGGTCTCCACTCTTTGTGGTCCATCTTTGGTCTATCAGTCTGACAACATGTCGCATTTGAGCTTAGCAATCCTTTCTAAAATATCCGTAACTCCCGACTTTCTCAGTATTTCTTATTCGGTCTGAGAGTCTCACTTGTAGCATGGCTCTTTCATGTTTCCCTTGTGCTCACGGAGTCTCATAATGGTCGACTTGGTGAGGGTTATGATGTCATTACTGGAAGTACGCATTGGTCATACATTATGCGTTTCAGTCTGTAGGGAATTTTGGTTTCGTTGAATTTCTTCAGATTGCCAATTGCTGCCCACATTTAAAAAAATATATCAGATACGAGAGGGAATATAATATTTCATATACCTAATACTGATTTTTTTTAAACGTACTTTATAACATCTGTCAAAACTGATCATATTTGTAAACAATTTTATAATATTTTAAATATGTATCTTTATAATATCACTGAGGAAGGACCGGTTGTATAAAACATGTCTGATATATAATTAAAAAATAAATTTAAAGTTAGTGTTGTATATACAAAGTATATAAAAAAGAAAAAGACAAATAACACATGTACAACACAAAGTATGGCGAACTTAGAAGAACGCACTTTAAATACGCTATTTTATTTTTCCTACAAACTAGTATTTAAGATACATATTTAATGAGTATACGAGAACATGGAAAATCGTATTATAGATAGTCCCATTTACATATATAGATTATCTTTAGAACCTGAAATTCAAGAAACTATTTTAAATTTACCTTTTGCAGGATAACGAATACTTCATGGATAATGCTTTTTTCGTTTTTTGTATGCAATGCTGGAATATTCCGTGAGTAGGAGGTAGTCTGTGGAGCAAAAGGTATACTATGTTATATTTAGCACCGCATCCCGGTTTCAAGGTCTGCCACTCCAGGGCAGCGAGTCGGTTCAAGGAGAAATGTATACATTTTATATTAGAGCAATTAAAATATACATCGTTAAAGTGAATAAGTGCGTTGATGGAATAATTTATTAGTCGACTAGTTTAACACACGATAGTTACCCCAGAGGAGTCGGGGATGTAGAATCTGCTTTATAAGGTTCATATATGTTATAATACTATATTTAAATACTCGTCGTACTAACAGAACAGGATTCGATATATAAAAAAATAAGAAAATCGAAAACTTGTAGAAAATTCATATAACTTCGGAAAGGAGGAATAATAGTAATTTCTGAATAGGAGTAGATGAACTATCCTTGATTCTATACCGCAACGCTACATTACAAAACTTTTTGTTCTATTAAGTTCTTATTCTGGTTAATAACTAAGTTATTGAATGCTAAGGCATTAACACTGTGGAATTCCTTAGTAATACTTAGAAAATTGGAAATAACTTTGTTTAATCCACTAATTATTATAAAAATTATTAAAAAACACGGCATGTTTCGCAGGATACCATCTTCAGGTGTAAAAATATAATAAAAACAAAACCTTCGACGACCTTCGTGGCAGAGTGGTTACGAGCTCTGACTTCCATGCCGAAGGTCCTGGGTTCGATTCCCGGCGATGGCGGTGTGATTGTCACACTGTCTTTGGTCTGGTGTAGAATTCACGTGACAATAATATGGCGATATGTTGGCTACCTATTGTGATAGGCATTTATTTTTTTTATTTTTATTTTTTTATTTTAGCTATTATATTGATTCTCGAAATGAAATTCTCGAAATGATTCTTGAAAAAATGTCACGAGAATCAATATAATAGCTAAAATAAAAAAAAAAAACAAAAAAAAAAAAAACAAAAAAAAAAAAACAAAGAAAGACTAATATAAAAACGCATTTAAAATTCGATACAATAATTCAAATTTCAAAATTAACCTGGGCTATTCGTTATAAGTACTAATATATATATTTTTTATCGGTAAGAACTAATAAATAATAATAATTAGTGGATTAAACAAAGTCGTATTCAATTTCCTAAGTATAAATAAGTAAGTTGTAATATATGTATATTTTGTAAATTAAAGCATAAACACTGGGGAAAGCCATAATGATATGTGGATTAAAACACCTTTTTTCACATTTGAGTTTATTTTATCGACATTTAAAAATTATTTGAAATATTCATCATCGGTAGAACGATACAATGTAGTATTTGACTTTTTTAAACTTACATTTTCACTCTTGTGTTAGATACGTATGTTTATAGCGCTTAAAGGGAATCTTTTTTAGAATAACCATTCTCTAAATAAAAGTTTACAAGGATACATATAACTATTAATATATCATTTATACTAATATTTGTGATGTGTCAAAAAGAAATCGTGTGAACTTTAAACATTATTTATTATTTTTATGTTATATAATATCACATAAAAATATTAAGGAATATTTGTCACTGCATAGAAGACATTTCCATAATATAGTATCCTGATTAAAAAAATCACACTTACGTAAAAAACACCCGCGGTCTAGTGTTGACACTACGAATGTCGGAAAAATCAACCGTGAATTTTATTTATATCTTACACAATTACACAATTTTTATAAGTAAAATTTATTTAAAATACATATTTATACAACATAATCAAAAGGACTCTTCCTCGTAGAAGACTTCCTAAAAGATGGAAGGACAGCTGGGATCTACCTAATACGAGTAGGAGGAGCAACATTCTGGAGAACAGACCACATAGGTCTACAACAAGGAAGAAGAAGAAGAATATAACTAATTAACTAACTTACCATCACGCCGTCTCCCCGAAAGGGTAGGCAGAAAGAATGGACTGTCACACTTTTACTGATGCGGCACTCCATCCTTCTCTTTTCGCTCCGCGGGAGACGCGGTGTGATGGGTTGCGAACCTCATCGCCACCAATGGGCATCTCCCGCGCACACTTCGATCGTCCAACACCCACCCAGAAGAATATATCTTTATAAAAATCGTTTTTTTTTGGTTCATGACAAAAATCACAATATTATTATTATTATTATTATTTTATTGAATCGCTCTTTACATCATGACAGCATGAGCGAAATCGATGTAAAGGGTATTATTATAGCTATCATAGTGATTCTCGTGACATGTGATAGGTAGCTAATCTATCGCCATTTTATTATCACGTGAATTCTACACCAGACCAAAGACAGTGTGACAATCACACTGCCCTCGCCGGGAATCGAATCCGGAACCTTCGGGGTGGAAGTCAATGCACTAACCACTCGGCCACGAAGGTCTCGTCATCATCTTCTTTTTCTTCTTCTTCAGCCTGTTGTGGCCGTTCACTCCTGGACGTAGGCCTCCTCTCGTATTTTCCACTCCTTTCTATCCTGAGTGCTCCGCTTCAAGCACTCTTCCGGATATTGTCGCGTAAACGCAACTGTGGGCGCAAAACTCCAGGCTTTGCCGTTCTCGGGCACCAGCACAGCAGCCTTGTGGACTTTTCATCTAGGTCACGAGCGACGTGTCCCGCCCAACGCCACCTAAGGGTTGCGGCCAACTTGATGACATCGGAGACTTTTGACCTGGCTCGTATGTCTTCATTTCTGACTCTGTCTCGCAAGCTAATACCCATCATGGCTCTCTCCATTGCAATTATTCATACAAAAGTGAAAATTAGTTTTTTAGTATAAAAATTGGGAGGTAAGGGGGTTCGAACCCTTAGGGGTAGAACAATGTCCACTTTTTATCCCATTTTCATATATATTTTTCATACTAAAATTTAATTTTTTTTGTATAAAAATTTGATGAAGAGAAAGCGAGTGCGTACCTTTAGGTGTAGGAAAATGTCCAGAATTTTCCCCATTTTCATACATATTTAATGAGGAGAAAGGGGGTGCGATCCCCTAGGGGTAGGAAAATGTCCACTTTTTATACCTTTTAAATACATATTTAATGAGGAGGAAGGGAGTGCGACCCCTTAGGGGTAGGAAAATGTCCCAATTGTTTCCCATTTTCATATATAGTTGATGAGGAGAAAGGGGGTGCGACCTCTTCGGGGTAGGAAAATTGTCCATATTTTATCCCTTTGAAGTACGTTACATTGCCTTGATTAAGCTCTGGTTTGAGTGAAACCCTTTGATAGTTAAAATACAAAATAAAATGGTTCTTCTTCTATTCTCTGGCTTAACAGTTTTGGGCGGAACCGCTTCCAAAAAGTTTATCCAGCCGACCCTATTCCGAACCCTGGACTTCCACTCCTCAGGTCTGACTCCCAACAGTAGCAGGTCCTTCAGAACACCTTCCAGTCAATGAAGCCGCGGTTTTCCAACGCTGCGTAAACTGGAGTGAATACAAAAATATACAAATAGTTATTATTTTGCTAAATAAATCTTTTCATCATCACAGCGCAAACCAAATCGATTGAAAAAAAAATATATATCTATATCAAAAGAAATACATATATACAGAAGCAAGCGAATGAAATCTTGGTAACCATGCTCATAAGGATGATCACAAACATGTTCTAGCAGGATCAGCGTGTTTCCATTTATTTTTAAAATATCAGACCACATATTAAGTACTTCATATAAAATAACAAATATGTAGGTTATTGACCTCGCAGGCAAAGTACGAAATGCATGACCCACATAAGCGGAGACAATGGACTTCGACTGCTGTACCAGCATATTTCATGATGAAATACATCGCACGAACAATCGAAAACACCTGACGCTGCACCTATATATCGCAATGATGAAATACATTGCATGGTCAAAAGTGATGAATCAGGGCCCGGATTCATTCACACAGGTCACTAGAGATTGTCCATCAGAGCATCGTGTGCAAAGGAAGCAAAGCATATAAAATCGGTACATTCGACCACCCGATAAGTCATTCTTTCTTGCGACTTCTAACAGACACGAGTCTACGTTATCAAGTCTACGTACGAGGAACCTCCGACTCTCTCTCGCCGAGCTACGTTACTATCAACCCTGCTACGTCACGTAACTTCCGACGAGTCTTCGCTCCAGCTGACCGACGCTACCCTCCAGCGCGTCATCATCCTCAGCTGCTCGCCGTCCGGACTCCGCCCCCGTTGCTGACAACACCCGCGCACCGTTACTGACCTTCATCACCCGCTGTTCCGCTTTGACACCAATGTAACGCCATCGACAATCAAAAATAAACGCTGAAACTTTCACTGCTTTTAACACTCACCACATCCCCCAAAAATAATATAGTTAATATCCTTGAACAAATCTAAATTATTTTGTTACCTATTAAATCTACCTATCTTTAAAATTATCTATCTCTAAATCATATAATTAACATGGCTTACTTATAAGAAAGTTTACTTTTTATTTCAACGAAAAAATAATTTAGTTATGTTAATTGCTTCATGAGGATTAAGATTCAGGTAAATTGATTGTGATTTACGAAAAATAATTACATAACCAGAATACTCCTTGTTTGAATATTTTTATGAATAAAAACAAATTTTTGTATTAAAAAAAAATTATCTCAACATGTTTAAAATATACTGAGATTATTAGTTAATAACGTAGATTATTCATAAGGATGGTTGCTTGACGAATGCTGTTTGGAAAAATAAAAATATGCTAAAGGAGAGCAAAATTCGAATCTACAAGACATGCGTACGTCCTATAATGACATATGGAATAGAAACGAGAGCTGACACCATCCGAACAAAAAGTCTCCTTAGAACCACAGTAATGAGGACTCTTCGATCCGTTGTGGGAGCGACACTCCGAGACAGAGTAAGAAATTCTGAAATAAGAAAGATCTGCAATGTGGAAGATGTCGTGCGATGGGGAAGACTGAGAAGACGCTACTGGAGAGATCATGTGAGAGAAAGATAATGTTTTGAAAGAGTGATAAATATAGCCGCAAATAAAGTACCAACAGGAAAACGACCTGGAGGAAGACCACCTATCAGGTGGCGAGACAGTTAGACATCTGCATCCCAGGAACAGGTTCCGAGAAATAACAGGACACAGTCCTAAATAAAGCAGAAGAAGAAGAAGAATAATAATAAGAATAAAAATAGTTAATTAAATGTTTGTTTATTGAAATGAATTGATTGTTCGTCATTTTATAAACGTAAAAGAATGTTCAGGCGTTCAAGCTCATAAGATGTTTCTATAAATATGAATTTTCAAATTTGCCAACCACCTCATTAAAAATATAAATAGATATTAAAATAAATATTACGACGTCGAAATTTGACACAAAAAATTATAGAAACATAACGTTAAATACTATTTTAATTTAAGAAAGTAAAAAAACATTAAAATAAATAAAATATTATACACCACCGAGTAAAGTTAACTTCGAGTCGAATTATTGGTATCTTTTCATTTTCCAACAATAGTAATTACCAAAAAAACGTAACTCACCTCCCATTTAACTGTTAAAATTTTTAAATTGAGGAAAATGTCTGCTATCCGAAACATGTTTGTGAAAATGCAATGTTTCCCAAAAGTTATTCAATTAAAAAAAATCATACCGAAGCCTATCTAAAACATGCCGATAATTAAATAAAACGTAATATTTTATTTAAGTTTAAGGTAAAACCCACAAAAGCATTTTTTTAAAATAGGATATTTCATGCGTATTTTTTGTTAAAATTTTCAGAACAGCAACATATACATACGTATCATGTATGTATATTTCTATAGTATTACTGTACATCAATTACGTTTGCTTTGTTGGTATGAAGAATGTGAAATCCTACTTGACATAGAGATATTCCATAGAGTCTTACTTCTTGACTTCTCTAGTGATAATAAATATGAAAAATAAAATATTTTTTAAGAAACATTTTTTTTATATAAATAAAATAGAGCGAATCGCAATCTCCACATCGACAAACAAGTAATTGTTTTTATTTTAAATATAATGTTAATGTAAAAAAAATGTTATTTAATAAGTACTAACCAGCACGTTGTTTCTGAAGGGGTGTATACAAAATATATGAAATTATTTTTTTATTGTTATAATTATTATTTTGTTGAATCGCTCTTTACATCATTACAGTAACACTACAGTACAGCCAACTCGTAAATGTAAAGGGTATAGCTATCATTGTGATTCTCGTGACATGTGAAAGTCAACTAATCTATTGCCATTAATTCTATAGTCACGTGAATTCTTCACCAGACTTATGACAGATATCCTGATATACTTTTCTAGCCGTCTCAACATGCATATGACATATCATGGACGCCCGGAATTTAAAACCAATATTGACTAGGCTGTGCGTCGTATGCTTTCATTATCATTCTTTCTTCCTCTTATTTTTGATGGTTCTAATGTCAGTCGCATTAATTATTTTTTCTGGATCCACACATTACTTACTTACAGCGTCAGTACATACTGTTTTATCTCCCAGCATGCAGAACCAACCTGCCTCTGGTGATGCCGGTGGGTAGAGCAATCAAACTGCTGAACATGATCGCTTACGTCTTTCATATTCGTGAAAGTACGTTCAGAAGACAAATACTCTTGACTTTGGTGAGTATCTCGTATTCCTAATGTCGAACCATCTCTCATACGTTCCTGGTATTATAATTTTTTTATGTTTTACCTGTTCTCAATAGATGCCTTAAACTATAATTGTTGTTTGTAATATATTTTGAGAAAATAAACTGATTTGATTTGATTTGATTTACCAAGGTGAACATGAAAACATTAATCAAATACTGAAAGGTGGCCATGATCTAAGTAGGAACAATCGACGAGCGTGTTTGTCACGGTGTGGGAATGTAGAAGATGCGCGATAGTTATGTCAGGATAGATAGCCGGTTCTTCAGGGAAAAAATAATAAAAAATGACTCTGTTACTTTTAACTCCAGACCGCTATTGAAATTCTTTAATTGACATTCGTGTGCCAATTATATTTTGATAAAAAAAATTGAGGAAAAAACTTTAAAAAAATATGACGTATCCTTTCTTAACGACTAAATCGTCAACGTTTCCTTCAATTAATTGTACACACATGGTTGAAATGTATCTCTTAATGGAAAAACGTACAAGTTTTACGATTCATAAATATCCATTTTGAATGTTGATTTTGCATCCACACTTCCTTTATAAAATAAGTGCGGACGATGGTGACGTCAGTAGTTGATAAAAAATTCCCACGAATTATAATAAATGAGATTATTATGCATCTCATATCTTTGATAATAATACCTCCTACATAATAATACCTGATGATTCCACGATGGATCTAAGCATGGATTTACGTGTAAGATTAATGAGTTGAAAAATTACTTAGATTATACAGGGTGCGGCAGCATAACTTCTTTTTTTTTAAACTTAATAAAACCCTTTGTGTGAATCCGAAAATTTTTATTGTTTTTTTTTATATTACACATACCAAAAGTTTTGTTTTACTTAGTTTTTGAAGATCAAATCCGGTGGTTGACGTCCCCCATTCTCCATACACCGAGTAAACCGATTTCTGGCGTTTGTCATGACTCTTGCCAGCATATTAGGCGTTATCTTGGCAATTTATTCCTGGATGTTGGTCTTCAAATTTTTTAGGGTCCCTGAACGGTTCACATAAACTGACACAAGTAAGTAATTAAGCAAGTAAGTGAAAAGTAGGCCTCAACGGCAAACGCACGCTCCTCACTGTTCCAACGCATGGTGCCGACTTAACTGTGTGGGGACAAAACTTTATAGTTCATGTACATACTCTTATATGCGGTTCGATTTATATTGAAAAAAAAATGTAAGATTCATACAGTGTAGTTAATAAAAATAACGCGAAAATAAAACTTCTTATATTTTGTTAAATAGATCAAATTCATTTAATATAAAACGATATTTATTGTTTCTTGTAGACCTATTTGGTCTGTTCTCCAGAGTGTTGCTCCTCCTGTAAGGTAGACTCCCAGCTGTCCTTCCATCTTTTAAGATGTCTTCCATGAGGACGAGTCCCATGAGGCTGATTATGTAGAGCAATATAGGAGAGTCTGGTAGAGTCCATTATTTGAACAAGACCGTACCAGTCCGCCCTTTTTCGCTGTCTACTCCATCTTATAATATCCTCAACCTCACATATCTCTCTTATTCTGGTGTTCCTCATGCAATCGTACTCGAAGTCCTCAAAACTTGTTTGGTCCTTGCCGTGTCTACCAGTATGTATGTACAATTCCATATTAATTAATTAATACGCATGAAAATATCTGTTTTGTAGAAGTTTTATAATAGTTTATTATTTATTACTTTAATGACGCCTAAGAAAGTCAAAATATATAATTCCCAGAATATAATATAACAAAACTTTTAGAAAATCGACGTTTTCCTTCGTATTAATTACTCAATTATATATGTTTACAACCTCTCCTATATGAATATACTATATTAGTACAAAAAATATTTAAAAAGATCTATGTTCATTCTATGGCTGCGTTGGTTCGGATATATGGAGGGCATGGGTGAAGAAATAATGGTTAAAAAAGTATACGTTAACGATGTAAATGGAGTAAGGGGTCGAGGTAGGCCGAGGAAAACATGGCATGACCAAATTAATCAAATATTCAAGGTTGGTCATGTCAGAAGCCGGAAGAATCGACGTGCGTGTATGACTTGATGTATGAATGTGGAGGAAGCTAGAGAGGTATGTCAGGATAGAGTAGTGTGGCGGTTCATTCTCTCTGCCTACCCCTGCGGTGAAACGGCGTGATGCTTCGTTGTTGTTCATCCTAAGAGATGGTTTCATTATTTTAACTCTTAGCAAATAATTTATTTCTAGAATTATAAAAGGGTTTGCTGCAACGTTGATCGAAAATCAGTATTTACTTTTTAGCTGTTTTCGAGTTTTTCTGACGTAAAATAGCAACCTAGTGACGCAAGCGAAAACAAGTTTCTTGAAGAATAAAAAATAAAAAATCAAGAAATAAGCTGTTCTTATTATATTATATATATAGGCGATTACGGGCGAGGATTTGCAGTCAAAATGAATCGATGTTTTTTATCGCATTTTTAGTAAACTGGTTTAATCTGATGTAAAAACCCTAATAAAGAAGTAAAAAAAACTTGCTTACTTGGTATAAAGGAGCTATTAGAATTATGAATAAATTATGAATTTAAAAAACGGTGGATACGTGTAACATAAATTAAAGAAATGTCCATGTCAACATGTGCAACATCGGAAAAACATTATGTGTTATTACATTATGTGCTAAATTTAAAAAAAACGGTGGATTCGTGGAACATAAATTAAATAGACAAATGTGCCCCATCTAAAAATAACATTTTGTATTAAATTATTTTGATTTTGTTATTTTATTTTATATCATTGTATTTTATATTATTTGTTTTAGATTTATTTTGTGGGTGTTGGAGATCGAAGTGTGCGCGGGAGATGCCTATTGGTGGCGATGAGGTTCGCAACCCATCACACCGCGTCTCCCGCGGGGCGAAAAGAGAAGGATGGAGTGCCGCATCGGTTAAAGTGTGACAGTCCATTCTTTCTGCCTACCCTTTCGGGGAGACGGCGTGATGGTTAGTTAGTTAGTTAGTTAGAATAAAAGAAAATTTGAGTATATACCTACCTTAAATAAATTTGATGATGCAACCAATGCAATTTGTGTAGAAAACCTTTTTAATTAAAATTTAACCGCCCTGCCTTTGGGTTATTTTTCGAAAAAAGTGCAAAACAGCAGGTTTTTTATTAATGAAATTTAATTACACATTAATTTTATTTTTTTTAAATTATGAAACGTCAAATACTCGGCCGCACACTTCGCCTGCCCCTTGTAAAACTATCATATTTGTGAAAACTTGTACTCGAGTGTTGTTGGCACACGCGCGTATCCTAACAGTTTGTACATTTTAGGTACATTACTTTTTCTTAAGCGCGTACGTGATACGGGATAGCGCAGAATGGTACAGTCACAGTGAACGTATCACGTACGTTCAAATTCTTAGTGTGGTTAAAAATAACGCAAATTTAAAAAATTATGCCGGAATGGTGGTTAGCTTGTTAGTTTTAGCAGTTTAAAAAGAGTGGAATTACCCAAGTCTTTCATTTCTTTCTTTTCCAAATGACGATTAATTTTAAGATTTGGCAAGACACAGCAGGGTTGCTACGTCAGGTGGTAATGAATCGTGTTGACCTATCCGAGGGTCACATTGCCAGGTGTATTAAAGTGGCGACCCAAGCTCAGGTCGTGAAATAAGTACAATACGATTATCACATCTCCAATATCGTGATTTTGCCATTCGTCATTAGTTAATAAAGCATTAAAATTATCGATTTCAATTTTCAAATACTTACATAACGAAGTCATATAATAGAACGATAAAGTATGTACAATAGATGGATGTTTGAACAGCATCATATGGAGGAACAAACATGACGACCTTCGTGGCAGAGTGGTTACGAACTCTGACTTCCATGTCGAAGGTCCTGGGTTCGATTCCCGGCGATGGCAGTGTGATTATCACACTGTCTTTGGTCTGGTGTAGAATTCACGTGACAATAAAATGGCGATAGATTGGCTACCTATCACATGTCACAAGAATCAATATATTAGCTAAAAAATAAAAATTGTATACGGTAATTGGATGTTTTGTTTGATTTTGGGTAACAACGTGTGAATTCTCCTTCTCAACTGACGTTTCGGAGATCGTTGCAGTCTTCATCTTCAGGGTAATGTGGTGGTGGTAATGAGTTGTGTCTGCTAAGGTACTTTACTGTTGTTGTCCGTGCTAGGTTCCCCAAATTAGCTTAGTATAAGGGCCCATTCCCGGGCGGTGTGTCACCGGGCGGCGCGCTCAGTCGGGCGCGTCGTATATTATGTGGCAACGGATACCACGCGGGTTTAAGGCGAAGGCCGTCGTCTCTATTTATGTTTTGCAGGTGTTGATATATTTCGATTGCCTCGCTGATGAGACGTGCACGATGGCTCCTCGGTCTGTCTAGTACCGAGGGCTCAAAATTACCACCACCACGTTACCCTGAAGATGGAGACTGCAATGAACTCCGAAACGTCGGCCGAGAAGGAAAAATCACACGTTGTTACCTAAAATCACACAAAACATATTGCTGCCAACCGCGAAAATCTACGCAACAATTTGAGCAAAGTAATAATTTATAAGACATGTGTCAGACACATAATGACCTACGTGGTGGAGACAACCTTCGCGCCATTACAAGAAAAACTCACGGAGACAGAGTGAGAAATGCAGAAATAAGAAAAATCTGTAATACTGACATCATGAGTTGCAACCGAACGAGGAGATGAAACTGATAAGACTACATAAAGCGTATGGATACTCACAGAATCGCATAAACTTCTGCAAATGGGATAGACCTACCCGTTAACCAACGTCTACCTGGAAAACCACCCAGAAAATGGAGATATAGCTGGTCTTTCGCATCGCAAGAGGAGGTAAATCCCGAGACAATAGATCACCTGATCTAATTGAAAAAGTAGGTTTCACTGTTTAGTTTTATAAGTGATAGTTTTTAAATCTTCAGTATTCAATATGTGGTTTACATGAATTATAAAGCATTATTGAATCAAATATATGGCATGTTAAACTTAGAAAGCCAAAACATATCATTCCCAGAATATAATACGAGTATAATGAATCCTGAAGAGCCATGGAAAGAACCATTTTAGGAATAAGCCTAAAAGACAGAGTCAGAAACGATACGGTGTGAGAAAAAACAAAGGTCACTGACATCATCCGGTGGCGATTCTAAAATGGCAATGGGCAGGTCACGTAGCCAGAGCTCAGATAAAAAATAGACAAGAAGATTGCTGACTTGGAGACTGTGGACGGCAAAGAGAAGTCGGAATAACCTGGATGCAGTCTGCATAAGACAGAGTGACATGAAAGCGAATGGAGGAAACCTTTTGTCCAGGAGTGGATGGGAATAGGCTGAGGAAGAATATAATAAAACTTCTAGAAAATCGACGTTTTCATTCGTTGTCATTTTTTCTGTTTTCTGCCGAAACACTTTTGAATGAATTACCTCGAATTACTCAATAAAAAAATGGGTTTAACAGACTGCCAGAATACTGCAACGGAGGCCTTGAACAAAGAAAAGAGGTGTCGGGAGGTCAACTAAAATATGGATATACGACATTGCCTGAATAGGAGGAACGGTTCGGATGCGGAAGGGATAAGACAGGGACGAATAAAAGATAATGGAAGAGGTCTATATCCAACAGTGGAGGGTAGAAGGATGAAAAAAACGAAGAAGAAGAAAATCGATATTTTTTTGGGGAGGTTTATTATTTTATGATGTAAAAATGTTTCATTTGTTATTTTCATGTTTCTGAAGGAGGATTTTATTTGTTAATAATAGTATTAAAATAGTGGATTAATTTTAAATCTAGAAAACAACATATATTATGTCACATGTATAACTTGTTATTAACTTACAAAGAATAACATTTACAACCAGAAACATAATATTAATTATATTAATATGATAATATGCAATAATTTATAAATTCGCCATGTATGATAATATGTACACATCGATTTATCGAAACAAAACAGGTGCTTGGAACTTATATTATATTTAAAGCAATCTTCCGATGCAAATATAATACAATCTATAAATATTTCTAACTACAATATTTAATATTTCCAGCCAAAATGAGGTCGGAATGGGCAGGAGATGTCGCCAGAAAGGAAACAGAGAAATGGGCACCCAGAGTATTGTCGTGGGAGTAAAAAACGGAGCATCGCTCGACCCCAAAAAGATGGGCCGATGACTTTATTCCAGTCGAGGAAAGAAGATGAATGAGAGTCTCACGGGATAGATAAAAATGATAAACGTTTGAGGAGGCCTCCATCCAGAGTGGAGATAAAGCTAAGGAAGAAGGAGAAAAATAATATTTCAAACAAAAAGGTTAATGTTGTATTCGAAGATGGAGAATGCAACGATCTTCGAAATGTCGGTCGAGAAGTTACATGGATATACCCTTCTTCTTCTTCCTCTTAGTTTAGGTCGTATGACCTGTTTGTGACGGTGGGCTGTCCTGGGATGATGATGTCCAACCATCTCTCCATCTCTTCGGCGGCCTTCCTGGTGTTCTCTTGCTGCTTGGGTTTTTATTTTTAACAATTTTCCATGCGGTCCACGTGGTCTCTCCAAAAGCACATTCAGCTTCTTTCCCATCTCACTATATCCTCAACACCACAGATAGACCTCATCGTTTCATTTCTGATCCGATCTCTGAGGGTTTTGCCTGCGATGGAGCATAGGGTTCGCATTTCTGCGACTCTAAGAAGGTTCTTAGTTCTATTGGTATCGGCTCTGACCTCTATTCCATACGTCATGATGGGGCGAACGCATGCCTTGTATATCTTGACTTTACTTTCGGTTAGCATGTATTTGTTCCTCCATATTGTGTCGGGCAGCCAGCCAGCCATGGCTGTCATGTAGGTCGCTGTAGCTACCGATCTCTATGCCTAGGTAAGTGAATCGTGAAGTGAATAGGTGTGTTATTGATGATCAGTTTACATCTGAGAGATATACCCAAGATCCTAAAATAACATATTGTTAACAACCGTAAAACTCTACGAAATATATTATTTCGTCAGTATGTTATAATTACCACAAAATCATTGACAACATGTTAAAATATTGCCTTCTATTAGGCGCTTACTAAACATTCTAAATTCTTAAATATTATTTACGAGTATAACGGTTCAATAAATAATAGATGCATTTTCTTATTTCTTGTTATTAGATGGATTGGATAGCTTACATACATTATGTACATGGTATGATTGATCGTGATGCTCAGGTATGACCATTGTTTAAGCTTTTGGATAACGTTATTCAAAAACAAAATAACTTACTAACTTGCAATCACATCGTTTCCTCGGAGGAGTAGACAGAGAGGATGGACCGCCACAATACTCTATCACCTAAACGCTTATGATTTAAAAAAAATAGTTGCGGCAACTTTTTGGTGTGTATAGTGCGATAATGTTATATTCCCTTTACTTGGAATATTATTATTATCTTTTTGTTAATTTTTATACTATTACCTTAGTTAGTTTTATCTTGATTTTAGTTTAGTTAAATCTCGTTTCATAAGTCTATAATGTTAACTCTATTCATTCATTTATATTTGTGGTAACATGTAATTGGCCTTATTTGAGTACATCTTTGTGTATTTTATATATATATATATATATATATATATATATATATATATATATATATATATATATATATATATATGCTATATATATATATATATATATATATATATATATATATATATAATAATATATATATATATATATATATATATATATATATATATATATATAGGGGGTAAGGGGATCCTATTGACTCTTCGAGCGGTGCATGGCCATCACCGTGGTGATGGCCATGCTACGCTGGAGGATTGATCTGATCCCAAGTACCTATCCACACCTCCTCGACTTTGGTCTCCCCTGGAAACTATGCGAAATGTTAGAGATCGAGTGTGAATAACCTCGGTGGATAATATTGATGCATAGGCTAACGTGGAAGGACACCTCGCCAACCCGTCTGGCAAGCGTGGCGTTGTAATGCCAACCACCCCCCGTATGACATGTCATACATGGAGAAGTATGGGGGAGGCCTATGTCCAGCAGTGGACGACAACGGCTATTAAAGAAGATATATATATATATATATATATATATATATATATATATATATATATATATATATATATATATATATATATATGCTATATATATATATATATATATATATATATATATATATATATATATATATATATATATATATATATATATATATATATATATATATATATATATATATATATATATATATATATATATATATATATATATATATATATATATATATATATATATATATATATATATATATATATATATATATATATATATATATATATATATATATATATATATATATATATATATATATATATATATATATATATATATATATATATATATATATATATATATATATATATATATATATATATATATATACTTATTCGTTGTTTGTTACCCTAAAATAAATAAATAAATGAATAAAAATAAATATTCTATCCTGACACAACTCTCGGCCTCTTCTACACTCATACACCATGACACGCACGCCCGTCGACTATTTTCACTTCGAACCTGGCCGCCTGTTAATAATTATTTAATTTGGTCATGTCACGTTTTCCTGGGCTTTCCTCGATTTTTTTCCATTCCAACTATTTGGATATTTTAAACAATTCTTCCATCATCCATTCGTTCCATATGTTCAAGCCATCTTATTGACTTTTTCTTAATTTTATTGACGTATTCACCTGCCCTACATTCCTTTCTTACTTCTTCGTTCGCCATTCTATCATACATTGAATTTCCGCAGATTATTTTTATTTTTCTCATTTCTTCGATATTTATCTTATATTCATCTTGCGTCTGCCAGCGCCAAGCTTCCCTCTATACATAAGGGTTTGCACTAGAATTCAATTTTTGCTTCTGCATTGATGATTTTGATTTCACAATTTATTTTGTTCCTGATACCAACCTTTCTTTCGATGCCTTTCTCCATTTTTCTGTATCTTGTTAACATGCTTTTAGAGAGATAATTTCTTCAAGTTGCTCTAATTTCTTGCCGCTCGCACTTAGGTACAAAATCCGTTGTACATTTTACATGGAATGACATGTTTTGCCCTTCTAAGGCATTAAAAAATTATACATTTGATAATGCCTTAAAATGGCAAAATATGTAATTTCATCTAAAATGTAATAAAATTTCTAGAAGACAGACGTTTTCTTTCATATTAATTATTTAATATGGAGTTTTACACCATTCTTCAAGAATCAATAAATAAACTAGACCGACATTGGCTATATAGAGATGAGTGAAAATATTACGACATACAAATTATCTATTAAATATATTCATTTATTCAATTTTACAAATTAAGAATCAATTCGAAGTATTTATTACCACAAATTTAATGTGAGTATTGTTATGATTTTTTCTATTAAATACATTCAATTTCCTAATGACCTCGTAACAACTAGGATAATATTAGAATATTCACATGTACTTAATACGCAAGTGACGTCAAAATGTCAGTCGGCGTTCCGATTTTATTTTAGTGCGTAATATCTTTTTGGTTTATCCACTTAACATATTATTTTTTGCTCCTGCCATCTATACAAAATCAAATGTGCCACCTGAGCGTTAATTTCCTTGATTTTTTTCATTTCCATTCAAATATGACCGACCTCAAGAGGCACTGCTTTTTTTTTAATTCGATGAGATTATGCTGGTACTACAGACTAGTAAAAAATAGCACTTGTACCTTCTTAATTAATAAAGTAAAATATTCCTTCAGGTACCAAATATGAGCAAGTTCATATGTACTATGATTTGAATTGATTGAATAATTACATATTTTTATACCTAGCGTATAAAATACATTGATCGGAAAGATCAAAAACATTTTGATATTGTACAATACTAACCATCACGCCGTCTCCCCGGAGGGGTAGGCAGAAATAATGGAACGCCACACTGTTCTGCCCTGATATACTTCTCTCGCTTTCTCTACATTCATACATCTTGTCATGCACGCACGTCGATTTCTCCGACTCCTCATGTGACCGGCATTCAATATTTGATTGATTTGATCGTGCCACGTTTTCCTCGGCCTTCCTCTACTTCTAGCTTCGTTCACGCCGTTTACATATACCTTCTTTACCATTCTTTCTTCACTCATTCTTTCCATGTGTCCAAACCATCTTAATGACCCTTTCCTTATTTTGTTCATAACACTTTCATTCGCACCACATTCACTTCTTAAACTTGCATTTGTCACTCTATCATATACAGATTTGCCATACATTCGTCTTAGAGATCTCATTTCTACTGCATTGATTCTACTTTCATCCTTCTTTTGCCAGTTCTATGCTTCACTTCCATACATAAGGGTCGGCACAAGATCTGTGTATCTGATTGTACAATACAATCATCCTATTCTAATCATTTTAAAAGGGAAAAATATTTTAAATATAATACATTAAAATTGTACATTGTAATATAAATAGGCAAAAACGCGAATATCGTCAAAGAAAGGCACGATAATATTTTAAATACAAGAGAGTGAGAGATAAAAAAAATCGATTCTCTCCGTAAGTAATTCGAAATGCACACGATGAGCATGCCCGAGAACGTTTTTGGATTATTTTGAATTTTATTCTGAGTATTGTTATATGATAGTAGTGTAGAAAATAATAGGATAACAATTTGGTGTTGTTCATTGTGAAATTTTTAACGTATATGAAAAAAAATAGACTTACATTAATGTTAAAACTTATTTCTGATTACGATTGTAAAGTGAAATTATTTTAAGGGTAGAAAATCTTTATTTATACTTGTTACTCGTTGCAACTAATTTGATTAAAATTGGCATTCGACACTGTGGACCGTGAAACTCAGTAGAAGATCCTTCTCACATTTCAATTCCCCGAAAAATCGTTAGGATCATGATGGGATGAAGGCAGCGCTCTAAAGTAATGGAACACCGATTGACCCTTTTGATGTCAGGAACGGAGTAAAACAGGGTTACGTTTAAAAGAAAGAAAAATTCTGTTTTCTAGAAATTTTATTATATTTTATGTGACTGACATGTTTCTCCTGCATAAGGCATTTTTAAATGTACGTAAAATCAATGAAATTAAGGCCTTAGGCAGGCGAAATATGTCAGTCATATAAAATATGGTAAAACTTCTAGAAAACAGACGTTTTTATTCGAATTAATTATTTAATTAATATGGAGTTTTACACAATTGTTCCAGAAACAATAAATAGGGTTATGTAATTTCACCTTCTTCTTCTTCTTCTTTAACAGCCGTTGTCGTCCACTGCTGGAAATAAGCCTCCCCCATACTTCTCCATGTATGACATGTCATACGGGGGGTGGTTGGCATTACAACGCCACGCTTGCCAGACGGGTTGGCGAGGTGTCCTTCCACGTTAGCCTATGCATCAATATTATCCAACGAGGTTATTCACACTCGATCTCTAACATTTCGCATAGTTTCCAGGGGAGACCAAAGTCGAGGAGGTGTGGATAGGTACTTGGGATCAGATCAATCCTCCAGCGTAGCATGGCCATCACCACGGTGATGGCCATGCGGTGGAGGCAATAGGATCCCCCTTACTCCCCCTACACTGAATTAATTGTACTCAGCAGGAATATAGAAAAATATAACACACAATTCACCAATTTGTGTTCGTACTTAATACCGCATCGAAGGAGATCTCTTTTACCTTAGAAGGCTTCAATTGTTAAGCAATATGTAATACCTAACGGTACAGTATGCAGATGACATACTATAGTTATTGGTTTTGACACCGAAAATATTGTCAATGTGTTTGTGGAAGCATACGATATGATGGCATTAAAGGTCAAGATTAGAAAGACTTAAGTGTTATATAAAAAATTCCAACCATTGCTGCACCCCAGTTATACGGAAAAACATCCCACTTGAGGCACATACGCCCACATTACTAGGGGGACAACATTGACGAAGAGATCCAATAAAATCTTTGATAACTACGACCATGGGAAGGAAACAAATCTGCTCGTTTATAAGACTATTGTCTCGTCAAAATCCATGTACTCATCAATAATGTGCATCGCATATGCAAAGGATATTAAGCTCTTGAGCGGTACCACCAACTTTGTCTGCGAAAGATACTAAACGTGAAATGGCAGAACTAACAGACACATGACAAGCATACTTGCTGAAGTCAGTGTGACACTTGTCGAGGTCGCTGTTATTCACTACACTGGCCATGCCATAAGAATGCTAAAAGTCTAGCCAGACTCCCAAAGAAAATACTGTACTCTCAGCTTACCCAAGGAAAATGTTCAAACATCAAAGATTTGCCAAAATCTATTCTCAAAAGGGACAATTTTAATAGTAAATAGTATAGTACCATATAGTACAAAAAGGCACACAAGATTTCGAAGCACAGAGCAGACACAACGCCGCAGATAGGAAGAGAAGAGAGGAAATAGACAATCCGTAGATAGCAACGGTTCCATACAGAGAATTACTTAAAATTAATAATTATTGAATCTATTTTAGTTTTTTTTTATTATTACCCAATTGACACGTTTCTCATAAGGCCGTAGGGCAACCACTAAAAATATATTTACCTAGATGTAAAGTATGATATATGTGTGCTCAGTAAAAATAGCTCTCGAGATAAAATATATGTTGAATGCGATTTAAACAAATATAATCGATTTTGTAAATAAAAAAGTGTTGTCATGATTTACTAAGCATACTATAAAGTTTAATTTGAACATTTTGGGCTCTTTTAATTATTTCATAAGATGTTTAAAGTTTTTTTTAGCCTAATAAGGCTACAATTGTAGGTACAAGTTATACCTTAAATTATACCTTATGGCAAGAGAGGAACACAATATTAATGATACGAATGTTTAATACCACGCATGTACTAGAAAATAACAGATTTTTTCCTTAACATTTTGGTATTGAATAGATTAAAAAAACCAGTGTAGGTAGGTACCTATCAGACAGGTTTTTTGCAAGGCGCCGTGAAATACTTTTTTTGGAAAACAAAAAAATGGATCTCCGAAATCATTCGCGTCTGCCATAAAGCTCATGCGAAAGAAGACGATAGCACATCTGATTACTAAAATCATCGCTTGAGGAAAATATATGAAAAAAGTGGTGTCAATCAAAATAATCAAAGTCATATTAGACTACGAATAAGAGAAGTCCAAAGTATGCTTATTCTTATTTACGACGTAATAACTTATACTGCATATTATGTATCTAGTGTTATGTATAAATCGAGTATAGTCCAATCAATCAGAATAGATGAGGATGTGAAGTGGTTATTCAGAAATCATTAAACATACGAGTTTTTTTTTATTATATATAATTCAACAACTGAAGAGCTTCTCGGAGATTATTTCATTCCGGCTAAAGTGTTTTTAAAATACTTCGCATGTTTCTATTTACATTTCTCTAATATCTTCTTCATCCTTGTAGGAATATCTTTAAGTTCATTAGCTGGTCGCTGTTGGTGGACTCAACGCGACCTCAACTCTTTCATTTAAACAGGCAATTGTTTGATCAATTAAACGTGATAATGTTTTGAAAAGATTCGTGTTTGACTTTAATTGCTAGACGTCTTTTAAAAACATCAATCAAATATTTATCGTCGTAGCTACGTCATAGCAAAGTCTAGAAAAATATATGAATTATTTTACCCTCACGATAATTAATTATTTTATTACGCTTGCATTCAAATTTCAAAATAAATTTGATTAGTTAACTGACATTTACGGTTAAAATGAATTAATTCATACACTGAAGAAGGGTAATTGGTGTCCTGAAACATGTTTGTGAAAGATGCAAAAAAGTGTTGTGAAGATACAATGTTATCAAAAAGTTATTCAAATGACATTTACGGACTACAGAAGGTTTAATGAAAATAAAATACAAAATATCATAGTTTTCCTTCTATATTCGCCATTGTGAATGTGGATTCACATTTGAATAACTTAAAAAAAAAATTGTGTTTTAACAAAACGATGTTGTGATTTTCACAAACCTTTTTGCTTTAAATAATGAAAAATAAAACTTTTAATGTACGATTTATTTCGCTTGATTTTTAGTTTCTATCAGTTTCAGTAAAAAAAATTGATCCACACATCCTCTGTCATTCATAAAGGCACTTTTCGCATCCAAAACTTTGTCACTCGTCATTTTTCTTACTCTTACTATTAAAATTCTACCATAGATTTTACCAACAACACTCAAAAGAGTCTGTGGTTTCCACATTCCATGCGCGACCCCTTTCCTTTGTACAGAGGCAGAATCACTCTTCTCCTCCAGCCGAGCGTTTGCCAAAAATGAAATTATTAAGGATATCTCGTTTTATTCAACTTATGGTATTCTATAGTTTTGACTAGTTTCGGAAGCTCGCTGCCATTTTCTGATGTACACTAGAAGATTTATTATTTTCAATTAACTACAATCATATTTTACAGTTGATTTGTTGAGATTTATTAAACAATTTTTGGTAATGGTCATGTCAACGTGATCTTCCTTCCTATGGCGCTACGGCCCATATCGAGCCTTGGCCTCCGTCAACTTTCGCCTTCAGCAGTCCCTGTCCTCGGCAGTCGTCTCCCAATTCAGCACCCGAAGAATTTGTGCCCTCTTTCTCCTTCCGCCCGGATATCCAATCATAATGCGTTTGGGGACCTGTGAGTTTGGCATCCTCTGCACATGTCCAGCCCATTTCCATATTTGTAGCTTTATGTGTGTGGTTGGGGGCCTGGTACATGGAATACAGCCCATCGTTGCGTCGAATACGCCATTGCTCTCCTTCTCTCACGGGTCCATAAATTCACCACAGCACCTTTCTTTCGAAGGTGTCCAGCAGTTCCGCCATTTTTACCGTCAAAGTCAGAACCTCGCAGCCATACGCCAATACTGTGATTTTTATCTTTCAATGGACGTTGCGAGACTTAAATATCAACCAAAAATATCAACGTTTTCTTAAATGTAAGATATCAAGAAAATAAACGAAGATAACAAATCTTTTAATGCGTTTCTTGCTTCGTGGGCAAGGAGTCTGAGAATCTTTGTCAAGCGGCAATCTGGTTTTTAAGATCACGAGTTTAATTTAAAAATATATACATATTTAGGTATCATATTGCCGTTTGTTAAGAAGTATACCAGTTAATTTATCTCAACATGTTTCGGATGTTCACTATAATATCTTACTAGGGATACCGAAATATTTTTTTAACATAAAAAAAAAACATTCTTACGATTTACAGGAAGCTCGTAAGGTATGTTAGGACAGACTAGTTTGGCGGTCCATTCTCTCTTACTTACCCGTCCGGGGACACAGCGTGATGGTTAGTTGGTTAGTCTTAAAACATTTTTATCTTGATTTATCTCGATCTACGGATGATTAAGCCAACAATTTTTATTTTGTTATTTTATTTCAAATCATGGTATTTTATATTATTTATTTTAGATTTATTTTGTGGACGTTGGACGATCGTAGTGTGGGCGGGAGATGCCTATTGGTGGCGATGAGGTTCGCAACCCATCACACCGCGCCTCTCGCGGGGGCGAAAGATGGAGAAAGTGTGGCAGTCCATTCTTTCTGCCTACCCCTTCGGGGAGACGGCGTGATGGTTACTTTTACTTAAGAGTTTTATTATTACGATTCTGGATTAGTTTATAAAAAAATATTATATTATTTTCAAATCAACTTGAATAACTTCGCTACAATTGTTTTCTTAGTTCTTCTTTTAAAAATTAAATTGTTTTAACATTTAAAACCCGATTAATTTATCTTTATATTGTCACGTGAATTCTACACCAGACCAAAGACAGTGTGAAAATTACACTGCCATCGCCGGGAATCGATCCCGGGACCTTCGGAATGGCAGTCAGAGCTCTTACATCGCAACCTCGGATCAAACGGCCAAACAAACAGGTAATCTGCCGGGTCCCGGTTCCAACCAGGCTGGTTAAGAGGGGTTCTTCTGTACTTACGTGCAAGTTTTTGGTATTATCGCATTTTGAGATACCTTCTTAGACATTCCGTTCTCAGAATTAATTTTCATACTTACAATTACCTCGCATCAGTTCCTCTTCCATAATGTAAATAAGGTATTAGACATTATAATAAAAGACAAGACGATTCTTCATATAATATGTATTTATTCAGATCAATTTGTGTGTATTTTGATATACGAAAATATGTTTTATATGAGGGATTTGACTTGAAAATTACAAAAAAAAAATAGTAATTTGGGAACCTTAGTACACATATAAAAGAGGTTTATTTCACTGGAAAAAAAAATTGATAATGAAGAAATTATCATTATTATGAATAGCTTCAATTCCTTTACCATGTTGTTTAAAAAAGTGTTTTGTTTAGTTACAAACTTAAATAAATACTTAAAATATTTTTTAAAACCGTAAACAACAATACAACTGTTTGTCTTACATTAATATTACAATAATTAAAAACTGGTCACATCGATTATTTAATTATTATTTTATCAAAAGAGAAAAAAGTTTTCATATATTTTTTTAAAATAAACACTACCTATGAAAGCACCCAACGGACACAGACATTGCCAAAGTTTTACGGAAAGGACTCACGAAAGCGAACATTCCACAAGTATCACGCGGGAGAACACCCTTGGCCGATAGAGTAGTAGAAAAATACATCTCAATGCATTGCCTAACCTGGGCAGGGCGTTGGCCCTCACATCGCACTCGCTCACAGAAGATACCAAGACCTCATCAAACACTAACATGTTTAATATAAATATTTTACTAAAACCATTAACATTAATATAGATACATGTCAAAAATATAAAGTATTTTTTATCTAAATATATAGATGAAAATGATTTGAAAGACCCAAAATACAAAGTTTTCAGCGGTTTATATTCATTCAGAAAAATATTTTACACACAATATAAGTATATATAAGAACGATTTAGAAAATTACTTTTGGTCACTAGATAATAATTTTCTCGTAATCTTTCAATAGAAACACGTAACACCTAAGGCATACAATGGCAAAAATGTACAAAGGATTTTACTTTAAAAGTTTATCATAGAAGAACCTGGAATTTTCATGATAAGTGCATGCATCCATTTTGTTTTATGAGTTCAGACAATCTCTAATCATTCAAGTAGTCTGCACACTGAACAATCAGTCAATATCTCACGTCAGTCACATATGTTTATTACCTTACTTACCAATCTACAAGATTCAATCACCGCCGGCCGAGTCTCAATCAAACAAGGAATATTACAATTATGCACTACAGCTATCCCTGTTTATAAATGATCAAGCCATTATTGGTGCGAATAAGGTAAGTATATATACACATTCCACTGAAGTCCAGTACAAATACTTGTATTAATTAAACAGTTGATTAATGTTGTATCACATCCACATTTGTATAATTATTTCAGATATGCAAAACGTGACCTTGAAAGCATTAAAATATTTTTTTCGAATTATGTAAGTGTGGTACATAAATATCAATTTCTATAGTTTTTTTTAAACCAGAGAATAAATGAAATCAAATATAACAATGTTTAATATATAAATATACTACTTACATTAAGAAAAATAAAAAAATAATACCGCTACTGTGAGGAAAGAAATTAATAAAATAAGGTTGTACAGATTAAATAGTTATACCGTGGATAATAGCTGATATTTTGACTGGTGAAGTTTGAAAGAAGAAAAATAGTTTGGTGTTAAATATTAACAAATGGGGGGTAAACCATGTAAAGTAATAACTACATACTTGGTTAGCCCTCATCATTTTGAGTCAATTGAATACATGTTGTAAATAAACACTATTATAGCTATACAAGTAATAAAAATATATTTTAGTAAATTCCACCTAGAAGAATAATTATTGTGACACTTAAGAAAATGTGAAAAAATATATATATTTGCAAGGAGTATATGTATAAAAAATGACGTAAAGTAAAAGTAAAAGAGTATTTACTGATCGAAGAGGAAATAGCAATATACGTAAGATTTAAAAACTTTTTAACTCTCCGAAAATAAATAATTATACACATAGCAAACAATTTTTCTAAAGCTTGTTTACACTTAACCTATCATAATTATATATCGATAACAACAAACAAAATTAAAGACAGTAAAATTATTTTTACAACTACGTATATTAAATGTCCTTGGGTAATATGGTAAATCAGTACTTTCTAAGGTACAGAAATATAGCCTTAGAATTGCAAAACGTACACGTAATGTTATACGATATTCCCGTCACCATCCCTTCCCGGCATTTTGGTGACCACTGCCCATTCAAAGAATCTTCAACAGTCAAGTCACCGATACTAAGTAATACAGGAAACCATACCAAGGATTAATAAAAATCACTGAAACAATATATATACATTCAGATAGGAAACAAATTACTCAATGATATTAAGGGATTGACTAAAAGATACGTACAAATATTACATAAGAGTGTAGTATTTAGTATGAAGCAAAAGATGTACATTAAAGAAAAAGCATATATTAAAAAGAATACTCCTTACTCAGACAGCAGCCTCTTTGTAAATAATATTTAAACAATAATCATAAATCAAGAATCCAGTTTTTCTTATTATGGAATAGAAAAGTGCAATATAGGCCGGTGTTGACACATAGTAAAAACTGTCTTGCATATTTGACAGGAGTCTCCGTGAATTCAGGGTTATATCTAACTGTTACCACATGTTTTAAAATTGCATTGCTTGTGAGTAACTGCTGTTTACATTTACTGTCTGAATATCAGGACAAATACTTAAACGAAGAAAGGTTAACAAAGTGTATTCTAACAACATTTTCACTAGATCTGTACATTTCTCTCCGTTGCTGTTTACAACATTTAGATTGTTTTGTTTCCTTTACAAATTGTCAGCTGTTCCTAGCTTACTGCTGGTTAAGTCTAATGATCTTATGATCTAAAACTAGTAGCACTAAATCACTGATGGTCAAATCATTGATCCTTTTGCCCTCTATCTCTGTGGGTCAATCCGTTTAATCGGATGTCCTTAACAAATCCGTTGTTGACCCCGTTGGAGTAGTAGGCATCTCCCGGTTCGTTCTTGGCTGTAACGTAATTGGCCGTGACTCCGCCATTGCTAACGCCATTAGTATGGGCATAGCCGTTGCTGTGCTTGTTGTGGCCATTCTTGCCATTGCTCATCTTCTCATCTTCCAACAACGGCTAAAGGATCAAACAAAAAATCAAGATTAAGAAGAGAAAATTATAAGATAAAATATATATATATTTTATGTACAGTAATTGTATACTGACCATGCAAGCACCCTTGTTGGCACTTTCATTGGTTGGCTTTGTGTACTTGGTCTTGTAGAAGTCAGAGAAGAGGAACAGGAAGAGGAACCCGTGCATGGCAATCCAGATCATGAAGGACTTGGGGTAGTCGCACTCACGGAACAGGAGCTGCAGCTGATGGGAGAAGATGGCCACAAACTGGATCTGCGAGAGAACATGAGATAATTATCCTGTAAACATTTAAAATTACTGCAAGAAAACTAACTAAAAGAGCTTTTACATATATTCATATTTTAATTAAAGGTACACCATTGTGCCGGGATTAAGTTTTTCAAATTGGCATTGCTTTGAATTAATACTCCATACAAAAAAAAACAATAAGTCCAATTGCTGTAACTTAACAAACACAAGTGATGTCTATGCTATAATAAAACATGTATAAGATAATGAGCACTTATGCATAAAATGAACTTACCATCTGGAAGGAGGTGAGGTACTTCTTCCACCAGATGTACTTCTGGTAGCGGGGCCCCATGGCGGCCACCATGTAGTAAAAGTACATCACAATGTGCACCATTGTGTTCAGGAGGGCAAAGAACGTACTGTGACCACCTAGGGAAGATCGAAATGAATGTTATTATAAAGATATTTAAAACAGACTCCCATGATTTTCCATTATGAAGAAAAAATAAACACTGATAAATATTTTGAAAATGGAAACATGAAACAACCCTTTGGTGAGCGATCCATTGATGTATTATTATTATTATTATTTTGTTGAATCGCTCTTTACATCATGACAGCATGAGCCAAATCGATGTAAAGGATTATAGCTATTATAGTGATTCTCATGACATGTGATAGGTAGCTAAATCTATCACCATTTTATTGTCACGTGAATTCTACACCAGACCATAGACAGTGTGACAATCACACTGCCCTCGCCGGGAATCCAACCCGGAACCTTCGGGGTGGCAGTCAATGCACTTACCACTCGTCCACGAAGGTCGTCAAATATATATCTCTAGTTTAAATATTAATTCCACGAGTAAGTTAAAAGGTTAAATAAAAAATTAGAACACTATCTTTATTTTTTATTAATTTAAATTTTTTTTGTATACATCAGGTCGCATAGACCCAATTACTGTATACATTTTTTTTTTATAATATTTATTATAATACATATCTTGATAAGAAATATGTTTTATAAATAATCATGTAAAACAAAATAAACTATTGGGCGAATGAAAAAGAAACACTAAACACAATACAACATGAATATTATAAAAAAAACATCTGAATGAATATGATTTCAAAATCTTTAGGGCGCAAGTTAAATTGGAGATAGTTAAAAAAAACACTCTGATTACATAAATATTTTTTAAGTAGTGGGATGACCTAATTAGTAGTATAAATAGGTAATGGAAATTCTGAGGCACACTATTTCCTTGCATACAAAGAGGTTTGAATAATTTATATCAAATTGTAGTGTAAATTATACACAAGGTAACTAAACAATTATTCCATTTTGATCAATTAGACAACAAACAATGTATGAATTGTTCCATCGTGTTAAAATAAACTCAGTATGTCAATAACGAAAGATAATAAATTTAAAAGAAATGAGAATATTTCTGTAGAAGTTCAAATATTATAGTAAGGTAGAGGTTTTTAAGGATGCTTTCAAAATATTTTTTGATTAGAGAAATCTTCTGGTATACTTAATATTTTTTTAAATTGCCATATTTACCTGGAGCAAACTTAAGACCCATCCATACGGAGAAAGGCATGACTCCGTGATGGATGACATGCAGCGTCGACACATGGTTGTCCTTCTTCCGCAGGATAAAGAAGAGGGTGTCGAAGAATTCCGTGAACTTCGAGAAATAATACCACCAGCATGTCGCTGCCATCTATGTATAAAAAAAATAATATCAAAATTATTTTCAATTTAATACACAAAATATAAAATACAAAATAGGGAGATATTTCTGCATAAAAATAAGTATATATTTTTATAGGGATGAATTGAAGGCTGCTTATTACAAAGGTGTAAATGGTTTTGACATAAACCAAATAAAAAGAGAAAAAAAAAGAATATTGTAATAAGTAACGATCTTTGTGGTAGAGTGGTAAGAGCTCTGACTGCCATACCGAAGGTTCCGGGTTCGATTCTCGGCAATGGCAGTGTGATTTTTACACTGTCTTTGGTCTGGTGTAGAATTCACGTGACAAAAAAAAAGGTTTACTTCTATCACATGTCATGAGAATCAATATAATAGCTAAAAACAAATTGTAAACAGTAATTGGGTTCTAACGACCTGTTGTATACAGAAAAAAAAAAATAATAACAACAAAAAATCACGCCGTTTCCCTGTAGGGGTAGGCACAGAGAATGGACTGCCACACTACTCTATCCTGGCACACCTCTCTAGATTCCTTCACATTCATATAGCGAGTCATACACGCACGTCGATTCTTCCGACTAAATTATTATTATATTTGTATAAAATTATTATTACATTTGTATAAAACGCGGGTCTAATATCACATGGAAATTCTTTTGATATCATATTTGTTAAATTATTTAAATACAAAATTCTACACCATTGATTATTATTTTTATTGTTACCGACAGAAGGCGGAGAAAACAAAATTGATACACTGAAGAAGGGAAGTTTGTGTCCCGAAAAATGTTTGTGAAAAGTACAAAAAAGTGTTGTGAAAATACAATGTTTCCAAAAAGTTATTCAAATGTGAATCTACAACACAAAGTGATGGCGAATATAGAAGAAATACAGTATATTATTCAATCACTTTGCAATTTTGCACAGTTATTGCCCTTTATGTTTAACACCAATTGGGATCAAAAACAGATTTTTTGATACTTTGTATTGATCAACCCTCAATTCTTACATTGTAATTTTAAATTTTTTTAAGGCAAATGCAATAAAATTCATTCTAGATTATTACCAAAATGTTATTATAAAAAAAGTATTGGTTACATATATTAAAATGTACTGTCCATACGGTCCTTGCAACTCAATATTTATTTATTTATTTGGGTACTTACCCTCATGGCTTTGGGATTGTTGGAGTAGTCCACGGGCTGACACCTGAGGTCATAGTCTCCCCACCAGCCGCTCTGCATGTACTGAGAAACAAAAAAAGATGATTTGTAAATTAACTCACACACACACGATTTACCAAAACACAGCACATCCAAATTATTATAAAATCTATTACTAAACGAAATGGCAATGCATGAAAATTGAAAAGTCAACGTTAGACATATAATATGTTAACAATGACCAATCAAAAAGAAGCTTACACATATAAAATTGGATGATAATTGATGCAAACAGTATTACTCGTTGTTACTCGCACTAGGAAACCTGTTTAAGATATTTAACAAAATTAAACAAAGCGTGCAATAAACTATTTAGAACTTATTATTAATTAGTTTACTTTATAATAGTAAATTGTGACACGTTACACATATGAACTGTCTTGACGTTAATATTATAAAAGTTTTTTCGTTTATGTAAAGAATTTTGACAGGTGTCAAAATAAAATTTTCATTTGATCCAATGACAATTAGAATAATTTCTTCAATAATATTTTAAAGTTATTGCTGGTGTTGGATTGTTTTAAGTGCCTAATTATAGTTAGTTTAAAAAAAAAACGGTGGATACGCGGAGTCATAAATTATATTAAATTTTAAATTCAAAATTTGATAACATTTTGAAGTTCTTGCTAGAGTTGGATTGTTTTAAGTGCCTAATTACAGTCATTTAAAAGAACGATGGATGCGTGGAATATAAATGAAATAAACACAAAAGTCCGGATCGTCCACCTGACAACATGTGCACCACTACATAAATTATGTGTTATATTATTTTTATTTTGTTATTTTATTTTACATCATTGTATTTTAAATAACTTGTTTGAGATTTATTTTGTGGACGTTGGACGATCGAAGTGTGCGCGGGAGATGCCTATCGGTGGCGATGAGGTTCGCAACCCCTTAGCAGTAGGAAGAGCAATTCGGACGTTGAATCTAATCGTCTCGGATTACATTTTCAGTGTCAGTGAGGCAGTATTCATAAAAAAAAATATTACAAATTCTGGAAAGAGTACTGCCTCACTAACGTCGACATATTTGGGTTCCTTCTGATATGTATGATTTTTTGGATTCATGTTGTTTTGTATTATCTTTGTAACACCGTTTTGTGTCCAAATAAGTCGCCTAAATGTTTTTCGTTTGTTATGTCTCATTTGTGTATCATGTATAAATAAAATTTTAAAAAATAAAACTCATCACACCGCGTCTCCCGCGGGGGTAAAAAAAGAGAAGGATGGAGTTCGGCATCGATTAAACTGTGGCAGTCCATTCTGCTAACTATCCCTTCGGGGAGATGGCGTGATGGTTAGTTAGTTAGTTTTAGTTAGTTTCATATCCGGATCAAACCATACAGAAAGATCTTCGATAACAATTGTTCATAAAACAGATTCGCGAAAATATCTCTGACGAAACATTTTTTTATGTCACATTATAAGAGTGATCAAGATGTCATTACAAGTTTTATCCAGTTGCTGTGACGACGGGCAATGTCGGGTATACGTATTATGTTATGCAAGCGCGCCGCGACGTGAAGTATTCATTAATTGTTTGACATAAACTCGCGAGAAGCATCGCTGATTATGGTCATAATAAATTTATCAACCGAGAGCATCTATTCTCGGCCAAATACAAAAGACCCGTGCAAATAAATAATAGCTGCGGAATAAAATCTAAATAATATGAACGGGGAAAACGTGACAGCAAAGGTCAAATTGGCATTCTTGTTATGAAACGCAAGAGTTCAATACCGGAAAACTATTCAGTCTTAGACTATTATACGGTGGTTGCATTGGCTGCGGCCTTAGGCCATAAGCGGTACTATAATATAATATAAAGTGCACTCAAATGACATTTAAATAGAAACAAACGAAAAAAACAAAAACATTCGCGATTTAAAAAAAATATTTAAAAGATTTTGCAGAATAATGGAATATGTAGAATACGACGCTGACAATGTATTATGCACTTTGTACTTGACCACTTTATAATATTCCTTATAATGTTAGGGTTGAAATACTGTTCGAGTGTTTTGTTGAATGGCTGAGTGTCTTTTATGTTGAGGTGTTTTGTTCACGTATTTACTTGTCTTGAGCACCATTGAATCGATTGATATTGAAATAAAATCATCTAGACATGTTCCGAGGATCTGCGCGTAACCGCCTAGCAGTTTTAACTCACAGGCTTATTTTTAAGAACACGTATTTGTAATAACAAAACACTAAAAATACAAATAATATAAAACGAAAAACAAGAGAATAATTTAGCACGAAAATAAAATTTCGTGACAGAGCTGTTTCGGGATAAACTTGTGAAAAATGAGCTTATTTTTCTCATTTGCACATTCATATCACCTAATTTAGCGAACTAGGTAAGTAAGTGCCTAATCTAAATACATTTGCCCGATTATTTATTTTCCATTTTTATGATGCTATTTATTATTCGGGCAACATTACGATGTCCTTGGGGGTTAAACGCTAACATATTATATATCGGACTGTAAAAAAAGTAATTTACAAACAAAACAAACGTGCATAAGAATTAAATTATAATGTAAACTCGACTGAATTTAATTACGATTCTTTATCGGTTTTAAATATATTTTTTATTTATATATTGTACAAAGATTTTTTTTTAAAAGTTTGAGAATGCCCTCGGTTTCCATTATAATTTATAATGGAGTTTTACAAAATAAAAACCCCAACCATCAATATGCATAAGAATTACTGTTAATTTATTTATTTTTATTATACACAATTGAGACATAACAAACGAAAAACATTTAGATGACTCATTTGGACACAAAACGGTTTAACAAAAATTAAATAACGGTATGAAACTAAAAAAAATATATCTCAGAAAGATCCCAAATATGTCAACGTCAGTAAGGCACTCTTTCCAGAATTGTAAAATATTTTTTAATGAACACTGCCTCACTGACACTAAAAATGACCAAATCCGAGACAATTAGATCCAACGTCCGAATTGCTCTTTATACTGGCATCAAAAAAGGCAGGCTGGTTCTGCGTGACGGAGCAAATAACAATTTATGTCGGCGCTGTCGCAGGTATCAGGAGCAAAAGGCCATATTTTTTTCCAGAACATAGGGGTTCTCAATAGAGCCCAGAATTAGCTTGAAAAAATGCGTTGCTGTAAATGCTTCCCCCCTCAGTTCAAAGGAGTTATACCCTAGCATATCCAAGAGAAATACCGTTGAATAGAGCTAAGGATATACCCCGTAATCTCTTAGGTAAAGGGTTCTCAAGAATTTCTTTTAAACCCTCTCCAACATGAGAGAATACTGAGCCTCACGATTCCATATCACGGCACCTACCTCGATTCTGCTTCTGACTAAGGAGTTATATGGAGTTTTTAGGACCGGGGTGTAACTAAATTTGAGATAATTATATATTTATATCTTCTTCTTCTTCGGCCTATTCCCGTCCACTCCTGGACAAAGGCCTCCTCCATTTGCTTCCATGTCATTCTGTCCTGTGCAGACGGCATCCAGGTTATTCCGACGTGTCTGTTTAGATCATCCTTCCACCGTAGTTGCGGTCGCCCTGCACTTCTCTTCGCCGTCCACGGTTTCCAAATCAGCAGTCTTCTTGTCCACTTTTCATCTGAGCTTCTGGCTACGTGACCTGCCCATTGCCATTTTAGAGTCGCCACCCGGTAGATGATGTCAGTGACCTTTGTTTTTTCTCTCACCGTATCGTTTCTGACTCTGTCTATTAGGCTTATTCCTAACATGGCTCTTTCCATGGCTCTTTGGGTCACTCGTAGTTTCTCGGCACTTTGTTTGGACAGGGTAACAGTTTCAAGACCATAAGTACCAACCGGCAGAACGCAGGCTTCATAGACTTTTCGTTTCAGGTTGATCAGGTTGATCGATCAACCTGAAACGATATTTATATTAGGTCCTTACATATGAAATTGGCGTTTTGCCGTACTGGCAACTTTGATCTCAAATATCTTCTCTTTGGTTTCGAAAAGTATTTGTGTTTCGAAAATCATAATTCATTTGTTTTTTCCTCAATTGTTTTTTTCTTTGCGTCACTCAGTTTACAAAATGGAAAACTTGAAATATCGCGTTATTTACGAGTACGAGTTCCATCGTGGCACCAGTGCTGCAGAAACGGCTCGAAGGATTAATGATGTGTATGGCGACGGTGCCGCAAAAGAAAACACAGTGCGTTTTTGGTTCCAACGTTTTCGTTCTGGAAATTTCGACCTGCAGAACAAGCCCCGTGGACGGCCGGAGACCAAAGTTGATAATGAAGAATTGAAGGCTATTGTGGAAGCGGATCCATCGCAAACCACGTCCGAGTTAGCTGCAGGCTGCGGTGTTAGTGATAAAACTGTTTTAATCCACTTGAAACAAATTGGGAAGGTGAAAAAGCTTGAAAGGTGGGTACCTCACGAATTGAGTGAAGCAAATCAACAAACGCGCGTTGACTGCTGGGTTGCATTATTCAACCGGCACAATAATGAAGGGATTTTGAATCGAATCATTACCTGTAATGAAAAGTGGATCCTGTATGATAATCGGAAGCGCTCATCGCAATGGCTGAACCCTGCCGAACCAGCCAAACCATGCCCCAAGCGAAAATTGACTCCAAAAAAGTTACTTGTGAGCGTTTGGTGGACTAGTGCTGGTGTCGTTCACTACAGCTTTCTTAAATCTGGCCAGACGATTACGGCAGATGTCTATTGTCAGCAACTGCAAACCATGATGGAAAAGCTAGCTGCTAAACAACCGAGGCTGGTTAATCGCTCTAGGCCACTGCTGCTTCATGATAACGCTAGACCACACACTGCACAACAGACGGCTACCAAATTAGAAGAGCTTCAATTGGAATGTCTAAGACATCCACCGTACTCTCCGGACCTTGCCCCAACAGATTACTATTTTTTTTTCGAAATTTGGATAACTTCTTGCAAGGGAAAAAATTCAACTCCGATGGGGCAGTCCAAACCGACTTCAAAGATTTTATTGATTCCCGTCCGAATGGTTTTTTTTAGTAAAGGGATCGATGAACTACCTATGAGATGGCAAAAGTGCATAGATAGCAATGGTACATACTTTGATTAAATAAATATATTATTTAAAAAAAAATCAACTTTATGTTCCTCTCATACAAAACGCCAATTTCATATGTAAGGACCTAATATAAAATAGGGTAAACAAAAGACGAACGAAATCTGGTTTAATATTTTTACGATACTATTTATTGTTACAAAAAATGGCGGGAAAAGACACCGTGTATGTAGGGTCGAAGCACCAGTATTTGACCGCCCCCCAGTAAATGACCGTTGGTTAATAAAACAAAATATAATAAGACTTGCTCTATGTGTCCAGTCAAAAAACTTTAATCCCAAGAAACTATGACAAAAGAGGTAGGCAGAGACAACTGTTGGTAAGAAACAAAACTATCAGTTTTGAACTGTGCCTTGTCAAACGGTAAAGGTGGGTCTTCCCGTTGTTGTTTTGAGATTGTTAGTAGTTTTTTATAAGGAAAAGTGTGGTAAGTGTTTTTTTAATGTTATTTCTTATGCAATTCTTTTAATATTTACGTATTTTTATATGTTAGGGTGTTTCATAATGTGACAATGTAACAAAATCTATGTATTGTATCAACATAACCTGAAGTGATCATTTACTGGTGATTGTGCTATTTTTTAGATAAATATTAATTTTAATAGTAATACTCATATTTCAATAAAAAAAGTTCGAGAATTTAGAGAAGTCAATGTGTTTTTTATTGTTTTCTTTTATTTTGTACACTGAAATAATGAAATTAATGCCTTTAATGTGGATTTCAGTACAAGCTGAACCTTAAACGGTCATTCATTGGTGCTTTGACCCTATGCAGAATACGAGTTAATGCGACCCGCGCTGGGTGGTGGTTGCCTCGCCTCTAGCGGCCTTGGTGCTGGTTCTGGCTACAAGACTTTGCAGATATTCGCAATGTTCAATAATTATTATTATTCTCGCAGGCATCTCAACCACCTTCTGCTATTTTATATACAACGCCTCCACGCAAAAACTAGTTTTTAAATCTGGGTATTAAATTGACTAAATAGCTCGATTAAGAAGACGTAGAATGCACCTTATAAATAAAAATAAAAAGCTTTATGTATATATTATACTTATATGTTACAAAGTGTTAAAAATCGATAATGTATACATTAATTGGCCAACGTAGCACTATGAATTCAAGTTACAGTAAACATTATAACTAAAAATCATAGTTAGAACCTCCTCACCAGTCATTCTCAAAGTGACCTATATCGATCCCCAGGGGTCGATTCCGACATGCAAGCTGTCCATGTCAATTAAAAAAAATTGGGGTCTATGAGATATAAATAGGGGTTCACGAGAGTGGATCCCATTTAAATAAGCTGTCTCCTAAAATTTGGTTTGGCTTTTGTCTCCTAAATCTTTTCCTGCAAATGTAATAATCCATCTCACAGATTGTACCTATGCAGGTACTTACGTAATACTTTCTTATAATTTAAATGGGTTGGGCAACTTTCGGAAAAAAATGGGTTACATCCTTAAGAACCGGAAAATATTAATCAACCTGAAACGAAAAGTCTATGAAAGAGCCATGTTAGGAATAAGCCTAAGAGGAGTCAGAAACGATACGGTGAGAGAAAAACAAAGGCCAATCGACTTGCGTGTATGACTCGCTGTATGAATGTGGAGGAATCTAGAGAGGTATGTCAGGATATAGTAGTGTGGCGGTCCATTATTTCTGCCTACCCTTTCGAAGAAACGGCAAGATGGTTTGTTGTAGTTGTATACTGTAACTAAAAATCATTGTACTAATTACAATAAATAATTCATTAATCATCACGCCGTCTTCCCGGAGGGGTAGGCAGAGGATGGACCGTCAAACTGTTCTATCCTGACATAACTCTCGCACCTCTTCTACATTCACAAACCGTGACACGCGCGCTCGTCGATTGTTCCTACTTTCGAACATGGTTGACTTTCAGTATTTGGTAAGTTTGGTATTGCCATGTCTTCCTTAGCCTTCCTCGACTACTTTTTCCATTCATACTACTTGAATATATCTTTTTAACCATTATTTCCTCATTCATTCGTTTCATATCTCCAAATCATCTAACTGTCCCTTTTTTTAAATTTCATTTAGGACGCATTCACCCGCCTTACATTCCATTGGATATTCTATCATACACTGTTTTTTACACAATCATCCTTTCCATTGAATTTTTTTAAATATTTACTTAGATTTATTTTCCTATTTGCCATAGAAATGAAAAGTGATCTCATTTCTACGGCATTTATTCTACTTTCATTCTTCTTCTACAAACTCAAAACTTTACTTCCATACACAGGGATCGACACTAGAACCTCATTGTGCACTGGCATCTTTGCTTCTGTCTCTCAAGTTAGTTCATACATTAGCCAGTTAATGTATGCACGATCGAAATTTACATTTTGTAACATATATACCGTTTATTTGATAGAGAGTTTCGTTTTATGATTAAATTGGTGGAATAAAACAACTTTTTAATGAAGTTGAGAGCACGCATTAGAAATCGGCCAAGTACAAATATGTAGGTCAAAAATAATTGGATCATCCAGCCAATTTAATTTTATGCGACTGTTTTATCGCGTATATGATTTGAAGTGACATATTCCAATAAATAAAAAAACTTTCTATTTTCTGATTAGATAAAAAATTATTGTAACTAATTATACAACACCCACTCTATATAAACAAGGGAAGTACGCGTAATTGTTGGATAATTAGGAATAACACAGCCCCACCACTAATGATTAATTTTATGAGGAAAAAAAATCAAGAAAAAAAATTGAAACACAGTAAATTCTTTCGTGATTATAGTTTTATAATGATATTTTGCTAAATATGTATCGACGAAGTGAGAGAAGACTTCTAGAGTTTCTAAATTATTTTTTTAAATTAGAAAAGAAATTTTAAATTAAAAAATTATTTAAAAAAATTAGAGAATTATTATTAAAGAATTAAATTATTAAAGAATTAAAATAAAAGAACGATTTTCTTTTTTAATTTAGGTCAACTGGACCAGTCTTACGATGCCAGCGAGCTTGGCAAAACCGGTCGCTGTCGAAATAAATACAAAAGTGGTAGTAGTTAAAAAACATCGTTTTATTTAATTATTATTTAAAATCCATCAAGAGATTTCAGTAAAATCATTTGATTATCTTATTATATTTTATGTGAATGACATGTTTCGCCTGTCTAAGGCATTATAAAAACATTTGATAATACATATTAGACAGGCGAAACATGTCATTCACATGAAGTAACGTATAATAAAACTTCTAGAAAACAGACGTTTTCATTCGTATTAATTATTTACTATGGGATTTTAAATCATTGTTCAAGATAAAACATTTGATTATGCCGAATCAGAGCGAAACAAGTTACATAAAATAAAATGATAGTTCTAGAAAATGTGAATTTTTATCAATAAGTAATAAAAAATATATATTGTCGTGTTTGATCAAAAGTCACATGTGACTAAAATAATATGAACACAATGTTAATGTTAAATACCGGAATATTTCCTTCCTTTTATATAATAGTAGAGTGTGAGTACGATGTGAAATCTTACCTCATAGAATATCCAGGCGCTGAAGATAGTCTGGAAGAAGTTGTAGGCGATGAGGATCTCCCTCAGGTCGAAGGGCTTCCTGTTGGCCATGAGCCGAGGGCCGAGGCTGCGGGCGCAGTAGGCGTACGTGGCGCACATCAGCAGCGTGGGCAGCGGGGATGACATGAGGGGCCAGTCTTGTACGCGCGGGTCTGGAATAATGGCGACACGTTATTCTCAGGACTCGTCATCTCTGGATACTTATATATTGATTATTGAGAAGTCAATATGAGAAAACACAACAAATCGGGAGCGCAATAACACAATCCTTACAGCTTATAAATAATCCGCGGGAAGGGTATTAATACCCATTTACTAGACTGGTGGTGGCCGGCGGGAAGGGTATTAGTACCCTTTTAGCGGATTCGGCGAGAATTGTTTCAAGTGTATTACACGTAATTTAAGTGACATATTTTTATTATATCGAAGTATAACTAACTAACTAACTAACCATCACGCCGTCTCCCCGAAGGGGTAGGCAGAAAGAATGGACTGCCACACTTTTCTATCCTGACATATTTCTCTCGCTTTCTCAACATTCATACATCGTGTCATGCACGCGTGTCGATTTCTCTGACTCTTCACATGACCGACATTCAATATTTGATTTATTTGATCGTGCCACGGTCCTCGGTCTTCCTCTATTTCTGATTCCATTTACATCGTTAACATATAATTTTTTTACCATTCTTTCTTCATTCATTCTTTCCATATGTCCAAACCATCTTAATGAACTTTTCATTGTTTTGTTCATAACACCATCATTCGCACCGCATTCACTTATCATATTTTCATTCGACACACTTTCATACACAGAGTATACACATTCGTCTGAGAGATCTCATTTCTACTGCATTTATCCTACTTTCATCCTTCTTTTGCCAGTTCCATGCTTCGCTTCCATACATAAGGGTCGGTAGAAGAACACCATTGTGCACTGCCATTCTTGCTTTTTTGGATAGGTTTTTGTTGTTACACATTGTGTTGTTAAAACAAAAACCTATCGAAGTATACATAGTGTTAAATGTTAATTTATTTCAGCTACTAGCTACGCGTGGTAATTAACGCGCGAATCTACCTTCAGATAATGTGTTAACACTAGATTTACTGGAATCGATTGTATACCCATTTAGGTTGTGTTTTATGTTACAGATAGATGTTTTTTTATAACTTTTAACCCTTAACGTACCGTGTTCAAAACAAAACGCTCGCTCCCATGTGGTAAATTCAGTTTACCGCTAACTTTATCTAAATATCAAGCATAAGACTCGATGAATCAAAATTTAATTTATGTCATCTTGTAGGGAATTTCATTAGGAATAGATCGATATCTATAACATACATGGATTATTTGAAAAACATATCATTATTAATTTTTTTCTGGAACCATGCGATTTCTGATATGGAATGCGTCACAGCATACGAGCAACTGGACACCCAAGTATAAACTTGTCCCCGCGCCGCAGCCGGCGGGCGAGACTTTACGAGATTTTACGTATGATAAAGGCACCTAGGCAAAATGTATACTACGTTCAAGACAACGAGTACGTATTAATATTTGTCCCTTTTGGTAAAGTGTTAATATTTTCACAGTTCTGATATTATTAAGTTGCGTGCTGCGTTTCCATCCAGTCGGTATTATTATTACGAAATATTGAGAACACTTCAATGGAGGATTACAATTTTTTTTATAATATTAGGGTTCATAGGTTTTAAGAAAATCAACTTTAAATTGGCAGTGGAAACTCAATTGACCACATGGCAACGCAACGGTTAAATTAAACACAATTTCATGACGTATATTTCGTTGATTAATGGGTGAGATTTGGTTGGTTATTTTTGTTTAAATAATAACCGAAATGTTACACAAAAATAATAATGAATATCTTAAATATTGAATGCTGGGTTGGTCAAACTAATGAGTTCCGTAAATCTAGTGTTAAAACTGTAGAAATAGTTTTAGTTCTTGAACATTATTTCATTAGTATGAAATCATGTGCATCATAAAAAGAAATTCGATTTGATTGATTGATTGATTTGATTGATTCTCTTGCCATAGATGCCATAGATATCACCACGAATTGAAAATCCTATTAATATAATATGTTGTCCCAAATCGGCTTCAAAATAAATTACAACTTTCAAATGTCCACTTGCGGTAAAACATATTACATTTCATGAAGATGAAACTGCTACTAAAAAAAAACTAAAAAAAGCAATAAACCTTTAGAAAGTTACACATACGAGTATACCAACTTTAATCAATCTAGAATATAATCCTAACCACAAATGATCATCGACGGTTGTTTGATTGGTATATTTGGTGAAAAAATACTGCGTAATTATTACCCAAAAAAAATTAACGAGACCCGTCCCAGTTAAATTGGTTGCAGTTCAAAAATATACTACGCAAATAAACGTGAACACAAATTAACATAACAATTGTAATCGTGTTAAATAAATCCTTCGAAAGTTCAAGTACTTGTCGCAACCTGCGCGAGTTGACTTGCAAGGGATGTTTATACTTGTCCCAGGGCACTTGCAGATGTCAACTCGCGGATATTTTCTTGGCAGTGGACACCTCGCTTAAAATTTTTGTGTGTGCAATAAAATATTACAAAGTAACTACTTAGTTCAAGAAAGAATATTTTTGGAAAGGGAGTAAACTCCATATCGTTTGATGCTGTCGTCTGTTAATTATTCTGTTCATTTATATTTGAAGACTACAGGGGAAAAACAAGGAATGTCAGTTAAAATTCAAAATAAATGTAATAATGCCATCTAGCGGCATTTGTATGTATCTATCCACAGTAAAATTTTCATATTCAAAAATCGTCTGTGTCATCGACTATGGCCAGATAATCGATTGCTAATTGCTAAGAAATATATAGACTTTGATTAGCTTTATTCTCAAGAGGTTTTGATAAAAAAATTCTTACGCAAGCCGGGCTTTTGGGCTTCTATGGGAGTACCGTCACTGCATGTAATAAGCCTTACTTTATTGTTCGATATGTTTTTTTTATATATGCATTAAAATCGCTGTAATAAATACATATTATAATTTTGTCTTTCTTCGGTAAAAGATTTCACTTATCTTTTGATTGAAAAATAAAATGGTATATTTAGTAGATTATAAAATAAATAAAGCTGTTAGTATAAAAAAAAATTAAACAATAATCTGACAGGTTCACAAATTGTATTATAGAAATTTGGTATTCAGTTGATTAATTTTAGGAAATATGTAATATTATCTTAGTAATAAGTGGTACCTTTAAGTGTGCCGAGATAAATAGCGTATTAATAAATATGTAGTTATCCAGTAAGATATAATGGTTATAAAATTAAAATATATACATATGCATAATTAAAATTGAAATATAATAAATAAATTTATAGCATTTTATAGATTTTATAATATTTTATTGATTAATAATATTTTAAATGCATTACTTGTATTTGAAATATTATATGGAATGACATGTTTTGCCATGCTAAGCCATCAAATTTATACGAGTATATCGCCTTGCTAAGACATTAGCAAGACAAAACATGTCATTCTTATAAAATAAAACATGTAGAAAATAGTGTTTTTCATTCGTATTAGTTACTACTATTTAATATGCGGTTATATATAATTGTTGAAATAAATAATAATAATAATAATTATTAATATTGTTTTGTTGAATTGCTCTTTACATCATTACAGCGCGAGCCAAATCGATGTAAAGGGTACAGCTATCATATTGATTCTCGTGACATGTTATAGGTAGCTAATCTATCGCCATTGTATTGTCACAGCCATCGCCGGGAATCGAACTCGGGACCTTTCGTCTGGCAGTCAAAGCACTACCACTTAGCCACGAAGGTCGTAAATAATGTTAAATACTCCCCAAATTAAGAGACTTGCCAAGTGTTATTTCTTACTTATTGAATTTAATAAAATACTGTATTAGATCTAATAAATAAATAAATAAATAATAATAATAAAGTGTTAAACAAAAACAATACAATCATTCAAAAAAGATATTCAAATGTGAATCCATAGCACAAAATGATGGCGAATACAGAAAAAATAATAAATAAATACTTATAAGTCAATCAATATAATAGATTTTAATAACGACTAAGTGCAAATGGGTTCGAGGTGATATCAATGTATAAAATAATTGATGCATGATAATAAACTGTCTTGCATCCCGAGTGCAAGATGTTATGAATCCTTATGATATAGTATCATAAAAACATTGAAGAGATTATAATTATTAGTCGCCGTGTATAATATCTTTACGTATCCTTTTTTTCGTAAGAAATAAATTAAATAGGATGACGTCAAATCAAAAATGGAGAATATTAATTAATAATCTTTGTACATCGACAGGATGGGATGCATTTAAATAATCGAGAAAAACTTGTATCTCGGCAAAATATACTCTTATGGCGCGTTCCCAGCAGCTAATCCTGAAGGGAAAATCATGGCGCGCGGGTTGAATATTGAAACGTCTTCTGAAACTGATTAATTACGACGAAGGCAATCAGAACGAAAACCAGTATGAGCCTAGCCGGGGTGGCGAGATAAGAGGGAAGCCTTGAAAACGTGTTTAAACCAGATGAGGAGGTATCTAGAAGAAACTATGTACAAGTTTATAAATAAACGCACGCATAAATGCACGCACGCACTTGGATCATGCAAATCGTAAAACATACACACATTTTGGATGCAGTATTTAACCCCTATTACAGGGTTGGCTACATTTGCAGTCTAAAAAATTGTTTCAAACTGCGGCGGGATACATTTGCATCTTGAATGTATTTTATAATTAGTCCCTTTCTATTAAATTGTGCGTAATTTTATTCCCTTTACCACCAAGTTATCCACCATCCCTCCCTCCTGTGCATCCTGCTGTGCATTATTTCGTTTTTTATTATTATTATTATTATTTTTTTATGTACACAACAGGTCGTTTGGACCCAATTACTGTATACAATTTTTATTTTTTAGCTATTATATTGATTCTCGTGACATGTGATAGGTAGCCACGTAAATTCTACACCAGACCAAAGACAGAGTGACAATCACAGTGCCATCGCCGGAAATCGAACCCAGGACCTTCGGCATGGAAGTCAGAGCTCGTAACCACTCTGTTACGAAGGTCGTCGTCTCTAACATATGTTTTTTATGTATCAATTGTGTATTTTCTTTTGCTGTTGTATTGCTATCTGTGTACGGCGGGACATCGAGGGAGAGTAGCGTAGCTTAAATGTGGTCTAGGTCCCCCTTGGTTGCAAATATACATATATATATATATATATATTTTTTTTAACGTAAGTCCCGCATAGACGGGGGGCGGGCCTAGGGAGTGCACGAGTGAAGCTGACGAAAGGCGCCGCTGCGCCTATAACAGCTTCGGGTAAGCGGAGGGAGCCCTCTATGGCTCGGCCATATAAAAGTATCCACCATCATTCAGTCCTTTACCCCTCCCGCAATCAATGCGGATATAAAAAAATCCTCCCCGATAGCCCACTACGTACTCCGCCAAACAAAATGGTCTAACGCAGGATGCTATCTCTTACCACAACTCCATCCAGGCACTGCTCCTCTTATCTTTCCCTCGGGAACAGATTTTTTTTATAAATACAATCCCAACCCTAACTGGTCTTCCATTCCTTGACAATAATGAAAGACTTTATCATAAACCCTAAATCCCCCCTCGCCCTCTTTCGGAGGGACACTCCGGGCCATACATTTAGCCCCATAATAAAACAACTACCAAATCACATTCCAACAATGTTTCCTACAGACGTAAGAGGAATAGCCATTAGAGCTGAACCTGTGTAAGCCAGATGATTCAAGTTTCAAGTTCTAAAGATGTATTTATACTCTTCCCGCCAGCCACCATCATTCTATAATAGTAAATGGGTAAAAATACCCTTCCCACAGACAATGACATAATGTATATAATTCATTAGATTTATTCAAAATAACATTATGGTAAATATATTTAATATAAAAGTTTTTTTATACAACAAGTCGTTTGAACCCAATTAATGTATACATTATTTTAGCTATTATATTAATTCTCATGACATGTGATAGGAAGCTAATCTATCGCCATTTTATTGTCCCGTGAATTCCTACACCAGACCAAAGACAGTGTGACAATCACACTGACATCGCCGGGAATCGAACCCAGGACCTTCGGTATGGTAGTCAGAGCTCTTACCACTCTGTCACGAAGGTCGTCAAGGAGGTATATCCTGTTTGCTAATTTCCCAAAATGGTACAAAGATTTGTTTACAATACGAGAACTTAACTGTTTGAAAAATGTACCTATATCGTAGCATTAAATTTAACTACCTTTTGTAAAATTTATAAATGTACTCAGATTCCAAGATTTAAACGTACACAGGTGTGAGGTATATAAGATGAATTAACTCTAATTTTTATAGTTCTTGCAATAGTAGTATAGAAAGAAAAAAAATACATACATATTTAAATCAAATTAGAATAATGATATTGCAAGGGACCTATAATTATTCATTTAAACTTGATGTATCGCTTTATAGCATCATGTTAAAAATAATTAATTTTAATAACAATTACTTATAAAATATTCAATAACCGTGTTAATTCGTTTAATACATACTGAATTCTACATTATCAATTCAACATCAATCAATGACCTTTAAACATTAAAATAAATGTATTGTACATAAATTCTGAGAACTGAGAATACTCCTCATCAAGAATGGAGTATCTTGATGTACGGCTGCGAGACATGGTGCCTATCCGAAAGAGATAAACGGAGACTAGAGGTTTTTGAGTTGTGGTCCTATAGAAGACTATTAGGAATTTCCTGGAGAGACAACATCACGAATGAGGAGGTTCTTCAAAGAATCGAAGGAGGAAGGCACCTGCTCAGGACCTTGTCCGAAAGGCGTGCAAGATGGATCGGCCATGTAATCCGTCAAGAAGGTGTCTTGCATGCCATAATGGAGGGTATGACCGAGGGGACAAACTCTAGGGGACGCCCGCGCCGAGAGTACCCGGAGGGTCTGTTGGTGGACGTGCGCTGCTCATCATATGCAGATTTCAAAAGAACCGCACAAGACAGGGAAGAATGGAAGAGAATAATAGAAGAAATTGCTGCAAACCAATCCCAGGATTGACATAGATTCCCAAATCTTTGTGGCTTATCAAAACCTTTTCAGAATAATTAATAAAATCAAAATTCAAGTGAAGATACAATAATTCAGTAATACTGAATTTATTTGCGTTCAAGTTATTGCAATCAAATCGTCTGTCGATCCCGACTATAGCGAACACGTTCTTCTGGTAACATTTTATGTTAAAACAACATATCTGATCACTAGTAGATAACAATTCGTATATCATGTGCTTAGTTGGTAAATTAACGTATGGGTTGCCAAAAGCCGATATATCGGCTTTTGCTACACCAGGGAGAAATACGAAATCCGATAGATCGAAGTCATAATATATGAAAGAATCATTTAAATTCTGGACAGAGCGCGAGGGAGTGAGTCCGTGGTATTTACTAATTCTCCTTATAGACCTTTGTTCCTGAAATCAGGCTAGCTTCTCTTGGGAGGTTGACTCCAGACTATCTCTCCATCTCTTCGGCGGTCTTCCGGGGAGACGGCAGTCGGCAGGAATCTGATGCGCCACAGCGTGTGGGATTCTGGTGGGATCCATTCTCTGCACGTGCGCATTCCAGTATCTTCTGCGTTGTCATCCATCTCACGACATCCTCCACCTTGCAGATCTCGCGGATAGCCGTGTTCTTCACCCTATCTCGAATAGTCCTTCCTGCTATTATCCTCAGCGTAAATGCTTTCGTTCTTGTGGTATCCGCTCGGTCTCAATGATATATGTCAGTATAGGCCTTACGCAGGTTTTATACGAGTATTTACGATTTGGATATACCTTTATCTTAAATAAAATAATCATATTTAGAATTAAAAGATAATTTATAAATTAAAAGTATCCAAAATTGTCGGCAACCAAATGGTTAAGCAACTAATCATCACGAGTTTCTCTGTACAAATGAAACATGTATAAATATATATAATATTTTTAAAATGTCTTTTATTTTCTTTTTCCATCGCTAAGCTATTAATTACATTTTTTATTCAATGCTACCCAATCGATCGTGTTACAGAACCCATACTGAGCATTTGTGATGTATATGAAACGTAAAAAAAAGTGATTGGCCAAAGGATCTTACGTAAAAAATTACGCAGTGAAGTGTGCAAATATAGATTCGCAAGTTAATATTCATGTGTTTGTAATCTGTAGTTGAAAAAAAAGTAAATACTACAACTCATTTGCTAAGTATGTGTAAAATTAATAATTTTTGACCTTGCTAAATGGATATTATATTTCAAAATATTTCAACCCGATTACGTAATATAATGGGTATATCTTTAAGACTCTTAGCGTAAAGCGTGGCGACGTGATTCGTACTACTCGTATAGCAAAAAAATAATATCCCAAAGGAATGAAATAGCGCGGAAAAATAATTGTACTGGAGCAAAAATGTTACATATATTTAAAAAGCATTTAAAATTGAAGCCGTTACAATGGCGTTGTGAGAAAAGCTTTTTTTCTATAATCGAAAACAAAATTCGCGATTATTTATTGTGTCATTTTTACACGTGTTTTGTAAATTGTTTATTCCGGAAAAAATTTACAACCCTACAGAAGTGTAAATTTTTTATGAAATATTATTATTTTATACGTAAAAATCATAAGAATTCTCATTTTAATTTAAAAATATATAAACATTAAGATGATATAATAAACTCAAGTTTAGATGTTGAATTGCCTCCTTCGCGATTTTAATACATTGAACAATACAATAATTTTGCATTAATTCCAAATGTGTTTTAGGTTCACCATAAAATAATATAATAAATTTACCATTTTTCTTATATAATATTCAATATATATTAAAACATATTGTGAGACAATTATTTAAAAATATAAAAAGTGTCATCTTTCTTTATTTTTGTAATGTCACACCTTCGTGGTCCATAGGGCCTCAAGGACCTTCTCCACCCGACTCTATCGCATGCCTGATGCCTAACATCAGTCCAAGCATCCCCTGCTGCCTTAACTCTCTAAGTGGCTCTAGGTCTGTCTCGCTTCCTCTTTACCCCCGTAGGGGACCAGTCTAGTGCGCTGAATATCACGTATCCACGGAATGCTACGAGGACCGTCGAAAGAGCGGCGCAACACATCCTCCAGCATCACTATGAAGAGTAGGGGGTTTTCATTTATTTCATTTCATTTAATTTATTTTGATAAAAAAAATCCCAAACATTACAGACATACAATTCCAGATCGTGTGCAATTACATTATAAAAAGAGAAGCATTAAAAAAATTAAGATTAAGAATAAGAAAAAATCATAACATTGATATTGCATCCCTGAGGCAACTCACACCATCACGAAATATGTCGACCTCCGAGGCGATCCGATTAAGCAATAAGATTGCCCTACCCACAGGCATAACCATTGGCAGGTTTGGTTCTGCTGCGCGGCAAATAAAACAATCTGTGCTGTATTTGACGAAGGTAATTATCAGGGACAAATAGACCTACATCACTCAGGACATCCGAGTTCTGTATACGGCCGCCAATCAGCTGAAAGAAGTGAACTCCCAAGTGAATATTCTTCCTTCTCTCCAATGATTGGTAGCTTAGCATACCTAGGAAGAATTCAGTCGGAAAGAGACGGAAAGAGGGTGATAGTAGACATCTTTGTTGCACTCCCGCATTCAGTTTGATGGTCTCAGAAAGTTTGCCCTGGTGCACTACACGAAAAGAACAACCGTCATACATTGCCCTGATGATATTCACAATCTTCTGTGGGACTCCTTTGCGAACGAGAGTTGACCAGATTGAAGTCAACGATATTGTATCAAAGGCCTTTTCAAATATACAAAGTGTACAGGGTCAGAACGCTTAACTTGTAACCACAGGAATGAAGGTTTAATTATCATTGCGTTCTTAGTCGACTCTCAAAGTGAAGAATTTATTATTTATTTTTAGCACTATCAATTGTATTTTGTTTATGTTCGTATACTCGTCATAAACCTACATCAAGAACGCGATCTTTAAAAGTACTAAATAACCAGTTCAATAGTTTATTGACTAATTAAACAGTCGGAATTGAGGTTAGAAATTGTAACGATTAATTGATGCCACCGGACAAACAAACTAGATTTTTACACTGGGATCTTAAATCGAAAGCGAATGAATTTATGAGTACTTTCTAAGCTGAGGAAATAATTGATGGTTGAATCTATAATGTAAAAAATGGACACATCTTCCTATAATAAATTTATTATTAATGCGACTTTCAAATTTGCAATGGCCAGAAAAAAAACACAATATTTCAAGAATGTACAACAATATGCGGCGTGATATCGTGAATACAAGAGAGGGAAACTGCTTTCTTGAGGTGCGACTCCGTTGTTCGGGTGTACCGCGGCTTGTCTGACCCACTGACAGTGGACTTGTATTATTTCATTACCGCGACTGAGGTATTTGAAATTAAGTTAAGACACAAGGCAATAAAACTAAATGACACAATAATAACACTTTTTGTTGTGAGAAGTTTTCATTAACCCATCATTTCATTATTTTTTTATTTTACCAAAAACAATACTTTTAGATGTTTATTCTTCTTCTTCTATAAAACCTTAGCTATCTCTCAACTGCTGGACGTAGGCCTCTTCAAACGTTCTCCATTTTTCTCTATCCTGTGGGATTCTTGTCCATCTTCTCCCGACTGGAATTAGGTCGACAGCCCATCTTTTTTTGGACGTATGGAAACTTGAACGGAGCTAGAAATAGAGGAAGGCCGAGGAAAACGTGGCACGATCAAATAAATCCAATATTAAATGTCGGTCACATGGGGAGTCGGATAAATCGACGTGCGTGCATGTAGTATTTCAGGACAGAAGGGTGTGGCGGTCCACTCTTTCTGCCTACCCCTCCGGGGAGATGGCGTGAAAGTTAGTAAGTTAGTTAGCCCATCTTTTTTGGGGTCTATTGATGCTCGTTTTTCTCTCCCATGGTCTCCATGTCAAGACTCTGGGATAAAAATGTACTACATTTGTAACAAAATGCAACGAAGGTAAATTTGATAAAATAATAGTTGGTAATATTTTCATTATTACATAATACAAATGAAGAACAGTTTTATAATGCTCTTCTAGCAATGTAGTTTTTATGTATTTATTTGAAAAGATCGCCTTTCTTAAAATTTAAAATATGTCAAAGAAACTGGTAGTAATAGAAGCACGTCAACCGCCAACAAAATGTCAAAGTATTTTTTTTGTAAACTAGTGCCACGAGCGATGGCTTATGTGCCTTGCTATGTATATAGGAATGTAGAGTGTTACATACGAAATATGAAAATAAAATCTTAAATATTAGTAGATATTTCAGTTTGTACCAAATTTGCTACATCATGAAATGAAGGGTTAAGGAATCACATTATTTTCGGGTTGAGTAACGCGCGTTTCTGGTAGCCCCCGGTGATGAAATGTTAATTTCATTAAAAAGGACGCCGTGAAATGTTAATCCGTGCACCTCGAGAAACCCACAAAATATTTACTCGTGTACGTAAGTACTCGTTGCTGCAGAACTCAAGAGCAAGTACCCCACCACTGGTATATTAAACTATGGCGCATTTTTTTGTTCTCGTAAAATTACGACATTTCCAAGCTAAAAGAATCGAGAAAGTTGAAATAAAAATGAATAATAAAGATTATAAAATTAAACTGAATCACATAAATAAATAAATAAAAACCTGGTTATATAAAATATTTTCTTAACGAATACCATGGACAATGGCAAACGCCAAAAGAGCTTAATTACAAAAATAACAAATGAAGTAAAGACAAGCAATGGACCATAGATACGGAAATAAAATTTGTTTTCACTCTCGTCCACCGCGCGCATAGTTTCGCAATCCTGATTTTTTATTTATTTATTTATGAGATTTGCGCTGGCATCGAACGGTAGATATTATTGTATTATATAAATGGGAAGAGAAAATGATGTTGATGCGATGTTACACAAGCCTGTAAATTGAATGCAAAGGTGCTTACGATTACCAGCGTGCAATTAAATGAATATAAATTTCTAAAATAATTTAACAGGTAAAACATAATTTAAATGCAATGAAAGCAAAATTTATTAGTAAAATAGCATTTGTATATTGTATCATGACGTATGGAATAGAGGTCAGAGCCGATACCAATAGAACTAAGAACCTTCTTAGAGTAGCAGAAATGCGAACCCTACGCTCCATCACAGGCAAAACCCTCAGAGATCGGATCAGAAATGAAACGATAAGGTCTGTCTGTGGTGTTGAAGACATAGTGAGATGGGGAAGAAGCAGAAGGCGCTTTTGGAGAGACCAAGTGGACCGCGTGGAGATTACAAGAATTGCAAAAATTGTTAAGGATGAAAACCCAAGCAGCAAGAGATTTCCAGGAAGGCCGCCGTAGAGATGGAGAGATGGCTGGACATCATCATCCCAAGACAGCCCACCGTCACAAACAGGTCATACGACCTAAACTAAGAGGAACAAGAAGCATTTGTATAACAAGTAACCACTAAAGAACACCAAGGAGTTTGTCTACCTCGGGAGCAAAATAACATGGGACGGTCGGTCTAAGAGCGAGGTCGACAGCCGTATACATCAGGCTAGGCTTGCATTTAATAAAAGGTCGAAAATAATAGAGTCAAATAATATAGACCTAAAACTGAGAATACTCCTCATCAAGACCTATGTATGGAGTGTCTTGATGTACGGCTGCGAGACATGGTGCCTATCCGAAAGGGATAAGCGGAGACTAGAGGCTTTTGAGATGTGGTCCTATAGAAGACTCTTTGGAATTTCCTGGAGAGACCACATCACGAATGAGGAAGTTCTTCAAGGAATCGAAGGAGGAAGGCACCTGCTCAGGACCTTGTCCGAAAGGCGTGCAAGATGGATCGGCCATGTAATACGTCAAGAAGGTCTCTTGCATCCCATAATGGAGGGTATGACCGAGGGGACAAACTCTAGGGGACGCCCACGCCGAGAGTACCTGGAGGACCTGTTGGTGGACGTGCGCTGCTCATCATATGCAGATTTCAAAAGAGCCGCACAAGACAGGGTAGAATGGAAGAGAATAATATAGGAAATTGCTGCAAACCAATCCCAGGATTGAAACCAGAGAGAGAGAACAAGTAATACCTGTTTGAAAAAATAATTATAATACTACAGAAAATTTCACGACAAGAATATATATAAGTTTCAAGCTCCTCGAAATGGTGGTGTTACGGAAAAAAAAATTAAGAATTTCCTAGAGACTACATCACGAACGACGAGGTTCTCAGCAGAATCAAAGGAGAGAGGCAGACTTGTTCAATCCATTTCAGAAAAGCAAGCCCGATGTATCGGCTATATCATATAACGCGCCATGAGGGTCCCCTGGAAGGCAAAGTGGAGGGGATAGTTTAGGGAACAAGTTGTAGAGGGCGACCCCGACGCTAAAATTTGAAACAGGTGTGCGAGAACATGAATTGCATCTCAGATGTTGAGTTGAAGAGTGCTGCAGAAGACCGAGTGCAGTGGAAAACGAGAATAAACTGCAAATTAATCAATATACAAAAATAAAATGTTAACGTGGATAATACTCGTGGATGTGATGGTTTATTGAGGCAATTTTAACCATAGGAATTGATAAAGTCATTGACAATGCCGATTGATCGTTTTCCGTTCGATAGATTCGTTCATTCGTTAGAAAGAATTGATTTGTGGATGTCGATTGAGGTTGCATTATGGAAAACGAATTAGTATTAAAATCTTCCAGCTGGCATGTGCACCATAAAAAAAAACATTATTTGTTATGCTATTTTTATTTTATTATATTATTTTATTTTACGAGTATATCATTGTGTTTTATATTATTTGTTTTAGATTTATTTTGTGAACGTTGGACGGTCGAAATGTGCGCGGGAGATGCCTATTGTTGGCGATGAGGTTCCCAACCCATCACACTGCGTCTCCCGCGGGAGCGAAAAGAGAAAGATGGAGTGCCGCATTAGTTAAGGTGTGGCAGTCCATTCTTTCTGCCTACCCCTTCGGGGAGATGGCGTGATGGTTAGTTAGTTAGTTTTTACCATTTTTACAGAATTTTACAAAGCAACTGGGGTTAATCTAAGTTAATCTAACGTCGATTGAAGATCTTTCTGTTAAAACTGTCAATTACGATTGCACATAGTCAATTCTATTGAGTCTCTCCGGGTCGTTTTATAAATCTAATAAAGACAAATACGGCGTGTGGGTTGTACAGGAACAGAACAATAATGTTATCAATGAGTAATGGCTAACGAATACTAACGCATAGAAATTTTGGTAGGTCAGGTGTTTATGTTACCAGATATTAAACGAGTTTATTGAGTAAATATCAAGGCGCTTGATAATAAACATAATTCTGCAAATCATTACATCATGTCCCGTCCTTGATAGAGTTCAAAACATTGTCTGCCTGGAATGCGATAATATCCAGACAGACATGAGGAAGTTACATAAAAAATAATCAAATGCTAACGACCATGAAAAGTGAAAAACTTGTTTCAAATACCCAATAAGCGCTCCATTGCTCCAATTTATTTATTGTGACTTTTGACCGCTTTGAGGCTACTTAAATTTCTATTAACCAGCTTTTTGCAAACTATTATTTATAAGAAGTGCCTTCCGCATTTAAAAAAAAATTAAGCTCAATTCATGTTTACACAATGTAAGCATACATGACCATAACGATTATTTTTTGTTTCACAAATAATATTTTTTTGTTCAAGTATTTATTATTCAGTAATAGTTTTGTCTTATCAGGACATTATCAATTAGGTATCTATTGCCTATTTACGTGATTTTTTATTAAAACCCTGCACACACGAGCTAAATAATAAGTTGATGATGCTTTAACTAGACCAAAGTAGTCCTAAAAAATAAAATAAAAATAAAAATAGTGATGTTATAATTATACCAGTTATTTAAAAATAAAACTGAAATTATACCAATTACAACCTAAACAAACAAGGGGATTTTAATACGGTGAATAAATATTAATAAAAACTTAGACACATAAAAATAAAAATAGAAAAACGTGGCACGATCAAATAAATCAAATATTGAATGTCAGCCACGTGAGGAGTCGGAGAAATCGACGTGCGTGCATGACACGATGAATGAATGTTGAGGAACGAGTGAAGTATGTCAGGAAAGAAAACTGCGGCGGTCCATTCTTTCTGCATACCCCTTTGGAGAGACGGTGTGATGGTTAGTTGGTTAATTTGTTATAATGAAAACTTTGTATTTTCATAATAAAGTAAAACCTCGATCTAACGGACCTCTATTTAACAAACTTCGGATATAACGGACAAAAAATCTGGTCAAATAAAAAAAAAAAAATTCCTGTTAATATTATATGTTACATTCTTAAATTAAAGTGTCGCCGCATGTAAACAATTTTTAGCGGCCATGATAATCACGTCATACGTCTAGCACTAGAATTTCAGACATAAGGGCTGAGGATGGAAGTGAAGATAGCGAAGAAAAAGAAACAACACTGCCAAAAATGAAGTTATCAGCGGTAAGATCACATCTCGACGATCTAATAAAATTTATTGACTATTTGTCAGATGATGAAATTCAACTATAATATTATATTATACGCATTTTCGTAATTTTAGAGAGTTGATTATAAAAAAAAGCAAATATCTAAAAAGCAAATAAAACTTGATTCCTTTTTCAAAGCAGGATTACCGAAATCAAGCGCGTCGATATCAAACATATCAAACAGCAACGTTACTTCACGACGAGTGTCCGAAGATAATACATAGAATTTTGTTTGTGTTTTGTATTGTTTATATATCTAAATACAGTGTACATACTTAAAAAAAGTTTTTGATTTATTTTAAACTTATTTTTATAATAACGGATTTTCGGTTATAACGGACACCCCTTCCCCCAGTTAGTCCGTTATATAGATGTTTTGCTGTACTCACTTTGAAAAATGTTTTGTTTCATCGAAATTCACACGGAATTACGTCATTAAAAAATAAACTATTAGCACAGGACTCATAACTATTATAATAATATGACAATATTTATGGTATTGTTGGTGAGAAATATCAAAACGAATTCGGGCAGACGAGGGTAGGGTGAAATATAAGGTCAAAATAATAAAAACGAAATTTCCCTGACATTGTCCTAGATCACGTGACGAAAACGAATGAAAATTACGAAATTAGAACAATGCGCAATATCGATCCATAAGTTTTTCACTTTGTATCCTCCGATCCCATAAGCAAGTTGCCATATCATACTGTGCTTAAATAATGCAACTTGATAATTCTGTTTCAATGGAATGTCAACGAATTCATTCTAAAAACTAACTAACCATCATGCCGTCTCCCGAAGGGGTAGGCAGAAAGAATGGACTGCCACGCTTTTCTTTCCTTGCATACTTCTCTCGTTTCCTCAACATTAATACATCGTGTCATGCACGCACGTCGATTTCTTCGACTTATCACTTGTCAAATATTTAATATTTGATTGATTTGATCGTGCCAAATTTTTCTCGATTTTCTTCTATTTTTTATTCCGTTTACATTGTTAATAGATCCTTTTTTACCATTCTATATTTATTCATTATTTCCATGTGTCCAAACCATCTAAATGACCCTTTCATTATTTTGTTCATAACAATTTCATTCGCACCGCATTCACTTATTATATTATACTTGCATTTGACACTCTATCATATACAGATTTACTACACATTCGTCTTAGAGATCTCACTTCTAATGCATTTATTCTAATTTCATCCTTCTTTTGCCAGTTCCATGATTCACTTCCATTCATAAGGGATGTTTCCATGTGTCCAAACCATCTTAATGACACTCTATCATTATTTTCATTCGCACTGCATTCACGTCTTATATTTAGATTTGACACTAAGTTTGAATTGAAATTCAATTTGAGTTGAAAATTGAATTCTTTGAAAACTTATGAATTTATTTTTGTACGAATCCTTGGAATTGAAACATGCACGGAAAATGTAAATCATCATGGATTATAATTTTAATTTTTTTGTAAATTTTTAAACTGTTAATGAATAAACTTTGTTTTTTGTATCACAATTTTATTTTATTTTACGCGACAGCTGTTTCATCAACCAATGTTGACATCATCAAGTGTTACAATAATATATCAAATGTCAAATTTTCGTGATTTTTCGAATATTTATGTGTATTTGTTCCTATGTCAATTTGAATAATTTCTTTGATTTTGAAGTTCTTGCTGAAATCGAGTTAGGTACCTAAATATTTTAATTAAATGATAAATGATGAAACAGCTGTCGCGTAAAATAAAATACAATTGTGATTACAAAAAGCAAAGTTTATTCATTAACAGTTTAAAATGCTAAGGTATCATAGTGTTTCGGCCAAAACCATGGACTATTTGTAAAATTTTTAGTAAAAAAAGTAAACAATAAAAACAAAAAAATGCATATCTGCATACTCTCAATAACATTAACAATCCATCGATGTTTGACTTGCGATGGAAAATAACAGCGTTGAGAAGGATATGAGATAAGTGTCATTAGAAGTTGTTCTAAAGTAAACAGTGCATTATTTGAATACATTGTTTATTCTGGAAAAAAAGTTACACACCCCGATATGGAATACACGTTTTAACACAGATTTGAATATTATTTTCAATTGAACAAACACTATAAAAATACAAATAGGCATACGCACAATAAGATCTTTGATTTAATTATGACACTGTTGCAGAAACTATTTTTTAAATATATTAGCTAAATGGCGTTAGAATTTTTTGTGTGTTATGCTACAATAAAAAAGCGCTAATCATTCTGCAAATTAAGTATGAAGATAATGGGCGTTAAATTTAAGTAACAATTGAAAACTAAATAACTAATCACGCCGTCTCCCCGGATTGGTAGGTAGAAAGAATTGACCGCCACACTGTTCTGTTCTGACATACTTTTCTCGCTTAGCCTACATTCATTCATCTTGTCATGCATGCACGTCGATTTATCCGACTTCTCACGTGACCGACATTCAATATTTGATTGATTTGATCGTGCCACGTTTTCCTCGGCCTTCCCCTATTTCTAGCTCCGTTCACGTCGTTTAGATATACCTTCTTCACCATCCTCTCTTCACTCATTCTTTCCAAATCATCTTAACGACCCTTTCATTATTTTGTTCATAACATTTTCATTCGCACCGCATTCACTTCTTATACTTGCATTTGACACTCTATCATATACAGATTTACACACATTCGTCTTTGAGATCTCATTTCCACTGCATTTATTTTACTTTCTTCCTTCTTTTGTAAGTTCTATGCTTCACTTCCACACATAAGGGTCGGCACAAGAATACCATTATGCACTGCCATCTTAGCTTTTTAACAATTGAAGATTGCATTATTCGGTCTGTCTTTTCCTAGAGCGCGCTTGTGGTTATATTACGAAACGGCTCAAAACATTAGAAAATATATAAATGATGATCATCGCTAGATTCAATCCAAGGGATTGGTTTGCAGCAAAGTATACCATTTTTGCTGCTTCTTGGAATGTCACTTGCGCCTTTAACTTGGAAGTTTTCTGTTGCTCTCCACTTTTGTATACATCAGATTATTTGAACCGAATTATTCTATGCGACTTTTTTAGCTATTGATTCACGTGATATGTGATAGCTAGCTTAATCTATTGCCAGGTTAATTCTTAAAATTCACGTGAAAGGTTGGCATCTTAATATGAATAGGCAAAAACCTGAATTTCGTCAAAGTAAGAGTACTAGAATATTTTGAATACGAGAGAGCGAGAAAGGAATATTACAATTCTTCGCGAAATTAATTCGAAATGCACATGATGCGCATGCCCGAAAATATTTCTGGATTTTTTCGAATTTTGTTCTGATGATTGTTGTATCACGTTAAACAAATAAACAAACCATTATACTTAATGCAGAATTCTTATTATTATACTAAAGTGATTATTTGACGGGTTGCAGACTAGTATGAATATTATTATAATATATTATATATTAAATCGTTACTTAGCCAGAAATGTGACACTACCAAAGCGAATATGAAGTATTAACGTAAGTAATATAAGCGAATATTATAAAAAAACGAGATTGTTTGTCTTTATTCCTTAAAAAAGAAGTTCACATATAAATATAATATACAGGATTAACTTACCGCCTTTGTTATCCATCATATCTCTGTAGCCATCGTAGATTCCTGTGATTAGCTGTGCCATTTTGAAGTTAGAATATTATTTCTGTAACAAAAGAAATAATAAAAACATTATTATGTGAACACAATTGTTTAAACAAAACAGATAAACAATATTATACCTATATTAAATATTTTTAAATTTATAAAATCATTTAGCATTAAATAAAAATTAGGTCTTCACGTGCAGTGTTACTATAACACCCGACGCCCCTGGAAACGACGTTAAGTCGGCCAAAAGTTCCACCACAACGGTAGGATAAATTCATACGAGACAAGCTTGCCATTGACATGAAGAAGAAGAATAATAAGGTTCATTTGAAAGTAGAACTTACAAAGTTTGTGATTATTTCAAAAGTGTTGGAATTTATGGAGGTATAATTTTATCAATATTATTTATTAAGCGTCATAAGAAAAGTAAAGGTTTTATTCTTGTCCAATCGTTGATTAACGAATAATTGATTTGTACATCGACAAGTGGTGTCACTAGCACTCGTGAATATACAGGTGGATAGCGCCAATTATAAAACGTATCTTTGTAAAAATGTACATACGAGTATAAGAACATAACGAGTTTCATATAGTATAAATATCCCAAGAATATTCTAAAAAAATTACATATTATAGATGTTTGAGATAATATTATTATATATGTCATCAATTGACGGGTTCTGTGAAACAGTGGTAAAAGCTATAACTGTCACTCTAAAGATCCCGGGTTCGATTCCCGGCGATGACAGTGTGAAATATCACGCTATTTTTGGTATGGTAGAATTGAAAAAAAAAATGGCGATAGACTTGCTACCTATCACATAGAGGGTAAGAAGGTTCCAACTGTCAAAAGTAAAAAGCTGATAAAAATGAAGTCAAAGTTTTGTTGGTTTCAGGTGTGTATCTTGGAATAAAAGGGTTCCATCTGAAGCAGATGAAACTCTTTTACCGAGAAGCGTGTAAATTTTCTGGCGACAGTTGGAATAATAAAGTTCTAAGTGTAAATGAATCCTTCTTCAGTGAATCGTGTGTTATGAATGATCAGATGGAACTTGATTTTTTCGTAACATCAAAATGACGATACTTTTATATGTATTTTTTTAATTGTACGTATAGATAAGGTTTGTAAGAACCCTTTTCACGAAAAAATGCCAAATGTGAAATTTTGTTAGTTGGAACCCTCTTACTCTAAGTTGACGACGTATCACGAGATTTAATATCATCGCCATCCCAAGAACCAGAAAAATGTTGTACTTTGCTGCAAACTGATCCATAAGATTGAAACTCAAAAAACAAATCATTGAGACAATAAGAAAGAATATTTTTTATTGCCCCTGTCAGAGATGTTTCATGAGCGAAATCGGTCGATATAATAAAAGGGTGTTTGTATAAAATAACTAAATATGGGTTATATTAATTAAACTGTGAAAACTGACCCAGAAACATGAACATTAAACCCATATCTCTTCGTTAAGAAACCAAGTGTTCTGTTCCTAGAACTCCGGCATGAATAGATACGAAAAACAATAAAGAAAGCTGATGGAAAAAGTACAGACGGGAATCATTTTTGAAAAATAAATAAGCAGACTATATTGAACTCTTCAGTCGACTCGGTGGTTATTAAATTTTCTATGACACACCTAGAAGTAGCGTGATAGTCCAACTCCCTACTGTACGGGGAGCTTTGTACCGGGGGCTGACCCGGATCGGGGGTGGGCTGCGAACACGTGTCTTTTCAATAAGATAGGGAGCAAGTAGGGGTTGTTTTGAACCACTATGCCACGCCACACGAATCTGATTTCATAAGTGGAACACACACGTGTTGGTTATTACGGAATACATTTATATCATTATTCATTTCATATCTGATATGCTTATTTTGTTTTTATCTGGGTCACTTTATATATATTTTTAATGTAAAATTGTATAATTGTATTTGAAGTCACACACAAATTAATAAATAGTGTAATTTATCTACATTAGTAGGCAACTATTTTGTTGTGTAGTTTGCAATAACACGCACGCACAACGAAGATTGCTCATTGATTCCAAGAATGCAATATAGCGAAATGTATTTAAAAAAAAATTGATTAATCAGAAAGATATTTTATAATCCAATCTTAAGCGGGTGATGAAATTATTGTTTGACTCACTTTCGAATAAGTACGAATATTGCCGATGCGTCAGCATACAAATGAGAGAAAATGTTTCGAATAACGCGTGCACTCAAAAAATGACTTATTCACCTAATTACACGAACGCAAATACACATTTTTTTATTTTAATTTTGATAAGATATGGGAAAAATGACATATATTTTCTGATTTATAAAAATGGTATTGGTTTAAAAGATAATTGATATTAATTTAAAAGATTCAAGGTAAATAGTAATTTATTAGTACGAGTTTTTATCTTCGTAAGTTTGTATCATTTCACAGAGATTACGAATGCACTAATAATTAAAGTAAGCCGGGCAAATAAATGTTTATCTTATGTCGTTAAATACATTTTGTATGTATTTGTACCGTGAAATAAAAGGTACGTATACATTTCATATTTAGAACACATTTAATCAATACGATTTGTATGTTAGTTTGTTATCACATAAGTATATACACACATATCTACATAGTTTTATCCTTTATATCATAAAGGAAAATCTTAAATAATCTTCCAATTTCTTACATCGTACCTGTTACACGTTGTACTAACACATTTATTAGTATATTTTTCCTATTTTCTATTTAAATTATACAATATTATGAATAATTTTAAAAAACATTTTATACTTTCGTATGAAGCACTTAATTTATGGTGTGGCATTATTAAATATAATATTAATACACCTGTAAATTTGTATTTAAACCACTTTATTATTTTCAACAACCAACCGGTGTCTTTTGTAATCATGACGAAGCTCCGACGGGAGCGAAACCAGTTAGTAGTCAAAAAGAATAAAGTAGTGTGAATTTAGAAGTGTATTAATATTATATTGCATATATTTTAATTTATTCAACTCTTTGTTATGATTGTAACCGGTTTCGTTAGTCTTATTGACATCGACATGCTAACTAAACCGATAATAAAATAATAAACTTGTGGAGGAAATAAAACAAACATTCAAACATTACATCATTTAAATAAAAAGAGACTACCACCGTGAGATTTCAGTTTAAAAAAATATATAATATAATTAATGCGAATGAAAACGTCAGTCTTCTGGAAGTTTTATTATATATTATGGGAATGACATGTCATGTTTTGCCCTTCTAAGGCATTAGAAGGGGCATCAAATGTCCTCCATGTCAAAGGGCGAAACATGTCATTCCAATAAAATATATTTTTCGTATTTTCTATTTAAATTATACAATATTATGATTAATTTGAATATGTTATGTTTAATTTGAATACAATTCTACTATACTTTCTAACCGATCGCGAAAATCAGATGCAGCGTTCACATATAGATTTTTAGATTTAAAACACGTCTTAATGCGCCCTTGAGGTGATTACATCACAAAAAACGGCGCTTTAAAAGTTAGCATATTATTATTATTATTATTATACAACTTTTAGAAAACTGACGTTTTTATTCGTATAAAATATTTAATATGAAGTTTTACACAATTGTTCAAGAAACAATAAATATATGTTACACTATTTGATTTGAATGTTTTGAAATTGACATTACACAAGGTTTTATGCGATTTTCATATAATAATTGATTTTTATATCATTCGTTTATTTGCTTGTTAACCGTGAAATGATTTTTACTCATCACATTAGACCGACGAAACACGATAAGGGAGGGCAAAGTTATTTAAAAGATTTCCGGCCATTACAAATAATAAATAAAACATAACATTTCTTCAAGAAGACGGAAAAAGTCCTTGGAGTAGAAACTCTAACATAAAAATGTTAAAAACTACCGGGAATATTTGAATAACGACACTTCACAACGAAGGCAGGTAGGTGATTTAATCAACGATAAAATTCAGAATAAAAAAGTAATGATATAATAAAATAAACAGTTATGGAGAATTTTATTCATAAGGTCATGACATTGGTTCTTTTCTCAGGAGAGTCGATGGCACCTTGGGAAATCTAGAAATAGATGATTTCGTTTTTGTTGAGATGACATGAATATTTGTTAATGAGAAAAGTCAGCCGGTAGATATTGACATTCATAGATAAAATTTGTAAGAAATAAAAATTTACAATTCAATAAACAGTGAGTTCTGTCTGTTAAGTCAACATCGCAATATTACATGTACAAAAACCCTTCAACAACGCGATTTGTTATTGTTCTTCCTTGCGGTATGTTCTCCAGAGGGTTGCCCTTTCTGTGAGTAAGTTTCACATAAAAACAAAGTTTTATAATTGAATAGTTAACATTTTTTATATAACTGTTAAATTTTCGTGATTTTTTTTAAACCTTTATGTGTATTTGTTCCTATGTCTATTTGAATAGTAAAAATAAAATTGAGATACATAAAAACAAAGTTTTATAATTGAATAGTTAAAATTGTTCATATTACCAAAAAATAGAAAAAATGATTTTTCGAAAGGTTATGCTCCTATTTGTATCGGCTCCTAGTATCTTAAGCACGCTTATACAATGCACTCGGCGTAAATGAATTAAGCTTACAAGTTATAGTAGAATAGATTCAATTCAATTTATTTCAAAACTTACATTAACAATGCAGATAAAGTTGGGAAGGTAATATAAGCCACATATCACAGTAAAAATAGAGCTGAACCCCTGTAAGCCAGAAGATCCAAGTCCAAGTAAAAATAATCACCAGTTAAATAATACGAAAGTTTTACCATCGAGATTAAATTGAGAGAGATCACATCCACCCACAATATCAAAGTAATTTAGTTGAACGAAATTAGATGAATAAAACACAGGTGTTCCGGGCTGCGTTGCCCACTTATTAGACTGAAACTGTGACAATTAATATGCGAAATTGGACGTTTAACTCACTTAATCGCAAGATATATCAATAATCTATAATACAGGATCGTTAGTAATAAAAATTCTGTAGATAATGCATCGGTTCTTTGAAGGCGAATAATAAACGAAAAGATTAACGTGGTAATGATAATAGATCCAGCGAAGAGAAACCTATGGTGTTTGAATGTACACACGTGTTATGAAAAGAACGTAGTACGCAATTACATTATTTGGAATACTTAATAATAATAAAAAATGTGACGTAAAGAAAACAATAATATATCAATTATTTTCCGGGCCTATTTCCATTTAACTGATAAAGTAATTTAAATGACTAATTTTAACAATCTTTTAAGTATAAATGTTTGCACAATCATAACGAAAAGTTTTATCAAAATAAATGTTATTTCAATTCACTTCGTGTATAATTTACAAAAAAAAGATTATATATGATTGACACATGATAATGTTGTGAAGAATATTATATGTACATATATTTGAAAGTTTAATTATACAATATGTTTGAATCGTTATCATTTTTTATCTTTTTCTTTAAAAATATATTATAAAAGAAAATCGTATAAATTTAGGCAATCACAAATCGCATCTTAATAAAAAGGGTAGGATATAATAGTTGAAGTGTGAGAGAACGTAACAATAATGTTATAAATGTTCCTAGGCTATTTCAATTTCAATTGATTTTTTTTAATCATAAACATCACAGTACATTACCAAATCGCTTATGACTATAGGAATCTAAAAACAAACTATTTTAAACACAAAGAAGATGCAATTGTGAAATTTAAGAAATACAATATAAACAATAAACATAAACACAAATATTCACAAGATAATTAAAAAATAAGAACTATTAAGTAAAAAGAAACAATAAGAAGAACAAGAGAAGCAAATATCAATTTTATACATTATATAAGAGATAGATGCTTTCTGAGGGTAGCCTCACTATCATGGAAGATGTCCACATCCGAAGAGATGCGGTTTAGAAGGATTATTGCCCTGCCCACGGGCATTACCTTAGGTGAATTGGTTCTACACAGTGGCAGGTGAAAATAATCTATGTTGCCTTTGTCGCAGATAATTGTCAGGGACAATCAAAGTCAAGTCATTCAAAATATTAGTTATGTATTCGATCACGAATCAGTTGAAAAAAATTAACACACAAATGGATAGTTCGTCTAATTTCCAATGATTGGTAGTCCAGCATACCCAGGAAGAAATCAGTTGGGTACAGCCAGGGGTAATAGCCGTTTTCTTTGAGGTACAAAAAACGTTAGAACTTTTTCTGTACCTTTTCAATTAACAGGCAATATTTAATTTCATGTATGTAGTTATATTTCTTGAAGTAATTTTGTTTAGTTTATATCGTACTCCTGGCGATGAAGGTGTAAAGCCTTCGAAACATGTCGAGAAAAATAAACTTGAAGTGGAAAAAAACAGTGTTAAACGAATTAAAATTCGTACAAAAATATTGCATAACGAACGTAAGCGAAATGTGAGGAGGAAATCGCACTGCCAGGGCAATCAATACCTTATCAGTAGAAGCCACAGCTGACATACCGGATTTCGTATTTGAAAATAGTATAACAGTCGCACTCACTTCGAAGTAGCGCAAGTAGCGTACAAGTATACAGTACGGCGGACACTGAGTGAATACCAATGGACACCGTTCATAATATTATGTGGATCGAGGGTCTACTGTCCAACTACTATCACAGTCACAGCCGACTGACTCCTCACATTCATCCATGGTGGTTTTAATTAATGTTATATTCTCAAGAAAGCTTAATGAGTTACTACTGCGTAATATATAATAGTATTTTAATTCATTCGTGGTTATATATACATATCTTTACTTGAGATAAATAAAGTCTTAAGTTAATTTCTGGTTGAAATCTTTGATTTACATAAATGCAAGATACCATAGATTATAATAAGAAGTAACTGTTTGAACAGACAATTGCTCTGGACGGAATCATAACATTATGAAAATCGTAACGAAATCACTGAAAAGATTATTCATTTCGGTTTAAAAAAAAGAACTTAAGACTTTATGACACTCGTGTATCGATATATAACAATTTATTACACAAAATATACTATAATCAATGAATGAAATATTTCTTATAAACGGACAAGATGTGGTCAGCTAGAATATGAGGATCCAAAGGCGGCAAAGAAAATAAAAAATAAAGCATGTGGTTGATAAGAACTAGGCGTACCAGTAGATAGTTTAAGTATAAAATGCAATTTTATAAATATTTCATAGAGTGTAAAAACATGTGTTTTTTTTAATATAAAAAATATTCATATTGTTTACTGTTAGAAGAAGAATGTTACATTGAGCAATTTGAAATTATACCAGTAAATTTGTATGATTGCGGTTTGATAATATACAAAAAAGCAATTTCAGTTTGATTTTAAACAATGCATCGACGCGATTACGGATCGATTGTTCTAAATATTCCGTTAGTCCATATCACTATCATTAAGTTTCAACTGAAAGTTTAAGTCATTCGGTGAAGATAATAAGAGAGTAACAGCGCGGGTATTGAGAAGCGAAGAAGCCAACTATAATACAAATATATGATGGTGATGATTTGTATAGCGCCATTTTTGTGAGAGATTCACTTCAAGGGCGCTATTCGTCCGGAAAGCTTCTCTTAAAAAGAAAAGTTGTGAGAGCTTCTGAATACTCTTTCGTCGTCTTGATTGCGGATATTGTAGGGCAGCCTGTTCCACGCCGTCGGTCCCGCGATGCCAAAAGCGCGATGCGCGAAGTTTAAAGCTCCTTGGCGCCGCGGGACAAGAAGTTTGTGTGTTGCTTCTTCCTTCGAGGATCGTAGAGTTGGCTGCCGAGGGTTTAGATCGATTAGCTTGCAAAGATCTGTGAGGTAGTAGGGTGCTTGTTCATGTAAGGCTTTGTGAAAAAGTAGACATAGTTTATATTCGATTCGCTCAGGTAACCTTAACGTAACGTTCTTTAAAATAATACTGTTATTTCTTCGTCTTGGTAGTTTCACTCCTAGGGATAGGTTTGCAGCAGTCTTCAGTCTCATTTTCCACTCCGCCCGGTCTTCTGCAGCCCTTTTCAACTTAACATATGAGACGCATTTTATGTCCTCGCTTATCTATATCAAATGTACCGTCGGGGGTGCCCTCTATATTTTGTTCTCTAAACCACCCACTCCATTACGTCATGCAGGAGATCTTCGTGGCGCATTATATGGCGGATCTATCGGACTGTATCGGCTGCACTGTAGGTAAAATCCAAGTAAAAAAAATTGCTGCAAAAAATGTTTTACTGTAAAAATTCTTACAATTATTTATCAAAAAATAACCTGAAATAGATTGGGGCGTAAACCGAGATAAAAATAAAATTATTTATATAGAGTATTTACCTATACATTTATCGGGAAGATAATGTCGTGTAATGTGAAATAGTTCGAGTGTATACCAAACGGTGATATTGGGTTATGTTTTGAACAAAGTGCGAATTGACCAAATGACTAATTTGAACATACGACATAACGCAACAATGTCTGATAAGAGATATCGTATGCGATCAGCGGAATATTTTACGATAAAAAAATATTTTGCAAAGTAAATAAAAATTAATAACCGGGTATCATCATAAAATCTATTATACAAAAAAGAGATCTGTTTACAAATATTATTGGAAGAATAAACTAATACATGATCTTTTTTGCAGGTCCTCTTAATTATAAATAATAATAAGTTATAATTAATTAATACAATGGAAAACGTGTGTGTTCTAGAAGTTTAGTATACATTGTATTTTTTGGGCATTACATGCTTCCCATTTCTAAGACATTATCAAACGCCATTTTTCATGTCACTCCCATAAACTACAGTAATAGTTATATAAAACACACGTTTTCATTTATATTAATTATTTAATAAAGAGTTTTACACCTTTGTTCAAGAAACAATAATAAAAAACTGTTTTAACGTTTAAAAGGTTAAATAAAAAAATATAATTATGAGAAAAAAACATGTAAAAATATCACAAGAAAAAATAGATAAAAGTGATTTTATAATATAACATAAGGATTCAAATCCTGTACTATTTATTATATATTAATATATTTTATATGGTTTTTAACTATAATATAAAAAATCGTCTCATAAACAAATAAACTTGTAGCTCAGTGAGGAATTTTCGAAAACAATAATAAAACAAATGAAAACGCCTTTTTCAAAGATGTATCTTTGATTGTATTGGGTAGGCTATGGTTAAAGTGAAATCGGTTGGTAGTTTGAAAAACTTAATTAAAATGTGTAAAATGACCACATACGAAGTGCTTCATACGAAATAAATAATAACATAATAAATATAAAGGAAATTAAAATAACTGAACACATTTAAATACATTTTCATATGAACCACTCACTTTGTGGTTAGACATTTAAAAGTTATAGATATAAAATTATAAAACACTTTGTATTCAACCACTGAATGGTTGCTATAATTGATGCCAACTAGTTTTACTTGAACACAAGCTTCATCGTGGCATTTATTATATTGCCCCGAGCGAGAGAGGAATACTTATTTGAATTTTGTTCTGATTCTGAATCTAATTTTGAATTTTGTTTTGATTATTGTCGTACGATAGAAGTATAGAAAACAAAAGGAAAACAATTTGATATTGTTAATTGTGAAATCACTAATGAGATCACTAGGAAGAATATGCGGGAAAATGTTGTATGATAGAATACCGAACGATGAAATAAGAATGAAATGTAAGGCAGATGACTATATCATGAACAAAATTAAAAAAGGATCCCTGAGATGGTTTGGACATATGGAACGAATGGATGAGAGTAGAATGGTTTAAAAGTTGTACACAAGCAGCGTGAGTGGGAAAAGAAGCCGAGGACGACCGAGGAAAACATGGCATGACCAAATTAATCAATTACTAAAAGGCGGCCGCATTCGAAGTCGGAATAATCGACGTGCGAGCATGGTACGATGTATGAATGTAGAGGAAGCCCGAGAGGTATGCCAGGACAGGCCATTGTGGCGATCCATCCTCTCTGCCTACCACTCCGAGAAAATGGCGTGATGGTTAGTTAGTTTTAATTGTGAAATTTTAACGTTTGTGGAAAAAAATTGTTAGTATTAAATGTTACAACTTATTACTGATTACGATTGAGTAAATTACGTTTTTAAATGATAGAAATTCTTTGCTTCCGTGAATATTTCACGGGTTGGAACTAGTTATAATTAATTACAATATAAATTAGTAAGTGAGAAAATCTCGTTAGGTACTGAAATTAGTCCTAAGTATACAGGAAATCCATCGATTCAAAGTACCCAGAATGGCATACACAAGTAAACATAAACACGTATATCAGAATGGGCATAAAACCAGGCTGAAGGCGAGTCGGTCGGCGGCGGTGCACTTACGACACGCGGCGCCGCGACGGCCCGAGGATGGTCGTGAACTTGCCAGTTTAATGTTTCCACGTGAACGACCGCCATGCATCCAGCCACCACGTTGTTTAACCGGAGCGAAAACCACCGGGTTAACATACAAGAGCCCAATTTTTTTCGGCCCACCGTGCACTTTACTTCCACTTGTTTTTTTTTATTTCGACCGGTTTCAGCAGCCATCTTCTGGTGAGGCCAGGTAGAAATCGGTGGGAACTAAAAATCAAGTGGAATAAAAATGAATTTAAATATATTTTTTTAAGATAAAGCCATTGTTTCGGCGGAAACACTTTGATATTTCAACATTATTAACTGTTGAAATAAAAATAAAAACTTTGTTATGAATATCAAAATTGAAGAGTTGATTGCAAGACCTGACGATGCTAACGTCGGTTAGCGAAACAGCTGTCGCGACTTATTTATATAACAGTTAATATTTTTATTTTTTATTTTTACAATAAACCAAGAAATTTCAATTCATAACAATTTTTAAAATGTCTGTTTACCAGAAGTTTTATTTTATTTTGTATATTTAATACGAATGACATATTTGATGGCACAATGATACAAGAGAACATTTGATAATGATATAACAATGGACGGATTTTATGTAACTCCCATAAAATATAATAATACTTCCAGAAAACAAAGGTGTCCATTATGTTAATTATCTTTTTTTTCGCAATATTTAGGAAGTGAGAATATCGGATGAAATCAGTCAATTTGCTTTATGTATAATATGTCTAAAATATAAACCGAGTTAAAACATTATATTATGCCGCAACGTGTTATTAAAATAAGTATGAAGACAACAAGTCTAGTTCGAAGAATCCACTTCACTAATCGGGAGAATTGATTATAAACTGGTTTGATTATTGATATACAGAAAAACAAAACATACACAAGGCAGAAAGGGAAAACCTAGTGGTGTCTGATTCAAAACAAATTATGTTAACGCTACGATAAAATCTCTTGAAGGATTCAAGTACCAGATAGTGCTCTTAGTCGTCTGTGGAATTTACGGACGTCGTATATATAGAAGTTAAAATCTTTGTAAAATCGCATTTGCCTTGAAATAGCAAGGGATAATGTGTTAAGGGATTCTTCAAGGTAGCATTCTGCAGGTGCAGAATGAACGAAACAAACTAAATCCGGCTCAGTGAACTGCGACAAAGGAGATACCATATGCTCTAAGCAAATGATGCACTAGATTTTAGAGGAATGGTTGGAGCACCCTTTCGATGTAATAAATATTGTCCTACAATATTGCAATGAAATTAAAATAATCATAAATAGAAAAATGGAGAAAAAATACACATATTTTTGTATATATTTTTTGTGATTATAATTATTTTTGGAATGGTTATTATTAAGATTATTATTATTTTTGTCAATATTATTATGATTATATATTGTTTAAGCAATTGTTTTCAATATGTGGTAGCTGAGCTTTATAAAGTCCTACAATATATTACTGAAATTAAAATAATTATAAATAGAAAAGTGGATAAGAAACTTAAACAATTTTCGGCGTTGTATTTAACATTGAAATCGTTCAGTGGAGTAGATCCAGAAGAAGATACTGGAGGGACCATGTAGCCTGAATGGATGGTGACAGACTTGCATATACAGCCGCTTGTGAAATCCTCTCCGGGCACCGCCCACCTGAAAGGCCGCCTAAGAGATGGAGAGACAGTTGGATCTCATCATCCGACGAGACATGATTTCTGTGTCACAGATCGTCAGATCTATTAAAAGAAGAAGTAGAAGAAGAAGATTTAACATTGGATTGACTATTGTTCTTAATATGATTATAACTATTGTAGATTATTTTTTATTTAAAAAAATCTTAAACCAAACATATTAACATCAATGATATTATAATTTATTTATAATCTTCAATATGAGCAGAAAATAGCTCATTATTATGAAGAAGGAATCTGGTCGTGTCCAGGCTCGAACCCAAATCACCTGGATCAGCAGCCAAGCATTCTACCCCCTAAACCACCATCATAATGATTATACATTTTTGAGCATTTATATATTGTAACAAATGCGAGATCAAATGTTGAGATCAATAAACTCTTAAATGATTTTTTTTGGTGAAATGAATTCCGATGGTCATGTCAGATTTGTAAGGATTTCGTTTCAGGGAATTTATCTGTCTTAATGGTTACTTCTAACTATATCGTATACTATAAACTGGATATACTATACTATGTACTAGATTCTGTGTCGATGATAATATGAAATGTACATAACTGATTTTAGGGAATAATTCCCTTACTCGTAAGACTTTACATACAGATACGTATACAAATAAAAACGCGGTTTGTTACCCTTAATAAATAAATAACCAAACAAGTGACACTGCTCCGAACTCGAAAGATATAATCATATTGTCGTCGCAACTGTCACAAAGAACATATTTTTTTAAATAAAAACCGGTTTGTATACAATTTAATTATCAAAGATCCTTAATAGCATGGAAGTCACGTGACGAGGTATACCGTTTGCAGTTGAAAAATACACTAAAAACATCATTAATATTTAATTATTATTCAAATCAACTGCCAAAACTGAAGAAATCTCATTTTCATTAATGCATTAAATAAGCATAATATTTTAATGAAGCTTGTTAAACAATTAGTATATTATATATTAACCCTTACCACTCCATTATTTTTTGATATTGTCTGTCAGCCAACTCTAATTTAAATAATGTCAATTTTTTTTGGATAATCAAATGATTTTACTGAAATCTCTTGATGGAAGTTCATTATAAATAATGGTCTTGACCAGTCTGTCGATGCCAGCGAGCCTGGCGAAACCGGTCGCTGTCTAAATAAAGACAAAAGTGGAAGTAGTTAAAAAACATCGTTTTATTTAATTATTATTTCAATTTTTTTTTATTGATTGGGAGTTACAAAAAAAATCTTTAAAAATTCATTTGTAATGATTTATTTTTCAAATAAAAAACAATTTACAAAACAATTATGGAATACTTATAGTTTTGCATAGTATGTTCCTTTCAAAACAATCTCCAGGATGGAGACCAGGTTTTCTGGAACAGGTCTCACGAATAATCACAAGAATGTCAAGTTTTGCGCGCGAAAATACACCGCGCGCGCAAGTTTTATCTTGTCGGCTGCCAGCCGACAACTGAGTTGTAGCGTACATATAGCGATGTCGGCTGGCCTTCGACAAAGGAGTGGTAAGGGTTAAGTTATTTCCGATTGTATATTGACATTCGTCATTTTATTCTTAACACATACAGAATAACATCATATCACCATGGGTTGCATGCATCATTGATTGATATAGAAAATTAACATAAATTGACTACTTATCACTGTAAGAAACAAACGTTTAAATCATAAACAGAGATCACTATGATAGAGGTTCAATAATGCACACACGACCTTGCGAGTCTCGTTGGCAAGGCGGTGCGGTGAAGTCCTTTGTCATAGGTGGACATCTATTCTGCAATGTCGGAATCGTAATTTCCTCAATATAATAATTAAAACGCGACTGATATACCTACGTGCATTGAGCGTAACATTCGCGACTCTTGTATTAATGAATTGGCGTAATTGGACCACTCATGTCACGCGAGGAGTAAGTAATGCGGCGGAAGGAGGCGATGTGCGGTTACATTGGGCTCTACCCATTTGGAGAAGATTTCTATATAAATACGCCAATTATTTTTTATTGAGGACTTGGGCCGAAATCGTGCGCTCTCGTATCAGATATGAACCGGCGCTTTTAATCGCATGTAAAATGATAACGTGTACTGAGACATCGTACGATGTTAATAAAAAAATGCATCATTACAAAGTATAGCCATTATATCATATGTAGCATATGCGATATATTTGTGTTTACAGATTGAAAATTTATACAGTAACAAGAGAGAATTCGTGTTGCATCATGCCATACCAGACCCAACCATTTTAATATAAACGATTATAATATTAAATAGTCCATTATTTTGGCCGAAACACTATGATACCTTAACATTATAAATTGTTAAATTAAAAAACTTTGTTTTATGTATCACAATTGTATTTTATTTTACGCGACAGCTGTTTCGACAAATAAAATTACAGCGTAAAATAAAATAATATTGTGATACATAAACAAAGTTTTTTTTATTTCTCTTTTTATTTTTTATATACTTTGTATATACAACACTTACATTAAAAAAATAAAATTACATAGACATGTTTCAGACAACCAGTGATACATATTATAAAGATACATATTTAAAATATTATAAAATTGTTTACATGATCTGACAGATGTTATAAAGATTTATTTTGAAACGTTTAAGCGTTCCAAAATAAATCTTGTATATACAAGTATATAAAAAATAAAAAGAGAAATAAAGCATCACACAAAGTATGGCGAATATAGAAGAAAAGCTTTTTTTAAATTTAACAGTTTGTGATTATAATATTATAATACTACCGAAGGTAAAGTCAAGATATGCAAGACATGCGTCCGCCCCATCATGACGTATAGAATAGAGGTCAGAGCCGATACCAATAGAACTAAGAACTTTCATAGAGTAGCAGAAATGCGAACCCTACGCTCCATCGCAAGCAAAACCCTCAGAGATCGGATCAGAAATGAAACGATAAGGTCTCTCTGTGGTGTTGAGGACATAGTAAGATGGGGGAAAAGTGGAAAGCGCTTTTGGAGAGACGATGTGGACCGCATGGAGAATACAATAATTGCAAAAGTTGTTAAAGATGAAAATTCAAGCAGCAAGAGACTACCAGAGATAGAAATGAAGAGATAGTTGGATATCATCATCCCAGGACCATTCACTGTCGCAGACAGGTCATACGACATAAACTAAGAGGAAGAAGAAGAATAATATGATTATAATATGGGTACTAGGTGAATACATCAATCTACTTATAACTGTTATCCGTGAAATGCATTCTAAATTGTGATTTCTAATGGTGTGGTCTAGATGACGAAATTTCACTCTCAATAGTACGTAAGACTATAAGTTGGGTATAAAAATAAAAAAAAACAAGTTTGGTGCACAACAAAAATGTGATCTCAATAACATACTCGAAAGTGGGCAACTATGCACCGGGGGGAAATATTCGAGCGAGTACTAAAAGCTTGAATAACTCGAATCGAGAAAAAATCAGTCAGCTTCTCGGTGTGCTGTAGAAAGTCGGGCAATTACATTTGTGTGATGTACGGAAGGCAACCGGTCATCAATTTCGGGCTTTTAGCGGCCACAAAGGGGTCATAAAGAACCACAAATGATAGAAAAAAACAATCAGGTGCAACAAATTGTATCTAAACCACTCGTATTAATATAAAATGATAAGTGAATAACATGAAAACAGTAATAAAAAACTAAATAACATATTTTGTGTGTAGCACTCAACATTAAAGCAGAACCGAAAATACGAGCTTAGAAACTATTTACCGTTGCTTGAGTAATCATGTAAAACTCCTTATTACACGATACGCTCATATTAAAACTTATTAGTTTCATATTAAATTTAAAAGTTTTAGTTGTAAGTGTATTATGTAAATGTATGTTATTGTAGCAGAAATGCGAACCCTACACTCCATCACAGGCTGGATCCTAAGAGATCGGATTAAAAATGAGACGATAAGGTTTGTCTGTGGTATTGAGGACATAGTAAGATGGAGAAGAAGCAGAAAGCGCTTTTGGAGAGATCACGTGGACCGCATCGAGAATATTACCAAGAAGGCCGCCGAAGAGATGGCTGGACAACATCATCCCAGGACAGCTCTCCGTCGTAAATAGGTCATACGACATAAACTAAGTAGAAGAAGTAAGTGTATTCATAGTGCTCCATTAAAGCGAAACGTGTAAAATGTCTTTAATATATGTATCGATCTTGGAGAGGTTCGAGGCTGGATTGAGTCTGGCAAGTGGTAATTTAGCCATATTTTTTCGAGAAGTCTTTAGTTCTTTCGGAAATTTGAGTGTTTATTAAAAAGGTAAACATAATTAGTGCTCGCGGGCTCTTATTGTGGAACGAGGCACAAAAGTCATTGAACAGTTATGAAATTATGGGTTATTTGTTCGTGTGATGAAAGTGAAGACGAAATTTTGAAAATTGTCCACTCGTTATCGTTAACACGGCCAGAAGAGTCCGCCTACAAAGAGGGAAAAAGTGGCACATACGGTGGCCGGTGAAATAACTTGCGCAACGGCCACTTCTAATGGCCTTTATTTTGTCCTGGGAAAGGAAAGACATTTCTTTTATAAAAGGTGACGCACTATAGTTCGCAAAAAAGTGAACTAAAATACGCCAATATCACAGAAAATATATATTGGTTTATAAATTATATTAATAAGCAATTTAGATGAATTGGGAATGGTGAACGTCTCAAATAATTTCATTATAAAGAAACAATGAAGATACAAGTTAATATATATTAATGGGTTTGTGTATATGAGTATAAGAATGATGCATTTATAAGAATGACGCATTTATGTTTGCTTGAACAATTAAGTAAAATTAATAAATATATGAAATATAATAAACACTTTGCACTTCAACCGCTGAATTGTAATTAAATTTAAGTCAGTTAGTTTCTTCAAAAAAAAAAAACTGTAAAACATAATTACAATTCCTTTGTTGTAAAATACAAAGTGTTAATTTTATTTTAATATATACGTATTAATTTAAAATGTCTAACCACAAAGTGAGTGCTTCATATGTACATTTAATTGAGTAAATCTTCATATTAAATACAAAATATTAATGAACGTGAGTTTTATTTCCTGCTTTGCAATTTCCGGTGTAAAATATAATTCTTTCATTATTAAATATAAGCTTTAAACAATAATTGCAAGCGATCTTGGAAAATTTGAAAAATTCACAAATGAGTTTCATGAAATAAATTATGATTGCAGATGTGATTGCACTGCTGTGATAGATAAATCTAGGAACAATCGGTTTGCGGGTACGAGCTTCAGATGGTGATTGGGTTCGGCAATTCGAGGGCAGCTATCGGAGAAACTCGGCAGACCACAGAAGATGGAAGGTCGTCTGTATTACACGATCTTAATCATCGGTTTGCGTAACGTCGCTGCTCTTGAGGAATGCTATCGATCTGTCTAGTTATAAATCGAAGAATATCGAGATAAATGACAATAATTGCTACACCATACGAGATCAATTTTCAAGTATGATAATACGAATAACAGTATACAAAAAATAAACCGTAACAAATGCTTCATGTTATTCTTAGTGAAGGGCGTGTGGTCTGTTTCTTAAGAGGCGAGAAACTGGAGCAAGTTACCGAATTTATTTATCTGGGAAGCATATTTAGAAGAGATGGAAAAATGGAGAAAGATATCGAAAGAAAGGAACAAAATGAATGGCGCTCTCAAAGTCACCACTGCAAATAGAAAAATTTCAACTAAAGCAAAGATGGCAGTACATTATGGAGTTCTAGTGCCAACCCTTATGTATGGAAGTGAAGCTTGGAGCTGGCTAGAAAAGGGCGAAAGTAGGATAAATGCCATAGAAATGAGATCACTGAGAAGAATGTGCGGGAAAACGATATATGAACGAACGACGAAATAAGGAAGAAATGTAAGAGAGATGATTGTATCATAAGTAGATTTAAAAAAACGATCCTTGAGATATGGAACGAATGGACGAGAGAAGAAGAGTTAAAATGTTGTATACAAGCAGTGTGAGTGGAAAGAGAAGTCGTGGAAGACCAAGGAAAGCATGGCATGACTAAATTAATCAAATACTGAAAGGTGGCTACATTCGAAGTCGGAAAAATCGACGAGCGTGCATGTTACGATGTATGAATGTGGAGGAAGCTAGAAAGGTATGCCAGGATAGAACGGTATGGCGGTCCATTCTCGCTGCCTACCCCTCCAAGGAAACGGATTGATGGTTAGTTAGTTTGTTATTTCACAGATATAACATTATTATCTAATAATAGGAATGAAATACCAACGACTTGAATCCGGCCCAGAGCCAAAATCCCTAACTTAGACGATGCGAATTAAGGCGTGGAAGAAGGGATTCGAAGACATTGTGATTTCATTATAAAAAAGAAAATTTAAAGTATTAGAATGAAACAAACATCGTTTTTAGGAATACATTTAAAAAAAAATCTTAGAAATTATTTATTTATAAATAAACTATCACAACAAAAAACAGCGTTTTTATTTGTAAACATACTCATGTATACACAAAGAGAATCGTTTAATAAACAAATCAAACATCTGAAATATGTTGATAATGAAAATCTTAAATAAGAAAATATGTATTTCATCTGTCGATGAAGCGGAAAAACTGAAGATAACATCTTAATTGATCGGAACAGTCAATATTGTTTACAGTAAACAGAAACATAACATGCAAACCAGTTTAATATTTTGTTTTTGGTTGCTTCGAATTTTGTTTTCAAACCAATTACAATGAAGGGCAAAAATAAGTAATTAAAAAATGTATTAACATATTTATATATACATACACGCATCAGAAAAACTATTTGAAATAGGAATTAAGAGACTGGAAATTTTTGTAAAAATTCGTATAATTTAGATTTAAATTTAGGTTCTTAATTGATTTAATCACAGGGAATATTTAAAAATGAACTGTTTTCCTCTGTATAATATTAAAAGTACAGAACTACCGTTGCTGTCTTGGATTTATCGCTTTGTTACCGCAACTATTAGGGCTCACGTTATTACCGAAAACTAAATTATACGTTTGTTCCACATTTGAAAAGAAAATAAAGGTTACACTTTGGGCAGTGTCTAAAAATTCTCTGTATAAAATTAAGGTTAATTAATATTCTGGTTCACAATATTTCCTAGTTATACGAATACATATTAATGTATGTTGGACATTTCTTAGTTGAAAAAGAAGTATGTCGATCTTTCAAGTGATTATGTTTGGAGATTTATAGCTCTACTCACCGGTATTATAAAAGTTTGGTTCTGTATGCTAGGAGATATTGAAATGCGCAGAAGAAATACTGAAATTCGTAGAACGTCGGGAGTATCAGATGTCGTCGCAAGGGTAGCGAAGCTTAAATGGTCATTTGTGGGACATGTTGCCAGATTGGTAGACGATAGATGGACCAGAAGGGTGGTAGAGTGGAGACCCCGCGAATATAAAAGAAACAGAGGGAGAAGAATTGCTGTGGCGATTGGATGCAAAAGGCATAAGACAGGGATACGTGGAGAAGTATGGGGGAGGCCTATGTCCAGCAGTGGACGACAACGGCTGTCTAAGTAAGTAACCTAGGAAATAAAACCATCTGTTCTGACATTGTCGAATATACCCATTAAATAGCTATGAAAATTATTTATGAATAATTGTATTACAAAAAGATTAAGGTAAAATGTATTTGAGTAACAACGAGTTGAAATATAATTATAATAAAAAAATATACAAATAGGTTTGTTCTCAAAATATTTTTTTAATTGGGCCCAAAAATAAAATCAACCTTAATAGTCAAGATTTGAATGGAGTTACTTTAGGTAGAGTACAGCGGCGTACAAAATAATAATGATAACATTATCCTAATTACGTCACGCTTTTAATACAAACATTAAGCGTGCATAAGCTTTAATGAGAAATTTACTCTATTGCAAAACGCATTTTTTTTTTTAGAAAAAACATATTTTGCAACTAGACTCTTTTCTCCTCGCTGCACCCGCGTGAATTTATGTCAAAGAAAATTATTCATAAAACAACGTTATGTCACGCTTAGCACATCATATGAACTGTTTGCTTGTACACTTTCTACGGTTCTATTAGTAAATACCCGCGAAATGGGCACTCCATGTACACGGGCTCAACTGAAGCGGGCGAGATTCATCACACCGTAAAATCACAAGTAATTGAAACTATTCCACGTTAAATCTAATAACCGCCCATATAGGTCCGCTCTTAATGCATAAACATATAATGCGTACGTAAAACCTTCACGTAGATATACGAGATATCAAAATACAGTTAACGCATAAAATTTATTACGCCCTATAAAGAAAGGTTCTTTAATACCGTGTTAACCGTTAGAATTTGTAATTCAATTTTTTGTATTGCACACTTTTCGTTTAACTCATAGGTTTCCAATCTTTTCTGGGCCACCACCCCCTTTACAAGAAAAATAAACGTTCAACGCCCCCCCCTCCCATAAATGTTATTCGAAATATGGGAAAATGATTACAATACATCTTCTTTTTTTTGTCCTGTCACACCTCCGTGGTGCACAGGGCCTCAAGGAACCTTCTCCACCCGACTCAATCGCATGCCTGATGCCTAACATCATCCCAAGTGAGGCCTGCCGCCTTAACCTCGCCCTGCAGGGTTCTTCTCCAGGTGGCTCTAGGTCTGCCTCGCTTTCTCTTTCCCCCCATAGGGGACCAGCCTAGTGCACCCTGAGCGATGCAGGCTGGGTTCCGTCTCAGAGTGTGACCGATCCACTGCCATTTGCGTCTAGCGACCTGTTCTCTCACAATACATACATTAACAAAATAAACCAATATTTAAGTTTAATTTGCTTTATTAGTACCTACGTAATTAGCGTGTTTTGTGTTGTTGTCTTTTTAGACTATATTTTTTTATCTGCCCACGCTCTCTATTTTTTCTGGGTCTTCTACTGCCCCCCTGAAAGTCTTAAACGCCCACAAGGGGGCGTTATCGCCCACTTTGAGAACCTAGGGTTTAACTGGTGGATTTACACGTACTAAAACATTTTATTCGTTTTAACATCTGCAAAGTGCAATAAATGTTTAAATGAAAGTTTCTTTGTTTAAATAACCACATTTTAAAATAAATATTTTCGCACGTAGTTGAGTTAGTAAGGGTAATAAAAAAAAAATTAATTCCATGTTAAAGAAAAGAAAAATCACGAGAGGAAAGGAGGTGTTTACTAAATAAAGTACAATACATCGATAAATATTCAGGCAATATAATGGATTTTGTTCGTATGCTGTTATCAATAAGAGAGATATGTGAGGCTGAGGATATTATAAGGAGTAGTTAGCGAAGGTGTGACCGGTAAGGTCTTGTCCAAAGAAAGGACACCGTGAGATTAACCTATACTGAACTACATAATTAGCCTCACGGGTCTCGTCTTCCTAAAATTTGAATAGCTTGGAATTTGCCTCAAAAGAGGATCAACCCTTCGGAGAAGAGACCACATAGCATGGAAGAGGACGAATCGACTATCAATATTATATTATAAAGGGAGTATACGAGGGAAAGAAGACAGTGATAATTTGTACAGCTCCATTTTCGAGAGAGATTCACATAGTTCGCCTTCGGGGATAACATTTTTCAGCTGGAGTTTATCTATATTTTAATCTTATTACGAGCATATAGAATTAGCTAAATATATAATTTTGTTATATAAACCTTAACATAATTACGACACAAGCCGAATCGAAGCGAAGTTGGAATAAAATAAATTTCAAGGAAATACATAACTATGTGAATGTGAAAATCAGTTCTTTGTTGCCCTTATTATCAGGGTGTACAAATTCGCTAAAGCTGCACCTCGAATACCGCCACGTTTAGAAGACGAATTGATCTTAACACAGGAGAACTTTCGAGAACAGGATAACCTTTGTGTGGCAATTCGGAGCATAAAATAAGATATGCACTCATACTCTGATATATCAGTGGGGAAATAATACATTTAGTTGATTCAGTATTTCTGGATTGTAAATATCCATTTTCAAAAAAAAATCATAAATGCTTTCTTAAAACTACCACTCGAAGCGTTTTAAAAGTTTTAATTCTGTGAGAAACTGTGAAGGATAGAAACAAGGATACTTATTACATTCTCTAAGCAACAAGTAGTATAGGGTGTTTTTTTTAGAGGTTTGGTTTTTAAACTGGCAACAGTCTTTCTACAGAATGTCAATTTGACAGTTGACAGTTTAATTGTAGTCAGTACGTTTTAGTACGTGAAGTCCAATTTTCAAGTCAAATGTCAAATTGACAGTCTGTAGAAACAATGTTGCCAGTTTAAAAACCAAACCTTTAAAAAAAACCTATAGCTTAGATAATATAATGGTACTCTGCTACCATAGATTGTAAAGATAACTTATCTCCTGATCTAAGGAACATGGATTCGATCACACGCACGACAGAATCTATGATCGAATCGGACCATAATAATGGACAGTTGTAGAAATAAGATTAAAATCTTTAGCCTTTTTATTCAAAATAATATAAATATTTCGAAAACTATGTATTTAAATCGTTGCGATTCTTAATAAAATCCAAAATTAGACATCGCAAAAAAAAAAAATTCAATACTCGTAAGTATTATAGATGATACCTGTACACGAACGCGTAAATAATTAAAGTATTTTTTGTGTTTCGCTAAAAAATATATTACCGGAAAAGATTATGTAATTAGCGTGTAAATAGTGAAATATTAATTTAAATTTAGCAAATAACTATACAATATCCATAATAAACTTTAGCCTATAAAAGTACATTAAAATATATTAAAGACAAGCAATAAAAATTGCGATTGGCTATTAAAATATCATAAAAAAATAAGCTAATTAAAAAACGGTGGATACGTGTAACATAAATTAAATAAACACAAAAGTCCGGATCGTCCATGTCAACATGTGCAACATCGGAAAAACATTATGTGTTATTACATTATGTGCTAAATTTAAAAAACGGTGGATTCGTGGAACATAAATTAATTAGACAATATGTGCACCATCTAAAATAACATTTTGTATTAAATTATTTTTATTTTGTTATTTTATTTTATATCATTGTATTTTATATTATTTGTTTTAGATTTATTTTGTGGGTGTTGGAAGATCGAAGTGTGCGCGGGAGATGCCTATTGGTGGCGATGAGGTTCGCAACCCATCACACCGTGTCTCCCGCGGGGCGAAAAGAGAAGGATGGAGTGCCGCATCGGTTAAAATGTGACAGTCCATTCTTTCTGCCTACCCTTTCGGGGAGACGGCGTGATGGTTAGTTAGTTAGTTAAAAAAATATAAAATATATCATAAAAAAATATAAAACTAAAAAAATATAACTTATAATATACTTCTATGGGCAAAGTTTATTATGGATATCGTTTAGTTAATTGCGAAATTTAACTTTATATTTAAGTATTTACACGTGTTCTTCCTTATAATTAAATATGGAGTTTTACATATTGTTCAAGAAACAATAAACAAGTGAAAACTGCTTATATCCAATGTTCAATCTTTTAAAATTAATGTTTGTATTTACTAAGTAAATATTATATTGTGCAAAGTGCATTTACAGATATAGAAAATATAAAAAATAAGGACGTGATGGTTATTCAGATGAAAAAACTATGATAAGTTTACCTTTTACGTATTTTTTTTTTTAATTATCTGAAAGGATAACACATCTGATATATAATAAATGGTAAAGCTTCAACGTGAAGTCTTAATACTCCAAAGAATTCAAAGCATTTCTATCTAGAAAATTGTTTTATTCAAATAAACTTGTCTACTGCAAAGCAATTACGGTTTAATTGCCCTCCCCACCGGCATTAGAGGTGGAAGGTATAAAAAAATATGAGCCTATTTGTATAAAAATCTATTCATAACACATTTTTTTACGAAAATGAACGCATAGAAAATTTATGGTATGACGAAAATAAAATGTAAATAAAAAAAATGCAAATACCTTCATGACTTTGTTAATAAAATTAACATAGGAATGATTTATAGAACCCACAACCGAAATGTCAAAAAAACGTTTTGACGCAAATAGATTGTAAAAAAAAAGTATTGCGTAATGAATATAAAAACAATTAGGTACAAGAGAATAAAATACATACTTGATATGTATACCAAGTTTTTGGCGGGCTAAAATAAGCTTTTAATATAAAGGTCAAGTCAACGGAAATGTCAAAAGCGCATTAATTATTTATTATTAACGGTGTTTTGGTAAAGAATATATCTCCCGAAAGAATTAGTAGAAAAAAAAAACTTTATAGCGACTGGAATAATCATGACATGGCATTTCACTTGATTCTGAAATTATTAAAATATGGCTGCCATCTTCTGGTGAATGACCAGAAGATGGCAGCGAGGGGCCGAAACCGGTCGACGACACAAACATCAGCGGATTTTAACTCAATATACATTTTAAAAAGATTTTTTATAAAATAGAAAACATTTCCATTAAGATTTTTTTTGTATGTTCAGCTTTATAAGTCTGAAAAGGGGGCGGAATACTTAATACTTTTGAGAACCTTAGACTTGAAAATTTGAGCACTAAATATAGGATACAGGCTAGGGGGAGAATAGATCAGACATATTGTCTGTTGTGCGGACCAAGCTGTCATATTTTCCAAGGCCGAGAAAACCAGCAATCACATTTGCACATATTCCATCTCAAAAATAAAAGTTAATAATATCAGTAGCAAAGACAACAGAATTTTACTCTCTTGAATCCCGGTGGGGGTGTAGAATGTCTGTGGAAGATGTTTCAGTGGAACAGGTGGAAATTTTCAAGTTTTTGTATGTGAATTTGCTTTGGCAAACGGATCAAATCAAATCAGTTTATTTTCTCAAAAGATATTACAAACAACAATTATAGTTTAAGGCATCTATTGAGAACAGGTAAAATATAATAAATATATAATAATAGAAACGCATGAGAGATGGTGAGACATTAGCAATACAAGATACTCTCCAAAAACAAGAGTCTTCTGAACGTATTTTCACGAATATGAAAGACGTCAATCTTCGAAGCGATCATGTTGAAGCGATCATGTTGAGCAGTTTGATTGCTTTCCCACCGGCATGTGATCTACTATGTGAATTGATGGGTCGAGTAAACAAGGCTGCAGTCATCTCAGGATATTTGAAAATTTCAGGATGGTGGACGTCACAATAAAAAACTCATTTAGAGTATCAGAAAAAATATACTTTGGAGCATATATGGCAAGACACTGAGTGATCGAATCAGGAATACGAGAATACGGAAAATAGCGGAGAGGACATTGGTGTGAACACGTGAGATTAATGGATTCATTCAGACTCCTTTTTATAATATTGCACAGCTAACCTCTAAGAAGATGACCTCTCGGACAGACCATCAAAAAGATGCATCGACAGTTGGGAATCGACCTCGCAGGAGACCAATCCGTCTTGAGACCAGAAGGCTTAGATATAAAAGAAGTGTAGAGATTGTAAACAAATATAAAACGAATAAGAAAAATCGATAAACTAGTATATCGATAATCAAATGATTTTACTGAAATCTCCTGATGGAAGTTCATTTTAAATAATAATTAAATAAAACGATGTTTTTTAACTACTTCCACTTTTGTCTTTATTTAGACAGCGACCGGTTTCGCCAGGCTCGCTGTCTAAATAAAGACAAAAGTGGAAGTAGTAAAAAAACATCTTTTTATTTAGTATATCGAAATTAGAGACTGTTTGTCAATTTCTATAAAAAATAAGTAGGAACATTTTAACAAGACATATTTTATCATGACGTCATAGAGCTCGCCGCTGTAGCAATTGCCGGTAATTCGTTTGAACTCTGATAAAATATGTAGTGAAACTAATATACAGAATGTATAAATATATAGCACAAGACTGAACATTATTAAGTTATTTAGGGTTAATGTGACGCACTAGCCTTAGGTGTGATCAATATCGGTATATGGGTTCGATAGTTCACTCGGGTTTCACTAATTATATCCAAAAAGCTGCCGTTCACACTCACTCACAAATATTTACAGATTGCTATGATTTTTGATTTGCAGTGGATGGTTAGAAGCAAATAACTGTTACTAGAACCTATAAAATATAATAATAAAAAGGTTTATTGACAAAAAGATTTTCAGTGTTGTAAATAATATTAATATATTTCAATTATGGTAGCCTTTATTTTCATTAGTGAATTTGCATTTGAATAAACATATAAAAAAGCATTTTTTAAGAATAATATTTTTTTTAAAACATGAAAGAATCGAATGGTTGTCATCCTTTGTCAGTGTAAAATTTGAAAAATGTGTTTTATCTTATTTTTTAAAATGTAAAAATGAAAAGATTGCATACATCATATGCAATAGAAAAAAAAAACAATGCGTAACTTTGGTATAAGAATATCAGTGTGTAACTTGAAAAATAATATTATTTAACAAATATAGTGGTATTGCATTGTTATTTAACATGTTTATAATTGAATAAATAACGTAGAATTTTTAATTTTTTTTTTACACTGAAGAAGGAAACATGTTTGTGCAGAGTGCAATAAAGTGTTGTGAAAATACAACACACACAACGAATATAGAAAATCAGCAAATAGAAATACGTAATTTTCAATATGTTCCTATCCCTACAATTTAGGTTAAATAACACTTGTTACCTTCAGAATTAACTTAAATTGTTATGATCAAATAAATCAACAAAGTGTTAAGGCACAACTATTAAAAAAGTGAACCTAATAATTTTCGATATTTTCTAGGCAGTTAATAATTTACATTTTCCGAACCTGTCCGTAACTTGTTTTTATTATTGTAAAAAAAACATTATAATCAGTTAATCTATTTATGCGTAATAGTAATTACATAACTGCGTACTTCGTGTAGAGTTTATGTACTTGAAATGTTTCGGGAACATGTCTTGATGTAAACTTTTTTATTAATTAATTTTGTTTTGGATACGAAATATCTATACATTTACCTATACCACTTTTTTATTATCATACATGACCATTAATGTGCGTGAACAATCTAAGATACTCGAAATAATCGAATCAGGAACATATTAGGTGGACCAGCAATTAACCCATTATTTAGCAGTGTCGGATGAAAATTTATTAAATTTGTATTTATTACTTAAGTACAAAATATAATTGCCATCATTATAAATAACCTAACGTTATTAATAGAACGAAGGCTAAAGTACGGGTGGCAGAGATGAGGACGCTGAGGATGATAGCAGGAAAGACTATTCGCGACAGGGTGAGGAATACGACCATCCGCGAGGTCTGCAAGGTGGAGGATGTCGTGAGATGGGGCAAACAACGCAGAAGATACTGGAATGCGCACGTGCAGAGGATGGATCCCACCAGAATCCCACACGCTGTGGCGCATCAGATTCCTGCCGGCTGCCGTCCCCCCGGTAGACCGCCGAAGAGATGGAGAGATAGTTGGGAGTCAACCTCCCAAGAGAGGCCAGCCTGATTTCAGGAACAGACCAAAGGTCTATAAGGAGAAGAAGAAGAAGAAGAAGATAAATAACCTTTTCCCATGTATGTTGTAAATTTTCAATACCATTTATATTAAAATTGAGAGATTTTGATATAATCACGTAAGAAATGAAGTCAACTCCGCCGATGACGGTTCCAAGCCCGGATGGGAGGAGGGTTGGCGTAATAGGTTAGCAGCCTACATATTCAAGGTATTCAAGTTTCCTGTTCTTTATGGTCATAATTTATCTTTCTTTTTTCATTACCCGCAGCACTTCCTCGTTTATGACTTTTTATGTTAAAATTTTTGAAATTCTACGATATATCCACATTTTAAAGGCATCGATCGAGCTTCATAGGCTCATAGCCGTTGTCAAGGTCCATGTTTCCATACTGTATAACAAGGCGGGTATCAATAGTTTTATTTAAAATAATTTATAAAAACTTTTATGTTATGTTCTCACCACTTGAGCCGGTTGATTCGTCAAAGCAAATAAAGTGCTGTAAAAACATAAACAAAAGTTTTATTTTTATTTATTTTTAATAATGCTACACCACAAATTAAGTGTTTCATACGATAAAAAAGCTTTATTATTTTTTACTTAAATTGTATTAGTATAATACAGGGTGTTATTTTTACAGGTTTGATTTTTAAACTGGCAACATTGTTTCTACAGACTGTCAATTTGACAGTTGATAGATGATTTGAAGTCAGCAGATCGCGCTTTTGGCATCGCGGGACCGACGGCGTGGAACAGGCTGCCCTATAATATCCGCAATCAAGACGACGAAGGAGTGTTCAGAAGCTCTCTTAAAACTTTTCTTTTTAAGAGAAGCTTTCTGGACGTTGAGCGCCCTTGAAGTGAATCTTTCACAAAAATGGCGCTATATAAATCATCATTATCATATCATATCATACGTTTTGACATTTTACCCAGTTGCTCAATAAAGGTGTCGAAAATTGGATTTCACGATTGCGCTTCATTTGAGATAGCCGTGGCGCTCATATGCCCGAAATCATAATATTTAAACAATAATGGTATAAAATTATCTATTAAATAAAGCCAATATCATAGACATTAACATTATTTCAATGTGTTTATTTTTCATTTTGAATTTGTATACCTCTAAAAAAAACAACCTTATACACATTGTTACATAAAGGAAACAATGTTGCCAGTTTAAAAACCAAACTTGTAAAAAAACATTATATTTTATTAGATTTCGGTGGTAATACTGCCGTCGTAAGATGTACATTTTAACTAGTGATGGTGCTATAGTAAAAACATGTGGGATTGTATTGGTAGTGGCGATTGAATGACATAACAAAACAGCTGGAGCATAGAATAAAAAAAAAACATTGACCAGTCACTTTCAATTTCCCCAGCGTGGACCGGCGATCCGATTGAAAACAAGAGTGCTGTATCTAATGGCGAGAGACGGGGGCGTGATGCAAGATGCGGACGGGTTGCAGTGAGATGGGTTACGGGCACGGGGGCGTTACGCGATCGTTGCTTTGTCATTGCGCTCTTGAGCAATATAAATTTTAGTGGAAATCAATCATCGCCGAACTTGGCCAAGTATTCTGTACACACACCTAACATCCTTGGATTGAAGAGGTAGAATATTTATTCATTAGCAAATAATTAAACAAACAAGTGAACCGCAGTAGCTATTGGCCCACGTTCGAAAAGTTGAACATATTTTTTTCTCAATCACGAATGAAAACGTATGTTTTCTAGAAGTTTTATTATATTTTATGTGAATGGCATGTGTCGCCTGTCTAAGACAGTGCATCTATTTAAATTTCATTCGATTATTAATTATTGATGAGGGTTGGTTATTCGATTATTAATTATTGGTGACCCTCACCAAGAGAAATGTAGAGAGATTAAGAGTCCCGCAGCGTTCCATGGAAAGACATATGCTCGGCGTCAGTCTCCGAGATAAAATCAGAAATGAGGAGATTAGACGCCGAACAAAAATAACGGACATCATGGAACGACTAGCGAGACTGAAGTGGCAATGGGCGGGTCATGTGGCGAGACAGAGTGAGGATAGATGGACCCAGAAAATAATAAGGTGGAGACCATGGTAGAATAGGAGAAACGTCGGCAAGCCGCAAAAAAAGGTGGGCCGACGACATTGCTGCCGTGGGAGGGGGGGGGGGGGAATGTGGCTACGGCTGGCAGGAGATTGAAACGAGTGGAAAGGAAGGGATGAGGCCTATGTCCAGCAGTGGACCGATAAAGGCTGACGAAGAAGAAGAAGACGAATATTAATTATTAGGTGTATAACTTTGCTTCCGCCGTTTTGCAATAATGGCAGTAGCGGTAGGTGGTAGTTGGAATAAATAGATCATAGATGTCATACAATAAGCTTAAGTATTTGTAAACATAACGCCATCGAAATATTAGTCGATTTGTGTCTGCATCATAAAGTTATTCCCGATTAAACATGTCAGCTTACGAGCCAAATTCTCGTCATTTGCGGGAGGTTTTAATTTTATGCTTAAATATGAAGAAATCTGCTGCTGAGGCTCATCGAATGCTCTCAAATACCTATGGTGAGACCGCTATTAGTGAAAGAACGTGCCGAGAGTGGTTTCAACGCTTCAAGAACGGTGATTTTAACGTCGAAGACCAGCATGGCGGTGGAAGAGAGAAGGTTTTCGAAGATGCAGAATTGGAGGCATTACTTGATCAAGACTCGTGTCAAACGCAACAAGAATTGGCACGATCATTGGGAGTGACGCAACCAGCCATTTCAAAACGCCTAAAAGTCATGGGAATGATTCATGGGAATGGCGGAAGCAAAGTTATACACCTAATATTAGATTTGAAAATAAATATTGATACTTTTAACACACGATGAGATCACGGAACAATCATATGGTCATGCCTAAAAAAACTTAAGTAATGACATGGTAACCTCCTCCGGGAAGTTAATTAAAAGAAACAAGTGAACAACTAATGTAATCTTTCTTGCGCTGGTGTGGTACTGAAGGAAAATAATATAATAATAAATATCGATATTATTGCTGTCGAAGTTCAAGGATTTTGTTAATAGAAACACAAGTATATTAATTTAAACAATAAAGCAATTTTCACGGTTAATTATAATGTAGATATTTAATTATTTAGCATAATATCTATAGGTTGTAAATGTATACCGTTTTATAACTGACTCCCGTCACATTCTAATAAGCTGACATAGAAGGGGTACCCACCGCTTACCCGAGGCTGTTATAGGGCGCAGCGACGCCCTTTCGTCAGCCTTGCTCATTCACTTCCTAGGCCCGTCCACCGTCCATCCGGGACTGATATTAATTGTTATTTCATTTACGAAAATCCAAGAGACACCAGGCCACATCTAATAACCAAACAATAAAATGCCTCTTAAATTACGACTCAAACACTCCCAGCCACCACAATCTTCCAAAATCGATATTTTTTTAGAGAAACACTCTCAGCCGCCACAATCTTTCAAAATCGATCCTCTTTTAGAGGAACACTCCCAGTCGCCAAAATTATTTTCCAAAATCTATTATTTTTTGAGGGACACCCCTAGTTATCACAATCTTCTAAAATCGTTCCATATTCAAAGGAATATTCACAGATGTCACAAGCTTCCAAAATCAATTAGGAGGAACACTCCAAGCCACACAGATCAAGTTTCTGTATAAATCATCAACCCTACTAATGACATTCCAACAATGTTTAAATAAGTCACAAGAGTTAAATCCCTGAATGCCAGAAGATCTAGTCAACGTTAAAGAAAAGTACAATCGATAAGTGTTTTTGGTAAACTTAAGATAGGTAAAAATCCATAGTAATTAGAGCGCTAAGGGTACGGCCACACCGGAGTGCCTGGGCAGGAGTCAAGACACAGTTCGCTTGTGATCAAGCCCTGTGGCGCGGAGCGCATACTGCGCCATACGTTGCGTTGGTTCGCCGGGTGTTCATTTTGACCCCTAATCTGGTACTTCTGTGTGGCCGTACTCTAAGCAAATGTTATTCTGTCTAATTTATTATTTCTTGAACAGTGATCTAAAACTCTCTAACGATGAAGGTTTAATATCGGATCATAAGATGTTTGAATTTCAAAAAATATGATTAAGTATCGAAGTATGTATGGAAGTGAAGCTTGCAGCTGGCAAAAGAAGGATGAAAGCAGGATAAACGCCGTAGAAATGAGATCACTAAGAAGAATGTGCGTGAAAAGCGTTGTATGATAGAATACCGAACGATGAGATAAGAAAGAAATGAAATGCAGATGACTGCATCATGGATAAAATTAAAAAAGGATCCCTGAGATGGTTTGGACATATGGAACGAATGGATGAGAGTAGAATGATTAAAAAATTGTACACAAGCAGCGTGCGTGGAAAAAGAAGCCGAGGAAGACCGAGGAAAACATGGCATGACCAAATTAATCAATTACTAAAAGGCGGTCACATTCGAAGTCGGAATAATCGACGTGCGTGCGTGGTACGATGTATGAATTTAGAGGAATCCCGAGAGGTATGCCAGGACAGAGCATTGTGGCGATTCATCCTCTCTGCCTACCCCTCCCGGGAAATGGCGTGATGGTTAGTTAGTTAGTTAGTTATGATAAAGTATGAGATAAGAAACGATACATTAGGGTTGAGTACATGTTCGCAACCCATCACACCGCGTCTCCCGCGGAGCGAAAAGAGAAGGATGGAGTGCCGCATCAGTAAAAGTGTGACAGTCCATTCTTTCTGCCTACCCTTTCGGGGAGACGGCGTGATGGTTAGTTAGTTAGTTTTTACATGTTGAATGGTTAAGAACACGTGAGTTCATACTGAATCTTGTTGGAGAAAGAGAGAGAGAGATAGAGAGCTTGCAGAGACACGGACGTGCTAGGATTACAGCGACGAAGCGTTGATTACCGATTAGTGTACAATGTCAATACCTTCCCAATAGGCTCCACTGGCCCACATACCGCGGCGTGCGACTGGAAACAGAGCCAACTGATTCAAGTACAAACTGTTGCGAAAAATGATTATTATTTAGAGCGATGCTCCAATGTTTGCCGCCGCGTATAATTACTAAAGATTACCAAACAATAATTATACTCTCTTCGATCTAAAACAAAACGACGCAACAAATAATTTGTTTAACGACTGCATTATAAAATGCATAGATAGAAGGGGGGTGCATTATTTCAATTGAAATATTTCGATATCATTGATTGAAGGCCCATCATAACAAATGTGCCAAGTATAAAAAAACTAAATGAGTTTTGGTTCTTAATTGGTGCAAAGGTAGAAAGTGATTGAATATTATAGTTTGAGTCAAACTTTACTCTAAAGATGCCACCCGTGCTACATGACACATGTTAGAATAAACAGTTTATTAAATTTTTCTTTGTTTTATGTTTAAACCAATTAGCACTTTAGTAGTAATCAGCCTTCAATTGTAAAAAAGAAGTTCGTTAGGAAATCGTGGAAACATTAAAATGTATATACTTTTTAATGGTACAAATTTTCAATAAAAGTTTCTTAAAACTTCTTGTTTCGTAGTGTGATAATATATACAAAAATATAAAAGAAAACACCCATACTTTTTTTTTTTTTTAATGTATACAAATACTTATAGACAAATACTGGATTTTACCCATTACGGGTTAATCATTAAGAATTAATTGTATCTCAATAGAGACGAAGATGTAAATTATTTGGAAACAGAATATGGTGGTCGAGGCGTTTACAGGACTTATGACCTGTCATTGATTGGGTTAAGGGATCGCCCTATGTAATACAACATTCCCCATTCCGTCCTTCTTACGAACACCACGTCTGACAATTATTTTTGAAAATTGTATACTCGTATGTGCTATCATGTTGAGAAACATTTCACATATTTTTACACATGCTTTCGTTTTTATAATTTTTAAAAAACTATTAACCGGTTTCGCTTCCACTGGAGGGTTGTAAGGGTAACAACATAACATTAAAGAAACAAAATGGCATTAAAAGTTGAGTGGTAGTCTAGGGGACAAACAACTTCGCTTTTGATCTAGGAGACATGGGCTGGTCTGGACACGACTCAATCCCTTCTCACATTAACGAGCTATTTCTGCTCAGTTTGGAGATTTTAAAATACATTTTATTACTTTTGATTTAAATTCTTAGTGTTAGCAATTTATACAAAAAAAGCTGTGGTTGATTTTGTAAAATCTTCTACAAGCGAACGCGAAGAATCGAGATACAAGATTCTGAGTGTATCCATTTGTTACGTGACATAAAATGTGTCTGCTAGGAACAATTAACAATAATGAATAGAAATTAGCGAATAGAACGTGAAAAAAACAAACGTAACTCGATTTTGCAAAATCAGGTTCTTCGCTTATTTTACGACCGTTTAAACGAGACGATGAAACAATTCCAGAATGGATGTCGGCAGAAGACTACTATTTAAATTATATTTATACTGCTAACTGATTATGTAACCAAATTAGCAGATGTGCGCTGTCGTAGAGACCAAACATTGTAATCATAAATATCGTATATACTCGTACACATATATATATATATCATAAACATCGCTACTTAACGCTGTTTCACGAAGAGAAAATATTGTCGTAATTGTTAAATGCGTCTATGTAGTGATTTTTTAGGGTAATTTCAGAGGTAAAATGGGGATTATGAAATGTTTCAAGAGCACGACAGGTGCTTCTCTCGTTCCACATCTGCAGTCGACCTCGCTGGCCGCGAGTGGCGACTTCGGGCGGGGTCCGTCCGATAGAGGAAGCGATACTCTTTGGAAGTTTCAAGTACACTCGATTACTACACAAGCAATTGCAAAAGATGGCCCTGCAATGGCGTAGACTAAAATTCCAAACCCATAAGGGGCTAAGCGTCGAGGACGCAATATTTTCATTGGTGTACCATATGTACAAATAAATATTTGCAAAATCTTATTTTTGACATCCTGCTATAATTATGTAGTGTTAAGGGCTAGAGGTTTCCAAATAGCGAATGCCCTTGAAGTGAATCTCTCACGAAAGTTGCGATATGCAAATTATCACCATCATCATCTAGATGGATAGGTTTTTGTTTGCGATGACAACTTTAAGTGCACCATTCACTTTGTCGCCTGCCCCAACCCTTCTTTCAATATCTCTCCACTCGCCCATCTCTTGTAAACATACTACCTAAATACACGAACTCATCTACTTGCTCCAAATTTTCAATATGTATGGAAGCGAAGCATGGAACTGGCAAAATAAGGATGAAAGTAGAATAAATGCAGTAGAAATGAGATCTCTTAGACGAATGTGTGAATGCTCTGTATATGATAGAGTGTCGAATGAAAATATAAGAAGTGAATGCGGTGCGAATGATGGTGTTATGAACAAAATAATGAAAGGATAATTAAGATGGTGAAAGAATGAATGAAGAAAGAATGGTAAAAAAATTATATGTTAACGATGTAAATGGAACCAGAAATAGAGGAAAACGTGGCACGCTCAAAAAATCAAATATTGAATGTCGGCCATGTGAGGAGTCAGAGAAATCGACGCTCGTGCATGACACGATGTATGAATGTTGAGGAAGCGAGAGAAATTTTATATTATTTGTTTTAGATTTATTTTGTGAATGTTTTACGATCGAAGCGTGCGCGGGAGATGCCTATTGGTGGCGATGAGGTTCGCAAACCAGCACACCGCGTCTCCCGCGGGACGAAAAGAGAAGGATGGAGTGCTGCATCGGTTAAAGTGTGACAGTCCATTCTTTCTGCCTACCCTTTCGGAGAGACAGCGTGATGGTTAGTTAGTAAGTGAAAATAAAATTTGTATTATTTTTATTCAATTTTATAAAAAACACAAATACTGTAGATTTAAAACAAATGGCAATATACTTTTTGATACAATACCGAATGTGAGTAAAAATTATACCTATTTGTCATGAAGAAGGAATATACTTATTCTTAAAAATATTATACCTAATATAAATAAGCAACTTACATATTAATTATATACCAAACATTTCGCAGATAATAAAAATGATTAAATGATATTATAATTACCATTAACCAATAATGGGGTCATTTAAAAGTATTCCTTCGAAATTATAATTACGTGTGTCGTAATTAAAAATAATTTATTATTAATGATATCACAGGTAAGAATTTTTGGGTCATAGCAACATTCATTGCACTGTTGGACTTCGTCATTACAAAGAAAGGAAAGAAACGTACGCAAAATAGCAAGCTGAATTCCATTCCGTCCATTGCTTCCGATAGACGGCAAAGACGGTCAACAACAATAGTTTGGTATGACAAATTATCAGTATTCAAATATTACTGATGTTCATATTTTTTATATAAATGAAAGCATTATTTTTTCGCTTCGTGTGTTTTATTCTTAATCTACTGTTTTAAAGGTTTTTGTGTTTTTTTAACGGTGATATAAAAATTGATGAAAACATCCGTAAACGATGTAAATGGAACTAGAAATGGAGGAAGACCGAGGAAAACGTGGCACGATCAAATAAATCAAATATTGAATTTCGGCCACGTAAAAACGTTTGTTTTATTGTATTAAATACATACGTTTCGTGGAGATATAGAGAGTGATACGTTTCGTCTTGCTACGGCAAAATCAAATTTTGGATATAATATCAAATTATTGATAATGCCCTAGCAAAGCGAATATGTCACTCACATAAAATGTAATGAAACTTCTAGAAAAGGGACGAAATAATTTAAATAATAATCAAAAATAAAATTTAAAATTAATTGTAGTTTATGTACGTTTTTGGATGATTTTGGGCCTTTTCATTGTAAAATTGTATGACACTATTGTTAAAATTATAATTTAATTTAAATTACTATGTGAAATGTAAAATATTTTTTTTTTATTAAATGCCTTAAATTAAATAAAAAAACTTTGAATGTTGTCAGGCTGATTGATTGATTGATTGATTGTCTTACATTAAGTCGATAAAATTCTGTGACAGCTTTTTCTGTTCCGGATATTTACCAACCATTAAAATGTCGCTTCGGGGAAATGAGAAATGAGAAGAGTAAAAGTAAAAATAATCGTTCCAAATCAATAACTACAAAAATATTGAGCAAGTACTCGTACACAAAACACAATGTCGTTTTGTTGGCGCCGATAGTTGCGTTGGCCAAAAACATTTGATAATAAAACAAAGGTGTATAGGAAGTCGCTTATCAACCGAAGAGTACGTGAAACTATGGAACAATCATTTCACCAATTTGGCAGAAAATATTTAGATTATACAACGAGCCGCGCACGTGGGATGGTTCGACATGTGTTCAGTTTCCGCAAAATTAACAGCTCGCTTACTGGGCGCGCTCTGTCTGCCGTCCTTCAAATTCCATTTGGAATGATCTGTAGGATTCGGTATCCTATTAAAGAATTCATTAATTATTAAGAAACGAACTAAAAAATAATAATAATAAATTTATAGAAAAATTATTGAACATAAACATTTTGAGTACGTAAAAAAAGGCAGAAAATAAAAAAAATATTCATCGAAAAATAATGTATAATATTCGCAAAAATTATTAAATTTTATAGTCAACCGGGTGGTGGTCTAGGGGATAGAACGCTTGGCTCCTGATCCAGGGGACATGGGTTCAAGCCTGGACACGACCAGATTGCTTCTTCATAATAATGAGCTATTTTCTGCTCACATTGAAGATTGTAAAATAAATTCTAATATCATTGATATAAATCCTTGATGTTAGTCTTTTTTTAAATAATAATAATAATAATAATAATAAATATTGTTTTAAAGATAATTAAATGCATATATTTTTTTGTTTATTCCTTTATATGGATTGCGATAATAATAAAAAATACAAGTAAATGGCAAATGTTTAAAAAACGTATTTAAAAAAATATACTATTCAATAAAATTCAATAAATATTCAATAAATAACTTACCTATCAAAAAAAACACGTTAAATCAAGCACAGAGGGATCTCCAAAACTCACTTAAAGTTCTCAAAAATATTTGACACAAAACGGACACGATAATGTTAATATGTTGATTGTTCATAAATACAAAACGAATTCGATGTGTCGATAATGCTTCAGGACGAAACAGAATGCAAAGTCTGTAGTGGACCGAGAGAGACGGGCGTCCTGCGCGAGTCACCCGGCGTACTGACGGCTTCCAGCTCCAAATGCTTTATAAAACCACCTGTTCCTGTTCAAAACAAGACGAAGAACCGAGGCAGTTGAACTTTGATACCCGCGCGCGGCGAAAACACGTATCTCGCGCTGCGGTGGTAATCGCGGACATCCGAAAATGAAAAACGGCGTGAACTTGAAGAGCGAAGAAAGGGGTATATTTTCCGTTTTTGCGTAGCGGTGACAAGTGCCGTACACGAGTGCAGTAGACGCGCGCACGACGCAACGGCCGCGGACAGAGTTACGGCTCCGGCGGTCCTGAGGCGCGCCGCAGACTGCTGGGGCGAAAGAGAAGCGCGAATAGTCCGACGCCTCGGCGGGAGAAATGGTAGAAAGTTCCCTTTGGCGGAGTGTGCGGAGGAGGTGCTGCAAGAGTTGGTATTCCGCGACGTCCGGCGCTGACCCGCTGACCGCATTCCTCGGACCTTGGGTCGCTCCTTGTCGCTCGCGCTTCGCTTCACTCGACGATTCTGTGGCGAATACCCATTCGAGCGGCCCTTATTTTAAGTACATTGACGCAACATTTCAAGTGCCCAAAACTGGATATGAGAACTTTTGTCCAGATGGAGAATACACTAGAAGCATAGTCCATTGTTTTGGCCGAAACATTATGATATTTCAACATTATTAACTGTTAAAATTTAAAGCACTGTTATGGTATAACATTTTTTTATTTTTCGCGACAGCTGTTACGCCAACCGATGTTGACATCTCATGTGTTACAATTTTTTTTCGTTATAAACGAAAAAAATATTGTAACACCTGATGATGTCAACATCAGTTGGCGAAACAACTGTCGAGAAAAATAATGGTGATACCATAAGAACGTTTAAATTTTGATAGTTAACTAGAATAATATTTAGCTAACTAACCATCTCGCCGTCTCTCCGAGGGGGTGAGCCGAAAGAATGAACAGCCCAACTGTTTTTCTTGAGATATTTCCATCGCTTCCACACGACTTAGCGTATAATACTTTATGATTATAAAATGAGTACATCAATACTTTGCCAAAATTATTATTAACAATTTTTTTTTATAAGTGGACATTCCACTTTCAAAAATAAAATAAATATTTAATAATGTCACACCACATATTAAGTGCTTCATACGAATGTTTAGAATTAGCTCATTAAGAGTTAAAAATCGTGTGTTTTGTTTAACAATTATCATTTTAAAGTTTAACAAAATTATAGTGATAATTAAATAAAACGATGTTTTTTAACTACTTCCACTTTTGTCTTTATTTAGACAGCGACCGGTTTCGCCAGACTCGCTGGCATCGACAGACTGGTCATCAAAAAACATCGTTTTATTTAATTATTATTTAAAATGAACTTCCATCAAGAGATTTCAGTAAAATCATTTGAAAATTATAGTGGTAAAAAAATCCAATGCCAAAAATTTAGCTCTAGCGGGAACGAAACCGGTTGGTGTTAATAACCAATAAAGCGATTCAAATACAAATTTTGACAAGTGTAGTACCTATTACTATATTTGGACTTATTCTACTTTCAATAATAATATATTGTAACAAATAAAAGCATGAGGAAAATTAAGTCTACATTTTTATACACATTGACGCGATCCTTTGAATTTATAATTATAAATATAAAAATAGGATATCTTGCCAAAATTACTATCAACTATTTTTTTTCCAAACGTGGATTTACTCCACTTTCAAAAATAACGGAACAATTATTTAAAATAATATCATCTAATTATTCATTTGTCTCTTCTAGAAACAGAAGCCCACTGGTAAAGTAAATAGTGCGGTATCTAAATAATTTTAAAAATATCACATGTTTTATCTAATTCAGAGAAAGTTCTTGAACTTTTGAAGTGCGAGAAGTGGAGAACTTGAAATCAGAGTGCAACATAACTCGTTTGTACGCGAACAGGTATTACCAGTGAAGGCTGATAAGTATATTTTAAGATGGTTTAATTGGGTTATGAAATCGTGCGTTCGAATCTATAAAAAAAAATGTGACCGATCGTTGCAGAAATTGCATAACACACATTTGTCACACTAAACCAATAGCAAATTTAACCATCAAACCGTTTCCCTGGATGTAAGGATGGAGCACTATACCCTTCTATTCAGACTGTCATCTCGGGCGCCTGTTATACCTACTCGTATTTACACAACGTAATAATAATACATATATTTTTAAAATATCCAAATCATTTCTCAAAGATATTACAAACAAATATTATAGTTTAACCCTTAACGTACCGTGTTCAAAACAAAACGCTCGCTCCCATGTGGTAAATTCAGTTTACCGCTAACTTTATCTAAATATCAAGCATATGACTCGATGAATCAAAATTTAATTTATGTCATCTTGTAGGGGATTTCATTAGGAATAGATCGATATCTATAACATACATGGATTATTTGAAAAACATATCATTATTAATTTTTTTCTGGAACCATGCGATTTCTGATATGGAATACGTCACAGCATACGAGCAACTGGACACCAAGTATAAATTTGTCTTGCGGCCGGCGGCCGGCGGGGCGAAACTTTACGAGATTTTACGTATGATAAAGGCACCTAGGCAAAATGTATAGTACGTTCAAGACAACGAGTACGTATTAATATTTGTCCCTTTTGGTAAAGTGTTAATATTTTCACAGTTCTGATATTATTAAGTTGCGTGCTGCGTTTTCATCCACAGTCGGTATTATTACGTACCTATTGAAAAGGCCAGACATATAATTTATAATACGTTCAAAACAGCGAGTAAGTATTTGTCACTTTTGATAAAGTTGTAAATATTAGCAAAACAAATTCTACCTTAACACGAATGAAGGTGAGGGCAGTCTTAGAAAATATTTTTTTTTGGGATGAAGGAAGTAATTTTTTGCTTTTTTTTTTATTACGAAATATTGAGAACACTTCAATGGAGGATTACAATTTTTTTATAATATTAGGGTCCATAGGTTTTAAGAAAATCAACTTTAAATTGGCAGTGGAAACTCAATTGACCACATGGCAACGCGACGGTTAAGGCAACCATACTCAACCTGCGGCCCGCCAAGCTTTTTTGTGCGGCCTTAAACACATTTATTATCAGGGACATGATTTACAAAATCTGACATTCTATATTTCGTATATCTTGAGATTAATTTCGACTTTGACGTACAGATAGTGACACCCGAAAATGGTTGTCGTTGTCGTGTCAACATCAGATCTGGTATAAGAGTATTGCTATTGCACACGCTAGATTTATTCCCAAAAAACAAACATTTGACATATGTATGTCATATGTATGTGGCCCGAAGAAAAAAAAGGTTGAGTATCATTGGTTTAAGGCATAGGTTTCCAGTCTTTTCTGGGTCACCGCCCCCTTTACAAGAAAAAAAAACGTTTAACGCCCCCCTTCCATAAAAGTTATTCTAAATATTAAGAAACACATAGTTGAATATAAAAATATTATTAAATCTTTTATGTATCTGAAAACGACATATGGTACCTTCGTGATTAGCGTGTTTTTTTTTTTGTATTTTTAGACTACATTTTTTTATCTGCCCACACTCTCTATTTTTTCTGGGTCTTCTACTGCCTCCCTGAAAGTCTCAAACGCCCACAAGGGGGCGTTATCGCCCACTTTGAGAACCTAGAGTTTAAGGCATCTATTGAGAACAGGTAAAATATATTAATGGTAAAATAACATGTAATACATAATTATAAAAAAACATAATTATATCAATTAATAGGTACTAGGAACGCATGAGAGAAGGTTTGACTTTAGGAATACAAAATATCCTCTAAAGTCAAGAGTATTTGTCTTCAGAACGTACTTTCACTAATATGAAAGACATCGAACATCGAAGCAATCATGTTCAGCACTTTGATTGCTCTCCCCACCGGCATCACCAGAGGCAGTTTGGTTCTACATATTGGAAAATTAAAAAAAATAGTAAGACTACGGCAACACAGGAAGGATCCTTGGATGCGATCTCTTTCACGCAAAAAAACTTAAATACGTTTTTTTTTAATTTCAAAATTGTTTGGTAGCATATCTCGTAAGTATTTTCAAAAACATCTTTATAGTCAAAGGATTAAAAGAATAATACAGTTTCCTGAGTACTAAGCTAAGTGATAAGTTTTTTCACATTGGAGACACGTAGCGTTAGCGCGAATTATGCAGTGTTGCCATCGTGATTCTACGCCATACGTTGATTCGCTAGGTTGCTTACAGCATATCTCTTAGGGTATGGCCACACCGAAATGCCAGAGTAGGAGTCAAAATGAACACCCGGCGAACTAACGTATGGTGCACTATACGCTCCGCGCCACAGGGCGGGATCACAAGCGAAGTATGTGACTCCTGCCCAAAATTTCGAACGACGAAATAAGGAAGAAATGTAAGGCAGATGATTGCATCATAGTAAAATTAAAAAAGGATTCCTGAGATGGTTTGGACAAATGGAACGAATGGACGATAGAAGAATGGTTAATATACTGTATACAAGCAGTGTGATTGGAAAGAGCAGCCGTGGAACACCAAGGAAAGCATGGCGTGACCAAATTAATCAAATACTAAAATGCAGCCACATTCGAAGCCGTAAAAATCGACGAGCATGCATGTTACGATAAATGAATGTGGAGGAAGCTATAGAGGTATGTCAGGATAGAACGGGATGACAATCCATCCTCTCTGCCTACCCCTCCCGGGAAACGGCGTGATGTTTAGTTAGTTATATATATTTTTGAAAATTAACCTGACATACCCTCAACCTTTGAAACGCATACCCAACTTCTAAGATCGTTATTGAACACATGTGCAATGTGAATACTATTATAATTTCTGTATGAAAGCAGGAAATGAGCATCAGAAAAAAAAACGTGATTAGAAGCAAAAAAAACTTTGACTCATTGAAAAAAAATATTATGAATAATTTGGAGTAGCTTAGAGGAAAATTCTCCGTCCGTAAATTGGTGGTCAAGATCCATTATTTCAACACCGTTTCTTTGAAAATTTACCCAACTCGATGTGTATGAGGTATTTGTGATATTATAGCGTTATTGACTTTTCTGAGAATACAAATCAGCAGATAATAAATGACTAATAATAATGGACACGCTTCACGCCGTCGGGTATCATTCTGACGAAATATTTGACGAGGGAAGTATGTATTGCCATTGCTAAATACTTGAGGAAAATTAGACTCGTAATAATTTTGCTGTAGGTGAATAAGTATATAGCATAAAAAAGTGACAAGTGATGATATTTACCAACAAAATTAAGACTTTCGTTTTTCGTAGTTCACACTCTCCGCAGACATGTTTCGGTTGTTATCATCCTTCTTCGGTGTTAAAAAAATGAAAATTAAAACAAGTATACCAAAAAAGTGGTGGGAACCATGTGAAACATGTCTGTGAAAAGCTTAATTGTGTTGTGAAAATAAAATGTTTTTTTAAACGCTGTTCTTTTAATAAACAAATCAATCCAACCATGAACAAATTCATGATTTAATTTTCGAATTGAAAAATACATTATAATACAAGTAGATTAATAGTGGTGAAGATGGCAGAATATCAATTTAAGATATTTCAGCAGATCGACAAGGATAAATTATTAATCATTCTGCAATGTTGGATTTAAAGTTCATGTCAATTCTTTCGAATATGCAATTACTGCAGTTATCATATTAAAATATCGCATAGACATAGATAACTTTTTCAACACAAACAAAAAAATAAGTATATGTAAATGTGTTAAATTCTGATAGAAAAGCTATTTCAAATGGGATTCTCTTCTCAGTTGATAATGTTTTTCATTAGTTACCTCGAGGGGTGAAAACAATTCGTCTCATACTGAATTTTTCAATCGGAACCTTTTCTTGTAAATTCAGGGGTGCCACAAGGTTCAAACTCAGGGCCACTCCTCTTCACCACCTTCATAAATGATATTGCGAACCCCCGAACCCGATGATCTGAAATTACTCATGGAAATTAACAATCCTGAAGACTGTCTTCGCCTCCAGTCGGACATCAATAATATTGTTAACTGGAGTCACAGTAATCGAATGCAATTCAATGTCTCTAAATGCGTTATGCTATCTTTTACTAGAGCATTGAGAACTGTAGATCATAGATACACAATGAACAACCAGCAACTAGCACATGTAATATCTACGATGAGAGATCTCGGGATCATCTATGAGAGTAGGCTGACTTTTCGTGCACATATCGAGAGGATTTGTGACATTGCACTGAGGATGTTGGGGTTCATCGTTCGGATCGGAAGAGTTTTCAGAGATTCTAATGTGGTCAGAGTCCTATACAACGCGTTGGTTCGGAGTAGACTCGAAAGTGGTTCTGTGATATGGAGTCCTCACGAGGCGAGATATTCCGTTATGCTGGAGAGGGTACAATTTTTTTTTGAGGTATCTCTACATGAGGGAGTATGGTAGTTATCCGTGGCTCTATCCCACGGCATTTCTTTTGGGAATGCTCGGAATCAATTCTTTACAGTTTCGAAGAGATGGACATCTAATAACCCATTTCTTTAGATTAATCAGGGGATACTTCGAGAACTCGGCGGTACTGGAGGATGTTGGTCTTATTGTCCCCGATAGATATCTTCGACAGCGACAGCACATATTGTTTTACCTACCGCCAAATTAGGCCTCTGGTGACACCGGTGGGAAGAGCAATTAGTCTGCTGAACGCGGTCTCCTCGGAGATCGACGTCTTTCATATTAGTGAAGGTACGTTCAGGGGACAAATACTCTTGACTTTAGAAAGTATCTTGTCTTCTTAATGTCGAGCCATCTCTAATGCGTTCCTGGTATTATGTTGTATTTTTATAATATTTTACTTGTACTCAATAGATGCCTTAAGCATTTTGCTGTTTGTAATGTCTTTTGAGTTAATAAACTGATTTGATTTGATTTGAAATCATTGGCTGGCGAAACAACTGTAGCGACACTATCAAAATTAAGACAGTTCATAATGTTAAAGTATCATAGTGTTTCGGCCAAAACAATGGATTATCTAAAAAAAATTAACATACATTTTTCACTAGGCATGTTTAGTGGAGTAAATAAAGCAAGGTAAGCATGTTGAAATGTGATATATTTTATTGTTTAAGTAATAACAGACCGCAATACGATGGATATTTATCATGAATGAGCATATAATGGTATTTAAAAACAATAAACACATTGAATTTACTGCATCGGATACCGGCCGTTGCACATATTCCCGTTTGCCTAGAAAACGGGTCAAAGATACACATTTCACACTTATTTGTTTCCATTATAAACGGAAATTGAATGGCCACTATTAGTGGTTTCGTGAAATAAATTATGATTTGAAAATGGCGGGAAAACAAGCTTGAAAAGCAAAACGCAATTTACAACGCAGATATAGGCGGGCGGGTAAGCGTTTTTTAATTTTAATAAAAATATACAAGACTATTTTGAACTGTACCTTTAAGCAAAATAGGGTGAACATTTATAAAAAATAATGAAATAAAACTAAAAATAATTTTATATTATTTCTTCAAACAAATATTTTGAATCACTAACATTTGTTTAAATTAGATTAAGAGGGTATTTTAGTGTAGACAATTGAAATAATCGTTGTTTTTTTTTTATACATATTTTTAAAGTTTAGACTTTTAAGAATATGACCCTTAGAGGATTTTCTAAAATTCTGTATATTTTCGAAGTTACGGCTATTTTTGTGACGCACCGACTAAATCGGTCCGGACCGGACCTATGAACTATAGGCGACTTGCAAACTATAACTACCTGTGAAGAGCCCATATATTGAAAACTCTTTTGTACTCAACAAATCATTAGAAATCGACTTCATGGAAGGTCGAAAATTGTATGCTGGGATCGCTGATTGAGAAAATATAAGATATAGATCGTGCGAAACTCGACTCTTTAAACGCGTTTTTCCAACACTGACTTCTTTCGATACGGTTGTATGATATCTCAAGTTCTAATATGCTGATTTACCTGAAATTTTGCACAGAGCTTCTTTATATATTTGATTATCGCACTACGTGGGGGTTTTTGAAAATTTTATTTTTTACTATGTATAATATTAAAAAAAAATAATTGGAAAGTTTTCCCAATAAAAATTTTCTAATCGCCGTCATCAAAATTTCCCTACGTAGTGCGATAGCAACATTTTTTTTTAAGAATTTTTTTTTTTTCAAATCATTGGAGTTTTTTTTCAAATCCTGCCAACTAGGACGTACTATTTATTGTGAGCCCCCACTTTGCCGGCATGCACCTTTTTGGATTTTTAAAATTTTTATAATTGTAGTTTTTATTATATTGATGAAATATCAATAGTAGTTTTTATTATTTTTGGTTCTGATTTTGAAAATTTGGTTTGGTTCATATGGTGCTCCCGTCAATTTGGAGATATTTCGTGTATAAGTGAATTGTTTTGGTCAATTTGATTATTGCCGCTCTTTATGATAGTTATTTGTGACAAAAATACGTTTTTACTGTTTTGGTGTTAAAATTATATAAGTTTTTTCGTTTATAAAAAGAATTTTGACAGGTGTAAAAATAAATTTTTCATTTGTTCCAATGACAATTTGAATAAATTCTTCAAATATATATTTAAGTTCTTGCTGGTGTTGGATTGTTTTAAGTGCCTAATTACAGTAAATAAAATAAAAACAGTGGATAACGTGGAATAAAAATTAAATAAACACAAATGTCCGGATCGTTCAGCTGACGACAAGTGCACCATCTAAAAGAACATTATTTGTTAAATTATTTTTCTTTGTTATTTTATTTTATATCATTGTATTTCAGATAATTTGTTTTAGATTTATTATGTAGACGTTGAACGATCGAAGTGTGCGCGGGAGATGCCTGTTGGTGGCGATGAGGTTCGCAACCCATCACACCGCGTCTCTCGCGATGGCGAAAAGAGAAGGATGGAGTGCCCCATCGATTAAAGTGTGGCAGTCCATTCTTTCTGCCTACCCTTTCGGGGAGACGGCGTGATGGTTAGTTAGTTAGTTAATGAAATATCAATAAAAAAATTATGAAAAAATGGATGGGAAAAAAATTGTCAATCAAGCTTTTAGTATTACGCAACTTGTTTTTCTATATATATAATAAAGTAAACTTCTCATAATAGAGGCGCCATAGAATCGCTGATTAAAAAAGTGGACTACGGCCCACAAATAGTTGATGAACGAGTCTGAATTGGATCCAATAAAGGTCGCCACCTGGCAGTAATCACGATAGAAAAAACATTTTATTTGTATGTTTTAATTAACCCAATTAGCACACTGCAGCGAAAGCGAAACGGATACGAAATTCTAGAAATAGCGAAACTCTATATATCAGTTTTTTTTAAAGAATCGCACGTATCACGTGGAACGTTAGCGGGCCGAATTAAGTTTCCGAAGCATTTCGCCTGATGTCCGCAACAAGTTTTGATAGATTTTCTCAATTCGCTAGCGTTTTCAAATCTAAAATCAACTTTAAAAAAAAATCTGTAAGAGAACAACCAATTTGAGTTACGTTGACTATTACAATAGTTTTAAAAAGTAAATATTAGAATTACAATCACTGCCAAGAAAACTAGTTTCATATTTGGCATGTTCTTCAGTATCAGAATCATTGTCAGTATATATGATGTGCTATTTTATATTATAAATAGGCTAGACTTTAAGATTAACGTGGCAGTATAGCGTATATCTAATGTCAAAATCGTGTATTTGGACTATAATTCACGTAGGCGTATTATGCGAAAGCGATACGAAATTGAACCGGAACGGAACGTTCCGTTTTCGCTTTGCTTCCGCAACTCTGTGTCCTAGAGGCCTATATGTGCATTCAAGGAAATTTAAATGTGTCTCGTGGTTCGAGAGTAAATTATTGAAACGTTGATCGATAGTACACACCGTGGATATTAATAAAATTAGAAAAAAAAATTAACAAGCAAGGACAAGCAATTATTTATACGTATATCGATCTACTCGTATCATCTTATAAAAAAATCATCAAAATGTATAAAACGAAAAACAGATTAAAGCGGTGGCAACTTTTTCTTCGCCGAACGAGGTTATATTAAAAAATGCATTATAAATGCATGGTCAAGATAATTACAGCTAAATGCATTCCAAACGGTCAAGTTATTAAATTGCACAAGACTCGATAATAATAAAGGTCGTATGTTTCCATTCTACCAATTTAAATTTATTACTGTTTAAATTTTGAAGATGTCAGGCGTTGAAGGTTAGAACGTCACACAAACACAATGGAATTTTATGACTGAAGAGTATATTTATTAAAACAAACTTTAAGGAGAGGAAATGTTTAAAAAGTAAACTTGAGTTTTTTTTACTCTTCTCGGCAAATTTCGGGATTTTAATGAAATATTCAAACTTCGAACGATGTCATTAAATCATATTTGTTTAAGAACATCTTCGTTCGTTTTTACACAAAGTACAAGGTCTGGAAAATAAATTATTCCTAGTAAGAGTCTGGGCTTCGAAAATAATACACATCATCATTCTGAAGTGTGTACAAGAACAGCGATTTTTAAATATTAGTGAATAGCAAAAGATATACGATAATAAGATGTTATTAGAATTGAAAAAAATGAAGAGGGTCGCTTGTACTCGTATATACCACAAAATAAGCATATGATTTCAATTTCATTTATTTGAATAAAAATAACAAACATTACAAGTCGAATCTATCTCTGACGAATCAGGGACAAATAGACCAACATCACTCAGGACATCCGAGTTATGTCTCGTATATGGCCGCCAATCAGCTGAAAGAAGTGAACTCCCAGGAGGATATTCCTCCTTCTCTGCAATGATTGGTAGCTTAGCATACCTTTATGTGATATATACTCGTATACAATGATGGGTTAATAGGATCATAAAATGCAATTTTTAACTAAATAAATTAACTAACTATCACTTCGTCTCCCCGAAGGGGTAGGCAGAAATAATAGACTGCCACACTTTTCTTTCCTGACATACTTATCTCGATTCCTCAACATTCATACGTCGTGTCATGAACGCACGACGATTTCTCCGACTCCTCACGTGGCCGTCATTTAATATTTGATATTTTATTATAAGCTTAAATGGCAGTGCACAATGATATTCTTGTTCCGACCCTACTACCCCTTATACCCCTTATGTATAGAAGCGAAGCATGGGACTGGCAAAAGAGAGATGAAAGTAGAATAAATGCAGTAAAAGTGAGATCTCTTAGATGAATATGTGGAAAATCTGTGTATAATAGAGTATCGAATAAAAATACAAATTTTAATATGTAAAAATTATTTAAATAATCGGTAGATAGTATAAATAATATAAATTAGCTATTGATATAAAAATATAATAGAAAAACATCATAACAATGCTTATATGTTAATAAACCGCGTACAGGTGTAGGTTAAAGGACATGCATTCAAAGTTCACTCTAGCAATAAGTAGTTAATTTGTTAATCTTATAGATATATGCTAAAATAATAAAACGCTTTGTATTTAACGCGAAATCTGCAAGGTGGAAGATATCGTAAGATGGGGCAGACGACGCAGAAGATACTGAAATGCTCACATGCAGAGGATGGATCCCTCCAGAATCCCACACGCTGTGGCGCATCAGATTCCTGTTGGCTGCCGTCCCCACGGAAGACCGCCAAAGAGATGAAGGGATAGGGGAGTCCCAAGAGAGGCCTGCCTACAGGAACAGACCAAAGGTCTAAAAGGAGAAGAAGAAGAATTTAACACGGTATGGTTATTATAATTGATGCCAACTAGTTTCGCTTGCATCCAAGCTTCATCAGGGTGATATAATAACTATTACCCGTATCGTGGTTAAACACAAATTGTTTTAAATAGTCTATAGTTTTGGCCGAAACACTATGATATGTTACATCAACATTATTAACTGTTAAAATTTAAAACACTGTTATACCCCAATTTTTATTATTCACTTTTTGTGAATGTCGCGACAGCTTGTGTGATGTTGGCATCTATAGGTGTTGTTTCTAACACCCGATGATGCTAACATCGGTTGGCAAAACAGCTGTCGCGACTCTCCCAAAAATTAAATATTAAAAATTGTGATATTATAACAATGTTACAAATTGTTGAGTTATTTCATAGCTATAACGCCAGAATCTCAAATGCTGATATAAGAAAGGAACGTAGAGCGGAAAAAGGTATTATGAACAAAATTATGAAAGGATCGCTCCGTTGGTTCGGACATATTATTATTATTATTTTGTTGAATCGCTTTTTATATCATGACAGCATGAGCCAAATCGATGTAAAGGGTATTTTAGCTATCATAGTGATTCTCGTGACATGTGATAGGTAGCCAATCTATCGCCATTTTATTGTCACGTGAATTCTACACCAGACCAAAGACAATGTGACATTCACACTGCCCTCGCCGGGAATCGAACCTGGAACCTTCGGGGTGGCAGTCAATGCACTAACCACTCAGCCACGAAGGCTGTCAAAAACATTATAACAGTGATTATATGATAATAAACCGTGGAGCGCATATGGAGCGCATGGATGGAGAAAGAATGGTTAAGAAAGTATACGTTAATGATGTAAATGGAGTACGGAGTCGAGGCAGACCGAGGAAAACATGACATGACCATATGAATCAAATCTTAAAGGTTGGTCATGTTAGAAGTCGGAAGAATCGATGTGCGTGTATGATTCGCTGTATGAATGTGGAGGAAGCTAGAGAGGTGTGCCAGGATAGTAGTGTGGCGGTCAATTCGAGAAACGGCATGATGTTTTGTTTGTTTATAAGTTTAAAATGTCTAACCACAAAGTGAGTGTTTCATATGAAAAAGTTAATTTGTTGTTCGACTGTGGTGGTTTCTGAATTGACAAAGAGAAAATAAATTATGTTAATAAAGAAACTATGGTGTTGGTTTCTATGGTGATAAACATAACCAGGAAACCTTGCAAGGTCAATAGAACGATGTGTCCTTTTTAAATTTGCGACATGCACAAGCCTGGCTGAGCGCCAAGGCTATCCGGGGTCTTTTGCCTACTGTTTACTTTCCTATCGTAATGTAGGCGGCTAACACACATGCTAGAGTGAAACAACTATCTAACCATCACGCCGTCTCCCCGAAGGGATAGCTAGAAATAATGGATCGTCACACTGTTATTTCCGGACATACTTCTCTCGCTTCCTCGATTTGTTTTATGAACTGAATCGCATTAATTGCTGGTTTTATATATAATAAAAAAACCTCTTGTTAATCTTTTGATACAACCAGTTTTTCAGTGGTCAATGATCAATAAACTTCAACTTCCACTATAAGCAATATATATTTAATGTTAAGCAACCATTTCATTTATTTATTTGAAACATATCTAAAGCATTACAGAATTTTTTTCCAATGCACTAAAGATACAAGTTAGAGATACACAATAATAAGTAATACATATTAGATCAATAAAAAGAGCGAGAAACATAAGATGCATGACAAATTAATAAAATAAATATACCAAACAATTATAATAAAGATAGTACTTCCCTCAGATGAGCCAAACTATCACAAAATAAGTCTAACTCCGAGGTGATACGATTAAGTAAAGATATTGCTCTACCTACCGGCATAACCATTGGCAGGTTGGTTCTGCATCGTGGGAGATAAAACAATCTATGGCCCCTTTGTCGGCCAAGATGCAGACGCAACACACATTTTTGAGTTGAAGATTGACTAGAATGTGACGTTAGTTCTCGAGTTTCTAATGGCATTTGACAATGCCCTAGCAAGGCGAAACATGTGTAATCAGTAACATATAACAAAACTTCTTGAAAGTGGATATTTTTTAATCAATATTAAACAAGTATTTTTTTAGACATCATTCAAATTTTAAATTTTCCCATTTTTTCTTCCTTGCGTTATCGCGTGCCTATTGGTTTTTCCTATTACGTATTAATATTTCTCCAATGAGTCATCTTAATGTTATGTTTGTATTGTCTCTCTGGTAAATGAATTATGAAAAGTTCCTGCGGAAACCGGTTGAACAAAATTATAAAAACTGTATAATGAAACCCGAAATTTATATACGACAAATTATAAAAAAATCCTACATCAAAAATAAATAATTCGACGTATAATACGTATTATCTAACCCCCCCCCCCTTTTTTAGTTACAAATTTAAAAATATATATATATATTTTTTATTGATTCGACGCTCTGTCTAATTTATTTTGAAACAGTTAATACAATTAAACACTTATTATCCATTTCTGCACACATCTCATTCAACTTCAAAAAACGCGAATGCGGTGCGAATGATGGTGTCATGAACAAAATAATGAAAGGATCATTAAGATGGTTTGGACATATGGAAAGAATGAATGAAGAAAGAATGGTAAAAAAATTATATGTTAATGGATCCAGAATTAAAGGAAGACCGAGGAAAACGTGGCACGATCAAATAAATCAAATATTGAATGTCGGCCATGTAAGGAGTCGGAGAAATCGACGCGCGTGCATGACACGATGTATGAATGTTGAGGAAGCGAGAGAAATATGTCGGGAAAGAAAAGTGTGGCAGTCCATTCTTTCTGCCTACCCGTTCGGGGAGACGGCGTGATGGTTGGTTAGTTAGTTAGTTTAATACAAATAAAAAAATAATATACTTGATATATACTTTTTTGATATAGTCCCTTGTATTTTTCTAAAAATAATATTTTGGGTTTCTTGACAATAAAATAGAAATGCTGCAGAAGACAGTGATCGCCCACGCTTATGATTATCTGGTAAATTCTATTTTGAAAATTGTTTTCTACATTATAGTTAAAAACGTATTGTTTTGGAATTCGAATAGCATTGCTGATACTGTTGGGAATTGGAAAACCTACAAATTATTTAATCATGAACAAATTGGTTTTTTGATTACTAATTATCCACACAGATCCTAATAATATATAATATTAGACCTCCGATGTTGTGTTCGTACATGATTTATTGATATTAATTATAATGCATAAAAACAACAAAAGTAAAGTGCAAACATAAATACAGTGAAATAAAAAAAGCGAAACGTGTTTTGCATTATACATGAATGTATATAATTTTTTTTAGGCAAGTCAAATTCGATATATATATATAAATATTTGAGTATTAATTGTATCTCAATAGAGACGAAGATGTAAATTATTTGGAAACAGAATATGGTAGTCGAGGCGTTTACAGGACTTATGACCTGTCATTGGTTTGGTTAAGCGATCACTTTATGTTAACAACATTCCCTATTCCGCCCTTCTTACGACACCACATTTGACAAATTTTTTGGAACTTGTATATATGCTACTAATTTTTAATAACTTCACATTGTTGTACACTAGCGCCATCTTTTAAGAATTATCTCATTATCTCGACTACCATATTCTGTTTCCAAATAATTTAATAATTTACATCTTCGTCTCTATTGAGATACAATTAATCCTTAAAAAATGATTAACCCGCAATGGGTAAAAATCCAGTATTTGTCTACAAGCATTTGTATACAAAAAAAAAAATATATATATATATTTGAGTATCAAATGCAAATATAAGAAAATAATGCAGTGGGAATGAAAGTGTTATAAACAAAATAATGAAAGGATGATTAAGACGGTTTGGACGCTGAAATAATTAATGAAGAAATACTGGTAAAGAGAGTATATGTAAACGGAACTAGAAATAGAGGAAGACCGAGGAAAACGCGATATGACAAATCGACGTGCGTGCATGTCACGGTGTTGAGGAATCGATAAAAAAATAACATAATGGTGGTTCATTCTTTCTGCCTACCCCTTCGGTGAATTGGCGGGATGGCCAACTTAGTTCTTTATGATACAAATAATAATAATAATAAATTTAGTATAATACATTCACTTGGTCGTCATTTCTTTAGCTGCGATTGGCCAATAAAATTTCATTGAAAACAGAATATGAATACGAGGATATTGAACATTTCGTAAATCGTGATTGAGTATAAAAAATACAAAGTCTTTGATTTTATTGACATTACACTTGGATACAATGTTTTGACACTACTATTGACGTGAACTGCGTAAGAGCCCATTCGTAGAGAGCCAATGTAGACTTGTTCAAGAACGTATCTGCGCGAAACGCGAGGTCACGCGAGTATATTTTGGACTACCAAAGGACATTATGAGTTTCGCGCAAATCAACTGGGGACCCTTCCTCCTCGAACAAGTCAGGCAGGTAACTAGGCTATTTGTTCGGAGCGAACTATCCGGCGCAGAGTTAAAAGACAAATTACGTCACCTTCAAATGGTGCGTATTATTTACTGAGCATGAAATCACTACAAGATTTTCTCTTGTACGCCCGAACGAGAGTAGTTCTTAAAGTTAACAATATGAGTACTAATTTATTCGTTGTACAGGAAAGCGTTTAATATTTCTTAATCATTATATTTAACTTAAGGTTTTAAAAATATCAAAGGGCTACGTGCTGCAGCCTCCTTGAAGATGTCACGAAAGTCCAAACATCTACACAGAAACACCAAGCTGCGCATTTATAACACCATCAAGTCAGTGGTAACATATAGTTCCGAGTCGTAAACAATGTCTCTTAAAGAACAATAAAGAATCAACTGGTTTGAGAATAGCATCCTAAGAATTTAATAAAATGAGAACATTATTTTGCAACGATAATCTTAACTTGAAACTCCGACAAAGAATGATTAAGTGTTATATATGGTGTATTCTACTATATAGCTGCGAAACCTGGACTCTGAAAGTGAATGTAATGAACCGGTTGGAAGCGTTCGAGATGTGGATATACGTAAATGCTTCGTATACCGTGGACCGATAGGTTCAGTAATGCAGACGTACTACAGAGAGCCAGAGCCAATAGAGAGCTGTTGTCGGGTGTGAAAATTAGAAAGGTCTCATATTTGGGTCATGTGCTAAGGGGAAAAAATACCACCTCCTTCGACTGATATTAATGGGTAAAGTGGAGGGACGTCGGGGAGTTGGTAGAAGGCAGCTGTCCTGTCTGCGGAACATCAAAGAGTGGACAGGAATAACAAGAGTTCAGAACCTGTTCCAAGTGGCGCAGATGCCTTTGATGCATTGATCGCCAACGTTGGGGGGACCTGACATAGCACCGAAAGAAGAAGAGATCCTAAGAATGATCCTGGGACTCAGACCTGGTGTTGCAGCGGGAATTTGGAGACATAGGAGCAACCAAAAGATCCATACGATGATTCAGTCCCTTATAAGGAGCACCGTGAGAGCCGGTCGCCTACCATGGATTGAAATATTTAGTTCATAATCAATACAAGTACGAGTATATTTTCATAAGATGAGCTTCATTGAAAAAAAATCTTTCAATAATCATACCACAAAAAGTTCGTTCATTCATTCTACAGGCAGGATATTAACAAGTTACTGGTACAAAATACAGTCCTTTCATATTTCACCGAGCGAGGTGCATCGTTTATCACCTTTTATTAACTTTTTTATCTTAGGTTATTTATTGGTGACCCACACCCGGTTTTAACTGTTAAGATTGAAAACACATTTACACAACAAATTTTAATTTAACTATTATTTATTTCTTCTATATACGCCATACTTTGTGTTGTTATGATGGTTTATTTCTATTTTTCTTTTTATACACTTTGTGTACTTACATTAAAAATAAAAAAATACATAGACATGTTTCGGACAAACAGTTCTTCTTCAGGAAAGATACATTTTTAAAAATATTATAAAATTGTTTACATGATCTGGCAGTTGTTTTAAAGATTTTTTTTTGGAATGTTTATGCTTTTGTTGTAACAAATATTATGATTCAATTTAAAATAACAATTTAAAGTTCTTATTGGGGTTCAGGTAATTACTTACAAAAAGAAATTACTTAAAACAAAGAAAATAAATCAAAGATCATTTACGCTATTTTCGGGTTCAGGTAATTACTAACAACAAAGGAAATAAATCAAAGATTATTTGCGCTATTTTCTTTCGGGTGTAGACAGAGCACATATATCGTAGACTTTTTCCTAGAATATTCATATAATTCATCTTTATTGATACACTGTGATATGCATTTTTATCAATTAATTGAATTCCAATAAACGTTTTAATTACTAAAAAATTAAATAACAAACCCGTCGCTGTCGAAAGAAAGACAAAATCGGAAGGATTATGGTTATTAAAAAACATCGTTTCGTTTAATTATACTTTAAAATGAACTTTCATCAAGGGACTTCAGTAAAATTATTAGGTTTTAATTCCCGTCTTGATTTTGTTTGCCATCATTTTGATATGGCTGTAGACAAACAATAAACTGACACTCAATGCAGCTCCGCTAACAGATCGTGCGGCAGACTGTGGAATACCTGATGGAAATAATGATTGCGTTGACCTCGACCTATTGACACTAGTTAAGAGCGAATGCCTTCACAAAGCTTGTACCATATTTGTCAACGGGAATAGACGACACTTAACAGGCCCAAACGAAAAAAAAAATACACACCCAGTAAGCTATTTAAGATCCCGATTGACCAAATGAAATAATAATAATTGTCGACCTTCGTGGCAGAGTGGCCAGAGCCATTTGCCACACCGAAGGTCCCGGGTTCGATTCGGCGATAGCAGCTTGATTTTTACAATGTTTTTGGTCTGGTGTAGAATTCACGTGACAATAAAATGGCGATAGATTAGCTACCTTTCACATGTCATGAGAATCAATATAATAGCTATCTTCTACATCGATTTGGCTTGTGCTGTAATGATGTAAAGAGCGATTCAACAGAATAATAATTATTTAAAATTGTTACATGAAAATTGGGGAAAACGTGGCACTATCAAATCAGTTAAATATTAAGGTCGGGTACTTAAGGAATCGGAGAAATCGACGTGCGTGCACGACACGATGTATAAATGTTGAAAAAGCGAGAAAATTATGTCAGGAAAGAATAGTGTGGCGTCCATTCATATGCATTCTACATATATAATATATGCTTACCCTTCCGTACATTCTATATGCTTACCCTTTCAGGGAGAGGGCGTGATGGTTAGTTAGTTAAAAAAACTAATGTGGATTAGATATTCATATCAACCAAACCAGAACACAATCGTGTCGATTGAAATAATTAAATTTATACTATAATAAAAAAAAGCATACTTCAGTAATCTACACCGCGTCATATGAAAAAAACATCAAAAATAATTAATAGGATCAAACCATGTTTAGTATAGTAAAAAAGTAAAGTAAAATAATAGCGAAATTGTTTTGTTTAATAATAAAATGGATAATTTCTTAACTTCTGGGCTACAGACATATTGTGGAAGCTGTGCTCAACAAAGAAGATGACATTGATGATGATGATGAATGTCAAATTGAGGAACCAGGACCGATGATCTCCAGAGCTCATGTTTTTTACCGTTCCAGATACTTCATTTCTTCATGTGATGTAAGCATTTAAAAGTACATATTCTCTGAATAATGGGGCATATTCAATCGATCCCATCTTCCTCCTAATAATCAAGTTCGACTGAATATCAATTTTCCTTTTCAAGTATATTTTCAATCCCGGGATTTTAGTAGGAGTTTGGCTCAAATATATGAATCTTTAATTATAGTAATATAATACATTGTACCTATATTAACAATGGAAATATAATTATTTGTTATGAAAAATGTAGGAATCATATTCGATACAATGGTAATTTTACCGTGAAACGATGCACACGCTTATTGAAAACGGCAGGTCACGTTGCGCAAACAGCAATAGCAGTTTTACTCTGCAGTGAGCACCTAATTCATGCCACACTTACAATAATTTATGCTGATTGCTCAGTTTCCCGTAGAGCACCTTCCCGCCCACCGATTAGGAGCCGCCACGCACGTTTGTACGGGCACCGAAATAACGCATTGTAAACGATTTTGATTGAAAATGTGTGAACGGCTTAATAGCCGGTTAACAACAACAACAACAAACCATCACGCCGTTTCCCCGCAGGGGTAGGCAGATAGAATGGACCGCCATACTACTCTATCCTGACATACCTCTCTAGCTTCCTCCACATTCATACATCGAGTCATACACGCACGGCTTCTGATATGACCAATATGCATCCCTGGCAATAGTCCGCGCCTCCCCTAGAAGGCGCGCCTCATAAGTTGGAAACCGCTGCCATAAGTATTAACAATAAAGTAAAGATGGCATTAAAATTCGACAAATTTTACTTTAATTTTCAATCAAGTCCAAGTGCTATGACTGCCACACCGAAGGTCCCGGGTTCGATTCTCGGCGATGACAGTGTAATTGTCACACTGTTTTTGGCTGGTGTAGAATTTAAATGGCAATAGAATGGCGATAGATTAGCTACCTATCACTTCTACTTCTTCAGCTTTCTTCCCTACACTGCTGGATATAGGCCTCTTCCATTTTATTCTACTCCTCCCTGTCCTGTGCCTTCCGCATCCAGGTCATTCTAGCTATTCGGGCAATATCGTCAGTCCAGGTCCAGTTTCAGGTGGTCTCCCGACACTCCTTTTCTTTGTATAAGGCCACCACTGAAAAGTATTTTGGATATCAATCGGGTCCAACTATCACATGTCATATGAATCAAAAGGAAAGCTATACGCTTAACATCGATTTGGCTCGCGCTGTAATTATATTATATATAAAGAGCGATTCTTTGCTGGTTCACTGGATGCCACTTGGGTCTATCACATTTCACATTTTTGTATATCGCACGCTTAATAGAACACTGGCTTAACTTAAAAAAGCAAGTTTTGCTCAATCTGACACGAGTCGGTGTTTTAACAAAAACAGTCGAAAAACACGTACGAATGAAAAAGACCGATATAGTGTAATAGAGGTCAATTGGCGGAATTTTGACTTAATTTTAACGCGAAACTATGGATAGCGTTAACACAAGCCTCTGTCTAATGTTAACTCAATTATGACCTAAAGCATAATCGGTCAGTTTACTATTAAGCGTGCGATATGTACGACAGGTTATTTGAACGCAATTATCTTATACATTTTTTAAGCTATTGATTCTAATGGCATGTGATAGGTTGCTAATCCATCGCCATTTTAATTGTCACGTGAATTTTATTATACCAAAGACAGCGTGAGAATATATTTTTTACACACTGTCATCCCCGGGAAAAGAATTCGGGACCTCCGGTGTGGCAGTCATAGCTGTATCCACTCTGTCACGAAGGCCGTCTGTATACCTCTGTAAACCAATATTCGACATAGCTGATTAAAAAAAACGCCACAATAAACAACAAAATATAATATACCCGTGGTTAGATAATATATTGAACAATAAATAATATTTTCTGATAAAATGTTAAACGACTTTAAAATATGGATGACTTACAAATAGCAGTTTCATCGGTGCAGCAAACAGGTTTATAGATTCAGTGTTTTTTCATCACAGCAAATATCCGGACAAAAACATAATATTATAAAATGAAGTACCCAGTTTTGACGAAGAGCGAGTTGGGTATTTTTTCATCTATTATCCTAGACAGGTAGAAAATATGCAACAAAAGAGAAGCGCCACGTTATTGCAAAGATCCGAAGACGGGCGTTAGAGCAGTGGTCCCCAACCCCTGGGCCGCGGCCCGGTATAGGGCCGTGGACCAAATGGTACTGGGACGCGCAAGGGCCTGCTTAAAAATCAAAATTACTTTTGAAAAATCGAACATACCCAATAAAACTTAATTAAAGCTTAAAATAGTTATTCCGTTGAAAACCCCTTCACGCTTTAAATAACTTTCAAGTTAATATATCTGCAAGATGTCAGAATAACATTAAAATCCCGATATTAAACCTTAAGCTTTCTCAAAATTATTTTCTCTATCTTGGAAAAAATACTTTCAACCTTCCGTTGAATTTTAAAAATATTGAAAATACCCATGAATCCAAAAGAAAAATAAAAAAATATCTGAAACTTAATAATCCTTCATTGTTATTATATGTTTTTTCTTCATTTTTCCCACAAACCTTGCGTTTTCTCTACTATTATATGTCACTATAACTTATGTACCACAGTTGTAAATTTTGTTATTATTAAATTGTACAAATATAATGTTATTTAATTAAAAAAAAATACTTCATTCAATGTGTCCCCCCCCCCCAGTGGGTCGCGGTAAAATTATGAAACGTTGACCGGTCCGCGGCGACAAAAAGGTTGGGGACCACTGCGTTAGAGGATATCATAATTTAAATCACAAATATTCCAAATTTGAAGGTATCCTAAGTTTAATATCAATGCTGTATTCTATGGAAACTGGAGCATTTAAGCTTATTACAACTCAATTAATGTGCCTCTATTGCATAATGCTCAGAGTTCCCTGGAAATATATGGTTACCAATACCGAAGTCCTGAGGCGAGCTAGAGTTGTCAGGGAGCTGTTGTCAACTATCAAGGTTCGGAAGATTTCTCATCTGGGTCATGTGCTGCGTGGGGAGAAGTACCACCTTCTCCAACTGATATTCGAGGGAAAAATTGAGGGACAGATGTCCTGGCTGCGAAACGTAAGGGAGTGGACCGGCAACCGAAGTGTGGAGGAGCTGCTTCGAGGGGTACATGACAGGGACAGGTTCGTCGAGGTGATCGCCAACGTTGGGGAGATCCGACAGGGCACTTGAAGAAGAAGATTTCTATGGCAAGCTTGAGGTGCAATAATTTGTATTTTATACGTAAAAACTCAAATGGAAATCAAAAATCTTATGAAAGTAATAAAGAAAAGTGCCCACAGTTAAAAAAAAAAATCCACCAGGCATGTAAACAAAACATTAATAATTATCAAACATGAGCTTTCATCTGAGCGGCTCATGGAGTTGAGACACTGAGAGAATACAGGTATTCAAGAAGTGTAATACCAATATTTATATTCAGTAAATTTTACATAAATATTTGAAGATTATTTTTGTACAGAATCATGTTTACCACCCCTGATAAGTATACAAAGGACTCGGTTTGCAATAGTGTCATCAGTCTGTCGATGCCAGCGAGCCTGGCGAAACCAGTCGCTGTTGAAATAAAGACAAAAGTGGAAGTAGTTAAAAAAAAAACATCGTTTTATTTAATTCTTATTTAAAATAAACTTCCATCAAGAGATTTCAGTAAAATCATTTGATTATATCAAAAAGACAATTTGTATTATAAAAAAAATGGAGTTGGCAGTTTAGCGCTCTTAGCCGACGATGTATTGGTACGATTACAAGGAATGAGTGTACGAGTAGAACATTAACGTGGATTAGTCAACCAAAAGTATTTGACGAAACACTACTCAAGAGATACGAGTATATTGGATAATGGATTTATCGGATTACAATTGGAATTATTACTACATCAATCGATAGGGCAGATTAAAGATGATTCGTTCTAGAAAAACCGGTATAAGCGGACTTGTGGATAAAAGAAGCTCGAATTATCACCGTAGAGTTAATAAATTACACATTACATAGTGTGGCATTAGCAAAATTATTTATTCAAATTCAGAATTTAAATAATGTACTTGTATATGTGTGAACCACAGAAATGAAGACTCTCCGATCCGTTGCGGGAACGACACTCCGAGATAGAATAAGAAATTCTGAAATAAGAAAGATCTGCAATTTAGAAGATGTCGTGCGATGGGGAAGGCTGAGAAGACGCTACTGGAGAGATCGTGTGGAAAGAGCATGTTCTGAGAGAGTGATAAATATAGCTGCAAATAAAGTTCCAACAGGAAATCGACCTCCAGGAAGACCACCCAAAATAAGGAGAGACAGTTGGGCATCTTCATCCCAGGAACAGGCTCCGAGAAATAACAGGACACAATTCTAAATAAAGCAGAAGAAGAAGAAGAAGTATATGTGTACTACTCGTAATTTGATTTTATAATATGTACGAGTATATGTCTACAATATTTGAATTAGAAACATAGATAAATAGAACGTAGTATTTCAATCTTCTTCTTGGATATTGTCTTTTCGGGAGTACCAGCCCGAAGGCTATTGCTCCCCCACATGTTGGAAATTTCTTTCTTGGAGATGAAGTTGGATATTGTTGGATGGTGAGGGGAGGGTTACTTGGAGAATGTAGTGGGTTGTGTCCGACATTTGGACCTGACCACCCGGGTAGGTCATGGGTGGAGACCGAGGGACGGTGACCGGGAGTGGTCTTGGGTGGGGGCCGGTTGGTCCTAGATATGGAACCAAGTGGGACAAGAGTGGCCATGGGCGTGGGCCGGTGGCCTTGGTTGGGGACCGATATGGCAATGAGATTGAGATACAGGATGGGATAAGGATGGTGGAAAGTAAAGGGGTAGGCATGAAGCGTTGGAGTAAACAGCCGGTCGGCAGCGATGGCGGCGGCGGGGCAGGAAGATTATTTATTCAAATTCAAAATTCAAGGTAGCAACGGCAAAATGGAGAGTGAAAGATTACGATGGTCAAGAACTGTGGCGGCGGCACCGGAGGTAAAAGCCTATTCAGGCAGAGTTTGTCATTTTAATAAGTACATATTTCAATACACAACATTAAAAAAAAAACAACGCGAAATCTAAAATTCTAATTTTGAATTGTTTATGATATCGATTAAAATTTTAAATCAGGAAAAAATGTGTTTAATATAAATTCTTTATGGTTTAAATTTTAGAAGCAAATACTGTATTAAACTCAAAACATATAAAATATTCATTGTGGGGGCGTTAACGACGTGATAGTTATTAATAGACATTTTAAAAAGATTTTTTTAGGGCTTCTGAAATATATAGTAATATTAAAATATCCAATGATTTAAAAACAGGGTTTTATTTTTCTCGTTTAAATGTCATGACATATGTATACATACCTACAATTAGAGCTTATTATACCTATTTTGAAAAACAGAATTAAACCATGTTTGGATTGAAATTTGCCGGATAGCAAAGATTGCATTTTCCGCGAATGCGGCATAATATAAGCTGATTCCGAATCGTGATTTGTGTGGGCGGAGTTTTAAGTGCAGTTCTGTAGTTAAATGCAATAGTCATATTGGTAAACACGGGTAAGCTAACATCCGCTGGCGGGTACCTACTCTTAAACGGCAAGCATTCACGCAACTCACATGTTGTATTTTTTTTTCTTTCAAAATTTCGAATGACGAATATTAAGATTTTATCAAATGTCCCGCACTGAAGATTTAACAAACGTGTGACCACATAATAAAATAATTTCACATAGACAAAATATTGACGATGTCACGAAATCATATTGGTTGGTTAAATATGGAGGTGACATACCTTGAGGTGTGTTATTCGCGAAAACGGCGCTATACAAATTAGCCTAATTATAATTATCATTATATGCGATGTATTTAAAAAAATATATATTTATATATACTAGGAAAATTCTTTGTCACAAAATATAACTAAACTAAGCGTTTAAAAAATCTTCGAAGATTTGAAGGAATTATAAATCCCCCATTCGTTCCATTGTCTATTACACAGTCCATGTTCCCGATTTTATTTAACTAACTAACTAACTAACCATCACGCCGTCTCCCCGAAGGGGAAGGCAGAAAGAATGGACTGCCACACGTTTCTTTCCTGACATATTTCTCTCGCTTCCTCAACATCGTGTCATGCACGCGCGTCGATTTCTCTGACTCCTCACATGGCCGACATTCAATATTTGATTTATTTGATCGTGCCACGTTTTCCTCGGCCTTCCTCTGTTTCTGGTTCCATTTACATCGTTAACATATATATTTTTTTACCATTATTTCGTCATTCATTCTTTCCATATGTCCAAGCCATCTTAATGATCCTTTCATTATTTTGTTTATAACACCATCATTCGCACCACATTCACTTCTTATATTTTCATTCGACACTCTATCATACACAGAGTATCCACACATTCGACTAAGATATCTCATTTCTACTGCATTTATTCTACTTTCATCCTTCTTTTGCCAGTTCCACGCTTCTCTTCCATACATAAGGGTCGTTATTATATATTTATTAATCCGATTTTATTTTATTTATTAAAATATGCACGAAAATGGGAATCGTGACCATAAATAAAATACGAAAGATGGGAATCAAAAAAAATTAACAAATTCATGGCGCCTTAAATTTACTAAACATACAATATTAATAAACATGTGTTACTAATCCTGGTATTCAACAATATTGCACCTTGAGTCAGATGAGTCAAATTCCGCGATTAACGGCAGACGCAGAGCACACTCGACCGAAACACGCTGCGTTAGGCTGAAACCAATGATGCATTTCGTACACTTTGGATGCGGCTTAAGGAATTCAATCGAGTGTACTCGGTGCGGCTGCGATCGTCGTCTATCGGGAATCGACTCTAAAATAGAAAACCCACGCAGCTGTTCCCTGTATTGGATCCCGGACCGGCATACGGCCCTAGGCCGGATATCCACTTCACATCCCAGATCTGGCACCATTATTTGCTCTATATTTTTTATAACTCGCTACACAAAGAAGAACTTTAATGCATGTGAAATAGATCACACAAAAGTTAGATTAGAATAAAAAAATAAAAAAATTACGTCGCATTGTAGTATACACAGAGGTCCATGGAAAGAGAGATACTTGGTGTGAGCTTGCCTGACCGCATAAAGAATGAAGAAATCAGACGCCGCACCAGGGTTGCTGACGTCATGGACCGAGTGGCAAAATTGAAATGGCAATGGGCTGGACACTTGGCTAGACAGGGTGGCAACAGATGGGCACCCAGGATACTCAGTTGGAGACCATGGGCAAATATAAGTGTCGGAAAACCACCGATGAGATGGACCGATGATATTGTCAAAAGGGTTGGAAAATCTTGGGTACAAAGGGGGCAGAATAGAGGAGGAAATTGGAAGAGGCCTATATCCAGCAGTGGAGGGAAGAAGGTTAGCAAAGAAGAAGAAGAAAAAGATTGTAGTATAACTATTTCTATAAATATCCAATATGTTTTACACCATTGTATTAAACATGTTTAAAAGATTTAAATTTGGATCTTCTGGCTTACAGAAGTTTAGCTCTAATGGCTATTCCCTTTACGTCTGTTAGAACATTGTTGGAAACGTGATTTAGTGGTTGTTATATCCTGGGGTTAGATGTGTGGTCCGGAGTGTTCCTCCTAAAAGAGGACGAGGGAAGATTTAGGGATTATGGTAGTCCTACATTTTTCTCGGTCAACCTTCTTTGAAGTCTTTGTACTACTTGTAAACATTTTTTGCGACATTTAGCTTCATCACCAAAGGACGAATCCGCGGTAGAATATTTATTCCGCAAACAAATCCCGTGCTCTACAAAATCAGACATAGACAAATCGAAAAACTCACTTTTGTATGTTTACAAAAACACGCGTAACTCTGCAGAAATTGAATATATCGTCATGAAACCCTGTATGGATATCAAAAACAGTACTATCAAACCACTAACTAACTAACTAACCATCACGCCGTCTCCCCGGAGGGGTATGGAGAAATAATGGAACGCCACACTGTTCTGTCCTGACATATTTCTCTCGCTTCCTCTACATTCATACATACTCGTATTGTCATGCACGCACGTCGATTTCTCTGACTCCTCACGTGGCCGACATTTAATATATAATTGATTTGATCGTGCCACGTTTTCCTCGGCCTTCTTCTATTTCTAGTTCCGTTCACGCCGTTTACATATACCTTCTTTACCATGCTGTCTTCACTCATTCTTTCCGTGTGTCCAAACCATCTCAATGACCCTTTCATTATTTTATTCATAACTCTTTCATTCGCACCACATTCACTTCTTATACTTGCATTTGACACTCTATCAAACCACTAAAAAATACAATTACATGGTTTCATAGTACCCTGAAAGTTTCAATGAAAATGTTACCTTATTTTTTTTATCACAGCAGTATGTGGACAAAAATATGAAATAAACTATCATAAATTAATATAATACCGAATAACAATTCTAACGGTGTCGTCATGCTTTCTGGTTTATATGAATATATTTGATACAAATAATTTTTGGAAGTTAAAAATCGTACCACAATAAACATTCAGTGGAAACCTCACACTAGAAGAATTTACATTTTTCTACATTTTCTACTCTTTTACAGTATGTAGTAAACAATATCAAAATCATTCTTACTATTTATTTATTTACTCGAAACATTATCGTATCTTCTCCCGATGCGTTTTCCTCAAATTCCACTTCTTGTTTATCGTTTCTCATAACAATTTATTTACATTCTTCTATTTCTTTGGACAATTGTGGCTGTTGTAGCGTTTGTCATAAATAATATGTATAATATTTATGGTATGAGAGGATTCTTGTCTATTTATTTACTTACGAGGAAGAGGTAATTTCCAACACATCATCAGGGAATTGAGTCTCTCGAGAGTCCACTATAGCTATGTATTGCAAGAGTAAAAATGTAAAAATAATCACAATGGTATATATGTTTGCTTATTTTTAAAAGAAATATTAACAATTCAGTATAAATGTAGAAGTAAAAACATAATATATTTTGTAATTAATTACGCAAATAAAAATTAATTATCATGGTTCAGTTTTATTTGCTGTTTTTTTTTCTCCGTACAAAGAAATAATACTATATATGGGTAGGTGCAGGTTTAAAGAGTTATAAGGTTGGTACTTAATTCTATAGTTAATGAAACTTTTAAAATAAGTGCAGTCATCTGACGACCTATCAGGGGGTTAGTAATAATCTGACATGGTGTTCTGTAATAAATTTATTGAATCGGTAAATTATATTAACGCTAGTTACTGTGTGCAGCACTCAACTATAGTAAAAGTTAGACGAGATAATAGATATACAAAGCAAATGATAAGATCAAAGATAAAAAATACACATTAACATACGAATTTATATAATAAAAATCAGCGAATATTCATTCATTACCTTGTGCAACTACTGTGGAGGCGTCCGATGTTTTGATTCGAATTGTTCATACAAATTATTAATTAGTTAATCTTATTGATAAACAAATAGAAACATTGATACTATTATCTTCTTGTAATGTCGGTAACCTTTTATCATCGATGATTCACTTTTAACAGCGCGAAAACCGGATAACGGGTTACACCTTTTTTTAACGCGGAATGAAATATTTCGGTTATTAATAAGAATTTTTGTAACAAATCATAATTATTATACATGAAATAAAGGCGGGAGCATTATAAAATACATCACAAGACACGGTGGATTAATATTGACTAAAAAAATAATAGTTTTAGGTGTCATATGACAGCTTCTTTTAAGGTTAGAATGGTTATTTGAAGGCCGCCCATTTATTCAAAAATATCTACATATTTTTAAAGTTGTAATATTATATATTGCACAATACACCAATAATAATATTATAAACACAGGGAAAACAAATAAGAATTGTCCGAAATAAAACGATAATTGACAGCGAACCGAGGAGGACGCCACTCCACTTGTAGGTTAGGTCGCAGCCGACTGGATAATTCGATCCGGCAAGTTGGTATCCCTGCAGACATTAAACCATAGAATAAAGTAAACGAACATTTTACTCCCGTCAAGAATGCCGTTCGACCATAATTTTTTTGCATCGCTGCAAGACGGCAAATGCAGTGCCCGCTTAATGAAACATGTATTTAAAAAATATTTTTAAATGGTTGTATTATAACGGTTAACACATCGTTCCTCTCTGTTTTAGGTTCGCTCGTTGGTATCAATTAAATTATATGAATCATTTATATTATATCAATCAAAATTATATGAATCATTTATATGATAAATGTATATTCTAATTATCACCAAAACAAAGTTTGGACAAAAAATAAATGTTAAATAATCTCTAAAAATAAAAAATAAAGGAATAATCTGTAAAATTTGAAAAACAAGTAAAATGTTTGTGGTACAAAAAATCAATAGTAGTAAATTTATTATTAAATTATTTGATATATTAATCTTCTTCTCTGATCTCAATCTAACGGTTGGTCTGCAGTAAGGCGACGCATCTCCTTTTCCACTCCGCTCGGTCCTCGGCAACTCGCTTTAACCCCGCATAAGAGGTGCAGCCCATATTTCGGCAAATCTGGTCTAGGTACTCCTGGCGAGGTCGTCCTCTGCCAATCGATCCCTCGACCATTCACTCTAATACTCGTACATCTTGCAGGAAACATTCGTGTCGCAACACATGACCAATCCATCTCGCGCGCCTCTCCGTTGTAATGTTCAACATGTGCCTATTCTCTTCAACTCTGAGAACCTACTCATTTGTAACGTGGTCCCTCCATGAAACATGGGCAATTCGTCGGTAAGTCCACATTTTAAATGCCTCCAGCCTTTTGCGCTCTCTTTCGCCCAGGCACCAAGTCTCGCAGCCGTATAATACAACACTCCAGAACAATGTTTTTATAAGTTGTTTTTGGAGGTTTACGTCAGTTTTATTGGACCCGAATATTTTAGATTTTTTGTTGAAGGCAAGTTTAGCATGGTGGATACGACTATCGATGTCTTCCTTTGATCGACCATCTCATGTAATGCTGCTCCCCAGATAAACAAAGGACTTGTTTTACATACAAATACCACATATACATTATTATAATCACATATAAATATCATATAAACATATTATAAAGAATTATCTAAAGTTGAATTGAAGATGAATTTTCTCTACTGTGTTATTTAGTTTTAATTACTATTTTGTTGTTTTACTAATTTCATAAGCCTTTTAAAATGATCTTACAATTAAAACATAATGTTAAATTTTTAATTATAGTAAATATTATTATCCATAAATTCATCAAATACGCACGTAAGACGTAAGAACTTCGTAAAATGCGTAATGGGGGTGAGAGTAGATTGACAAAGAATAGTGGTGTCTCTGACGTCATAGTACAATGACTTGTTACGTGATAGAGATAAGTATATGCAATATTCGCGTGCGAGAATGAGACAAATATTTTTTTCTGGGCTGTTTTTTCATCCCCATCGGCAAATATGCACAAATAAAATTATTTAGGCCAAATGTTTCGTTTCTACACACTACTATAAGTATAAATTTAAAAGTTGTATGCCTTTTCGTATGCGTAGATCAAACTTTACAATTTTTTTAATGACAACTATTTGTAAAAAATAACATCATTTATAAGAAGTGTATTTAATATCTATGTGTTAAAATAAAGTAAAAATTAAACAATGAATAATAATAAATATACTAATCAGACTTTTTTAAAACGTATAATTCGTTGTTTACAGATAAAATATTATATATATTTTAAAATACTAGTTGCAACCCGTAAAACATTCACAGAAGTAAAGATTTTCTACTATTTATTCTACTACTTTTTTCTTTTTATTTTTAAATTTTGTTTCATTCTACTTGTTCTTTAGTTTCGAAAGGTTTTGTCAGTGGCCATCAGAAGATGACAGAAAGCTGCCGAAACCGGCCGAGCCTAAAGAACAAGCGCTATAAAACCAATAATAGGTACTAAAAATAGAATTATGTCCTAATTATTTTTAATGATCATGACGCAAATACTTACAAATAATCATGTCAAAGTCTTTAAAAAATTGATATTAAGATGTCAATTATTAATTAATACGAATAAAAGCGTCTACTTTCTCGATGTTTTTTCATAATTAATGTGAATGACACGTTTCGCCTGTCTAAGGCATTATCAAATGTATATTTTTTTATTACTAATTTCCTGGAGAGACCAACCTAATTTACTAATGAGGAGGTTCTCCAAAGAATCGAAGAAGGAAGGCACCTGCTCAGGACCTTGTCCGAAAGGCGTGCAAGATGGATCGACCATGTAATACGACAAGAAGGCCTCTTGCATGCCATAATGGAGGGTATGACCGAGGGGACAAACTCTAGGGGACGCCCACGCCGAGAGTACCTGGAGGACCTGTTGGTGGACGTGCGCTGCTCATCATATGCAGATTTCAAAAGAGCCGCACAAGACAGGGAAGAATGGAAGAGAAGAATAGAGGAACTTGCTGCAAACCAATCCCAGGATTGAAACCAGAGAGAGAGTGAAACAAAATGAGAACAATTTGGTATTGTGAAATTTTAACGTGTGTGAAAAATATATATTTACATTAAAAGTTAAAACTTATTACTGATTATGATGATACTACAGTGAACCAATATGAGATGATACTACAGTGAATATTTCACGGGTAGCAACTTTAAGATGGTGGAGATAACAAGAAAGCGAAGATCACAAGGAAATCGAAAGAAGAATCACAATTGGTAACAAAACATTCTTCTCTCTACTACCAGCGCTCAAATCAAGAAACGTACACTGGAAAACCAAAATCATCCTGTATAAAACAATCATCCGAACAGTAGTGACCTATGAAATCCGCAGAGCGACTAGATACTTTTGAGAGAAGGGTGCTGCGCAGAATTCTGGGACCTGTGAATGATGGTGAAGGCTGGAGAGTGCGGCATAATGACGAGCCGTGCCATATTTACAAAGCTCCCAGTCTCTCCACACAGGTCAGACTGAATAGACTGAGATGGGCCGGTCACGTGCAGAGGATGCCGCCATCGCGAACCCCAAAAAGATTGCTGGAGTGGCACCCAGGTGGTAGAAGACCAATTGGACGACCAAGGCTGCGATGAGAGGATGAAGTTGGGAGAAATGGGGCAAGATTGTTAAGAGTGTGAGATTGGAGGGTCGAAGCGGAGGACAGGAGGAGTTGGAGGCGAAGAATACTGGAGGCTAAGGCTCGATATGGGCTGTAGGGCCATCGAAGAAGAAGAAGAAGCAACTAGTATAATATTACGTAATTCTGATTTTTGTGATATGTAGATATTTGAAACCATAGATATAAGTGAATTATTCTTAGGGTAGGGTAGGGCACGACATAAGAATTTTGCAGGATTGTAGTACCCCCTTAGAGTCGTCCATAGTCAAAGTAAGAAAACGCAATAGACAGTCAATTTGTATAATTTTTTTTTTAAATTTCACCACTACTTATATATTTGAATGAAAGCATCTAATCAAAAATAAATTAATAAAATGAATATTGAATCGCATATTAAAAATACACAAATGAAACAAAACCTAAATTGGTGTGATTTAATGTAAACATATTAAACTACATTCCTTAAAATAATTGTCCACCTGATACCAAGAATGATGATATGTCAACAGTACACGTATTTAGAAGTCATTACCATTTTGGTAATTAAATAACCAAACATTCCAGCAAGTTGGCCCTGTGTCACTGTTATTGTATTGTGTTCTCTCTACTATTTCAAGGTAAAGGTTTTGACATTTTTCGAAAAATAATCCCATTGCATCATTCTTCTCGTGAATATTATTATCGCCGAGGCAAGGTTCAGTTGGTTGACACCAAAATTATTCCATTCTAAGTTCAAGATCGACACTAATCCGGATACTATACTCCTCAAATCAGACGAATAATATAATATTATATATTCAGTACTTCGTTGCGGAATTTAACCTCCTGCATAGCTTCTCTTGGTCAACCTTTTCTAGTTCTTGGACCGTACAGTCCTGTTTGATTGTTGCAGAAAACAGGAATGTTTATTGTCTCCATGAAACTAACGATTTAAGTATTTATTATTAGAAATGTTTCTCAACATGGTAACAGATAAACAACTTTCAAAAATAATTTTCAGACGTGGTGTTCGTAAGAAGGGCGGAATGGGGATTGTTGTATTATATAAAGCGATCGCTTAACCCAACCAATGATAGGTCATAAGTCCTGTAAACGCCTCGACCACCATATTCTGTTTCCAAATAATTTACATCTTCGTCTATATTGAGATACAATTAATTCTTAATAATAAAAAGGTTTAAATTTGGTATAAAAACACTATTGTGAAATTAGTTGAAAGTTTTTTCATTAAACCCTAACCACTATTTGCATAAATAGGAAAACTTATTTGAATATGTGGTATACAAGTCTGTCGAAGAGATTAATAATCGTAAATAATGCAAGTGTTTTTATTTGTGAATGAAAGGGTGTGTTTTCTAGAAGTTTTATTATATTTTATAGGAATCAATCAAATCAGTTTATTTTCTCAAAAGATATTACAAACAATTATTATAGTTTAAGACATCTATTATAGTTTGAGAACAGGTAAAATATAATAAATATATAATACCAGGAACGCATGAGAGATGGTTCGACATTAGGAATACAAGATACTCTCCAAAGTATTTGTCTTCTGAACGTACTTCCACGAATATGAAAGACATCGATCTCCGAAGCGATCATGTTCAGCAGTTTGATTGCACTTCCCACCGGCATCACCAGAGGCAGGTTGGTTCTGCATGCTGGGAGATAAAAGCTTCCCCTGCCCTAGATGCCTAAGAGTGTATGGGTCCAGGATTGGGCTCTTTAGCCACATGCGGACCTAAAACCGTGAAGGACAGACTTTCTTGGACATGAGGGCAGCCGATGAATTAATAATGATTAAGGCGAAACATGTCATTCTCGAAAATTATAATGAAACTTTTGGAAAACAGTCGTTTTCATTAGTATGAATTAATTCATAAATATGGAGATTTATATCATTTCTTCTATGTTCGCCATACTTTGTGTTGTAGATGTTTTATTTGTCTCTTTCTTTTTTATATACTTTGTATATACAACACTAACTTTAAAAAAAAATTACATATCAGACATGTTTCGGACAACCGGTCCTTAAATAAATTTAACATCAAGTCCAATCTTTGATTTATTTTCTTTGTTGTAAGTAATTACCTGAACCCCAATAAGAAATTTAAATTATTATTTTAAAATTTAAATTGATTCATGATATTTGTAATAACAAAAGCACAAACGTTCCAAAATAAATCTATATAACATCTGTCATAAACTGATCATATTTCTAAACAATTTTACAATTTTTGAAATATGTATCTTTATAGTATTGATCACTGAAGAAGGATCGGTTGTCCGAAATATGTCTGATGTGTCATTTTTTTAAAGTTAGTGTTGTATGTACAAAGTATATAAAAAAGAAAAAAAAAATATTTATGTCATTGTTTAAGAATCAATAAATATTATATATTTGTGTTTGACACAATACTTGGTGATCGTTAAGCATCCGAGGTTAAAAATACGCTAAAAATGCAGATTTTATGATTAACCGGAATTAGAAAAAACAAATTTCACGAAATTTCCAAATGGTAATCGTTAAATATAAATTCGATTCTTATTTTTTACACAAACACTAGAGAACATCGGTGACGGGTCATGGACGTCACTGAGACAAGAATGTCAAGCAAGTCAAATAATTACAATATTATGTATGCAGACGGAGAGGGGAGAATTATGGATTTAGCAGGGTCAAGAGAACTGAAGACTGCTGGTGTTAAGTCTTAAGGCAGAGCTGGATCTCCTGCAACTTGAATTATTAGAGTTTTGTACCCCTTTACAAAATTATAATTACAGTTTCGAAAGGATGGGTTCTTACAAACACATCTCATTAGTTTATTCTTCCTCCATCTTGCAGAAATTTGTTACTTATACTTCTTACACAGGGTATAATTATTTAAATTTATTTTTTATAACAAATATTTTGAACAATTATGATTTCTTTGTAAACAACACTTTATACAATTTTTTTGATTATATTAACACCATTTTTTTTTTGGACACAGATGCCCTTAATCAGTTTTCTTCTTCTTCTTTTAATAGATCTGATGATATGTGACACAGAAATCATGTCTCGTGGGGTGATGAGGTCCAGCGGTCTTTCCATCTATTAGGCGGTATTTCAGGTGGACGGTGTCCGGAGGGGATTTCATAAGCGGCTGTATATGCGAATCTGTCACCATCGGGCTACATGATCCCTCCAGTATCTTATTCTGGATCTACTCCACCCTTCATCAGTGCAGTTAATTGTTATATATACGAAATAAATATTTAAACAAAGTTTTAATGAATTATTAAAATAATAAAAAAAAAATGAAAAAAAAACTTTTTACATTGTAGATTTAGTTAAAATCCACTGATATTTGTAACTTCGATCGGTTTCGGCAGCGAGCTGCCGAAATCGATCGAAGCTGTCGAAACCGGTTGATGACACAAACATCAGTGGATTTTAACTAAATATACATTTAAAAAAGATTTTTTAGAATAAAAAATATTTTAATTATTTACAATGAACTTCTAAACAACATTATTTTCTTAAAGTTTTCATGAATGTGGTCAGTTTTTACAGATTTTAAAATGAAAAAATAATACCGCATATATAATATTTTTTCATTTTAATATCTGACAAAACTGACCACACTCATGAAAAAACTGTTTAAAGGTTTATTTTGTATTTACAATAATTAACTACACTCAATAACTATAATTATTCTGATTTTGAAAATTTGGTTTGGTTCATGTGGTGCTCCTGTGAATTTGGAGATATTTCGCGTATAAGTGAATTGTTTTGGTCAATTTAACTGTTGCCGCACTTTATAATAGTAAATTGTGACACGTAATACGTTTGTACTGTTTTGCTGTTAAAATTATATTACTTTTATCGTTTTTATAAGGAATTTTGACAGGTGTAAAAATAAAATTTTCATTTGTTCCAATGACAATTTGAATAATTTCTTCAATATTATTTTAAAGTTCTTACTGGTTAACGGTGGATACGTGTAACATAAATTAAATAAACACAAAAGTCCGGATCGTCCATGTCAACATGTGCAACATCGAAAAAAAACATTATGTGTTATTATTATATTATACATTATGTGCTAAATTAAAAAACGGTGGATTCGTGGAATATAAATTAAATAGACAATATGTGCACCATCTAAAAAGAACATTTTGTGTTAAATTATTTTTATTTTGTTATTTTATTTTATATCATTGTATTTTATATTATTTGTTTTAGATTTATTTTGTGGGTGTTGGACGATCGAAGTGTGCGCGGGAGATGCCTATTGGTGGCGATGAGGTTCGCAACCCATCACACCGCGTCTCCCGCGGAGCGAAAAGAGAAGGAAGGAGTGCTGCATCAGTAAAAGTGTGACAGTCCATTCTTTCTGCCTACCCCTTCGGGGAGACGGCGTGATGGTTAGTTAGTTAGTTAACTACACTCATATTATTTAGATTTAAGTCATTTTATGTATTATTTTTCACATATTTCAAATAGCTCCAAGTTACTGGCTCTATTAATGTTTAAAAGATCTATTTATGTCGTAAATAGTGGGGTGTCAATAATGAGAGACCTCTCATGATACTCTCATTTTGAATCGAATAAAAAAAATCTGTTCCCCCAGACAAACTAATTTCCTGAACAAAATATGAATCCCATTTTTTATATTTTTATTTGGGGTGTTTACGCATCTCAACGTTAGACCCTTCTCCATTTCCTTCTAGCCTGACGTATTAATTCAATTGTTCATTTGTATCATTTATTAATATTGATTATTCCATTTGATGCAATTGGGATATTGAAACACCGAAATGGAAATTTTAGAGGTTTAATTAAATTTTTAAGTTGACAGGTTTCTTTAACGACTAACTAACTAACTAACCATCACGACGCCTCAGCTGTCCATTCTTTCGACGAAGGCGGAAATAATGGACAGCCATACTTTTCATTCCTGACATATTTCTCTCGCTTCCTCAACATTCATACATCGTGTCATGCACGTGCGTCGATTTCTCTGACTCCTCACATGGCCATTTGATCGTGCCACGTTTTCCTCGGGCTTCCTCTATTTCTGGTTCCATTTACATCGTTATCATATAATTTTTTTACCATTCTTTCTTCATTGATTCTTTCCATACGTCCAAACCATCTTAATGATCCTTTCATTATTTTGTTAATAACACCATCATTCGCACCGCATTCACTTCTTATATTTTCATTCGACACTCTATCATACACAGAGTATCTACACATTCGTCTAAGAGATCTTCTCTAAGAGATTTCTTTACCGATATGAGTATAAAATTAAAAACCATTTTTTTTATTCTCGTTGTTCTTTTAGTTATGAGCGTTTTTGACAGCTCGGTACCAGTACCTATAATACGAGTATACACATTATAAATATTATACATATGTATTTTAAATATTCGATTATTTACAATGAACTTCTACTAAGGTATTTCGATAATCCAAATTAATGGCATATGATTTAAAATAAGCAATATTTTATTAACTTAACTAGGAACCTCTTATTCTTCGTCAGCCTGTCTCTATACTTTGGATGTAAGCCTTTCCACCCTCACGCCATCTCTCTCGGTCTCTGGCCGGTGTTCTCAAGGCCTTTCCCGGCGTTCGCACAATATCATCCCTCCACCAGGTATAAGGTAATAATTCTAGGCTGTCTCCGACACTTCTTTGGCCAAACACCCAATCTTGGCCTCCATTCAGTTACACTCTGGCTTCAACTTCTATCATCCCGTCGGAACCTCTAATACTCAAGATCAAATCAGCATCATTTGTAGTGAATGTTCTGTTTCACCCATAATCTTTTGTTTTGGTGATATATGTTAAATACCAATAGCTTATTTTATAAACATGGTCAATAGTATTTTAGAATGTTGTTTATTTTGTATATTTAGAAGCAATTGAGAATTTTTTCCATACATTGCCAATATGTGGTTTGACCGGGCCTGTATTTTGGGTCTTCGTCACATGCCCGATTTATTAAAATTATTATTTTTGCATAAAAGTCAATTGAAAATTATTGAGAAGTAGTATTAAAGTTCAAGTTTTTATTTTATGCGTATAATTTTTCCTGTGGATAATAATTATTAATAATTGAGTATGTACTCGTTAAGTACCACCATCGGTCAAATACTTCACATTACAGTTTGAGACTTCTAAATATCTTATATAATATGAGGAACAGTCTTTTTATATATACGTATTCACTGTGAAGAATAATATAAAATTTTGAATATTTTTTATTTAATTGTGATTCGTTCTAACCTCGTACACATTATGTTCGTTGTGTTTTTGGGTAACACCGTGTGATTTGGTAAACTCCTTCTCGACCGACGTTTCGGAGATCGTTGCAGTCTCCATCTTCAGGGTAATGATCACACGGTCCAAATCACACGGTGTTACCCAAAAACACAACGAACATATTGCTGCTAACCGTGAAAATCTACGCAATTACTCGTACACATTGTTTGTTTTAATAACACACGTGCATTTGTTTGAAATATCAAAATTGTTTTAACTTACCAGTATCAATTAAGATGCATTAAGAGGCTATCCACATTGCACTTTTTTTTAAATGCTCATAATTAGAAAAAAATCGAAGAAACAATACAATGAATTTGATTAATTGTATGTATAATATCTAGATCTTGAGATAAAGTATTGTTTCATAATACAGTGTTAAGTATATAGAAATTCTAATTGGTAAGTGCTATTTGGGTAAAAAATATATTGTTCTGAATAAAACATTAGGTTAATATTTTATATATAATACAATGATGAAATAATTATTTTAATTAATTGAATATCATTAGCCGTTTTAGATAAGATATTTAAGTTTTTTTTTTACACTTAAATATTTTATTTTAGCACAGCTTTATTTTTGTTAATAAAAATAAAAACGTCGACCTTCGTGGCATGGTGGTAACAACTCTGACTTCCATACCGAAGGTCCCGGGTTTGCTTCCCGGCGCGGCGATGGCAGTGCGATTGTCACACTGTCACTGGTCTGGTGTAGAATACACGTGACAATAAAATGGCGGTGGATTGGCTACCTATCACATGTCATGAGAATCAATATAATAGCTAAAATAAATTTTATACAGTATTTGGGTTTAAACGACCTGCTGTATAAAAGAAAAAAATGTCTGTTTTGAAGAAGTTTAATAATATTTTATTGGAAAAAATATGTTTATCCATGTAAGGCATTTCTGTATATTCTTTTGAAACGTAAATCATACCTTCAATTAATTTACATTAGAAAATAACTTAACCCACACTGACATAACATTACCGAACTACTAACCTAACCTAACCATCACTTGCATAACCTTTCCAAACTAAAAACTAATTCAGTATTATTTATTGTTTCTTGAACAATGATGTAAAACTCCATATTAAATAATTAATACGAATGAAAACGTCAGTTTTCTAGAAGTTTTATTATATTTATTGTTTGTTTTTGAATTATCTGAACGTTTGTTATTGTTTTATTATATTATACATTTGATAATGCCTTAGAAGGGCGAAACATGTCGTTCCCATAAAATATTATAAAACATCTAGAAAACTGGCGTTTTCATTCGTATTAATAATTCAGTATCTGTCTTCTTTAACTACTTTCACCAGTTAAATAAGTTTTTTGAGATTATTTTTCAAAAATCTTTTCCTAGCATATGTATTTCAAATCAGATCGTTAATGAATGTTGTTTTGTTTAATTGTTATTAAAACCTGTCTAAAATGTATAGGTCTGCGGATGTACGAGTATACGTCACAAGTGGCTAAACATATATGGCGAATATGATAAAATCAATGCGCAGATGTCAACGTCAACGTTGTTTTTTGTCGTCAACAATGTTTGCGGTCAATGTTGTTTTTTGACAAATGTTTTTTTTCAAAGATGGCCCATAAACCGTAAGCACATTGCGTCTGTACATAATAATTATATCTAATTTGTCAAATGCGCGAGGAGTTTCTTACGTAGAAAGGTATTTGTTGACCGTGTATACACACATCAATTCAAACTATATAAATAATGACGTCAGAGATCTGCAATGTCCGGTTACGGTAAGGTAGATAGACAGAGAGACAATTATTGAATTTTTTTATAAAGAAATGTCTCGTAATATTGTTATTATATTGTGTTTCGCAGAAACATTTAAAAGTCCCAGTTGCAAGTGCTTGTTTAATTTGATTCAGATGCAATTACGCGGTAGCATTGTAACGTCAATTTAATAACATTACTTAGCAGCGTGTCATGGGCAGACGTAAAAAAATATACGTGTTTATTGCAAAAGCTTCAAATTAATGCTCTTTACAAATGAAATACCACACATTGTACTTGAGTACAGTACAGTTAAATTTGGTATTTTACAGGGTATCTCAAAGGGAAGTTTATATTTAGTGGATATATTAAAATAAAAAGTAAGTCATTTATCGAAAAAAAATTTATTAATTATTAAAGTACACAGTTTGGGAATTTATTTAAAAAAAAAATTGTCCAAATGTAAACCCTCGAGTTCGCGGCACTCAATTAGTCGAACAGTAAAATTTCTTATGACGGCTCGGTAGGTAGACTCCGTGATAGCTCCATTTTGTAACGTATATTTTCTTTCGAATGCGCCCGCGTAGTAGGTTTATTGGCGTAAGCTTTAGATTTGAGATAATCCCACAGGAAAAGTCCATAAGATTTAAATCAGGACAGCGTGGAGGCTAATTTATGTAACTTCTTCTGGAGAAAATTTCACGAACTTGTGGCAGAGACATATTAGACGTGTGTGATGTTGCTCCATCCTGCTGGAACCATATTCTTTGGTTATATCCAGGAATGTTTTGCAAGTCAGGCATCAAGGAGTCGTCTCACATCCCCACGTCATAACGCTCTGCAACGCAATATAAACTTTATTTTGAGACACCTTGTATATCTAAGTAGTTGCTTTAATCAAGCTTCCTTAAGTAAATACTTACCTTTTAACCAAAGGTCTGGAACATTCTAGAATACGCATTTGTAATGTTCAAATTTTTAGGGAAAAATGAGAGTAATTTTTAAAGACATTTTCGCATTTATTTTTAGATCGTTATCTTTGTGAAATTGTATGCTATATCTACACCTGAAACTATAAATACATTTATTTACTGGTTTATGAAAGAAAATTATTGGAAATATTCGTTAATCCGTAAATTTCCCTCAAATTCCGCTGTACGAGTGAGAATCTCATTATATAACCAACACCAATTTGTAGGGTTTCCTTTAACAACACAAAATATCAAAAAGTAGGAATGAACGTATTATAATTGAAGAAAGTGTGCGTACACCTATAGTTGTCTGTATATTTTGTATAGTTCTCTTTAATTGGTTTACGTAGTATTCATAAAATTTAAACGAATTATATTTCCACATAGTTTTAGTTTTTGATTAATTGTATGTCATATAATTATCAAATGACTTTGATTTCCCGTGTCTTTTACAAGAGAAATATTGAAGTGATTTAAAATATATTTTTTTAATGTATAAAAATACTTGTAGACAAATACTGGATTTTACCCATTACGGGTTAATCATTAAGAATTAATTGTATCTCAATAGAGACGAAGATGTAAATCAAATAATTTACATCTTCGTCTCTATTGAGATACAATTAATTCTTAATGATAAACCCGTAATGCGTAATGGGTAAAATCCAGTATTTGTCTACAAGTATTTGTATACAATAAAAAAAAAACAAAATGTATAAAAATTGGTCAAAGTTAAAAGCATATAAAAATTGGAGAGTTTTCTCCAGGCGTTGTCTAGTAATGTGTGATGATTGGGTTGATAGCCTTTCACATTACATTAATAAAGTTTTTTGCTTAATGCTTACACCTAATCTCAATAGATGGCGCTAGTGTAGATTGAACTAAAATATGTGAAATGTTCCTTAACATGGTAGCATACATACAACTTTCAAAAATAATTGTCAGACGTGGTGTTCGAAAGAAGGGCGGAATGGAGAATGTTGTATTACATAAAGCGATCGCTTAACCCAACCAATGACAGGTCATAAGTCCTGTAAGCGCCTCGACCACCATAATAATTTACATCTTCGTCTCTATTGAGATACAATTAGTTCTTAAAGATTTAAAATAATTTACTAATTTCAAAGAATTATTAACAAATTTTCATATGAAGCACTTACTTTGTAGTAAGATATTTTAAACTTATAGATGTTAAATAATAAAAAAACACTTTGTATTTAATCACGGTATGGTTATTACAATTGATGCCAACTAGTTTCGCTTGAACCCAATCTTCATCGGGGCAATATGATAACTTTAAATTAGTGTTTTACTAACCTATTAAACGCTAAGGCATTAACACTGTGGAATTCCATAGTATTATACTTAGGAAATTGAAAAACGTTGTTTTATCCACTATTTAATATTATTAAAAAACACGACATGTTTCGGAGGATACCTCCATCTTCAGGTGTAAAAATATAATTAAAACAAAACAAATAAAAACTTATTTAAAATTCGATACAATGATTCAAATTTAAAAATTAACCTGTGCTATTTGTTATCAGTAGGTACTAACAATTATTAGTACCTACGTATAACAAGTAGCACAGGTTAATTTTTATATTAGAATTGTTGTATCGAATTTTAAGTGCGTTTTTTATTAGTCTTTCTTTGTTTAGTTTTTATTATATTTTTACACCTGAAGATAGAGGTATCCTCCGAAACTTGCCGTGTTTTTTAATATTTTAAATTAAATAGTAGATTAAACAACGTTTTTCAATTTCATAAGTATAAGTGTTTTATTATTTTATATCTATAAGTTTTAATTACTAATAGTTTACATTTCAATTCCGTTTAAAACAATGTTAATGAAAAGCAGCAAATGTTCAAAAAAATATCACTTAAAATTCACTTAGTTTTTAACTTGACTCTCACACTTAAACAGTGGTTAAACTTTACACTGAAGATTGGCCATGTTCAACAGAAACAAGTTTGTTTGTTTGCTAATGTTTTAGCGATTTTCTTTAATACATCATCGGTGTCAGTGTGATGAACGTGTCAAAGTCTAAAGTTATGGCATTTGAAAAGGAAGAACGCATGACAGATTGTGACATAAGTGCGAACGGTGAGAAATTAGAGCAAGTTACCGAATTTGCCTAACTGGGAAGCATGTTTACAAGACATGGAAAAATTGAGAAAGATATCGGAAGAAGAGTTGGAGCTGGAAACAAAATAAATGGTGCACTCAAAGTCGCCGACCCTTATGTATGGAAGTGAAGTTTGGAGTTGGCAGAAGAAGGATGAAAGTAGGATAAATGCCGTAGAAATGAGGTCACTAAATGATGTGCGGGAAAAACACGGTATGATAGAATATCTAATGATGAAAGTATGAAAGGAACGCGTGATAAATAAAATCAAGAAAGGGTCATTAAGATGGTTTGGACATATGGAACGAATGGTTAAAAATATATATACAAGTAGTGTGAATGGGAAAAGAAGTCGAGGAAGGCCAAGGAAGACATGGCATGACCAAATTAATCAATTACTGAAAGGCGGCCATGTTCGAAGTAGGAACAATCGACGAACGTGCATGTCACGATGTGTGAATGTAAAAGAGGCCCGAGAGTTATGTCAGAATAGAACAATGTGGCGATCCATCCTCTCTGCCTACCCCTCCGGGGAAATGGCGTGATGGTTAGTTAGTTAGTTAGTGTCAGTGTATTTCGAATGAGAAAACCTCAAAAGTTGGAATTTTATCGTATTTTAAAATTTCGCTAGTGCATTGGGGGTAATTTTCCTTATTTAAAGAGAACGTGTATAGATATGTTATATTATATCATCAAGAGGAAAATACTCTAAATATTGAAGATATTCAGCTTGTTAAGCATTCCTAGGTGATTCATATTTCCAAATTAACGGTTTAAATTGATTCAGCGGACTAGGGTTCGAGTCTGGCCACTTCTTCATAATAATGAGCTATTTTCTGCTCATATTGAAGATCATATAAAATAAATTCTAATATCATTGATTTAAATCTTTGGTGTAAGTCTTTAAAAAAAATGAATATAAATTTGTTTTGTCAATTTATACAAAATAAATAATTTTTAATATTAATATTTTTTCGTTTTTAGATAAGTAGGCACCTCATTTATTCTACACGTGATCACGTATAAAATAATTAAAAGCAGAAAATTTATTGCTTGAATTTAAAAAACATATCTGGGAAATTCGTTTTTGTGAGGTTCTTAATCATTAAAAGTATGTGTTTATGACCCGAACTGGTTTCTTGGTGGCTAATTATTTATTTTTGTACAAAAAAACTGTTTCGATATTCACCAAAATCTACCCAATTCCATCTGAGACGGAATTATGAAATAATATTTATAAATAATCTTATTGTAATTTTCTAATTTTATACAGAATCTTTTAAAATATTTTTTATTGATTCTGTCTTACTATGTTTCTATTCGGTTTACTTGACTCTGCCAGACGTCTCTGCTGATGCTGGTGGAGAGATTTATCAATGCTGAACATGATCTCATCACAGATCGACGTATTTCATATTAGTGAAGTACGTTTACTTATATTTGTGAAATGTATACTTATATCTGTATACGAATCCTGGATTTTCACCTGTGGGTGGTTAATTCAAATTTTTAATTGTATCTCAATAGAGACGAAGACGCAAACTGGAAACTGAATATGGATGATCAAGGTGTTTACAGGACTTATGACCTGTCATTGGTTGGGTTAAGCGCACGCTTTATGTAATTACAACATTCCCCATTCCACCATTGTTATTATGATCATGCATGATACATTTTTGGAAGTTGTATATATACTCCAAATCCATACCTATCTTCACGTGTCAGTTCCAGTCAACCATCTATGTAGATTTGATTGTACTAATTAATTTTTTAAGATTAATCTATACAATCCACCCACTAACGCCATCTATGGAGAATGATTGTTTAGCATTTAGCAAACTACTTTATTAACACAATGCGAAGAGGCTACCGCCTCCTAGCGCACTGTTTTAGAAGTCGCCTGGAGTATCACTCCTATTTTATACGCCAAAGAATTGACCAGAATATTTACAAATATTTGTGAAATGTATACTTACACAGTAGACGCCAACATCGTCTACAGAATAAATACCGGATGGGGAAGTGGCTAGAGTTATCGGGAGTGTTCTGCGACAAACGAATGCCGGTTCACGTAAGGGGGAAGGTGTACGAGTACAAGCCATGACCTACAGTTAGAAGTGTTGGCCAGTCAAAAAACAACAGGCGGGCAAACTGCATTACGACGAAATGAGATGTCGAGTAACGCTGCTCGATCACATCAGGAACATCCATATCCGTGGCAGTTTCAGAGTGAGGCCAATCTCGGCCTATCATGCGGCGCCCAGGTGACCATGTTGCATGGAGGGTAATGGAAGTGGACCAACGACCCAGGGGACATGGTAGGCTCAAGTTGACGCGGATGGGCTTCATTCAAAGGAGTCTAAAAAGAGACCGGATCCCACCAGACGCCACCCAAGACAGACAGATCTGAAGAGGCCACACAAGAAGATATGGTCCTTAGTAAATGGGACAAGGCTAGGAAGAAGAAGAGTTCAGAAGCCAAATACTTTTGATATTAGAGAGTTCATGTCATTTTTTACATGTTCTCAAATAAATCCTATAAATATGTTGGTAAAGTGTTTTGTGAAAATAAACTGATTTGATTTGATGTTTATTTTTTTGTATACTTTGTAAACAACGCTCACATTTATTAAAAAAATAAAATATCAAACATGTTTCGGACTAACCAGCCCTTCATCAGTGATATTATATAAATATTGAGGTTCGCAACCCATCACACCGCGTCTCTCGCGATGGCGAAAAGAGAAGGATGGAGTGCCGCATCGATTAAAGTGTGGCAGTCCATTCTTTCTGCCTACCCTTTCGGGGAGACGGCGTGATGGTTAGTTAGTTAGTTTTTGAAAAATATTAAATTGTTTACAAATATGGTCAGTTTTGACAGATGTTTTAATGATTTATTTTGGAACGTTTATGCTTTTGTTATTACAAATATTATACGAGTATCATGAATAAATTAAAAATTAAAAATATTAATTAAAAGTTCTTATTGGGGTTTAGGTATTAACTTACAACAAAGGAAATAAATCAAAGATTGGACTTGACGTTAAATTAATTTGTATTTGTAATATTTTCTTTATTTTTAATTGCTATTTTAATTTCTAAAATTTTGAGATTGTTCAAAGTTATTATATATTTCTATTATTACCATGCAAAATTTCAACGCCATTATTTTTATTAATTGAATGATCTTTTTCAATGAAATTATTTGCAAATTCAGAAAAGTTATTATTATTTGATTTGGTTTGATTTGAAAACACATTACAATTTCCCTTTTGTTATTTTTTTTTATTTACAACGAACTTCTACCATTAAAATTAAATTATTTTAATAGCCAAAGTATTGAATCCATACTATATTTTCTTATTGTATTATAAAAAATGCACCAATTAAATAACTTAAAATATTAAATAATCAGAATAACTCGTGGGTATTCCGCGAAAAAGTACTAAGTCAAAATTACTACTTCTGAGATAATTGAAGTTCAAAGTTGGTAAGGATATACATTTTTTTTATACTAGACTAAGTCAATTTGAAAAATGGTAAATTAATCTATTAACTACATTTTATTTAATGGTTTTACAAATAATAACTGAACTACGAGTATCAGCACATATTTTTCAAAACAATAGTGGGTTGAAATGACTTAGTGCATTTTCGCTGATACATAATACCACAGTAAGGTATTCAAATTGAAGTCACATTGTACCTACTATAGTCACTTTATGAGAAATGATTTTTTTTCTTTAATTAAAAAAAGTTCTGCATTAATTTTATTTTATGTACGGTACCTATTACATTAGGTAAAATAATAATTAATTAATAAAAAGAGAAAAGAAAGAAAATAATAATTGCCACGTTTGCCCCTAAGTGAAGCAAGTAGACATCACTTACTAGACATCTCCAGGATATCATGTCCCCGACCAACAATTTCACCTTTTTTCAAGTCAGTACTGCTTCATAAGCTCCGCTGAATCCGAAATATTGTCATTGATAATTTATCATAAAAAAATTATCCAGAGAATTTGCATTAAGTCCCTTGGTGCTTTTACCCTGAACGGATTTATGAAATATTGACTTATTACAGAAAATATCGACTTGTTGTGTAGATAGGACTTAGTGCGTTTTTCCAGATTGTAGAGTATTTTTTCACCTATAACATCTTCATTAGGTCAAAACCGAAAAATTTTGACTTAGTGCTTTTTCGCAGAATACCCACGAACTATTGTATTATATCTTAGAGGAGACAATTGGTGGCGAGAGTCCAATTGCAACTATTAATCGCTAATCTTTTATTGGGGGTCTATTTAACAAAAGTGAAAAACTATTTAAAAAATACTAACCAAGGTTTTAAAGGAATGAAATTAATATTTATTATACAATCTCGAATATGAGCAGAAAATAGTTCATTATTATGAAGAAGGAATCTGGGCGTATTCAGTCTAGAACCTAAGTTCTCTGGATTAGAATCCAAGCGTTCTAATAAGTTATGTAAAAAAAAGATAATTCAAATTACTACTAAGAACTGCTACTTCTGCGAGCTGCACTAAACACATTTAAATCGTGTAAAGTCGAAACAGTTTTCCTTATTAAGGTAATAGATAAGTAAGTACGCGAATTGAATAAACTTGAAAGTAGATTTTTCAATTATGTCTCTAGATTCACAATCGTTCCGTGCAGGTTCAAACACTCAACAGGAATCTTCATCTCTATTAGCACTTATTGATGTTTCTCAGAAACTAGGTAGATGCACGCGAAACATACAATATGTACATAGCTCATTTGTGTGCGCGGCAAATGTGTAAATATTTATTAACTCCGCTCGGGAGATCTTTGAAACTTATTAGTGATCGGAAAATTCGAGAGAAGGATCGTCATTATATTTATCATGTGTAAGCACTTGTAGGCATTATTTTTTTTGTAGGATTTTGCGATGCTCATAATGCAAACGCGTGGTGGAAAAAATATACTTTACTTACTTACTTAGACATCCGTTGTCGTCCACTGCTGAACATAGGCCTCCCCCATACTTCTCCACGTATCCCTGTCTTGTGCCTTTTGCATCTAATCGCCAGCAATTCTTCTAATGTCATCGGATCATCGTGTGGGGGGTTTCAATTTGTTTCTTTTGTCTTCGCGGGGTCTCCACTCTACTACTCTTCTTGAAAAAATATACGGTACTTTTAATAACAATTTATTAAACAAATGCAATACATATGGAATTGTTCAAAATGAATATTTGAATCCTAATGATAAAAATCTGTTGACTTGTAGACCGTGGATGGCAAAGAAAAGTGCCGGGCGACCGTAACTACGGTGGAAGGATGATCTGAACAGACACGTCGGAATAACCTGGATGCAGTCTGCACAAGACAGAGTGACATGGAAGCGAATGGAGGAGGCCTTAGTCCAGGTGTGGACGGGAATAAGAATAAGAAGATAAAAATCTAGAAATATTTAATTTAGGGATTGAGCCATGGAGCTATTTATTTAGATGCCTTTACTGTACCATTAACGTGGGATACATTTTAGTTTAAAGTTTTCGTATATGGCTAAAATGCGTATGTAATTCTGTAGAAAGTTTTATCAGGTACTAATACCTAAAAAAAATGTTTCCAAAACTTCGTGGCAGAGTAGCAACAGCTATGGCTGTCACACCAAAAGTCCCGGGTTCGATTCCCGGTGATATTAGTGCGAAAAATTAATAAATTCTCACACACTGTCTTTGGTCTGGTGTAGAATTCACGTGACAATAAAACGGCGATAGATCAAATACCTATCACTTGCCATGAGAATTTATAAATCAAAAGCTCAAAACAAAACTGTAAACATTATTTGGGTTCAACATAAAAATTTAAAAATAAATGAGGTATTAATACGAATGAAAACGTTTGTTTTAAACATTAGATAATGCCTTAGACAGGCAAAATATGTCATTCACATACATTTTCATAAAACTTTCAGAAAATATATATTTTTATTTGTATGATATGGAGTTTTATAATATGCAGTTTTACCTACTTCATTGTTCAAGAAACAACAAATATTGATTGATGGAAATAAAGAATGAAGAATATTTCAGAAATCTAAAGAAGTATTTACTTATTTAAAAAATTAATACGAATGAAAACGTTAATTTTCTAGAAGTTTAATTATATTTTATGGGAATGACATGTTTCGCCCTTGGGAATTAAATGTGACGAAACTTCAACTCGTTGCAGTTTATATACACTAGTAAAGTAGTGTTAAAATATAATAAAACTTCTAGAAAACGGACGTTTTCATTCGTATTAATTATTTAATATGGAGTTTTACATCATTGTTCAAGAAACAAAAATAAGTATTTATTATATTATATAATACATTATTACATTGTAATACATATAAATCATTATTTTTCTTCTTGTTGTTCTTCTCCTGTTGGAGGTTGGACAACATATTTTTTTTCAAAATCATTCTTTTATTAAATTATTTTGTAATATTGGTTCTACATTACATTCATCTGAGAGATTCTACTATAATAATTGTACATTTATACTTCTTATGCTGGTTCCATAAGGACAATAGGTATAGGGTAAGGTAAGGTAATTTGGCAGTATAAGTTTTAACATGACTCGCACATAATTTTTTTTTACCAGCGGAGGCGCGTGAGATAACTGTGTTTTGAAGTTTATTCGTCTAATTCTAGATATTTTGTCATCTATTGGTGAGTTTCCGAAGCTTACATAGCGATAGGTTATTCAGTACGATTGTGTTTCCGAAAGTACTGCCAAATTACCTATACTGCCAAAATACCTTACCTTACCCTATGTGTTTTGCCAGTGTTCACTTATGGTATTGAGACAGTCACAATGTTACAACAAAAAGTGCCAACAAGCTGAGAATCCCATAGAAAGCAATGGAGGGAGCCATGATGGGTATCAGCTTGCGGGACAGAGTAAAAAAAATGAGGACATACGAGGCTGGACAAAAGTCTCCGACGTCCAAAATTCGGCCGAAACCCTTAAGTGGCGTTGGGCGGGACACATTGCTCGTGACCCAGATGAAAAGTGGTAAAGGCGACTGCTGTGGTGGTGCCCGTTGCGTTGGCGTGACGATATCCGGAAGAGTGCGAGAAGTGCCTGGACGCGGATCGCTCAGAATAGAAGGAAGTGAAAAATACGAGAGGAGGCCTGCGTCCAGGAGTGGACGGCCACAACAGGCTGAAGAAGGAGAAGAAGAATAAGATAATAACAATACGACGACAAGACAACAATGAGGAAGACCTTCGTGACCGAGTGGTAAGTGCTTTGACTGGCACCCCGAAGGTTCCGGGTTCGATTCCCGGCGATGGCAGTGTAATTGTCACACTGCTTTTAGTCTGGTTCGCAATTCACTTGACAATAAAATGTCAATAGATTAGCTACATATTACATGTCGCGAGAATCAATATGAAAGCTATACCTTTTACACCAATTTGGCTCGCGCTGTAATGATGATGTAAAGATCGCTTCAACAAAAAAAGATATATCGTGTAGGTAGGTACTGTCATTTGTATCAGGGTAATGAATGTGAACTAATTACAATAATTGAAGTTAGATTTAAGAGTATCAAGTTTATACTATAGGGAAATCCGGAAAATGACCTGGAGGATTATACAAGGTTTTGGACAGTGGCAGGCATTCCTAAGTAGCTCATTTAACGCTTCGCGGTTGAAATACTTCTACGGTGTAATTACAGTGTGTATTACAACAGCTTTGGTACAATATAGATTCATTTATATAATAGAAATGTCGCCAATTTAAGACGGCTAAATTCAAACGAAAGAACGCGTCGTTAGGTGTATTTAAATAAATTTCTATCCTGGGCAGTCGGCCTCCGGGATGACCACCCAAAAGATGGCGAGACAGCTGGACATCTACATCTCAGGAACGACCTTCCAGACATAACACAGTTCTATATAAAGCAGATGAAGATGCTATCCTAGTCTTCATTGCTTCGCATATGAAGACTAGGATACTTGCCCCTTTGAGGGGGTGCCGATTATCTTGCTGGGGGGAGGGAAGACTGACCCGCAATGCCGAGCCTCGTCCTCCTCCTCATTGGTTCAATTGCATTATGTTTCCTTCCCTGTTCCACATATTAAATAAATTTCCTTATTTCCCCTCTCCTGCATTTTATCTCCTCCTGCTGTTAATTATTTCTTTTTTATTCTTTCACTAACATATTTATGTATCAATAGGGTATTTTCTTTTGCTGTTGTATTGCTATGTGTGTACGGTGGGACATCGAGGGAGAGTAGCGTAGCTTAAATGTGGTCTGGGTCCCCCTTAGTTGCAAATATACATGTTTATTATGATTATTTTTTTAACATAAATCCCTCATGGACGGGGAAAGGGCCTAGGGAGTGCACGAGTGAAGCTGATGAAAGGCGCCGCTGCGCCTAAAACAGCTTCGGGTAAGCGGAGGGAGGCCTCTATGGCTCGGCTATTTATAGTCTTCATCTGCATATTGCCGTCTAATCATGGACAAATGTTACCTTCTTCATCATCTTCCATGGGGCACTTCCATGTGTAGATTGTATTTAGGTTACGCTGACGGGTTGGTTCAGGTCATCTTTCCACCGTAGTTGCGGTCGTCCTGCATTTCTCTTTGCCGTCCATGGTCTCCAAGTGAGCAGTCTTCTTGTCCATTTTAGAGTTGCTACACGGTAGATGATGTCGGTTAACTATGTTTTCTCTCTCACCGTTTCATTTTTGAGACTGTCTCGAAGGCTCATTCCTAATATGACTTTTTCCATGGTCCTTTGGGTCATTGTTTGGATAATGCGACAGTTTCGATGCTATAAGTGGTAACCGACAGCACACCGGTTCTTATTATTCCCTCTTCGGGATATTTTTCGCTTTTTTATTAATTGATTGATGATATTGTTTCGGCTCTTATAATACATAACTACTGTAAAAACGTAAAAGCAAAAATTTACTTATTTGAAAAATATTTAAATCTTACAATCGTTTTGTAAAAATAATAAAACAAATTTGATATATAATATCTAACATTCAGATATATGGAAATTGATGTGTTTTCCGCATAATACATCATAAGGCGTATCTTATGGAATAAAAAGTGTTGTTTTTCCTCTCAGATCTAAATATTTTAAAAGCCTTATTAGAAATCAACTGAACCGATGCGTTTCAAAATACCATGATATAGGTTATACTCGTAGATTTAGGAAAAAAATACATATTAATGAAATAAGGACAACTTTTAATAAATACCTACGAATATCTAATTTTGGATAGCCATGATCGTCATCGACTTAACGGTAGAAGGGTCTTGACCTGGTCACGGAATATTTTTTATTTTCCTTGTATACAACAGGTCATTAGAACCCAATAGTATACAATTTATTTAAGCTATTATATTGATTCTCATGACATGTGATGGGTAGCCAATCAGAAACTCCACTTCTCTTATTTTCACTATCATTCTTACTCATTTCTCTTTCACCTCACCCCTCTCCCCTTTCTATATTTTCTTTTGGCCATCTCTGCCCCCCTAATAATAAAGCCAGATTACTTCGTAGAATCACAAATCAAACATGTCCACACCGCCCTGAAAATTAAAACGCAGGGCATCAATAATAAATGACAACATAAGTAAAAAAAAAACGGTAGCCAATCTATCGCCATTTTATTGTCACGTGAATTCTACACCAGACTGACGACAGTGTGACAATCACACTGCCATCCCCGGGAATCGAACCCGGGACCAGAGTCAGTGGAAGTCAAAGCTCTTACAACTCTGCCACGAATGTCAACGAATATACAAGCTTCTCCGTCTGTGAAGGACGTTCTTCTATTCAGAATTATATATAACAGCCTTATCGTGCGTCATCTGTGATACCAAAAGGAAATCAAATTTTCCTCGTTTTTTTTGGTCTTCACACATTAATTAGATACCTACTGAAAATGTATTTGAGAAGTGTTTAGTATGATTCATGAATACTCTGTGTTATTCAAAGAATGTTGATTTAACGAAATGTCTATATTAGTTCATTATCATTTATAAATTGCATTTTCATCACGTGCCAATTTAGTGCACGTTTTCCAAAGAAATGTCGATATGTACCACATAAATTATATAATATCTTCTTCTTACAGTGCCCTGTCAGGTCCCCCCGACGTTGGCGATCACTCTTGTAAACTCTTCCCTATCCTGCGCTATCCGGAATAGCTCCTCCACAGTTCCGATTCCCGTGATAGATGATAGATAATATAATGACATTTATTATTTCCGGAAAAGTCTTAAAAATTGGTAGAAAATATCTATTGTTTATATCAAAAAATTAATTTAAGAATACTAACACGGAAATGATCGTATTTTTTTTTTTGCAAAATGCTTATTACGTAATAATTTTAAGTAACTTGTAATTTAATACAAACAGGATAAAAAAAACATTTCCTTGATATTCCACGCGCAAGAATAAAAAAGTTCGTTCATTGAAGAATATTACGCGTATACGGAAGAAAACAATATTATACGGGTCCTTGGATATATTATTGTCATTAATATCATTAAAAAATAATAAAAACATTTCCTTTAAGCTGTCTCCCTACTTCATGAGTTTTCTGTTTATTTAACATAAATTTTATGTTAACACTCTATTCACGTTGCGACCATGCATCAATTAAATGGGCATACTCGTATGTAATGTCTCGTGATTAATTTCTTTCAATTTGAATAACATACTTTCCATTCTTCATTAAAATTGTGTCCAGATTAATGCCTATTCAATTGATTATCCCAACTCATTATTCAACTGAGTATCGAAGGTAAAACTTAAGTAAAACAAAGTGTCGGGAGAAGAAATAATCTTGGTTAGAAAACTTTTGAGAACTGTTCAGAACATTCCAGTTTAGAGCTACTGGATTCAAAGTAAAATAGCTAAAATGTTGACCAACCTCCAATTATAGAGAAACATGAAGAATAATATTCTTATTCTTTAAGATATCCTAAGATTCAGATTTATTCTGCCAACCTGGAGGCTAATAAACCATTGATGATACTTCAAGGAGCAAAAATATGGAATAATTCAATATTAGTGTAGTTCAATATAAGTGGAATCCATTTCCTTCACAGCTGCATAGTATTGGTCTCCAACGTTTCTAATGCGATTTAAAAATCTTGTAAAGCAACCATGCCATGTCTGTCCGTTGGCTACGATTATTAAGTAGGCACAAAACTACGAATAGAACCGAATGAACAAAAATCCAAAAATTCTCAATTATATTTTATTATCAAACATGACATTTAAAAGATTTTTTTCGAATTTGCTTATAATTTATTATGTTTATTTCAAAACCAAATCGCAATTTAAATGTCGAGATAAGAACATACAGTGACATCTATGAAATATAAATTAGAATCAAATAAATAAATATATTAAAACTTGTTTTAAATAGAAGATACATATTTCATATTTGTTGTAATTATTACTATTAGCGACATCTATGATATATTTTGCAAGATATGTTGTAGCTTACTTTGTTTCATTTTTAACGTATGTCGTTAGATGACGCTAATCGATAGCAAATAATTAATATGATTCAACAATATTTTGTAACTTAATATATATTCAAGTGATAGAAACTTGATTTCGAAGAGAATGACGCAGGACATGTCGTCAGAAAAGGAATAGAGAGATGGGTACTCGGAGTCTTGACGTGCAGTCTTTTTGTTCCCGACATATATCTCCGACAGCGCCAGCTTAGATTGTCCTTTCTACCATCTGAAAGAACCAACCTGCCTCTAATTATGCCGATGGGAAGAGCAATCAGTCTGCTGAACAAGATTATCTCGGAGATCGACGTGTTTAATATTAGTGAAGTACGTTCAGAAGACAAATTACTCATATCTTTAGAGAATATCTTGTCTTTCTAAAGTTGAACCATTTCTTATGCTTCCTGGTATTCTACCATTTCTTAAATAGATGCCTTAAACTATAATTATGTTTGTAATATAACTGTTTTAAATAAACTGTTTAAATCACCCTTCTGGTCCATCTTTAGTCTACCAATTTGGCAACATGTCTTGCAAAGACCGTTTGAGCTTAGCCACCCTTTCAACAACATTCATTACTTCCGACCGTCTATGTATTTAAGTATTTCTAATTCTGTTTGAGAGTCTTACATGGGTCTATTTTCTATCATGTTTCCTTTGTGTTACACGGAGTTTCCTAATAGTCAACTTGGTGAGGGTTAGTATTTCTGCTCCACATGTCAGTACTGGACTAGGCATTGGTCATATGCATTTCAGACTTTGGGGAATGTTGCTATCGAAGAACTGTTTAGTAAATTAATAATCATTTTAAAGTTAAGAATGAGCAGGCGCTGTAAGAGGGTTGCAAATAAAACTATGAATATGTGGTAACATTTATTATTCAAATGTTATAACTACAATATAATAATGTACATGTATCACATAAAAAAAATTTAGAAATGTTTGATGAGGTTTGCATTATTATAAATTATAACATATGACAGGATGATTCAAATGGCAATTGTAACCTTATTCCAAAATCAAGTAAATTTTGGCACTATATGGTTATGTCTACAATACAAATACAAAGTCATACAATTTTTTTTATTGGGTTTATAAGAATGCTATAAGAAAACTTATCAACATGACTGTGCGGTTTATAAGAATAAATTTTAATTACAAATTTTTAAAAGGAAATAGAGTTAATGTAAACTAAAAATGCCAAAGTTGTTACTGGATTGAACAATAAAATTTGTTTACAAATGTTCGCTTCTACATATCCCCTGTTCGATTTAGATTAACATAAATCATATTTTCAAACAAATTTTGGTTTTCTCATCCAATTTTTTAATTACTTATGAAAGTAATCAAAAGATTGTGTTTGTTTTAAATTTAGTTATTAGAGCCAGAGTAGAAAGAGAATTGTTGTCTGATGTGAAGTCTAGAGAGATGGCATATTTTGGACACATTCTTCGCAACGAGAAATATGGTCTCCTGCACCTCATTATGAAAGGGAAGATTGAGGGTAGGCGCGGCGTAGGAAGACCCCAGATGTCTTGGCTTGAGAACATCAAAGAGTGTACTGGAATTCGGAGGGTGGGGAAGTTGTTCCGGCTGGCACAAGACAGAGAGGCCTACGCCTTGGTGATAGCCGACGTCGGAGGGACCTGACATAGCACTCCAAGAAGAAGAAGAATTAAAATAAAATATTGTGGGAATACGATTTCAGCCACGGCAGCCACATTTTCTTCTTCACTTTTAATAGTCTCAGGAGTCTGTTATTTCAGGCGGGTCCTCTTGAGACGCTGAACTCCAGCTTTCTCTCCACTGTTTCGGGGGTCTTCCTGGTCGGCGTTGTCCGTTTGGCGTTCCATGGAGAGCTATGTATGCTATCCTATTTGAGCTCGTTCTTTCTACATGTTGATGCCAGAATCGCCGTCTTTGACGTCCCCATCTGACCACATCTTCGACCTCGCAGATTTCTCGGATTGCTGTATTCCTAACTCAATCATGTAGGGATCTAGCCAGGAACGGGCCAGCTATAGCGCGGATTAGTATTATTAATTCAAAGATCAAACATATCATGTTATAGTCAGTTAATTTATATTTACAAAACATGTATAATTTTTAGTTTGAATTATTTTATAATATGTACAGTTGATTAGAAAATGTATAAAATAAAGTATTTTTACATTTGAGAAATAATTATTTGAAAGTTTTTTTAGAACAGGGGGTATATTACAAAGTGCATATTTTGTATGAAGCAATTCTATAAATAAATATAGATCTGGAAGAAAGTTTCTTTGCCATGATTTAGATAAATATGTTATATAATAATATGCATTTATTAACTCATAAACCAACTTATAAATTACAAAAGTATATAAAATAAAAACTATGTTAAAATTGAACAACCAGTACACTATTAAAAATAATGATTGTGAGATTTTAACGACATGCATATGCAAAAATACAAAAAAAATCTTCTGCAATTAAAAAAGGTTCGTATCATTGGTTTAAGCTATGAATATATAATACATGAATGTGTGTATGAAGATTGAACACAAGATAATTTTTTTTAAATTCTAATGCGACATCTGTGATTCATAAGTGACAACAAGGTATCACGATCGCTAGTAATTGCGGTCTATCAAAAATAACAAAATTTAGTTGGTATTTCATAGCGCACAATTAGTTTAAAAAATGATTTAGTTCCAACTATGTTCAAACTACTGTGTTCTTTATAATTCTAGTATTTAATTTTTATATTATCGCTAGATATATAATTAGGAAGAGTAAAGGAAGTAATTTACTAGTAATTAGGACATTTATGCTACGCAAGAAATAATTAAGGCACAAATTTGAAATAGTATCTACCCCTGCAAAAATATCTACCTTATTTACAAGTAAAAAATAATAGTAATTATAAAATGAGTGTTTACATGTTCTATGTATTTAAAATATTTTAACTAATAACTGCTGCGAGATGTATGGCATCACTCATTAGCCAGGATATACCAGAAATAATTATTATTTTAATTCTGAAAATCGTTTATATGGAGTTGAACTCATTGAATATGTTTCATTGATATTGCATGTATGCTATTGAAAATAAAATATATAAATCGAAAATATATGCAAAGCATAATCCAAACATCCCTTGGTGTTTGATTTAGGGTTCCAAAACACAGGATAAATGGAACTGTAACGATATTTATTCAATTCAATTCAATTCAATTCAATTTATTTTAAATCATAAACATTACAGTATTAAACCAAATTTATGTAATATTTTTTCAATGATGATCTGGAAAAGCGAAATAAATAAATGTATTTTTTTTTCCTAATTAAGAATAGTTTTTTTTCTATTATAAAAACTCATTTTCTTGTGGTTCTTGTTTTCTTTTTTTTAAGATATTCAAATTTAATTATTGTGAAAAAAATGGAATTCATCCCAGCAATTAATGGGCTATGGCAATGCTGGATTTCGGAAGTATGACAATTTTGCGTTTTGTCAATGCCGTCTTAAACGTATAGACATAGATTCGAGACGGCATTGGTTCTGTATATAAAATAATTAACAACGATTTCCATTGATTTAAACCCGATAAAAATCAAATAACAGATTCGCCTATTTCTTGTACACACTGAAACAATGCCGTCTTGAATGTATTTACCAGGCCGTAAGCACTATAAACAATATTTGCACCATAAACACTTATGCGGCCGTATTGGGTATCTATACCCAACGCGGAGATTAGAAGACGCATCAGGGTCACCGACATAGGGATACGCAGTGCAAGGATGAAGAGGCAATGGGCTGGGCACGTGTGCCGACAGGATGATGGAAGATGACGCCAGAATGTTACTGAATGGAGGCCAAGATTGGGCCGAAGAAGTGTCGGGAGACAGCCTACCAGGTGGAGCGAAAATATATAGAATACTGGCGAGATACCAAGAGTGATGGCGTGGAGGTGGAGAGGCTTACGTCCAGAAGTCGATGGAGACAAGCTGATGAAGATGTAGTATTGAAATCCGTGAAGTAACTATTTGTCTCGTAGCGTGATCTCATTTTATTTCGATTATCAATCTGAAATGAATGGGAAATACGACTATGATAGTATTATTTCTCCTTATTTACGTGTTATAAACATTGTCCTATATAATATAATAACATTTGTTTTTCCGCGGTGCTGGTATATCAATTTGGCTGCCTAACCTTTCTACGAGTCTTCTACGAAAGAATCTTCCCCATTTGTAAAGTATCAACATTATTAATGAAATAACAATGTTCAAAATGTTTCTTAATTGTTTCGAAAAAGTCGCCATATTTAAAAAATTTTTGACATTTGAAAGCTGTCAGATCAGATTGGCCTCAAAACAACATTACGGCCTGGTAAATATTATATTGTACTTTCAAAACGGCATTGCACTGAAAGCCCGAGAATAAAATAATAATTAAAAACATGTATTTAAATTTGTTATTTATATATATTGTGTGCCAAGCCAAAGATAATTCCTAAGAACTATTGTGCGTGCTCCAACAATACCCTCTGGTGAGCGCCGCTGTACCCTTCGTGAAGAGTTTTGGAACTATCGATGGTTGGTGTATGCTTTGAAATTCCGCTCTGTTTATTCATTTCATCTTCCCGTGCTTCTTGCGCCTAAAAAAGAAAACGTTTGCAATTAGATATCTATTGGAAAAAGTTTGTCAATAATTAGGAAAATCTTTAAAAAAAGTTCACTCCGATAATAATCCTTTACTGGTGCTACGTAACTAATACAGATTGCTTCTAAATTTTTTTTTTATCTTTAATCAATATTGGTTTAAAATTACTAGAGATTCCCCTGTTCATTTAAGCAACAATTGAAAAGATTAATTATTAAATTTATTATTAAGTAAATCTACCTTTTTCGCTAACGCCGCTTTTTTCTTATAGGCTTGTTTGTAGAAGTCGGCGAAGAGGAAGTAGAACATGACGGCATGGAGGCCGATCCACCAGACGAAGGCGCGAGGGTAGTTGCAGTCGATGAACAGAAGCTGGAAAGCGTGAATCATCACCAGGATGAACTGGACCTGAAATAAATAAATGTATTTGAAAATTTACTGAATAACTTATGCATCGGGTGGTGGTCTGGCTATAGAAGCATGGCTCCTGATCCAGAGGACATGGGTTCAAACCTGGACATAACCAGATTCCATTTTCATAATAATGAGGTATTTTCTGTTTATATTGAAGATTGACAAATAAATTGTAATGCCAGTGATTCAAATCCTCGGTGTTATTATTTGTGTTAAAAAAAGAAGTTGCCGTAATAACAGCCGAATCAGAAGATGACTTGCATTTTTTTTTTACAAATTCCATAAAGTATCACAAAGGCAAAATATGGCCTATATCAGTCAGCAAAATAAAAAGTCGTATAATATCCAGACAACCTACGAGATGTAAACTGATTGTTAATGATATACATGTGGGATATATATTGCACTCCAGATATTTAGGAGTTAGGATCTGTAGCCATTATGACATTTATACCCAAGTACGAGAACAAACCAATAAAGCGTATCAGGGTGTCTAAAAATCTGGCCTGGAAGCAGTGGCAGTACTCCCATAGAAGCCCAGAAGCCCGGCTTGCGTAAGAAATTTTGAATCAAAACCCCCAAATCTAAGTAATCATGCCCCCGCATAAAACAACAACCCACCAAATCACCTTCCAACAATGTTCCCACCAGACGTAAGAGGAATAGCCACAAGAACTGAACCTCTGTATGCCAGAAGAGGTTTTGATTCAAAATTTCTTACGCAAGGCGGGCCTCTGGGCTTCTATGGGAGTATCGCCACTGCGTGGGACTTATCATGACGTATGATGTAGAAATACGGGCCGACACTGTTTAAATCAAGGGTCTGCTAAGAACATCTGAGATGAAGGCCCTAAGGTCCATTACTGGAAAAACTCACAGAGATCGTGTCCATAAGGCAGAAATAAGAAAAACTTGTGAAAATGAGAAAATCTTTTAGTGGAGAAGATTCAGAAGAAGATACTGGAGGGAGCATGTACCCAAAATGTTTAGTGACAGACTCTCATATACAGCCGCTTACGAAATCCTTACGAATTTTTGCTCTTAAAAAACTCTTCAGCAATTTTAGCACATATATCATATAAGAAAAAAATCTCAGCACTAAAACTTTTAAATGAGACGGAGGCGTTAGTTTTTTTTTCTGGTAAAGAGGCGGTGGTTTAGAAAATGTATGAACGTATGGTTTAAATAAATGATAATAAACGACTGACATTAATACCCAATATTCATTACATATAGATTTTTAAAGCTATCCATTTTATAACTTTACTATTCAATCATTTGAATTACGATACGATTTAAATATTTTTGTTGGGTTTTATAATCATGTGTATAATGTTAACCTGTAAATTATTTTATTGAACCAGTCACTGTAGTAAAAATGTAACAAAGCATTTGTATATAACGATGTGAGGAAAATAACATTAATATTTAAACTTGTTTGTCTTCGGGTATTTCCGCAAGCAATTAATCTTATCTTATAAATTAGACTACAATAAAAAAGTGGTTTTTATGTATTATTAAAACGTTTCGTCTAACTAGGTATTACAAAATGAATTAAAACAATTACACCAGTTGACAGTTCGTTAGTACTATTTTATATTTTATACGACTAACTTCATTCCTCTCTACCTCTGGTGACACCGGTGAGAAGAGCAATTAGTCTGCTAACGCGGTCTCCTTGAGACGTCTTTCATTTTAGTGAAAGTACGTTCAGAAGACAATACTCTTGACCCTAGAGAGTATCCTGTATTCCTAATGTTGAACCATCTCCTGCTCCATGCTCCATGCATTCCTGGTATTACATTTTTTTTTTTACATGTATTCAATTGATACCTTAAACATTCATTTTGTTTGTAATGTCTGTTGATAAAACAAACTGATTTGATGTCTCGTTTTATGACATATGTTTACGCAATTCGTGAGTTGGCACGCGTGAAATGTCCGGCAGTTATTTATCATTGATGGCTAACTTCATCGTGTCGCAATTTCATATTGTAGGTACTAAACGCGGTAAAAGAAGTTTGCAATAAAATAATCTTCTTCTGCTTTATTTAGGACTGTGTCCTGTTATTTCTCGGAACCTGTTCCTGGGATGTAGATGCCTAACTGTCTCGCCATTTTTTGGGTTCTCTTCTTGGAGGTCGATTTCCTGTTAGTACTTTATTTGCCGCTATATTTATCACTCTTTCAGAACATGCTTTTCCACATGATCTTTCCAGTAGCGTCTTCTTAGTCATCTCCATCGCACGACATTTTTTACGTTGCAGATCTTTCTTTTTCAGAATTTCTAACTCTGTCTCGGAGTGTCGTTCCCGCAACGGATCGGAGAGTTTTCATTTCTGTGGTTCTTAGGAGACTTGGTGTTCTGATGGTGTTAGCTCTCGTTTCTATTCCATATGTCATTATAGAACGTACGCATGTTTTAGATTCGTATTACAAAATAATGACGAAATAATGATAAAATAATGACTTTTCATAAATAGTAGACATCATTTCAAGTGGAAGATTAATTATTTAAAACACCTACACAATCTTCGAATTGAAACCCATATCGAATTATTTTAAGAGTGTATATTTTCTGTTAGGCCTTGGATACTCACAGAGGAGGGAGTTTTATAGCTATGGAATCGGAGACAGAGTACCTTGGTACATAGCGAAAATGGTATAGTACCTTGGGACCGCGATACAGATGAATGGCTACTGTAGTTAACATGAAGAAATATAACCGCAACGGAGTATTGTAATTATCGGAGATTATGTTGTACGTGATATACTCGTATACTCGTATATGTTTTACTCAATCCTCTTTTAACTTAGTTGATTGGTTCTGAATAAATGTCCTGTCAACTATATGTCACACCACCAATTAAGTGATTCATACAAAAGTTTCTAATTAAATTACTCTATATTCGCCATAACTTTGTATTGCTGATTCATTTAACAATGTTTATATAAACACTGTTCAAAATAAATTTCTTCTATATTCGGCATACTTTGTGTTTTAGATGCTTTATTTCTCTTTTTCTTTTTTATATACTTTGTTTAAACAACACTTACATTAAATTTTTTTAATTACATAGACATGTTTCGGACAACCAGTCCTTCTTCAGTGATACATATTATAAAGATACACATTAAAAATATTATAAAATTATATTACTCGTATTATAAATAATCAAATAAATTTAACGTCAAGTCCAATCTTTGATTTATTTACTTTGTTTTAAGTTATTACCTGAACCCCAATAGAATTTTTAATTTTTAATTTTAAAATTAAAATTGAATCATAATATTTGTTATAACAAAAGCATAAACTTTCCAAAATAAATCTTTATAACATATGTCATGAAGTCACATAAATTTTCGTTAATTACCATATTCTGCTCCATTTACTAGTGTACGAGTATATAAACTGCAAAGAGTTGAAGTTTCGTCACATTTGATAATGCCTTAGAAGGGCGAAACATGTCATTCCCATAAAATATAATAAAACTTCTAGAAAACTGACGTTTTCAGTCGTATTATAAAAATAGTTATTAATCTAGAGATAAGTTACCTGACCTAGCAAGCCCCTTGTAATAATGTGACAACTTGTTGCCGTGCATGGATTAGTCAATTATGAGTATGCTATGCCAGAGAGGTCAGAAGCATGCATAACTCCATCCGTATTATTTATATACCCATAGTATTACACAAGAAAGGCATGAATAGTGTGCTGATGACAGAGACTGATCTGGACAAACTAGGATGTAGGTACTGGTATGAGTACAATATTTGTTATCTTTTTATTCATAATTCTTCTGTACAGGCGTATGCAGTTGAACTCCTCCTAAACGGATGGACCGATTTTGATGACATTTTTGTGTGGGTTCGAGTGAGTCCCTGGATGGTTTAGATTAAGTTGAACCCGGTAGTGTGGCGCAATGATTTGGTTCTAGGAAAACTATATTTATTTTCGGGCAGGACAATGTCTGTTGGGTCCGCTAGTAATATTGTATATAAAAAAATATACTAAATTCACTAACCATCACGCCGTCTCTCCGGAGGGGTAGGCATAAATAATGGACCGCCACATTGTCCTGACATACTTCTCTCGCTTCCTCTATATTCATTCATCGTGTCATGCACGCACGTCGATTTCTCCGACTTCTTACGTGACCGGCATTTAATATTAGATAGATAACAAGGAGGCCTATGTCTAGCATTGGACGACTTAGGGTGATGAAAGACTGCGGAATTTCATAATGATGATTTGATATGAATTAAAACAAAATGAAATCACAGTATTGTCAACTTTAGAAAAAAAAAAATATCTTAAATTTTTTTATGATTTAATTGTATCTCAATAGAGACGAAGATGCAAATTGGAAACTGAATATGGTTGATCAAGGTGTTTACAGTATAAAACTTCCAAAAATTTGTCAGACATGGTCATAACAAAGGTGGAATGGGGAATGTTGTAATTACATAAAGTGTGCACTTAACCCAACCAATGACAGGTCATAAGTCCTGTAAACACCTTGATCAACCATATTCAGTTTCCAATTTGCATCTTCGTCTCTATTGAGATACAATTAAATCATAAAAATTGATAACCCGCAATGGGTGAAATCCAGTATTCGTATACAAGTACGAGTATATGTATGTATACATTCAAAAAAATATCTTAAAAATTGTTTCGTGTATACGTTTGTTTGATTATCTATTTTTTATATTGTATAATAATATAAACCGAAGATATTTATTCTACAATCATGCTGATAGATAAAAACATTAGATGTTGTGATAACTCATGTGTGCGGAAAAAAAATGTATAAATTAAAACTCGATTGAAAATCATTTCAATACACACCTCACGAATAATCTTGGTTATACTACGTATATAATACATTTTAATATCAAGATATGAATTTACAGATGCCAAGAATGTATTGATATATTTGGTATGACATTTTTTGTTAAAATTTTTGATAATTAATACAGTTTGAAAACAATAATAAATATTATAACTCGTCTATTGCTGCGTGTTGCGTCGTTTGGAAATACGTTGCTTTACTATACGGTTAAATCAATCTCCCGGAATAGAGGTTATTGAACCATCGAATGCGAATAGCCGATGAATAAATCTTGAAGAATGATAATTGGAATTATAGCCGAACCTTGTGATAGTGTACCCACATACAATATTTTGCCGACTTTTCCTATGTATGTCTGTTACATAGTATAAGTAAATTTATGGAGAATTAAATATCTTAATTCAATAGAAATAATGTGAATTATCATATAAATCTTTTCCTCGGAGCGGTACCACCAGAGGACCCCCAAACCGTTCGATTCTGATATACCTCTCTATTTTGCTATGCTCGTCGTTATTAATTATTATTATTATCATTTCAGGTGAAAAGTGGACAAGAAGACTGCTGACTTGGAGACCGTGGACGGCGAAGGATGATCTAAACAGACACGTCGGAATAACCTGGATGCAGTCTGCACAGGACATAATGACATGGAAGCAAATGGAGAAGGCCTTTGTCCAGGACTGGACGAGAATAGGCTGAGGAAGAAGAGGAAGATTATCATTTAATTTTAATTATTTCAATAATATACATTACAAAATTATGGTTTAAGGCATCTATTATATTGTATATAGTATTCTACCAAAAACGCATGAGAGATGGTTCGACATTAGGAAGACAAGATACTCTCCAAAATCAATGGTATTTTCCTTCTGAACGTACTTTCACTAATATGAAAGACGTCGATCTCCGAGGATACTGCTTCAGCAGATTAATTGCTCTTCCCACCGGTGTCACCAGAGGCAGCAGGTTATTGCGACATTGAACATGGCACCCTTTTAGGATTTAATTTATACGTTTTTTTTCAAGATTTCTTTAGTTCTCGACTTTTTTCCTGTAACACTGTTTGTATGCAATATAATAATCTCATTTTCTTATTTTCTATAATAATATATATTTTTTCGTTATATTTTATTGTTTCTTTATGAAGAAGTTATGTTTATGATTGTAACATTTAAACATTTTCTGTATGGCGTTCTATATTAAATATAATTGTGAAGATTTAAACTTTGGGAAAATTTAGGCAAAATTGTTTTATACCAGAGTACAGTTGTCGTCAATAAACAAAAGTTTTCGAAAAGTTCCAAGCACGACGTAAGTGATAATTAATTATTATTTTGATGTGAGTGAAGAAAATATTTGTATTTGATCTAACTAACTAACCATCATGCCGTTTCTCCAAAGGGGTAGGCAGAGTAGATGGACCGTTACACTAGTCTCTCCTGACATACGAGAGCTTCTTCTATGTTCATACATCATAACAAGCACGAATATCGATTGTAATTTATGTCGTTTGTATAATATATTTAAACCTGGTCAATATTTATCAAAATATGCCTATCTTATTGAAATACTGCTAAACGCGTATTTTTTTCGTATATTGTTTAACTTAATCTTTCTTGCAATGTTATGCAACAACATATTTCCTAAGGTCGTATCTGCAATTTAAAATATTCTGTATTTAATATTTGCGAAGAACATTACTCTTAATAAAACATTATACTGGTTAACTTTGGTGAAATTGCGAGGCCAAATTGTGAAAAATAACACATATACGGTTATTTCAACATTTTAATAATGCATTTAGACGCGTAAGTAAATACACGATTCCGGAAAAAAGTGTCAAAATTAGCAACGAGTACATTATACAAAAAAATATATACGCATTGTGTTAATCTGTTCTTCACTTAATAAATGATTTTTTTTCTTAAATTATTCATCCAAGTATTGATCATAAATAGTGTTAATATAAAATACAATTACAAACATGATGCAATATAAACTGACATTAAAATATTCGCATCGAAAGAAACTAATAACAATGATTAATGTAAATGAAAACGACCGTCTTCTAAGAGTTTTATTAAGTATTTTATGGAATGACATGTTTCGCCCTTCTAAGGCATTATCAAATGCTATCATTTGATAATGACTTAGAACGGTGAAACATGTCATTCCATAAAAAAACTTAATAAAACTCCTAGAAGACAGGCGTTTTTATTTATGTTAATTATTTAATATGGAGTCTTGCATTATTGTTCAAGAAACAATAAATAATAACAATGATATCATGGTTAAGGAAGGTGGTTCCACATGTTTTATCAAAAGGTATAATCTACCGATGTCAGAAAGCAAAAGATGAATGGTATTTTTACTCGGGATATATAAGGTATAATTAATATCATCACTCTTGGAAACGATATGAAGTCGGCCAAATCATCCACCACAATCTCAAGAGAAAAATAAGTGAAATCCCCTTTCGAGGGACATTCTTATCATATATCACTGCGTTGGTTTGGACATATGGAACGAATGGATGAAAGAAGAATGGTTAAGAAAGTACACGTTAACGGCGTGAATGGAGTTCAGAGTCGTGGAAGACCGAGGAAAACTTGACACGACCAGATTAATCAAATTTTAAAGGTCGGCCATATTAGCAGTCGGAAGAATCGAGTGCGTGTATTACTCACTGTATGAACGTGGGCGAAGCTAGAGACGTGTATCAGGATTGAGTAGTGTGGCGGTCCATTATCACTAGCTACCCCTTCGGGGAAACGGCGTGATGGTTTTTTGTTGTTGTTTTCACGAGAAAGTTTGTGTTATACAATTTTTACATATTTGTTTTCTTTACTGCTAGTGTCTGTGAAGTCGATACGAGTAGAGTTTTAACAAAAGGTGTAAGCTACCGATGTCAGTAAACAAAAGATGAATTGAAGACAATGGTATTTTTACTCGGGACATATAAGGTATAATTAAATATTAAGTATTATAAAAATCATGATATGTGTTTTGAGAGTGTTGTAGTCCGGTGTTTCCCCAAATAACACATAATAATTAAAGAGGGTTTTGTAAAATTAATAATAATTTATGCATAAAAAGACGCAAGCCATTAACTACATCATGAGCTTGTCTAGCCCTAGATCAGTGATGGCGAACCTTTTTGAGAAGTAGGTAAAATTTTGAATATATTTTTTAATATTAATAATAGCTTGTGAGTCACATTTAGTGGCGTCACTCAGAAGAGAGGAGGGCAATTGTATATTTTCTTTTGCTGTTGTATTGCTATGTGTGTACGGCGAGACATCGAGGAAGAGTAGCGTAGCTTAAATGTGGTCTGGGTCCCCCTTGGTTGCAAATATACATATAGTATTTTTTTTTTTTAACGTAAGTCCCGCATGGACGGGGGACGGGCCTAGGGAGTGCACGAGTGAAGCTGACGAAAGGCGCCGCTGCGCCTATAACAGCTTCGGGTAAGCGGAGGGAGCCCTCTATGGCTCGGCCATTAAAAAGAAGGGATGAGGGGAGGAAGGTTCTCACTTTTAGTATCATATAAAAAGTTTATATTTTCTCTTTGTTTTACATACTTGTATTTTGTTTTTGAAAGTTAAGAGCAAAATAATTTTTAAATTAAAACGTCACTTTTCTAAAAGTTTTATTATATTTTAGGGGATGATATTTAAAAAAAGCCCTAGCAAGCCAAAGCATGTCATTCCCATAAAATAATGAAACTACTAGAAAACAAACGTTTTCATAAATATTGTATAATAATTATAATTAACTTTGCGGTTACACATTGTAATGGTTTCTTTTGTTTAAACCAATGGCCGTATTTACTGCTAAACTGCTAATACTATCCTATCACTTGAGTGAATGCTTCAAATAATTGAAGGTTAGTTTTTACAAGACGCTAAGTGGTTTAAACATAAAACAAAGAATCGTTCAGGGGACGTTCGCACTCTAATATATTATTCAATCACTTTGCACATTTGCACTGCTATTGGCGCATTATATTTCATACCAATTGGGATCAAAAACATTTTTTTTGACAATTTTGATTCTTGGCACCATTGTAATGCGATTGCGGTTAAACCAAAACCAAATATTAGATTAATATACAATTCAAATACAGTGAAAGTCGTTTATCCGGATGTCAGTTAACCCGAACGTCAATTATCCGGACAAGCCAAGCTGATGAAGCGCAAAAAAAGACGAAGAAATCTTGTTAAAAAAAATCCCCGATAATTTTTTCAGTACTATATATTATATATGGCCGAGCCATAAAGGGCTACCTAGGCCCTCCCCCCGTCCACGCAGGACTTACGTTAAAAAAGAATGATATATGTATATTTGCAACCAAGGGGGACCCAGACCACATTTAAGCTACGTTACTCTCCCTCGATGTCCAGTACTATAGAGTAATGTAAACCTTTTATGTACATGTACAACATACATACTTGTTTTTATATTAAAATTTCTAATTTCATAATCAATAAATGAGCCGAAGAAAAAATAATTGATTCACACCTTATTTTGTTAAAAGAATTAGAGTCTGTTTGATTATCCGGAAAAATCTATATCACCTGGACATCTCTGGTCCCAATTAGTCCGGATAAACGAAGTTCTACTGTATATCAAAGCAAGATTACGTTTCATTTGTATATAATCATCTTTTTAAGTGCCGCACAATGATAGCAATCTTGCGATATAAAAGATTAATTCCACCAGTAATCAATACTCTCCGCAATTTAGCGAGTGAGACGTGACTGCGGTACAGATATATTGACTATTGATCATAGAATCAACGTCATATTAACGTTAAAATTGTAGTCATGGGGGAATTATTTATAGCATGATTCAGCAGAAACTATCTATAAAAGCATCATGATGTAACATACAAAATACAAATTACAACTACTTACGATATAAAACAAACACCACTTTATTATGTACACACTTTAATATTCTTACAAGAGTGTTGCTAATGAAATCTCAGAGGACTAATATTAATATTATACCCCCAAGAGTTGGACAACAAGCATATTTTTTTTAATTATTACATAAAAAATAAACGTGTAATTATTTTATTTATACACCTTGTCAAACGTGTTTTGTTGTAACAAGTACATGATAAAATAGGTTTGAAAATTGTTTTATTTTAAATATGAATTTGAAATTATATGTATCGCAATAATTACAATAAAATACTAATAACAGATATATTTACAGCACTTTATATATTTTTTATACTACCAACCGGTTCGTCTCCAAACATAACTGTTAAAACGATATTAATATGTTTTAATTTACACTACAAATTAGATGATTTATTATTGAACCAATGGGTTGGATTTAAAAACAAAAAGCGAATAAAACTTTCTTCTATATTCGCCATCACTCAATGTTGTGGATTCACATTTGAATAACTTTTTGAAAACATTGTATTTTTACAACACTTTTTTATACTTTTCAAAAACATGTTTCGGGACACAGACGCCCTTCCTGAGTGTTGAAAATTTTAACAGAAAAATGAAACAAAAGGAAGGAATTAAGCCTAGGGCTAGTGTTAATTGTAAATGGTGTTGTTAGAATTATAGGAGATGGTAAATAAATCAAAATTTCTACACCGAGGAAGGGCGTATGTGTCCCGAAACATGTTTGTGGAAAGTGCAAAAAAGTGTTGTGAAAATACAATATTTTCAAAAAGATGTTCAAATAAAAAAAAGATTAATGTCGATTTCTGGTCATTCATTGAATAACCCGTGCTATTAACTTCTATTTAAACGAAAATTAATTCTGCTCTTATGATTTATGATCAAATGAATATTATTATTATTTTGTTGAATCGCTCTTTACATCATTTGAGCGCGAGCCAAATCGATGGCTAATAGCGGGTATAGCTATCATATTGATTCCCGTGATATGTGAAAGGTAGCTTATCTATCGCCATTTTTGTCACGTGAATTTTAAATCACACCAAAGACAGTTTGACAATCACACTGCCATTGCCGGGAATCGAACCCGGGGCCTTCGGTGTGGCAGTCAAAGCACTTATCACTCGACCACGAAGATCGTTCATCAACTTTTACTTAAACGAATTTGAATCGTGCTTCTATGAATTCTGATCTTACGAATAACCCGCGCTACCAACTTTTATTCAAACGGCATTGAATCTTGCTACTATGCAAATCATTTGTTCACAGGACAAAATTAAATAAAAAATACGTTTTAATATATTGTAAAATTCTTGGAATTCGTATTTTTTATTTGTATTCGGTGATTTATTTCGTTGCGGAAAAAAGAACCACGAGGATATATTTGAGAGACTCGTTCCTCTTTTTCAACATAAACATTATTTGTTCATTTACCCCAAAGATTTAGGTGACCGAAAAATCAAGTTTGAAAGAAAAAAAAAGCATCTAGCTGCGTTATTTATGAACAAATAAAGTTTTATGGCCTGCGGAATTATTAAAAAGGTTTTAACTGCATTTTGCTTATCTTTTCCCACACTGGCAAATACACTTTTTGTTGCTTCTAATAGGATTCATTAATGGTTGGATACATTTTTATTAACACGCGTGAAATGGGATATTTAAAAAAATTAATTGGAAGTAAAAATGAATTAAGTAAAGTTGACGTTTAATTAAATAAAATATGATTAGCGATCAAAACAACACATACTAATTGCCAAAGTGTGACTACAAAGTTAATGTTAAAAATGAATCACGAGTATAATAAAGACGAATAAAGATTTTTAATATTTCGTTAACACAGTTTACTGTTATTGATAGTGGTTACGGAAGCTTCGCTGACGTCGATATATTGGATTGATTTGGCTAATGCAACGTCGACGAAACCGGTCATAAAATTAATAATTTCGTGTTTTATTTATAAAATTTAAATACATTTATCTATAATAACCCACTCAATTTGGATTCCAGTATTTAGTACAATAGGTTTCAGACGTTAATATTAAAACCGTGTCTTTTGAGTTATGTTTCAATATTGATAATTTCTTTGTTTTGATTTTGTTTCAATAGAATACACGTTTTTATTTTATTTTTTATAAGCTTGTTTTGTATTATTTTGTAAGTCTAATGATACATATTTAAATACTTAATGTGGACATATACATATTTTACTGCTGCTCATTTTAAAACTATGTCATTTTTGTTAAGAAATTAACTTTGATACTGATAATTAAATTATTTGACATTAGCATTAGTAGTTTTGACAGAATAATTATTTAATTATTTTCATGGAGACTCTTCATCTGAGATATGAAATTTTAATTTGTTTTCATGCATTACTTATTTTTGTTGATTTATTATAAACAATAATTAATCAGTTTAGTTTAACATTTTTTTGTTATTAAGTGAAGAATTTATACAAATGAGTTAATTTTTTACTTACCATTTGCAGGGCTGTGAGATACTTCTTCCACCATAAGAACTTCTGCATGGACGGTCCCAGGGCGCTCAGCAGATAATAGGAGTACATCACAATGTGGACGAATGTATTCAGGAAACCGAAGAATGAGCTGTGGCCACCTGGAATTATAGAGTTTAAATTATGTACCATTAAGTCGACTGCTTTGAAAAAAATGCAATTGTCACAATCCTACTTTTCTTAGATAAAATCAGTTTACAAGAAATAGTCAAATTTAAATTCAAGATTGGTTTATTATATCCTATTTAGATCTTGGCTTGCCAGTCATTTGGAGCTCCGGCTTAACTCAAGTGCAAAGGTTTTCGCAGTTATTCGTTTTTTGAAAAAGGCGGCAAATGCGTTATACCAATTAAAAAGCATCGTCAATTGACGGCCGTGAATGGAGAGTCGTTTCCGAAGTACCAAATAAAATGCAGAGATCATCCAGAGTGATCCGTTTTCTCAACCTTCACTAGGAAAAAAAAGGTCTCTTGGTTTTCCCCGTCGCGAATTTTAATAGGACCAGTTGCTTACTTCCCACGTCACTTAAATATATTTTTTTTATATATTCATGCACGACTTGTCATACATTTTTGTTAATTGACGATAAATTCCAATAGGTTTAGCGTAGTTTTCATTCTAAAACAATTAACTGCACAACTTGCAGCAGCGACAAGCGTGAGTTCCATTATAAACGGCGGCCAAGCCAAGATAGTTTCAGTGAAGTAGTTATATATAATGGTTCAAGCCTAAGAAAGTTTTGTTTTGTTTTTAAAAATTATGCTTTGTATATAAATAAAGTGTGTTGGTTTAATTTCGACAAAATTGTCAAGTGTGTCTTATTATTTACTGAATAAAAAAAAAGAAACAACAAAATATTTGTTCCACTAATGCAATTATTTTTGTTTGACTGTAAGACGAAGTATTTTAATTTAAAAACATATTTCGGACCGCAGACGTCGTCGTCCCGAAATCACAGATGTCCTTCTTCATCGTAAAAATTTCAACATTTTTTATGTAAAATTTTCTTCTATTTGTGTTCGTAATAAATACATCGTAAGCAGTGGCGGTACTCCCATAGAAGCCCAGAAGCCCGGCATGCGTATGAATCAAAACCTTTTCTGGCTTATAGTGGTTAAGCTCTTGTGGCTATTCCTTTCTCGTCTGATGGGAACATTGTTGGAAGGTAATTTGGTGGGTTGTTGGTTTATGCGGGGGCATAGTTACTTAGATTTGGGGGTTTTGATTCAAAATTTCTTACGCAATGGGCTTCTATGTGAGTACCGCCACTGATTGTAAGGATATACTTTTTAAAGCAAAAAATAACAACAACAAAAAATATACCGAGGAAGGACGTCTGTGGTACAAAGTATGTTGGTGAAAAGTGCAAAAAAATTATACATTTTTCTTCTACGAATACTTTTATTTGTGATAGCGAATATAGAAAACAAAATTTAATATTATGTATTTTTGTTAAATTATTTATAATAAAGCTGTTATAAATTGTTTATGTTTAATCAGCGAGAATTGTAATGTAAATGTGAATGGTCATATAAAATACGCGAATGAACGTGAACTTGGTGCGAGAGATTTACTCTTGACCGTGGCCACACCGAAACGATAAACTAGGTTACCTCGCATCACATGGCATAACACTTCGCCAACGTCTGCTGACAGACTGATTGGCGTATTTCATTCTTGTTGTAAAAAACTTGACGTTGTTGATATCGATAAAATCAGGATTCAGCAGCTCATTAGATTATTTAAGCGCAACTTCATTTTGTGGGAGAGTGACATACATATTAAAGTTTTAATTTAAAATCGATTCTATCTAAAAACAACTTACACAGTTAAAGTTTTTAAAAGAGTTTTAAAAAAACACGAATACTGGAACGAAATTGTTAAAATGATTTATATTTTAGGTTTACTATACCTTGCCTTATATGGGAAACCAGTGGGAAGAAGGATACCTGGAAAACCCCCAAAAAAGATGGAAAGATAGTTGGAAGTCCACATGAGGCGGTAAACTCTGCTGAAACAGGTCCTAGCGCCCTACGACCAGTATAAGAATAATAAGTTTCTTGGTCATTGTTTATTTATAAATAAACACAGGGAATGAATTAAACGGAATTTATTGCTTTTTGAATAATGATATACAACCCATATTAAATAATTAACTAACTAACTAACTAACCATCACGCCGTCTCCCCGAAAGGGTAGGCAGAAAGAATGGACTGTCACACTTTAACCGATGCGGCACTCCATCCTTCTCTTTCGCCCCGCGGGAGACGCGGTGTGATGGGTTGCGAACCTCATCGCCACCAATAGGCATCTCGATCGTAAAGCATCCACAAAATAAATAATATTTTTTTTTTATATATAAAATTAATATTTGTAAAACTAATCAAATTAATATAAATGAAAACTTATGTTTTTAGATATTTTATGGAATTACTTGTTTCACTTAGATAAGGTATTATGATATGTTATTTTAAATAATAAAAAAAAATATTTTTGATTATTTACAACAAACTTGTTATTTATTTTATATTTGATAATTCCTTAGCTAGACAAAACCTGTAATTCCAATAAAATATAACAAATTTCTAGAAAACAGAAATTTTTATTCATATTAATTAATAGATGATAAACATATATTTTTTGAAATATGAATAAAAACGTCATATTTTATTTCAGTTAATGTTTTATCAAAAGCCCTAAAAAGAAAAAACCAAACACGTTTGAAAAATTAGATAATTGACGATTCCATCAAAACTAAATATTCCGGTATTATTATATGATTTACAGCGATGTTCAAGAAATAATAAATAGGAATATATCATTACTTTCGTATGGAACACTTGATTTGTGGTGTGACATTATTGAATATAATAAAAATACACATGTAATATGTGTATATAAACCACTTTATTCGTTACAACCACCAACCGGTTTCGCTCTCGCCGGAGCTTCGTCATGGTTAGAGTATATTTTGTAACCCTGATGAAGCTCCGGCGGGAGCGAAACCGGTTGGTGAGAGTAAATAATAAAGTGGTTTATTTACAAATTTTACAAGTGTATTATTATCAGGAATATATTATCACTACGGCCGGCTATAATTTTGTTGGAGGATGGATGTTGATTGTCCAGAGGATGGAAGTATAGTCGGCAGAGTTGAGTGAAATAAAATTAATAGGAATCATTCAACTGTTTTTTTTAAAATTCGTATAATGAAAAAAAATGAGAAGAATAAACACTAAAAACAAATATAAACAAATATTAATAATGTACATAAATAAAAAATAAAATTACAGATTCCCCCCCCTTAATTGGTAACTTTACTTTTTAACCTAGCTGATGTTTATCTCAAATATCAACGTTGTTTTATTACAGTCACAAATTTCAATTAAAAAATATTAATTTTTTATGCCCAGAAGATGGCAGCAAGATGAAGAAACCGGTCGGCGTTAAACACAAGTGGAAGCACACTAAATATATTATATAATAATAAATAAATAATCACAATTTTTTTTTCGTTATTTTTTACAGTCGTTATTATAACTTTTTTGGTATGATTAAGAAAAGTCTTTGCATTAGTCGAGCTCTTTAGTCTATAGGCTAAGTAATAACGTCCCAACATTTGCCTTATAGCTGAGGAAACCACGGAAAACCTCAGCTGTAACATTTGAGGTACATCTATGGAGAAAACGTATATCTGTTTGTAAATTTTTATTGTTTCTTGAACAATCTCGTAAAACTCAATATTTGATAATGACTTAGACAGGCGAAACATGTCATTCACATAAAATATAATAAAGCTTCCGTAATAGAAAACAGACGTTTTCATTTGTATTGAAAAATATTTATTATGTCGAAATTTGGCATTTAAAAGAACGCTTAATTGGTTTTATATCTTTGAGGATAATTAAATAATTTGTTTAGTTGAAACGTTTATATTTATTGTAGGACCCACGTATAGTAATAATGCTGGCGGCCAACGTTATAAATATTATGACTTGATGCATATGTTCATTTGAAATAATACTTAATTTGGGTACGGTTATCACGTACAATTATTTTATTATATTGTATCAAGGTTATACAGGGACCTGCACATATTATTTACATTATTTTTACGTACAAAAAACTTTTTTTATCACAAAAATCAGTCTACGAGTATTTAAAATACGAACAAGTTGTGGATACAAAAAAAACAAAGTTTTAGGTTTGCATTAAAAAAAAAAGTAATTTCATAACTAACTAGCTAACCATCACGCCGTCTCCCCGGAGGGGTAGGCAGAAAGAATGGAACGCCACACTGTTCTGTCCTGACATACTTCTCTCGCTTCCTCTACATTCATACATCTTGTCATGCACACACGTCGATTTCTCCGACTCCTGACGTAACCGACATTTGATTGATTTGATCGTGCCACGTTTTCCTCGGCCTTCCTCTATTTCTAGCTCCGTTCACGCCGTTTACATATACCTTCTTTACCATTCTGTCTTCACTCATTCTTTCCATGTGTCCAAACCATCTTAATGACCCTTTCCTTATTTTGTTCATAACACTTTCATTCGCACCGCATTCACTTCTTATAAATACTTGCATTTGTCACTCTATCATATACAGATTTGCCACACATTCGTCTTAGAGATCTCATTTCTACTAGTAATTTCATAATTAAGTAATTTCATAATTATTGGTAAGTATTTTTGCAAAAGTGTTCAGTTTAAAACTTCAGATAAATACCATCGTTTTCATAATATATCGATTGTACTTTCACTAATATGAAAGACGTCCGTCGATCTTTGAAGCGAACATGTTTAGCAGTTTGATTGCTCTCTCCACCGGCATCACCAGAGGCAGGTTGGTGCCAAACGTCATTATAACGAGATAATGCAGGGCGATTGAAAAATAAATTTGTGATGATGAAATATAATTTGAACAAACGGAAAAAAATAATAAAAACCCAATGGTGTAAAAACCATTTACCTAAGATGTTAATAAAGAGGCTAATCAAGGAACGCAGAGGAAAACCTGGCGTGACTAATCATTTAAATATCGGTAGCCATGTTACGAGTGGGAAAAATAGACACGACATACGGTCATGACACGTTGTATATATGTTTACGAGAATTATTTCCGATGGCTACATGCGGTAACGCCGATCTCAATTGTTCTTTACTTCGTCATTCAGAATCATCCTGCCTTTGGTGATGCCAGTTGGAAGAGCAATAAGACATTCAGTATAATCGCCTCGGATTTGGCCATTTTTAGTGTCAATGAGGCAGTGTTCATAAACCTCACTGCCTCACTTACGCCGGCATATTTGAGATCATTCTGAGATCCTGTTTTTTATCACGTAAGTGTTCTCAGTAAAATTTCATGTTGTTATTGTTATTTTTGTTACACTGTTTTGTGTCCAAATGAGTCGCCTAAATGTTGTTCGTTTGTTGTCTCATTTGAGTAAAATAAAAATAAATAAATAAATGTTGGTCTGCCAGCATATTTTTAAGCAATGAATGAACACTCGTGTGAGTTATATGCAATAACTTAAAAACTAATTTAGTAACCATAGACAAGAGTTCAAGAAGTTTAAATGTCATTTGTAAAATGTATTGTTGTCGTTGACATGCATATAAAGTAGTCAATAGTAATTTCTTTCCATTATATATTCACGAACGCATCGTTTACATACGTACTATTGTAGTATATGTACGAATGTGCAAGGGTTATATGGGATTTACCTTGTCTCTGTGATACAATAGATTTATTCATGTTTCAATTCGATCATTTGTTTGAGGGAATCAAATCGTACCAATTTAATAATAAATATATGTGAATATAAATGATGTTTAATTTTACTAGTTCATTTACATCTTGAAAAGAGACCAGGAAAAATATGGGCAGAGCGCGTGGTAGTGCACCGGGAGAAACTGGAAAGACCTGGATAATGGAGAGGGATAGGGTTTTAAAACTACAGATAAAAAGATTCGGAGTTTCTCCCAAAAATTTATCCCAGTCGAGATATTTTCAACGGCTTAATCATCACAAAAGCAAGACACAAATATTAGCCGATTTAATATGCACCAAATCAACTTTCTCTGCATCTTCTTCTCAACTTTGATCTCTCCACTACTTGATATATGCCCTTTCCACACGTTCCTATTCCCACCTGTCGCTCGCTTTTCTTACCCAATGTTAACTAGCTATTGAGGCTACATCGTCGGCCCATTTCTTCTTCGCCCTTCCAAAACCTCTTTTGTTTTCACCAGAAACAATTCACGATTAAAATGATTATTTTTTGATAAACTTAATGACCGAACACTCTGGAATTCCATAATTAATGTTAACGCTGCTTTGTTCACTTATAAGGAGTGCCTGGTTATTCGAGTATTATTGTATATGTTTACATTTTTTTTAAAAGGCTTTAATACTACGAAATTCTATAATGCCTGAGATTCTATAATGCTTAATTAAATGAATTAAAAGACAGTTTTTGCCATTCCACACTAAGTTTTTTTCTCATTTTTAATCTAGTGTAAGTATGCGATATTATCTATGCTATGTTCACATGCAACATGTTTAATTGGTATAGTTTTATTGTTATAAAAATTGCTTTGAAAATAAGTAATAACTCTACAAACCTGGTGTGAACTTGACGCCGAACCATACTGACATCGGCATCACGCCATGATGAATGACGTGCAGCGTGGAAACTTGATCATTTTTCTTACGAAGCACAAAGAACAGCTGGAAAATTAATGCACATTATTTATAACATCTCACAAACTAAGATCGACTCATAAATAATGTAATATAATAATAATAATAATAAGGCTAAATTGTATTGCGCCGTTTTCTTGTGTTCAGATGGTCAAGAAGTGGGTCCTTAGGGACGATATTAATAATAGACTTACATTAAATTGTAATATAATAATAATAGTAAGATTAAATTGTGTAACGCCGTTTTTGTGTATTCAGGTGGTCAATAGGTGGTTCTTAATGGCCGATATTATTAATGACATAAAATTAAAATGTAATGTAATAATAATAATAAGGCTAAATTGTATATGGCCATTTTCGTGTGTTCGGGTGGTCAAGACGTGATTCTTCATGGACGATATTAATAATAAACTGAAATGAAAATCTTAAATAATAATAATGCTAAATTTTATAGCGCCGTTTTCATGTGTGTTTTAGGTGGTCAATTAGAAGTTCCTTATAGACGATATTAATAATAAACATAAATAAAAATTAAAGATATATATTTTTGATTGGATAATTATTTTAAATTAAAACACTCCATTTGGATTCATACAATGCTTTTCTAGAGTAATTATCATTAGTTGCTATTAACTTTGAAAATGTCAAACGGTTTGAATGCGTAAAACTGCTAAGATAAGGGAACGTTGAAATTTTTTGTCCTGCATGTGAATATGGGTGGTGACTAGAAAAAGTTTCAGAATCTAATCTCTAGATTATGTTGGGTATGCTCATTGCTTGTTCTGAATCACGGTATAATTGGCTTATAATATTAATAATTGTTATAATTGTGTATCCCATGACCTTTCACATTTTTTAAATATGATTTATGTTGCTTTCATTTCAACGTTCAAATTTTTCGTTAATTTTAATTGTGATATCTTTTTTTAAATAACTATTTGTTTATCATTAAATCTTAACCGATAGCCCGGGGGGGTTATCTCACATGAATCATCTTTCTGGAAATTCTGCCAATTGATTTATGTATTATATTAAGCATTTTTTCCACATAGAATATTCGAAACTCAAGCCACTCTCTTAATAATAAATTGAAAACAAAATTTATCAGCCATTAGGATTGGCAAATAAAATGAATTTTACAGAATAGATTTTTTTTTGTAAATATAAAGTATTTTAATAAACAGTTGTCAATAATTGATTGCTATTGATCGGTATTATAGATACTTTTTTTTATATAATATGATATTTTCTTTTTATATAATCATTGTTTAGCTTTGAAGGTCAAATTTGTTTTTAGCCAAACAATTAACTATGAGCATCGTTGGTATTGGTACATGGTATGTTTCGAAATTATTAATATTAATTAGCATTATATTTAAATAACGACAAAAAAATTGTGTTTTATGAACAATGATGTAAATCTCCACATACAATCAATAGGGATGAAAATACATTTTCTAGTAGCTATATTATATTTGACTGGAATGAGATGTTTTGCTTTACTAAGGCGAAAAGATAATTAAAAAATATTGAAATAAACATATTTTTGCATTTTGTGTATCGATTGTCAAATTAAAATATTTGCATATGTACGAGTATATTTATAGAAACTTAAAGAGTTAGTAAATGGATTATTTTAGTAATTATATATTATATAATATTATATAATATATTAAAAATAATTTAATTTAAGTCCAATTTTACCCGACTTAATGTATACCCATTTAATAAAAATTTCCTTAAATGTTTTGAATTGAATTGAATAATATTTTATAATGCCCGAGCAAGGTGAAATACACCACTCCCATAAAATATAATAAAACTTAGAGAAAACAAAAGTTTTCATTTTAATAGATTAAACTTATATTAAGCAAAACTTAATAGAGGAAAGTATAATAATAAAATATTTGTTAGACAATTATGTGGATATAGAGAATAAAAAAATCGAGTCATTTAATAAGTATTTACCGTGTCGAAAAATTCCGTGAATTTTGATATGTAGTACCACCAACACCCTCTAGCCATCTGAAAAAAGGTGCTATTAAAATATAGGAACATTTTTACCTGTGAATGAAGAATACAAGAATAACTTATTTGAACATATTTATAAGCATTAATTTACCCCGAAAGAACTTGTATCGTATACTCGTATATATAGAAAGTATAAATATTATAAATGAAAATTAATTTTGTGAAAAAGAATCTTCTATATGTTTTAAACTTTGTGGTAACATATTCAATAAGCACAAATAACTTAGTTAACACCACTTTATTATGAGTATATTTATTTGTCTACATGTTTCGAAAGCAATGCTTTCATCTTCAGGAACAACAGTATACTCACACTTATAAAATAAAGCATCACAGTATACGAGTACTGTTAATAATAATAATAATAATAATAATATGCTAACTTTTAAAGCGCCGTTTTTGTGATGTAATCACCTCTAGGGCGCATTAAGACGTGTTTTAAATCTTAAAAATCTAAATGTGACCGCTTAAAAAACGATCGGTTTGAAAGTAGTGTTGTTCCTGAAGATGAAAGCATTGCTTTCGAAACATGTAGACAAATAAATATACTCATAATAAAGTGGTGTTAACTAAGTTATTTGTGCTTATTTATACTTATTGAAAATTAATGTAACAGACGTATTTTTTAAATTCACTCCTTTGACAATATTTTGTAAAATGTAGCTTATATGATTAGCAATCCTTGGTATAATAAAATGTATGCGCGCGTACAGGAATCGAGGAGTGAACAAATTAATTACAAAATATTTGTTGATTGAAATTTATTGAATGTAAATAATTAAAAAAATAAATGATTATTTGTAATCATTATTCAGTTTCATTCCATTAAAAACATAAAACAATTATTAATTACATCATATATCTGCAATTCAATTAATATGAATGGAAATTGAAATTTCTATTTTGTGCAAACAAAAAGTCATTGTTTAAACTGTCAACAAACTAACACATTCATAATGTTATACGTGTGTGTTTATTGTAAGTTGAATCAATAATCAATGAATCGATGAATGAAATTTGTAATGTCTCACCCTCATTGCCATTGGGTCGTCGGAGTAATCAACTGGTTGACATCTGTAACTATAATTACGCATCCATCCGGATACACACGCCTGAAACAAAATATATACTATATTATGTTATCAATAAACACGCAAGTGATCTGACAGCTTTTCTCTCGGATATGCTAGGATAACTACATTCTACTGAGCAGGAAGGGTTATCAGCGACACATTTATTTAAGGTGATGTTCTGGAACAAAAAGTCTATTTCTTTTTCGGAAACGCAGATATCAAGTGAGGGCATCAGCCCTACAAGGGCCACCTTGATCGTTACAAAGGTGCCAAGAATAAAAAAAGTTAAAAATAATTATCCCAATCCAAATCCCAATCCCAATCCCAAATCGGGGTAAATATATTTAACACAGATTTGGGATAAGGAAACATTTTGCAAGGGCGTAATTGAGTGTGAATTGATCGTGATTAAATAATATAGTGTAGATCAGTGATTCCCAAAGTGGTCTATATAGACCCCCAGTGGTCCACGACAACTTGCAAGGGGTCTACGACAGTCGCAAAAAATATGGGGGTTCACGAGATGGTTCAAGTTTATTTGAACCATCTCGTTTAGTTTATTAAAGCCGAAAATTGCGGTTTTTTGGTCTATATAGACCCCAAGTGGTCCACGAGAACTTGCAAATCGTTGGCGATTTATATTTTATTCAACATTAAGGAGACTCATTTGGACATAAGTCCAAATGAGTCTCCTTAATATTGTATGATAGTTATATTTCATTTGTGTAAAAAAATGATGTAAATAAACATTGGTTTTATTTACAAAAAAAATATGATTTATAAGATTCACGATGAGTAGGTTTTTTTATACGAGTAAATAAAAAAACAAATGCGTTTTGGAGGTCTACGATGTTTACAATCGATCAAGTATTAGCTTTTTTGTTGTTGGTTTTTATGTATTTAAATATATAAGTTTATATTAAATGTTTTAATTTTGAAACGCTGTTTAACGCTATTTTTTTCTTCTGAGATTGTGATGACAGCTGTTTCTCTGACCTATGTGTGCATCAACATCTGATATAAACAACATCAACAGTTGCTTGTAGCGCCTGATGATGCCAACATAGATTGGCGAAACAGCTGTCGCGTCAAACTGATAGCAATAAACTGTGATACGAATATTAATAAGAGTGTTTCATAATTAAAACATACGAGTATAATAATGTTTCAGTATGATAGTGTTTCGGTCAAAACAATGAATTATCTAAATATAAATACTAACTAGTACATTTAAAATCGATGTAACTTTCACAAGATTGAGAACTCTCTGGAAAATGTGTGAAGTATTATAAATAAAAATATTGTATTGTACTCATTTTTATTTTGTAAGAAGGCAAATACGAGTAAGTATGTCATATGTTTTGAATCATTAATAAAAATTATATTTATTTTATGAAATTCAATTAAAAATGTAAGCATTTTATATTTATTTAATCTATATTTGAATAATTTTTGAATAACGTTGTATTTTAACAACGTTTCTTGCACATTTCGCATTTTCAAACACGTTTTTCTCATTTCAGTTTTACGACCTTCGTGGCCAAATGGTAAATGCATTGACTGTCACCCCGAAGGTTCCGGGCTCGATTCCCGGCGAGGGCAGTATGATTATCACACTGTCTTTGGTCTGGTGTAGAATTCACGTGGCAATTAAATGGCGATAGATTAGCTACCTGTCACATGTCACGAGAATCACTATGATAGCTATAATACCCTTTACATCGATTTGGCTCATGCTGTCATGATGTAAAGAGCGATTCAACAAAATAATAATAATAATAATAATTATAAAAGTGTAAATTAATTAAATTTATGGTTAATTTATACATTCGAAAACAAGTTTGTAAATAATAAAAAAGATCTGTGGTGAAAAAATTTTTTTTTCAGTAGTAATTCAAACGTTACACATAAGCTAGAATTTAAAATAACACAATACATTTATATTTTAATGATTGTTTTAAAAAATAAGTACAAAATTAAAAATAGACTTATTACAAAATTAAAATAGATCTTCAATAAAAATGTCGATATTTATTTTATTCATAATGTAATTTTTAATAATTAACATAAATCACATAAACAATACATACAACAGTTGAAAACATGTAGTTCTTGTTAGAACTTATTGTAAGTCATATATGGAGTTTCTACAAATAATATTTAAATACGTATATTGAAGTAATGCAAGAATATTGAAATTTTACTATCATGTATTTTTATGAACCAAAAGTTTTTAGTTTTTAAACTTATTTGAGTTCATTTATTACTATATAAATTGAAAATTCTTAAACAAAGCCACTAATGACATGTTCCAAAGACTTCCTAATACAAATACGAGAAACTGCTTGTTGATATTGAATGTTTCTAAGTTAAACCTAGTGATATTTGGGAGTGATTTACTGCAACCAGTTTGTGCACTGTGCAGTGTACGCTAATATATATTTTTTGACTGATGTATTATAAATTATGGGTTATTGAAAAAAGTGTTGATTAAAGTTTTTAACTAACATGCAGCAGACTGTTGTGATTTATGCTAAAGGAAATTAAACAATATAATAATATTTTTTTCTTTGATAGTAGAGTAAATAAACATGTGAATATTGTTGCATTAAAAATCTGCACATGTTGGATAACATATTTGGTCCTTGATTGACGTTACACACACAATTATGTGTATGTTTATTTTTCTTGATATAAATGAAAAAAGTGTTTTAATTAATACAAAAGTCTTGTTTTGGGTGTCCACAGTGTTAATGTTTAAACATGTTTTTAAAAAAACAAACGACATTAAGGCTTCTCGTTAGGAATGTAATCATGATGTATTACAGAAAAAATATAAAAATAAGTAATACTTGAAGACAAATTAGATAGTCAAATTTAAAAATCTTATTTTTTTATTGTAAAAAAATGTAAAAAATGCATAAATAATGGCCAAACATTGCATATAGATTTTAAAAATACGATTAAAATTTTACTTATTAATTGCATAATTAATTTTTAATAAAATATTATAATATACCTACGAATGAAGATGTGTGTTTTCTAGAAGTTTTATTATATTTTATGTGAATGACGTTATTAGGTAGACATCACCTATTTAAACATTGCATTCATAAATATAAATATGTCCAGGTAATACTTTCCTGTATTCTAGGGTTTATCCCTCAACTATTTTTATCAATGTATTGGGCCACGTAAATTTCCCTGATTACCGTATTCTGCTCGTTTAACCGTGTTTATAAACAGCAGCGCGTTTGATTTTCGCTACACTTGATAATGTCTTAGAGAGGCGAAACATGTCATTCACATAAAATATAATAATACTTCTAGAAAACAGACGTTTTCATTCATATTAACAATAAATAGTAAAATACATATTAAAATATCTCATCAATCCATCGAGTTCGTGACGAGTTTGAGTCTGCCAGATAGTATGGTGACTATTTTTGAAATGTAATTAATATTTGCTCTTCAGTATTAGTATTACGCAGAGATCAATCAACCAATTTAGCGTGCATGTATTGAGTTAATATAAAAAAGTAGTTTTTTTTACTCACTTCGTAGAAGAGCCAGCTGCTAAAAATGACTTGAAATAGGTTATAAGCAATTAAAACTTTTCTTAATTGGAATGGTTTTCTGTTCTCCATTATTTTGGGGCCTAAAACCTGAAATAAAAATTGATTTAAAACAAACATGTTTCTGGATATTCAATCATACAAAAATCACATAAATTCAAATTTATCAAGGAAAAAAATGCTTATTGTTTCTTGAATATGATTTTAAATTTATGGGAGTGATAAGTTTTGTTGGGCTTGGGTGGTCAAATTATTGATTTATTGGATCAAATAATAAAACATTTGATAATGACCAGCTAAGTAAAACGTTTCACTCCCATAAACTAAAATATAATAATTAATATGAATAAAAACGTCTTTATTCGTTTTTAGAAATTTCATGTTTTGCCTTTGCGTAGGCATTATTAAATGTCAATTAAACGAAATTTAACAATGCCTTTGCAAAGCCAAATATGTGATTCCTCTAAAATATATAAAAACTTCTACAAAACAGACGTTTCCATTCGTATTACTTATATAATATGGAGTTTTATATCAAGAAACAATAAAATGATATAGTAGAATTTATCTTATAGAAAACTGACCTTCCATTAATTAGTTATTAGGTCCTTACATATGAAATTGGCGTTTTGCCGTACTGGCAACTTTGATCTCAAATATCTTCTCTTTGGTTAGGAATTAAAAATTTAAATTTATACAGCTATTTACTCAAGTATTTGTGTTTCGAAAATTATAATTCATTTGTTTTTTCCTCAATTGTTTTTTTTCTTTGCGTCACTCAGTTTACAAAATGGAAAACTTGAAATATCGCGTTATTTACGAGTACGAGTTCCACCGTGGTACCAGTGCTGCAAAAACGGCTCGAAGGATTAATGATGTGTATGGCGACGGTGCCGCAAAAGAAAACACAGTGCGTTTTTGGTTCCATCGTTTTCGTTCTGGAAATTTCGACCTGCAGAACAAGCCCCGTGGACGGCCGGAGACCAAAGTTGATAATGAAGAATTGAAGGCTATTGTGGAAGCGAATCCATCGCAAACCACGTCCGAGTTAGCTGCAGGCTGCGGTGTTAGTGATAAAACTGTTTTAATCCACTTGAAGCAAATTGGGAAGGTGAAAAAGCTTGAAAAGGTGGGTACCTCACGAATTGAGTGAAGCAAATCAACAAACGCGCGTTGACTGCTGCGTTGCATTACTCAACCGGCACAATAATGAAGGGATTTTGAATCGAATCATTACCTGTGATGAAAAGTGGATCCTGTATGATAATCGGAAGCGCTCATCGCAATGGCTGAAGCCTGCCGAACCAGCCAAACCATGCCCCAAGCGAAAATTGACTCCAAAAAAGTTACTTGTGAACGTTTGGTGGACTAGTGCTGGTGTCGTTCACTACAGCTTTCTTAAATTTGGCCAGACGATTACGGCAGATGTCTATTGTTGGCAACTGCAAACCATGATGGAAAAGCTAGCTGCTAAAAAACCGAGGCTGGTTAATCGCTCTAGGCCACTGCTGCTTCATGATAACGCTAGACCACACACTGCACAACAGAGGGCTACAAAATTAGAAGAGCTTCAATTGGAATGTCTAAGACATCCACCGTACTCTACGGACCTTGCCCCAACAGATTACAATTTTTTTCGAAATTTGGATAACTTCTTGCAAGGGAAAAAATTCAACTCCGATGGGGCAGTCAAAACCGACTTCAAAGATTTTATTGATTCCCGTGCGAATGGTTTTTTTAGTAAAGGGATCGATGAACTTCCTATGAGATGGCAAAAGTGCGTAGATAGCAATGGTACATACTTTGATTAAATAAATATATTATATTTAAAAAAAATCAACTTTATGTTCCTCCCATACAAAACGCCAATTTCATATGTAAGGACCTAATATTAATTAAATTTGGGTTTAGTGATTTGAGCACAGGAAATTGAATGCAAAATCAAGAAGAAAATATTTGAAGCCTAATGGAGAAGGAAAAGCCAGATGACGTCAGAACTCTATATGACCTACGAAAATAGTTATGGTCAAACTTTTACCGACATCCATTTACCTTAAATCGGGTATTTTGCCAGATTAGTCATCAAATGGGTCATCAATTAGACAGCAATTATAGAAGAATTTAATTTCCTTAAGGATTTAATCCCATGAAAGAACCAGAGCCGGAGCCAAAAGAGAGCTGTTGTCGAGTGTGAATGTTATAATAGAAAAATTTCATATTTGGGTCATAGAGGAACGCCGGGGAGTTAGGAAAAGCCAGTTGTCCTGGCGGCAGAAAATAAAGGATTTGACAGGAACGAGCAGAGTTGAGAACCTGTTCCAAGTAGCGTAGGATAAAGGTACTTTTGCTGCAGTGATTGCCAACGTTTGGGAAACCTGACACGTAGCCAAATACAGAAGAAAAAGATAAAGAAGAAGACGAAGAAGAAGAAGAATAAGAAGAAGAAAAAGAAGAAGAAGAAGAAAAAGAAGAAGAGGAAGAAGAAGAAGAAAATAAGAAGAAGAAGACGAAGAAGAATACGAAGAAGAAGAAGAAGAGGAAGAAGAAGAAGGAGAAGAAGGAGAGAAGAAGAAGAAGAAGAAGAAGATAAAGAAGAAAAAGAAAAAGAAGAAGACGAAGATGAAGAAGAAGGAAAAGATGAAAAAGAAGACGAAGAAGAAGAAGAAGAATAAAAGTACTTACCTTTGAAAAATATGCGTAGAATAAACATATGGATAGAGTTGGCAGGGGAGAAGACATCATGAACCACTTGTTGACTCGCGGATCGCTCAGGTTGTCCATCAGGTGGTGGTACCCCTCCATTGCTCTACTCACTAATAGAGACATATTCGTATTCTATAGTCTCTGTATTTGCGTCACTCCTAGTCTTCGTTTCCCTCACCATCAACTCTCCAGTAGTTTGGCTGACCTTTTGTACTAGCCTGTAAATAATACACATTATATAAATACTAGAGTATTAAGTATTGATAATAAAAAGCAAAAAAGCATATGCAAATGACTTGAACGGATTGTATTGATGGTTGAGGTATTAGTTTTGTAAAACTCCATTATTAATTTATAAAAGTAAACACGATTGTTTAGTGGTTTTACTTGGATTTAATTTATATAAATTAAATCCAAGTAAAACCACTAAACAATCGTCTTTACTATTATAAAAGATAGTCCATTGTTTTGGCCGAAACACTATGATACCTTAACATTTTAAACTGTTTAATCTAATAACTTTGTATTTTGTATCACAATTGTATTTTATTTTACGCGACAGCTGTTTCATCAACCTATGTTGACATCATCAGGTGTTACAATAATAATGTTGTAGCACCTGATGATGTCAATATAGGTTGATGAAACAGCTGTCGCGTAAAATAAACTACAATTGTGATACAAAACACAAAGTTATTTAATTTAACAGTTTATTATAAAAAACTTAAACGGAACTAGAAATAGAAAAAGACCGAAGAAAATGTGGCACGATCAAATCAATCAAATATTAAATGTCGGTCACGTGAGGAGTCGGAAAAAATCGACGTGCGTGCATGACACATTGTATGAATGTTGAGGAAACGAGAGAAATTGTGTTGTTAATTTAGAAGGAGCAATTTAAAAACTGTATTATTCACTTTATTTAATAAATATTTTTACCAAGTAAAAATATTTTACACTATTATTTTCGGAGGTGACCTGCGCCATCCTCAGGTGTTAATATAACTAAATCAAAACTAAAGAAAGAGTTATGAAGTAAACATATAATGAGTAATCCTTAAAATATCAAATTACACTGTATGCACAAATAGTGTTTTAAAGGATCTTTTCCTTAATAATTTATGTTAGAACATTGTCTTTTGATGACTCAGAATTGTTAGATTAATTGGATGAAACTAACTAACTAACTAACTAACTAACCATCACGCCGTCTCCCCGAAGGGGTAGGCAGAAAGAATGGACTGCCACACTTTTTTTCTGACATATTTCTCTCGCTTCCTCAACATTCATACATCGTGTCATGCACACGCGTCAATTTCTCTGACTCCTCACATGGCCGACATTTAATATTTGATTTATTTGATCGAGCCACGTTTTCCTCGGTCTTATTTTTAAATAAAATACTACGAGTGTACTTAATACACATAAAATATAGTGCGTCAGAAATAAACTAACTGACTAACTAACTAACAGTAGGCAGAAAGAATGGACTGTCACACTTCAACCGATGCGGCACTCCATCCTTCTCTTTTCGCCCCGCGGGAGACACGGTGTGATGGGTTGCGAACCTCATCGCCACCAATAGGCATCTTCCACCCACACTTCGATCGTCCAACATCCACAAAAATAAATATATCAGTTTATTCAAGTATTAGTTTAACCCTTTGCATTCCTTAATTATTATTAGTTTGCAAACCACTAACCGCTTTATTAATATGCAAAAAATACATAAATATAGTGTCTCAATAAAAATATGTATTTGAATTGTGAGAGTGAGTATAATTAAAAACTGTGTTTTTCAAGGTCTCTCAAAAGAAAGTCTATGTTTAATTTAAGAATTATATGGAGTTGTTAAACGACTTCTTGGTGCCTGAATTGCAAAACATTCTTGACTATAAGGAGAGAATATGGTTTCGACAGGACGGAGTAACGTCACACACGTCCAATACGTCTCTGTCATGATTTCGTAAAAATTTCCTTGGCAAATTGATCACTATGAGAAGTGACATAAATTGCCCTACACGCAGTCCTGATTTAACCCCCATGGACTTTTTCCTGTGGGGTTATCTCAAATCTAAAGTTTACGCCAATAAACCGAATTTTTTGGAGTATTTGAAAGAAAATATTCGTCACGAAATGCCAGCCATCACGGAGTCTACCTGCTGAGCCGTCCTAAGAAATTTTACTGTTCGACTAAATGAGAGCCGCGAACGCGAGGGTTTACATTTAGACGATATTATTCTTAAGAAATAAATTCCCAAAGTGTCTACCTACTTTAACAATTAATAAACATCTTAGCGATAAACGCCTTACTTTTTTTTAATCGATCTACTAAATTTAAGAACTGAGTCTAGCTCGATATATGAGTTGGCGTAAGAAATACAGGTACCTACTATGTCAAGCCACGCTCGAAACTGGAGTGGTAAGATTTCAAGTACCTAATTAATATATCTACGTATATAATTTATGCATATATAGAGAGGGCCATGAATATGGATATGGTAGGAAAAATTATTTTACGGTAAAACATATAAAGTCAAATCAATTTACATAATTATAATAATAAACTAACGTGTTAAATTATTTAAAATAGCAACACTTGTTTTTTAAAAAAATACTTGTATTAATGACGCATATATTAATAATATGCGTAGCAAGGGATATGTCCTTCGTGTGTGGCCAGTCTAAATGTTAACTTATTGTCTCATTGTCTCATATAGTACTAAGATTTGGTGTAAAGATACTCGTAGAAGTGTTACCAGTACATTTTAATTGGTATTACTGTCGCTTTTTTTTCTACGTACTTACTTAAAATATTTTATTAATATATTAAAAGAATCTTGCTTAATACATATATTTAAAATTACATTATTTCCACTATAATTTATGGCTTTATTTTCTTACCCATTAACCGGTATAGGTGATTAGTAAAATGAGATAATATGTGGATTTCAATCTGAGTATTATCATTTATAGCATTTTAAGCAGGTGTGTAATGCGATACATAAGTGATAACTAATTGTGTTATTAAATTTTGAACGTTTACCATTAGTAGGAATAAAAACAAATAATTTAAATGTCTGTGTCCGCGTAACCAAATAAAGAATCCAATAAACTGGTTTATAATCAATTTTGACAAGTAGTTTCCAACCCGTTTTACATGGTTATAAGCATAAATTAATTAACCCCATTGTCACAAATGAAAACTCCCGACTACCCCAGAGTTGGTAGAAAAGAAATGTCTTTGGTCTGGAATAGTTACATTAGGAAGATAACTGGCTATAAAAATCTGGAGAAAAAAAAATCCGAAAAAAGAAAAAAAAGAAAAAGAAAAGAGAAAATAAAAAATCCGTTATGTAAAGTGGCCTTCTTCCAATTGATAGTCATCGGCTAGAGATGTTTAACGCATTGTATCCCGGAGCTATGTAAACACGTGATTGTATAACCGAGCATTGTAACGTGGTCTCGAATTTTCAGGTGGTTCACCAGGCGTCTAAAAATCTTCTTTAAATATAACTTTTTCCTATAATAGTTTTATGAACAGCAACTACTCGAACCATTCCAAAGCCAGGTATTTAACCTTTTCTGATAAAAACTAAAAGCGGTTCTTTCTTTAGTTTTAAATAATATTTTTTTTGCCTTTGGAAACCACATTTTGCAGTCACCGGGTCCACTCCGAGTGCGAAACTTGCAGAATCCACCAAGCAGGTTGTCAGGGGCTATTTCCAAGCATATTTTAAAAGCTTTTCCTCAGACAGAAAAGAAGAAAGACCCTGTCGAACCTGCAAGCTGTGTTAAAAGCACAAAAAAGAGTGAGACCAGGTACATGTGCAAACGTTGCAATGTGACTCTTCATGAAGGCCAATGTTAGCAAAACTACCATACAAAAATGATATATTAAAGTGTTTAAATTAAATACGAGAATTTCGAATTGATTTAATACCGTATTTTCATATATATAACACTTTTAAGAAACCCTTCACAAAATATGAAATTCTACAAATATTATGTGTATTCGACCGGGGCTCATAGTGTTAATATGTTTGTTTTCCAAAAATTTATAATATCTTATGGGAATGGCACGTTTCGCCTAGCTAAAGCATTATCAAATGTCGATTATAATTCAAATGCCCCAGTAAGGCAAAATATGTGATTTAATAAAATACAATGAAACTTCTAGAAAACGGACATTTCGAATCATATTTATTTTACAACATTTTGAATGTATACATAACTTGTAGACGAATACTGGATTTTACCCATTTATTTTATATGGAGTTTTAGATCATTGTTCAAAAAAATAAAAATGACGCCTAGATGATTTGGCAAGTTCTTGTTTTCTGACAACTTGCTGAAGGATTGAACCACCATTCAAATGTTGAGGTGATAGTTCCCAGACAGTTAATTGGCCATAAAACTATTATTGGCATGTAAGAGTTAAAAAAAAAACGTGAAAAAAATATTCAAAATTGCACAACCGCGACATGGTAATAAATTTTTACAATCTGATATGAGACAACAACAACATTCTCAGACTTATCACGATGCTTAACAAGTTACAGTATTTCCTGGATTTTTTTTTTGTTTTTCACTTTATTCATTACTTCAATACGCAAATAAAAAGACCAAAGACAAGGTAACAAATGTCATTTTTTTTACTATAAAATGTTATCGAAAAGCAAATGAAAGCGGAAAAATGTTCTCATAGAGTATTAATAAAAAAACATTTTAAAAATAAGACCTTAAATGAAAAGAGTTAATCTTGGAAAAACTAACAAAATAACTAACATGTATTATGGAATCTTGGGAAAATCCGTGTAGCTCGTCTTTCTGGACCGACGTTCGGAGATCGTTGCAGTCTCCATCTTCAAAGTGGTTACATCTATATTATCACATAACCATCGTGAAGATGGAGACTGCAACGATCTTCGAAACGTCGGTCCAGAAAGCCGAGCTACACGGATTTTCTTAAGATCCCGTAATACATATTGCAACCAACTGTGAAAATCTACGCAATTATTTAAATAACTAAACATCACGCTGTTTCTCCGGAGGGGTAGGTAGAGCAGATGGACCGCCACACATTCGTACATCATAAAATGCATGCTTGTCGATTTTTCCGACTTCGAATGTGGCTGCCTTTCAGTATTTGATTAATTTGGTCATGCTTTGCTTTCCGTGATCTTCCACGGCTTCTCTTTCCATTCATACTGCTTGTATACAGTATTTTAACCATTCTTATCTCATCCATTCGTTCCAAATGTCCAAACCATCGCAGGGATTCTTCTTTAATTTTACTTATGATGCAATCATTAGCTTTACATTTCTTCCTTATTTCGTCGTTTGGTATTCTATCATATATCGTTTTCCCACACATTTTTCTAAGTGATCTCACTGATCGATCTTTTGGATAAACTAATACTAGTAATATAATTACAATTGTGTTACACAATAAAATATACGAAATTACTAATTTTTATTGATTTGATATTGCTTTAGCAAGGAGAAGCAAGCCATTTTCATATAACATAAAATAATAAAACGTAGTCTTTCATTCATCTATTTATTTTAGGACACAACTAACATTGAATTATTGAATTTACAATATAAAATGAAAACATGTGAAGAATAAAATAACACTGTATTTACGTTGCATTATCTGAAATACATTATGGAAATTTTGGGTGCAGTAAAATTTATTGAGTCATTTTGGATGTTTATCACCATGCAATAATTACTTTTAATACTATTGTTATTTATTAATTATAAAACCTGAATTAATAAATTCACGGATGTATTTGAACATAAATACTGTGATAAAGGAATAGCGTTTTTGTAAGTGTTGTCTATTTACCATAGGTAAAAAACATACTAAGATTGAATAATTGCGCAGATTTTCACGGTTGGCAGCAATATGTTTTGTGTGATTTTTGGGAAAACTCATCCCATATTTATTACCATCACCACATTACCCTGAAGACGGAGACTGCAACGATCTCTGAAACGTCGGTCGAGAAGGAGAAATCACATGTTGTTAAGTTGGTTGGTTTAAAAGTTTACTGCGCGAGAGAGGAGAGAATTAAACCGTTTAAAATATAAACGCGTCATATGTTAAGCCCCTTTTTCAATAAAAAAAATAATCATGTCATAAAATAATTTATTTATTTAATTGAAATTTCTTGGTATAAGTTCATTTTAAATAATGAAAACAAATAAATTTTGATTCAAAATTTCTTTATTATTATATATTTAGTGTGCTTCCACTTGTGTTTATCGTCGACCGGTTTCAGCACATGAAGATGGCAGCATGCTGCTGAAATCGGTCAACGATAAAGACAAGTGGAAGCACAGTAAATATGCAATAATAAAGAAATTTTGTACCAAAATTTATTCGTTTTCATTATTTAATCTATCATGGTAGTCTGAATTTTATTATTAAGAGAATTTATTAGCAACGTTAATAAAAATATAAACATTGCCAATAAATCAACTGCATTGTACACTGGTGATTTATTGAGTTATTCAACTCTTACTTTTAAAAAAGATGATCGAATAATTTGATTGAAATCTCTTGATGGAAATTCATTAAAAAAAAAAAATGATGTTTTTTGAACGGCTTCTACTTCTGCCATTATTTCGATAGAGACCGGTTTTGCTCACTGGCATCGACAGACTGGTGACACTGTTATAAACTGATTCCTTTATATACATACAGATCAGGGGTGGTAAACATGATTCTATACAAAAATAATCTAAAAATTATTATGTATAATTTATTGAATTTAAATACTGGTAAATAAAATAATAATACACTTGTAGTAATTAGTATTAACACCACTTTATTTGGTAACACCAACCCTGTTTCGTTCCCGCCGGAGCTTCGTCAGGGTGAGAGAATAAGTTAATTATCTCACCCTGACGAAGTTCCGGCGCTAGCGAAACCGGTTGGTGTTACCAAATAAAGTGGTGTTAATACACATTTACGTACTACAAGTGTATTATTATTTTATTTAATAATGTCACACCACAAATGTAGTGCTTCATACGAAAGTTTAAATACTGATATTAAAGTTATTTAAGAGCATTCTGATAAATTGATTATAGCGAACCTGGCTAAAGTGGTCACTGTCGAAATAAAGACAAAAATAGAAGTTGTTAAAAAAGATCATTTAATTTAATTATAAAAAAAATAGTTTTTTTCAATCTTACTACGTATGTATGTAGCTATACCTGTCTAGTTCAAGGTTTTTATGTCACTAAACATATTATGATTTTATTAAATTGCGGTTTATTGTATCACGTTGCGGTTGTCTTGTTGGCAGGAAGATGTAATGAGTTGGAGTGTTTACCTAAACATACAGGTAAGCACCTTCCGCGTTCGTTAAGTGATTGATCTCGGCGGTCACAGCGCAGATGTTATTACGATCAAACGGTTCCCCTTGAATAGAAACTAGTGCGTAGCTAAGCGGAATAAAACAAGGAGAACGAGTACATTTTGCTACAATTCTTACTGTTACTTTTATGATACTTCAAGTTTACGCGGGCGCAAAAATAAACGATACCTTAATGTGCGTACGATTGACAAACCTTGGTTGTTACTGATTATACAAATTTGAATCAATCAATCAATCAATCATTTTTTGTCATTCCAAAAGAGCTATTAAAGCACAATTTGTTTTATCATATTAATTCAAAAACGAAACACGCGCATGTTCGTACTACATATCGTCGGTTCAAAGGTAAAACTCATTAAGTGACATTTTGGTCAAAAATTATATTTTTGCATTTTCTGTATCAGACTTGTGAATTCTACGTCAGAAAATAATTACCAGGTGTATTTGTTAAAGAATAACAGTTATTCTTTAGTAAAAACACTTGGTGATTATTTTCTGACGTAGAATTCACAAATCTGATACAGACAATGCAAAAATCTAATTTTTGATCAAAATGTCACTTAATGAGTTTTACCTTTGAACCGACGATATAATACATTATGGCCAAGTGAGATAAATTGAAATATATTTTGTTTTGGAATAGATGGAGGTTCGCTTAGTTACCAATCGTTAAAATCTTTCATATTCTTTTACTTCTAAATATTAGTGAGGGCTGATCATTGCAAAGGGGCCAAGTATCAAAACAGATCAACACGTTCAAACCTCAGCCTGAAGGTGCCAGTTTCATATGTTTCAAATGCGTATTATTTTTCCTGCACGTTCATAATAGAAATATAACTATTAATAACCTTGAAAATTAAAAAAAATTAAAAATTCACTAAAAGCAAGAAAGATATTATAAACAACCAAATACTATTAACTTCAAGTCCAATTATTGATTTGTTCCCTTTGTCCCATTATTCGTACTTAATAATAATACATATTACAGGCAGATCTGCGCGGTAGTGTGACCAAATTTAGGATATGTCCGGGGAAAACCTCAACTCGGCGCGCGGCGGTGAGAAATGCGGAGAACAGAGAGGATTGGAGGCGTTTAGTTTTAGCCACGAGCAGTTCCATAGATCACGACCCTCAGAAATGCGAAAACTAAGAAAGAAAAAGAAGAACAATTAACCCTTCCTTCCACCACTTTTAGTTTTTCATTTAACCTTTAGACGCCCAGTGGTCCCGTGCGGGACCGCGTGGACCGATTTGCGTCGTTCAATGTTCAACGGTCCCATACGAGACCGATGATTATGGAGCATTTCGCTTTCGGATTAAACTAATTTATGACAATAGTATTCAAAATATGAATATTAGCTTGCGTAAATATTATTTTTGAGATATCGATCAATAATTTTATATTAATTGATAAATATTTTTGTCATGATGCGTAATATTAGTATTTATACCTGCGTTACAAGGTCGACTCTTGGGATATGCGTTGTTTTATAACGGTCCGCCTACTAAAACAAACAATCTACACCACTGCCTAAAATAGGTCAAAATATTTTTAAATATTTTTTTTATTTTAATATTATTAACTTTAATGTGTAATTATATAAACTGTGAAAAAAATAGAAATAACGTTTTTCTAAATTAATAATAATAAATTAAAAATAAAAACAATATTTTATTTTGATAATGATTTTATTTTACCTAAATAAGATGACTAATTTTAGAGATATAATTATTTTTATAAGAGCTACGCGTAGGTCGAAAGTCGGGTAAATATTTGCTTGGGCAGTGGGCTACATTTGTTGCACGCGGCGCACGGGCGTTTATTGATTTATATATAAGTAACAATTTAGTATTATTTAATTGTTAAAATTTCTACACCAAAGAAGAACATCTGTGCCGAAACAGGCCGTTGTGAATATACTGTGTTTCCAAAAAATATTTTTACTTTTCTATTGTGTATATTAATTATTTTATAAAGTTTTAAAAATATTATTTTGCACACAGGCTACACGCAAATATTTATTTGACTGTAGCAAATTGGTCGTTCGTAGAATGGTTCCTTCTTTACGTGATACTTAAAAAGCATCGATAATATCAATGCCATTAAATTATGTTACATTATTAAATTCTTCTTCTTCTTCACTTTTGATAGACTCAGGATTCTGTTATTTCAGGCGGGTCTCTTGAGACGCTGAACTCCAGCTTTCTCTCCACCGTTTCGGGGGTCTTCCTGGTCGGCGTTGTTCGTTTGGAGTTCCATGGAGAGCTATGTATGGTATCCTATTTGAGCTCATTCTTTCTACATGTTGATGCCAGTATCGCCGTCTTTGACGTCCCCATCTGACCACATCTACGACCTCGAACATATTAAGTAATTATGTGAATATAAACGTTTTGATTAACTACTTTCACAAAATTTAAGTTAACGCCTACATAATATAATAAATTATGAATGCAATAAAACGTAATCCTAGAATTACTTCCCAATAAATATTTCGTTTGTTGTTTTCTTCCGCATGCAGAAAAAGTATGGTTCTGCATATATAGCAAGAATAAATATGAGAGTTCAAGGCTGTAGAAAGATCAACGGACCCTATTCTTGTGTTTTGATCCGCGATTAAGTTATTCCGCCGTGACGCTATTCCGCCGTATATACCCCAACAAGAATGATGCTGATTGTGGGCATGTTCGATTTTTTGCAACATTGTCGTAATCACTGTATAAAAATGCCATAAATTTTAACACATTCCTAAAAGTTTTTTTTCTTAAGCAATAAATAATACTGATGCTTTAAGACTATACGTATGTAACATACCACAAACTTTTGGGTGTTTTCCTTAATGCGATGACTAATATATTGTATTGTAGAAAAAACACGTCTACATTTTGATAATTACTAACACACCGAAATATTTTTTTAAATTTAATTGAATATTTATAATTAATACCAAATAAAAACGTCTGTATGCTTTGTTGTGATTTTGGATAACAACGTGTGAGTCTCCATCTTCAGGGTAATGTGGTGGTGGTAACCCAAAATCACACATAACATATTACCGCCAACCGTGAAAATCTACGCAATTAGAAATTAGAATTAACCGTGATTACGCAATTAGAATTCACCGTTAAAATCTACGCACCGAGAATTAACGGTGGTGGTTACCCAAAATCACACAAAACATATTGCTGCCAACCGTGAAAATCTACGCAATTAGAAAACGCCTGTGTTTTAGAAGTTTTATTATATTTTATGTGAATGACATGTTTCGTCTGTATAAGGCATTATCAAACGTTGAAGACATTTGATAATGCCTAAGATAGGCGAAACGTGCCATTCACAATAAATATAATAAAACTTCTAGAAAACAGACGTTTTCATTCGTAATAATTATTTATCCAATTGTTCGTAAATCTACAATATAAATGTATTTTGAAGTGACACTGAGTTTTATAAAAAAACTGATTTTTATTGACTAAGACACATTCGATAAATGTGTCTTACGTTTATAAATCATATATCACAAAAATGCCGAAGATTTAAAATTCTTAGACGGATGTGTGTTGTACTCGTATATGTATTTGAAAAGTGTCAATTGCAAATATAATAAATAAATGCAGTGCGAACGAAAGTGTTATGAACAAAATAATTAAAGTATCATTATCTCGAATGAAAACGACTGTTTTCTAGAAATTTTATTTTATTTTATGTGAATGACATGTTTCGACTGCCGAAGGCATTATCAAAGGTGACAATAAATTCGACAGGCGAAAAATGTCATTCACATAAAATATAATATAAATCGTTTTCTTTCGAATCAACTATAGACCATAATATGGAGTTTTACATAATTGTTCAAGAAACAATTAAAAAAATTGAAGGGTTTTTAAGATGGTTTGGATACGTGGAGAGAATGAATGACGAAAATATATGTTAACGATGTAAATGGAAGAAGAAATGGAAAACCAATGAAAATATATCACGATCAAATCAATGTAATCTTAAATGTCGGAATCGCGAAGTGTCGGAGAAATCGACTTGCGTGCATGACGCGATGCATGAACGTTGAAGAAACGAGAGAGAAATAATGCCCGGAAAGAACAGTGTGGCCGTTCATTATTTCTGCCTACACCTTCGGGGAAACGGCATGATGGTTAATTAGTTAGTTGGTTAGTGTTTTATAAATATTTTATATAAAGTTATGCTTCTTACATTTCATACTCGTATAATTGGCATTCTTAAATAGATATGAAATTTTCCTTATCGTAAAATGTGGATACACAGTTTCAAACAACACATTTTTAAGTAAACTTTTAAATTAATAAATTTTCTTCTATATTCGCTTTGTCTTGCATAAATAATTGCATTTCGTAGTTTCACAACACTTACTTTTATGAAGTACTTAATTTGTGGTGTGGCTTTATAAAAAAATATTTAAAAACACTATTGTACTTTTTTTTATCTTTAATTTTTGAATCAAACCAAACGGTTTTCTGAATACTAAAGATAATATTTATAATATTATTATTGATTTTGTTTCAATTTGAAACCACGATTTCTTTTGTTTGAATAAGCTAATAAAAAACAAAATTTGTGAATGATTTTACTCAAATCTCTTAATGGAAGTTAATAATAATTAAATAAAACGATGATCTTTAAACTACATCCACTTTTGTCTTTATTTCGACAGCAATCGGTTTCGCCCGGCTCGCTGTTGAAATTAAGACAAAAATGGAAGTAGTTGAGAAAACACAGTTTTATTTAATAATTATTTAAAAATAAAATAAACTTTAACACGCACGTGTTTTTTTAAATTATAACTACCATATTTTGATTGTTATTCTGTCATTTACATAAGTACGTCGTACATATTTGTATATTAGAACAGCCAAAGAAAATACACGTTTCGATACACATGAATGGTAATAATGGAAATTATTCGAGGAAAACAGCTATTGACGGACTCATATTTACCTAATACATTCAATATATACAATCTTTCTGAATTAGAATCATTTTAAAATTCTGTTTATCTATGCATTAACATATGGCTTACTTATGTAATAAATTAAAACAGGATTATACATATATATATATATCATAAATAGGCATATAAGAACAACACCCAAACCTGTTCGGTTGCGGTATCAACTTGCGTAGGTATTAGAATTTTATGATAGGTTAAAAAAACTATCATATCAAAGTATATCCTCTAAGCCATTATCAGCCGTATAAAACTAATATAATAATAATCCTTTGATTGGATCTAAACTCTTTCCTTTAAAATAAAAATACGTTCGCAAGTATTAGCAAGGTGAAAAGTTTTAAAACACATTTTATTTTGTAGATGTAGAAAACTTACGTTTTATCTATTATTTCTTATGATAAAAACTGCATATGGAGTTTAACATTACTATTCATGAAATATCAATACATTATTTCAATTGTCTAGTTAAATTTTTGTGCACTCAGCATTGCTAAAATATTAAGGATTTTTTAGGTCTTCTTATGTAACACAAAAGGTTTTACGAGAAAAAAAATATCTTCTATCGCCTCTTTGCAAGAATAACGTGACATTTCGAAAATCAAATTTGCCGTGTTAAACATTATTTTCTACAAAAACATGACATTTTTAAAGTGAAAAACAGAGATTTTATGAGGGAAAGAGACAACACAACAGTAGTATATTGTGTTATCACGTTGTCTCTTTCAGGCGGGTATCTTGTTTCATTTTTAAAATATTCAATTTTTCGAGATAACACGTTATTATTGCAAAGAGGCGATATATATTTATGTGAAATGTTAATAAATGCTCAATTGCCTCTATGTTTGCAAAAACAAAGTTTTATGAAATTTTCAATAATTAATTAACCACCACCCCATCTCCCCGTAGGGGAAGACCAGAAAGAAAGGACCGCCACACTGTTCTTTCCTGACATCTTCTCCAGCTTCAACATTCATACACCGTGCCATACACGCTCGTCGATTTCTCCGACTGCTTGCGTGAACGACATTCAATAATTTATAGAAGTGATCGGGCCACGTTTTCTTCGGTTTTCGTATTTTTCTAGATCTATTAACGTCGTTATCATATATACTTTCATTGCCATTCTTTCTTCATTGATTATATCCATATGGATATATATGGAAGTATATCCAAATTTGGATATATATCCAAACCATATTAATGATCCTTTAATTATTTTGTTTATAATACTTTCATTGGCACTGCATTCACTTCTTATATTTGCATTTGACACTCTATCATAGACAGTTTAACATACATCCGTCTAAGAGATCTCATTTTTACTACATTTATGTGATTTGCCCCAAAGTTTGCCCGTCTGGAGCCTGGCGAAATCGGTCGCTGTCAAATATAGACAAAAGTGGAAGGAGTTAAAAAAATACATTATTTTATTTAAACATCTGTAATATATAACAAACATTCGTTTTCGAGATTTAATATAATTTATTATCTACTGTATTTCTTTTACTATTATCCTTTTTTTCCAGTTCCATGCTTCACTTCCATACATAAAGGTCGGCACAAGAACACCATTATACAACACTATCTTTTTTTTGGATAGGCTTTCGTTTATGATGACAACTTTAACTGCATTACCATTCACTGAACTTGCAATCTGTTAAAATGTTTATGATTTCAAAAATGTGTCATGATCACGAAACAGCGAAGATTATTTATGTTAAGACTTCGCAGTGGTTTCTAAACCGCGAAACGTGCGCATAAAAATAATAGGAAATAATGCTTATATTGTTTGTACTCTCTAATGACTATCGACTCTTGGAAATGTAATCGTGCGGGAGATAATTTTTCATTATTTGGTAGAACAAAGTGACAAATAACTAAATTAAAAAAACAAAATCGAATAATAAGTGTTTTTGTAAAAATTGAAATAAAAGTTAATGAAATTTGTCTTCTTCTTCTTCTGGGTGTAGGCCATGTGGCCTGTTTCTTAAGAGGAATTGGCCTCCTGCGAGTTTGATTCCCAGCTGTCGATCCATCTCTTTGGTGGTTTGCCCGGGGGTCGTCTACCTTGGGGTTGGCCATGCAACACAATGAGGGGGAGTCTAGATGGATGGTTTCTCTTCACGTGTGCATACCGGTATCTTTTCCTTTGCCTTCCCCACCTAAAGACATCATCGACCTCGCATATCTTCCTTTTTCTTGAGTTCCTTATTTTATCCCGTAGTGTGTCTCTATCTCGTATTGATATTTGTGAATATAATATGATGATTTTAAGTTATTTATGTTCAATTAATTATATGAATAAGCATATTGTTTTTCTTAATTCAAATATATTCGGAGAAATCGACATGATGTATGAATGTTGAGGATTCGAGAATGTCAGGAAGGAAAAGTATGGCAGTCGATTATTTTTGACTATCCCTTTGGAAAGACGGCGTGATGGTTAGTCAGTTAAAATGTATTCCATAACAAAATAAAACTTTAATTTGAATAGTATGCTTTATAGCTTCCATCGTGCGTCTGAGAAGAATAATATGATGATATCCATCTCCAAAACAAAATGTCTAACAATATCCAGGCAGCCTCTCAGATGCAAACTGGTTGTAGACGATAAACCCAGGTCATAAAGTTCAAATATCTGGGTGAGGAGATATATAGTTGCAGCGATCTGTATAATGAAGTTAAAAAAACATACTGATAAAGCAGCAGTTATCTCCAGATGCCTGAGGGATACTGCCTGGGACAATAAGCATATGCTAGTGGAAAGCAAAGTTAGATTTTATAAAACATTCATCAGGCTCGTAATGACTTACGAAATCGAAGCAAGAGCAGACACTCTCAGAACCAAACATCTCTTCTTCTTCTTCTTCCTTAATGTGGACCTATGTGGTCGGATCCCCAGAGTGTTGCTCCTCCTGTGAGGTAGATTCCCAGCTGTCCTTCCATCTTTTAGGAGGTCTTCCACGAGGACGAGTCCCATGAGACTGATTATGCGATGCAATATAGGGGAGTCCGGTGGTGTCCATTCTTTGAATATGATCGTACCGGTCCCCTTTTCGCTGTCTGCTCCATCTTATAATATCCTCAACCTCACATATCTATCTTATTCTGGTGTTCCTCACCCGATCTCTCAGTATCTTGCCTGCTATCGTCCCCAGTGTCTTCATTTCGGAAGTCCTCAAAACTTGTTTAGTCCTTACTGTGTCTGCCCTTGCTTCGACACCATATGTTATTATTGATGCTTTATAGATTCTCATCTTACTCTTAATGGCCATGTCTTTGTTTTTCCATATTGCGGATTTTAGAGCGCCAGAGATTGCAGCTGCCTTGTTTACTTGGGCTTGTATTTCTTCCCGTAGATCAGCTCCTCCCACCAGGTCTATGCCTAGATACTTGAAGACTGTTATATAATATCATAATTAATCATATTTCTTTCAAAATTGTCGCAACAGCTGTTTCGTTAACCGATGTTAGTATCGTCAGGTATTACAATCAACTGATTTTGATGTATTACAATCAACTGATTCGCTAACCGATGCTAACATCGGTTAGCGAAACATATAGTAGTACAAACAAATTTGACCAGATTCCTTAATTAAAATCAAGAAAACAAACGCTAAAGATTATATAGATTTCTATATGAAATGAACATTTTGATGAGGTCTTCGAACTCTTTCCGCTAAGATTACAGGAAAATATTTAGATTATTCGGTAGGTATTCACGTACCTATTGTAGATTTTAGATTTATAAGTCTGTGTGTGTGTAGTCCTATGACGGTCAGGATAAAGAATTTATAAACGTAAAATCCAACTAGATACGTATAACTCTACGACTCGTGACTTCATATTTTACACAATAATAACAATTATTTCAAAGCCCCAACGGTTGATATGCTTAAACAAAAACAACACCGAAGAGGTAAAATTCTCGTACTATAATATTATAAAAAAAATATAAACTTTTTTTCTTTCCTATTTAGTGATAAGCCTTCTTATCTTAAAATTTTAATGCGAATATTAAAATTTTAACGAAAAAAAATAAATAGATTTCAATTGACCATACTTCCAGATATACGAGTATACAACTTTTTCCCTTTCATATTTAAAAAAAAAATGATTATGTATTTTTATTTGCAAAAAAAAGACGGCCTTCGTTGCCGAGTGGCAACAGTTATGACTTCCACACCGAAAGTCCCACGATCGATTCCCGGCGATGACAGTGTGACAAAAAATCTCAAGTTCTTCTTCTTCTTCTTCTTTTTTTATGGCTTTTCACCGCTTGTGGGTGTTCTGGCCAGTCTCAAGTAAGGGTAGTTGTGTAATAGTAGTAGTGGATTAAGGGATTAATCTATGGAAGATTGTTATAAATACAAATTACATCTAGGGTTAGTATCCTATTGTATTTGGCCTGGTCTGGTATCACGTGACAGTAAAAATGGCGATTGACTAGCTAGGTAGCTACCTATCATAGGTTTTGGCGAATATAGAAGAAAGAAGGATGGAGTGCCGCATCAGTAAAAGTGTGACAGTCCATTCTTTCTGCCTACCCTTTCGGGGAGACGGCGTGATGGTTAGTTAGTTAGTTAGTTAGAAGAAAGAAAAAATAATATTTATATTTGACTTTTTCTAATTCTTTCACATTTCAAAATATGATCTACGAAGCTAACAAAAAAATCGTTATTGTTTAATAGTGTTAATTTGGAAAAAATAAAAATATGTTTGTCATTGTATTGTATATGAGCCGGTCGCCTAGCAAGGATTGGGTACGACTAGACTAACATTAGTAATACTCCTTGGAAGGTATAGACAGCACCTAATAGACAGTGTTCTCGCTGATCTGGCTAGGTTGGGCGAATCGGACTGTTGGGAGAAAAAGGCGCAGGATCGAGGAGCTTGGAAGAAAATCATCAAGGAGGCTAAAACTCTTCAAGAGTTGTATGGCCATAGGAATGATAAAACGAAGTTTCACGTTTAATAATAAGGAATTAGAGGGTTAGTTTCTAATTAATTAAGCGAAAAATCATTACGATTTTATAGACTAACTAACTAACCATCACGCCGTCTGCCCGAAAGGGTTGGCAGAAATAATGGACTGCCACAATTTAATCGATGCGGCACTCCATTCTTTTCTTCGCCCCCGCGAGAGACGCGGTGTGATGGGTTGCGAACCTCATCGCCACCAATAGGCATCTCCCGCGCACACTTCGATTGTCCAACGTCTACCTTCGTGGCAGAGTGGTTAGAGCTCTGACTTTCATACCGAAGGTCTCGGGTTCGATTCCCGGCGATGGCAGTATGATTGTCACACTGTCATTGGTCTGGTGTAGAATTCACGTGACAATCAAATGGCGATAGATTGGCTACCAATCACGTGTCACGAGAATCAATATAGTAGCTAAAAAATAAATTGTATACAGTAATTGGGTTCAAACGACCTGTTGTATACAAAAAAAAAATGTTTTAATGTATTGTTTATCATGTTTAATTCTACTAAGAGTTATAAATAAAAAAATAAAAATAAAAATAAGATATGATAAAATACTATGATATAAATTTTTTTTTTTAACACATATTGTTCTAAACTGTTAATGAATAAACATTGTTTTTTGTAATAATTATATAAATAAAATAACTTTGTATTTAACCACGGTAGGGTTATTATATTGATGCCAACTAGTTTCGCTTGGACCCAAGCTTCATCAGGGCAGTATAATAACTTATTTATATAATTATTTAAAAAACTTTATTTATATAATTATTTAAAAAACTTTATTTATATAATTATTTAAAATGTTTATCCACCAAGTGAGTGCTTTATATGAAGAATTGTTTTTTGTGTCACAATTGTATTTTATTTTATTGTAACACCTGATGATGTCAACATTGGTTGATGAAACAGCTGTCGCGTAATATAAAATACAATTGCGATTCAAAAAACAAAGTTTATTCATTAACAGTTAAAAATTTTAAGGTATCATATTATTTCAGCCAAAACAATGGACATATTGTTCTTTTAGATGGTGTAACTACTTGTAGTCAGCTGGACGATCCGGAAATTTGTGTTTATTTAATTTTTGTTCCACTGTTTTATTAATTAACTGTAATTAGGCACTTTAAACAATCCAACACCAGCAAAAACTTTAAAATAAAATATTATGTTTTAATTATATATAATACTTATTTATGAATGAAGAAACTTATTTTTGCTACTTTTGAGCTTATTATCCCCATCATCTTTTGAAGTTACTTTCATAATAATATAAACATAAAATAATGATCCATTTTTTTCCATTTGCACATATTACATAATTCGGTTCTTGTACGAGTATACTATGATAATTAAAATGTTTTAGCTAGTTTATTATTCAACATTTTGAATGTATACAAATACTGGATTTTACCCATTGCGGGTAAACAATTTTTTATAAGGATTAATTGTATCTCAATAGGGACTTACACCCAATCCTAACGGATGGCGCTAGTGTAGATTGAACTAAAAAATGTGAAGTGTTCCTTAACATTGTAGCATATATACATCTTCCAAAAAATTGTCAGACGTGGTGGTCGCAAGAAGGGCGGAATGGGGGATGTTGTTAATATAAAGCGATCGCTTAACCCAACCAATGACAGGTCATAAGTCCTGTAAGCGCCTCGACCACCATATTCTGTTCCCAGAAAACAATTTACATCTTCGTCTCTATTGAGATACAATTAATCCTTATAAAAAATAGTTTATTATTATCTCAATATATTATCTAAAGCATGTCTTAGAAACACCCAGAAAAAGAAACGAGGGTGTTTTAATTTATAAAATATACTATTATGCGCTATGGCGGTCTCCCGCACAAGGTGACATATTAATGGGGGCGCCCCCGATGGAAGTATCTGAAACAGGTGTGCTTAGGACAAGAACTTATGTTGATATGTTGATAGACATATAATTATGTTGAGCTGCAGAGGATTGCAGAAGACCGAGCGCAGTGGAGGACGAGGTGCAAGACTTTGCTGCAAACCAATCCCTAGGATTGAAACTGTGAAAAAGAAGATTATTTTGAAAGTATACGAATTTAATTATAAGTTCGTTATACAATTTATACCCGATCTTCAAGAACTTCTAAATAAAATTAATATAGAAAGAGAGGATCTGGGCTTGAGAATCAACGTTAAGAAGAATACCTTGGCAGCATTATCACTAAAGCGCTTGACCCAGACATTGAAATAAAATGCAGAATTGAAGTTGCACGAGCTTCATTTGATAAAATGAGAACATTATTTTGCAACGTTAATCTTAACTTGAAACTGTGACAAATAATGATTAAATGTTATATATGGTCTGTTCTACTATATGGCTGCGAAACCTGGACTCAAGTTGGAAGCGTTCGTGATGTGGATATACCGCAGAATGCTCTGTATACCGTGGACCCATAGGGTCAGTAATGCAGACGTACTGCAGAGAGCCAGAGCCAATAGAGAGCTGTTGTCGAGTGTGAAAATTAAAAATGTCTCATATTTGGGTCATGTGCTAAGGGGAGAAAAATATCACCTCCTTCGACTTATATTAATGGGTAAAGTGGAGGGACGTCGGGGTGTTGGTAGAAGGCAGCTGTCCTGGCTGAACATCAAATAGTGGACAGGAATAACAAGAGTTCAGAACTTTTCCAAGTGGTGCAGGATAGTGCTGAAGTGATCGCCAACGTTGGGGGGACCTGACTCGCCCCCGAAAGAATAAAAAAATAACTAACTAATCATCACGCCGTCTCCCCGAAGGGGTAGGCAGAAAGAATGGACTGCCACACTTTTCTTTCCTGACATATTTCTCTCGCTTCCTCAACATTCATACATTGTGTGCATATGTCCAAACCATCGTAATGATCCTTTCATTATTTTGTTCATAATACCATCATTCGCACCGCATTCACTTCTTATATTTTCATTCGACACTCTATCATACACATTCGTCTAAGAGATCTCATTTCTACTGGATTTATTCTACTTTCATCCTTCTTTTGCCAGTTCCATGCTTTGCTTCATTGCTTTGCCATACATAAGGGTCGGTAGAAAAACACCATTGTGCACTGTCATTCTAGCTTTTTTGGATAGGTTTTTGTTTGCGATGACAACTTTAAGTGCATCATTCACTTTTTTGCCTGCCCCAACCCTTCTTTCAATATCCCTCTCAACTCGCCCATCTCTTGTTAACATAATACATAAATACACGAACTCAACTACTTGCTCCAAATTTTCACCAGTTATGATAATGTTGCAGACTGTCATGATTTCTTCTTTTTCAAAAATCATTACCTTGGACTTATTAACAGAAAGAAGAAGGATACAATAAATCATTTTATTTTTTAATTTCCTGTAAAGTGATGTCTGATGCAAATCAATGAGTGCCTGCAATAAATTACAAAAAAGGAGAATGGGCAAAACAGGTATTGTTTGAAAATAGAAGGTGCATAGTTGTGCAAGATCCGGTTCCGGAATTGGGGACTTCGTTTTGATGCTGCACCGGAGAAAAACTAGTTCTCATATTTCGCGTTTTTTTACAATCAATTCGGGTCACTTCATAGGTTTGTTCTGGAAACTGCAAAAAATGTCATCGCGTATCATATCATCCATCATATAAGACGTAAGGAGGCGGACAAACGGATATGCATTGACAAAAGATGAATAGTTACAGTTAAATACATATTTTTTTATTCATATGCATTTTATATTGAATAGAAAAAGTGAGAAATATTTGACCTTAATATCTTAATATATCCGGTTAGTTTGGTAAGTTTTTTTTGTTACTACAGTAAACTAAATAAAAATGCCTTTTTTTCAAATGATGAATGTATTATTATAATCAACAAGGATTTGCGTGTTCGGGGCTTTATTAATTCGTTGCCAAGGATATCAGACTTGTCTAAAAGAATAATATGATCCGTGATATGTGTGTATTATTAAGTGTTAAAAACGATGCAGGAAAATGTGATAAAAATGACATCATTACTTTTTTTATGTGGTTATTTTATCGAAGCTTGGAAAAATATTTACAAGGAAAAAACGGGTATTAAAGATTGATTGTTTTATTTTGAGATGGTAGCACTAATTAAAAAAATACCGAAACACTATTGTGATTGGCATTCTATTTTATGAGTAAACTTTTTTTATTTATTAAAGCACACTAAAGTAAAAAAAAAAGATGTTTTCATTCATAAAATAATCGTCATTTCGGTTTTCCAGTGAAAACAAAATGTGTAAATCAAAAAGTAACTAAACTATTTAAATTTTTTGATTTTTAGTAAAGAAAATATATCTTAAAAAGCGGATCTGAATTATTCTCAGATTTACTCCAATAACCAATTATATTTGAAAATAACTTAATTAACTATTTTATACTTAGAATACTCAAAAGAATCTTAGATGTTTGTCTAAACTATGAACATTTCGCATTCTAAAAAAACATCATTTCGCAAACATATATACAGACAATGTTTAAAACGTAATATTAATAGAAACAAAAAGTTTTCAAAAATTTTGACTAGAAGATGGCAGCCTTAGTGGAGTTAAAATAAATACATCTTGTATTATTTCGCTTTATCTTTTTTATATACTTTGCATAAACCACACTTATATTAAAAAATAAAATTACATAGACATGTTTCGGACAAACAGTCCTTCTTCAGTAAAGATACATTTTTAAAAATATTATAAAATTGTTTACATGATCTGACAGATGTTATTAAGATTTATTTTTAACGTTTATGCTTAAAGTTATATTTCTATCAATAATAGAAATATAACTTTGAACAATCTCGAAATTTTAGAAATTAAATAAATAAAAAGGCAATTAAAAATAAAGAAAATATTAAAAATAATCAAATAAATTAAACGTCAAGTCCAATCTTTGATTTATTTCCTTAGTTGTAAGTAATTACCCGAACCCTAATAAGAACTTTAAATAATTATTTAAAAATTTAAATTGAATCATAATATTTGTTATAACAAAAGTATAAACGTTCCAAAATAAATCTATATAACATCTGTCAGATCATGTTAACAGTTTTATAATAATTTAAAAATGTATTTTTACTGAAGAAGGACTGTTTGTCCGAAACATGTCCATGTAATTTTTTTTTTATAATGTAAGTAGTGTTGTATATACAAAGTATATAAAAAAGAAAACGATATATAAACCATCATAACAACACAAAGTATAGCGTATATAGAAGACACATTGTATTATAAAGGAATTTTAAATTATTTTATTTTAATTACTTTTAGTATTATGTACTGTGTCATTTTAGAAATAAGCCCTTCTCCTGAAGCTAAGAGTAACATGTTTTCTGGACAATAGTGTTCCCATATCCAACGTTCGCAGTAACCCTATATTAGAATTGTTTCATTTTATTTTCGACAAAATATTTCCTTGTACTGGAACAATTGAATGCAAACAATTGCTTTCCTAATTGAATGCAAACAATATTCAATCAAGTAGTCTGTTGCTTCATTTTTTGTTTCACGTTTTTCTTTTCGATCAATAATAGCTGTCACACTTAATATTTATCCCTGTAAGATCTTTGTCCATCTTAATAAAATGCAACCAGTCGCAACCTACATTAGCTTACTTATGTCTCAGATTTTATCTATAGTCTCTCGGAATTAGATTAATGCATTGCATCTGTCAGTATCGTATTTTTTTAAAAACATATCATTAATAATATTTTATAAAACAAAAACAAAAACCTATCCAAAATAGCTAAAATGGCAGTGCACAATGGTGTTCTTCGACCGACCCTTATGTATGGAAGCGAAGCATGGAACTGGCAAAAGAAGGATGAAAGTAGAATAAATGCAATAGAAATAAGATCTCTTAGACGAATGTGTAGATACTCTGTATATGATAGAGTGTCGAATGAAAATATAAGAAGTGAATGCGGTGCGAATGATGGTGTTATGAACAAAATAATGAAAGGATCATTAATATGGTTTGGACGTATGGAAATAATGAATGAAGAAAGAATGGTAAAAAAATTATATGTTAACGATGTAAATGGAACCAGAAATAGAGGAAGACCCAGGAAAACGTGGCACTATCTAATAAATCAAATATTAAATGTCTGCCATGTGAGGAGTCAGAGAAATCGACGCGCGTGCATGTTACGATGTATGAATGTTGAGGAAGCGAGAGAAATATGTCAGGAAAAAAGAAGTGTGGCAGTCCATTCTTTCTGTCTACCCCTTCGGGGAGACGGCGTGATGGTTAGTTAGTTTGTTATATTTTATAAACCATCAACGAAAACTCGACTATTTATAATGTGGACCAGAGGTTAAAATTTAAAATGATTTAATGTTATAATAAAGTTGATAAAAACGTGCGTTTTCTAGAAGTTTTATTACACATAATGCGAGAGGTGTGGACAGTAAGGCGAAAAATATGACTCACACACTTCAGTTATCTTCTCTCTGCCATCTTATTTTGTTTCATTTTAGCTTTTCAACGTTCGGTGTCTTTTTGAACGACGCGTCGCGACGCTCTGACATAATTGAGGTCTCTGCGCGTCACACACCCCGTCCAGCACAACATTATTATTTCAGTTGTATGCAGCTGTTTGTTGGTTGTGGTTTTAGGATTCTTACCAGCTTCGTTACCGTACAACATTTCAGGTCTTACCATTGAAAAATGTCACTTTTTTATATTATAAAAATACTTAAGAAATCTGTGCTTTTTTTTTATCAACATTACATAATTTAATATGGAGTTTGACAACATTGTTCAAGAAGCAATTAACACATAAATGTTAACATAGTTCTAATCATGTACCTACTTTGTCAGCTGTTTTTATTTGCATTATTAATATCAAAGTGGTTCGACAATTTCATATACACGTGTTCTAACTTGTATGAAGACTAATAAATACACCGAAGACTAATATAATACTCTTACATTACTAAACTACGTACAATCGAGATAGTGCGAAGTTCACTTTAGACAAACCTTGAAATATGAATGCTAGTCCAGATTTAAACTGTGAATGATTAGATTTTATATTATCTATTCCCAGTTGAGGGCGTCGCGTAAAATCAAGTTTTTTCCTTCTATATTGCCATAGCTTAGTGTTGCAGATTCATTGAACAATATAAATATTTAAACAAAAATTTCATGAATGTTGTTAGTTTTGATATCTGTCATATATTTTAATTGGTTTTAATATTTATATTGTATATACAAAAATTAATAAATCACCGACGAAGGGCTTCTGTGTCCGAAGCATGTTTGTATTTAAATTTTAAGTTTAAATAAAGTTAGTGTTATTTACGAAGTAGTAAACATTGTTCAAGTTTTTTTGTTTCAAATAAATATTTATAAAACATAAAACTGATGACTTGGACATAGACTTGAATCTTCTGGTTTACGGAGGTTCAGCTCTTGTGATTATTCCTCTTACGTGTGATAGGAACATTGTGGCCGGAGTGTTTCCTTGAAAGAGGATCGACTTTTGGCACTTGTTTGGGTCGTAATTTTTTTAGGTATTTAATTGTGGGGTTAGAATATGAAGATTGCGAGTTTCAAAATGAATTCATCTTTATGAAAAGATCCGATTCCCGATTCTAGGTGAAGTTGTGTGATCCTGTTCATTTATGACGAATACCTTTTAAATAAAACAGGACCATTTAATATTTGATTCAACAGAGATAAATGAGAATGTTTAAAGGTCATATTGGAATAAAAACAAGTAAACTGGGGTTATTGTGGAACTGTCATTCGATTTTTTTTAAATGCAGAAATACACATCTTTTTTATTTTAAGTTCAATTACGTTCATTTAACAGTAGCATTTATGCGATTTATTTTCAAAAATCGGTAATTATAAAATTTATGTTACTTATATTCAGATAATTACTATTTCAAAAATATGATTGAAACATTTTGCCAAATATTGTATTATTAAATATCAATTATATGGATAAAATGACTGTGGTACATTGATCATCAAAGTTTTCTTGAAACGGTCTGGACCGAAAACTGTAGTTTTTGGAAAAGATGTATATTATTATTATATTATTTTATTGAATCCATCTTTAAATTATTAAAAGTAAAGCTCGATGTAAAGGTTATAGCTGTCAAATTAATCTTCAGACATGTGATAGGTAGCTAATCCATCGCCATTTTATTATATAATATATCCAAGATATTTAAGAATAAAACGTCAGGGCTGCGAGACCCATCGCCAGCGAGTAGACAATCAGGTCCAGCCTTAGAATAATATAATCAAACGTCACAGGACGATAATTTAAAAGTTGTTTAAAAAAAATAATTGATGTATGTAGTGAACTTTTAAATGCATAAGTAGTTTTTTTATAAAGTGGAAACCGAATTGTACAGATGCCGCATTATCCTACCCGATCAACACGTTTTAAAATCAACTTTCATAAAACTCCGTGTCAATATGCAAGCTTAAAAATGTGTCTAATAATTATCGGGTTTTAAAACGAGATAAGGTATATAGAAAAACTAGCACTATCTATTAACTTTATAAAAATGCAGTTCATCATGATTGACCCACTAGTGCACATTTAGTTGTTTGAACCCGAAGATCGGGCAATTCAACGTACCTTATTTGTTGCCGATAATACTGGCAAACCAGTTAATGTTGACTTTATTATGGGAACAAGTTAGTGTATTAGGTATGTGTTATGCGGACTTTGTTCCGTTTCATTTCTTGAGTAGTCCGTTTCAAGATAGCAATATTGTAAAAGTATATGTCAAAAAGATGTTCTGCATTTCACGGATACAACCAATTGGGTGTTTTATAAAAAAAAATGATATACTTAAAGACCTACATTCTCAAACATTGTTTTGCATAATTAATGTTTTTAAAAAACGAACGATAAAATAAGAAAGAAATGAGCGAGTATCTCGCCTCGTGTTGAATCTTTCTGACACGTCTGACCATCCTTAATGCTGTCTAAGCTGTTAAATTTCGTTTCATCACTTTTGGTAAGTGTCCTCTATTTGTCAAAGGCGTTAGACCAAAATGAAGGTGAAAAAATAGCAAATAGAGATTTAAATTTTTTAGATATGAAATAAAAGCTAATAAAAATGTTAGGAAACGAGGAAAAAGATATAAAGTTACATTTAATGCACATATATTTTACAAGATGAATGCAAATATATTATAAATTATTTATAATTTTCCTACAATTTATGCAAATCTAGCATATATAAAAAATATCGATACTTGATTTTATGAAATATGTGAATAAAAATAATATTTTTTGTATTTAAAATACAATATGAACAAATATTATTTAAAATATAATAATTATAAATGACATTAAAAAAATATATAATAAAAATAACTTTGATTTGCCCTATTCATAATTAATCAATTAAGCGGAAAGTTTAATGACAAATGTAATGAATTTTCAATCATTTAAATTTATTTATTGTTCATATATATCATTCATCAATCAAGTAGTATAATATATTAACATTTTTTATTCATAATTTGTTAAAGTAAATAATGTCTTAATTTGAATACATTAGGTTTAAATTATCAACCACATAAAATATTAGAAAGTTGTGTAACCTATTATTTTGAGAAAAGATTCACAATACACAATTTCCATTCAATTGTATACTCCATATTCACTTCACGTAATGTAGGTTAATTTTGAGATTTTTTTTTGCGGTTTCATGTGTTATGAAATTTCTTTTTTATGCTATGAATGAGTAAGTTTCTTTGTATTTATTTTCTTCTTGTTAGGGCCATGGTAGGCGAAGGGCCAATCAGAAAACAAGTTGCTAAACAATTGTTATGGGCTAGTTACACACTGAGACTGAACCCAGTCTATACTCGTATCATTTAAGGGGCACTAGTCTAGTCATCTGTAGGTGGGAATACAAGGGAGGTAGACCTAAAGCCACCTGGAGACGAGCCCGCAGTACGAGGTTAACCTTTCCTTTACGGTGCTAAATTAAAAACGCGCTCTCCTGTATTGGATAGTCAGTACCCAATCAAAAATTAGCGATTTTAAATCGGAAAAATAAGAACATTCATAGCTGATTCCCTTTATTACTTATAATTGAAGTCAACAATTATAATAATGGAGATTTATATGCTAAAAAACATCTGGCAACGCTCACAGGACGGGCATAGGGCCACTCTGGTTGCAAGTTGCAAGCCCGAGAGCTACTGCCGGGCAGTGAGAACATTAAGCTCGCTCTTCCACAGTAAAGTATGCAAGATGCGAATATGGTGTCGCGCACTCAGCGCTACGAATTTCGTTTCCGATGTTCACAAAATACCTCCGATATCCCCGATAAATTTTGATTATTATTTATATTATTTTTTTAATCAATGCGTAAATACATTATGGAGGAATACCCAAAATCTAAACCTTGTATTTATTGTATTTATAAAGATATTGATGGTTATTAGAAGCAACGTGTAGAATATACTTATCACAGGGAAGGGGGGGTTAAGGTAGCGGGTCTCATTTGGAGTGTTGTTAGACATCTGGCATACGACAGAATCTAGTGTAGATAAATCCTCGAGACATGCATGGCTATGCACCAAGGTATTGTGACAGGACAAGAAAAAGATTATCATCTTAATCCTGTAACTACTTGCTTGTGCGGCTGGCTTCGATTGTAAATAATAAAAAATGGTCTCGAACTGTAGTTGTCAACATTTATAACTCAAACAGAAAGTCATAGTTCATCATAATATTATACAATATTTAGTAGCAATGAACTGCAGTCATGAGTACGTCTACGAGCTGCAAATGTAGTCTGCAGCAACTCTTAACCATTTTTTGACTGCAAATAGGAGACAATGAAAAACAAAATAAATAAAAACCGCATAACCTTTAAGGTTAGAACATGTGACTGATTTCGTCATAATTGCTAGGGTTAATCAATGAGTTGTTTCGGTACCAAAATATGTGATTGTGTGTTCGTTGTAGTCTTTACACACAATTATAACCAAGGGTACATTAATGACATGTTTTTCATATTTTAAATAATAATTATTATACTATGAATTGACATACACAAGATTGTATGAGTCATAATTTTCTAAATTACACATGGAATTACCAACACATGTTTAATCCACAAGTAAATACAAATCAGTCACATCCGTTTTTTTAATATAATAATAATACATTGCGTGTTAATAACATGACTATAATATGACTGAATAAATGCATATCGATTAATAAATAAATGATCGAGCCGTTTCGTCTCGAAGCTCTTACCCTTAAGAAGTAAAACTTATAATATTATAGATGACTTTTTTCTCATTCTCATTTTTATATCTGTTTTGTGTGTAGGAAAGAAGATAAGAAAGCTCATACATGTTTCGATTAGACGAAACATATTTGTAAAAATCAAAATATGATATTCGAAAATCTAATATAAAAGTTCTCATTTCTGGTAACCTTTAATGGTGTCACCATTGTGATTTAGTATAATTTACTGCATTTCTCTTATGGGTCAATTATTAATTACTTTCTAGATAACTAAAGCGTCACAAATAATTATAGAATATGTAATTTTCAAGCGTAATTATGTCATTGAATAGTTAAAAAATTAAAAGAACATATTTCTTATTATTTTTAAAAAACCATGAAAAACTAACCAGTTACACAACCTAAACGGTGTTAAGTTTATATTTTTTCTACGCGTTGGATTCTGAGTGTTCAGTTAGGAGTGTGTTTAAAATTGATATTAAGAAAAAGTTAATGTATTAATTATTGTAACTTCTATTATAAATACGATTTAATCATGAATAACACTTCTAAAAATATAAAATAAGTGTATGAAATGAAAATGTGCACACACGCAACGCCTTGACTGCGATAGTCCCAACAAGAATGAACTTGCGTGTCACTGGTCATTCGTTATTCTTCTCCGTGCGGCGAGCATAATATTTCTTGGCGGTTTGAGTATAGGACAGAAAATCAGCTAATTGTAAGTGAGGTTGTGTTTAATGTATAGTGACGTCATTATCATTTATTTAATTTTTGTTCACGTTTGGATTCCATTTTTTTTACAATCGAGAACGCGCTCACTGCTATGATTTTATTCAGTGCATAAGAATATCGTCAAGATAACAACTGTGATTAAATAATTAGTATTTAACAATATGCAGCGCGGAGCTGTGCAACTCAGCGGCGGTTCTTGATTATTACATAAAGTTGGATTCCTGATCGTCTTTTACGCTGAATATCGGTCAATGTCAACGAGATCACCAGGTAAGTCCGGCGTTAGCACTGCCATTGCACTGTACCAGCAGTTATCTATGCGCGTAAATACAAACTTGTTAGATGTTTCTCAATTACACAAGTACAACATTTACTTATCGATTAATTCTACCACAGTAAGGTATATTATATTTTATGCTACAATATATTCACGAAGGATTGTTTTAGAATTAGTTATTAAATGCCGTCTCCCCAATGGGCAGAAATAATGTACTCCCACACTGTTATTTCCTGGCATACTTCTCTCGGTGCCTGGACGAAAGAGAGCGCAAAAGGCTGGAGGCGCTTGAAATGTGGACCTACCGACGAATTGCCCATGTTTCATGGAGGGACCACGTTACAAATGAGTAGGTTCTCAGCAGAGTTGAAGAGAATAGGCACATGTTGAACACCATAGCGGAGAGGCGCGCGATATGGATTGGCCATGTGTTGCAACACGAATGTTTCCAGTATGATGTATCGGAGAGAATGGTCGAGGGATCGATTGGCAGAAGATGACTTCGCCAGGAGTACATAAACCAGATTTGAGATATGGGCTGCACTCTCATGTGGAGTTGAAGAGAGTTGCTGAGGACCGAGCGGAGTGGAAGAGGATATGCATCGCCTTGCTGCGGACCAATCTTTAGATTGAGACCGGAGAAGAAGACTTCTCTCGTTTCCTGAACATTTATACATCGTGTCATGCATGCACGTTTATTTATCCGACTACTCAAGTGCCCGACATTTTATATTTTATTGATTTGATCGTGCCACGCTTTTCGTGTATTTCTAGTTCCATTTTCATATTAAACATATATTTTCTTTATCATACTTCTTTTATTCATTCTTTTCATATGAACAAACAATTTTAATAACTATTTTATTATTTATAAAATGGGGATAACCTCGAGGAAAATTATTTAGACTGTACTTAGATGATTCATTTAAACAATACTTTTACCAGGAAAAAAAAGATTAAAATTTTTATTAGTTTCTTTAAATTTTGAATAATTTTTACCCGTAAGTATTTTTTCAAGACGTCATCAGTTTGGTATTATCTATATTTTGTTTAAGGTATTTCCATAATTTACTCCCAGCCTAAACAATTTCATTTAAGGTTACCCAGTTTACAATGTAAACAATTTATACATACTATATATAAGATAAATTTCGATATAAAAAATGTGTATATGTAAATTAGTTACATTAAAAACGAGATATAGGTTTCAAATAATGACGTACTTGATATAAAATAGTTTTTTGTTTCATATTTCGTCATTATTTAATGTAGATAAGCCCTCGAAACGATATATTGTAGATTAGAAGTAGATTTTGATGTACGCACAATTTTTTATATACAACATGTTCGACTATTTTGCTAATTACGATGTATTATAAAATATTTTATTTAAATTTATTACAATACGAAGGGTATTATTACAAAATTGCTAACAACTACATGTGTTGTGTGAATTATTTGCGTTGTATCTTGTATTCTATTTTATATCCATCCGAGTGGGTGGAATACTTGAACGCAACTTCTGAATAGTCTCTTGATATTTTATTACTAGTATCACGCTTTAATCTTTTAATAGCACAAGTAATCGATAAGGATAGAACAAAATCGTGGCAATGAAAAAATATGGAAACACACACATCACATAAAGTTACTGACTTCTTGAATTGAAGTGTTTATTATTTTGTTGTGTATCAGATCTGAATTGATTCTACTCCAAAAATTATTATAAATGATGATTTTTTTATTATAGATAAACTAAGGGTGTATACTCTATGTAATTACAAGAAAGGGATTTTTTATTTATTTATTATTATTTAAGGATTAATTGTATCTCAATAGAGATGAATATGATTTTTTTTTGGAAACAATATGGTAGTCGAGGCGTTTACAGGACTTATGACCTGTCATTGGTTGGGTTAAGCAATCACTTTATGTTAACAACATTCCCCATTGCGTCCTTCTTACGACCACCACGTCTGACAAATTTTGGAACTTGTATATATGCTACTATGTTAAATAACTTCACATTTTTTAGGTCAATCTACACTAGCGCCAATGGGTAAAAGTATTTGTCTACAAGTATTTGTATACATTTAAAAAAATATATTATTTATTTTATTTATTTATTAGAACGATTATATCGTTCTACCAATGATGTGGGTGTAAAGCTTTCGAAACTTGTCGAAAAAATAAACTAAAAAAAGGAAAAAACATTGTTTTAATTAATAAAAAAATCATCAAAGCATATTATTGTAATAATTTGGTTTTCGTATTCACAATTTCATGGCGTTTCGGTAATGAGATAAATGTCATAAAATCGAAAATTGAGTTATGTATGCAGTTTTGCTTTGTCGTCCAATGAAGATTTGGCAAAGAGACATATCTTCTTCTTCTTCCTAGCTATCTCTCCACTGCTGGATCCAGGCGTCTTCATACATTCTCCTTTTTCTTCTTACGTGACTCTCATCCATTGTCTTTCCCCGATGATAAATGTACTGTATAAGTAGTTAAATTGTGGGTTATTTTTAAATAAAAATATTGAAATCAGTCCTAAAACACGTATGGTATTATACATTAGAAGTGTTGCATTTTTTTTTATATGTATAAAACACTAATTATATGTATATAACCAAGAATTTTAATCAATAGAATTAGAATTTATTTTACTGTCTTCAATGTGAGAAGAAAATGGCTAATTATTATCAAGAAGGAATCGAGTCGTGTCCAAATTGATTGGTCTCTTTTGACAAATAAGTCATTGGTGACAAACTTGTATATCTCTTAACCGAAATTCGACAGAATTTCTAGTATTTGTGGCGTATTAATTTATATCATAAAAAATGATCAGATATGATTAAAATATCACAAAAATAATAAGAGTGGAGTGGGGACCGAGAACTGGGCACAGAAATAGAGATGGTCAGATGACATCTAATAAGTGGTAGGAAGTCAATGGCACAGATAGAGAGTTGGCGAGGGACTGAGAGTTGTGGGATTGGGGAGGGGGGGCCTATGTCTATCGACTGATGATGATGATGATGATAGTTATATTGTTCGTAGAAAAGACCTTCAATAAAATAGTTTCTTAGGTTACAACTATGGAAAATAATCAGCAAACATATAACATCTGTCAAAACTGACCACATTTGTTAACAATTTTATAACAAATAATCAAACAAACAAACCATCACGCCGTTCCATACTACTCTATCCTGGCAAACCTCTCTAGATTCCTCCACATTCATACAACGAGTCATACACGCACTTCTAACATGACCAACCATTAAAATTTGATTAATTTGGTCATGCCATGTTTTCCTCGGTCTGCCTCGACTCCGTACTCCATTTACATCATTAACGTATACTTTCTTAACCATTCTTTCTCCATCCATGCGTTGCATATGTCCGAACCATCGCAGAGATCCTTTCATAATTTTGTTCATAATATCTTCTTCCGCTCTACATTCCTTTCTTATATCAGCATTTGAGATTCTGTCGTATATCGTTTTATCACACATACGTCTTAGGGACCTCATCTCTACCGCATTTCTTTCATCCGTCTTCTGCCAGTTCCATGCTTCGCTTCCATCTCAGGACTGGGTAGTCCGAAACATGTTTGATATTTAATTTTAATTTGTTTAAAAAGTTAGTGTTGTATACAAAGTATATAAAAAAGAAAAAGAAAAATATAAAACATCTACGAGTACAACACAAAGTATGGCGAAGATAGAAGAAACCAAACATATGTTTTCAAAAACGCTTTTCTAATTTGCCCGTTATAACGGCTGCTTGTTCTGATGAAGTTAAAAAAAACATAAACAATTGTCGTCAATAAGTTAATATGAAAATACTTTGAATTTCCCGTCAATATTAATACACGCAAAACAAAAATGTTTTCGATGACCTCCCATTGAATATAAACCTATAAAAAATGTTGAACGTGAATTTCAATCACTGTCAGATCCGCGTATCTACCATATATACGATAACTGTTTAATTGACGCATGCCAAAAACCTTTTTAATCGTGTAATTAATGTGAACATGTAGATTCCAATACAGCCGAACTTGACAATTACGACGAAGATGGGACCGACTGAATTTCTTCTTTATATCAGGTAATATTAATTTTTAGTTGCTTACAAAAATCACGCGATGACATGAAGTATCTGGAGCGGTCACATAAAACGTTGTAATTCAAAAAAAAAAAGAGAAAAGTAGCTCGCTATACTGGTGAATAAGGAGTTGTTTTAAAATGGCGCCCATGGGCGGCTGTCATTTGAATCTTCTCACAAAAAAAAAAAAATTATGCATTTTTGCAATCCGTTAAGATTAAAAACAGCTCCATATACAAGTATATGCATCATCATGAGTGGTTTATTATTTTTATTGGTGCACACTCTCATACTCAAATTGTACATCGCTCTGCACGCCTTCCCATCAGCCAGCCAATTAAAATGACAACTCTGCCTGAATAGGCTTTTACCACCATCCGTCCGTTCCTGACCATCGTAATCGCTCATTCTCCATTTTGCCGTTGCTGCCATCTGCCTGACCCGCTGCCATCTCCAAGTCTGCTGGCGTTCCTCCATCCCTTGATTCTCCTGCCGCCGTCGACGCCGCCTCCTCCTGCCCCGCCGCCGCCATCGCTGCCAACCTACCGTTTACTCCAACGCTTCATGCCTAAAGCTTTCCTTTCCACCATCATTTTCCCATCCTGTATCTCAACCCCATTGCCATATCGATCCCCACCCAAGGCCACTCTTGTCCCACTTGGTTTCATATCCAGGACCAACCGGCCCTCACCCAAGGCCACTCCTATGTCACCGTCCCTCGGTCTCCACCTAAGACCTCGGCCCCTTTCCAAGGTCATCCCCAACCCCTCTACACTCCTCTCTACCCGGATAGTCAGGTCCAAATGTCGGACACAACCCACTACATCCTCCAAGTAAAGCCTCCCCTCACCATCCAACAATATACAACTTCATCTTCAAGAAAGAAATTTCCAACATGTGAGGGAGCAGCCTTCGGGCTGGTATTCCCGAAAAGACAATATCCAAGAGACTAGTGAATAAATGTTAGTATGGAAAAAATCATGAACTAAAATATCAACGAATTTTTCCTCGTTACATCCGAGATCTCCACTTTTTCTATGGTCGTAATAACCGAGTTCGAGTGTATTTTATTACGGCAAGATAAGATCTTTAATCGTACTATTTTTTATATAGATACTTACTTATATTGATATGTACGAGTACATATATATTAAATTTAGGTACTTTATAACTAATGTTTAAGTACAATAAATTCAATTATAGGTTTGTACATAAAAACATAAACCGGTTACGAACGCTTAATTCAGTATTTTTTTATAATCCCTTTTCAACCACGTAAAAAATATTAATAAATGTTTACGCACTTTTTGAGTAGCGTTTATCTATGCTCTGAATAATTCATTAAGACAGAGCAAATGTTACTATCCGCACCCAGACAAGCGAACAAATATTTTTCTAGCACATAAATACCGAAGGACCAAACAAGTTTTGAGGACTTCCGAAATGAAGACACTGAGGACGATAGCAGGCAAGACACTGAGGGATCGCGTGAGGAACACCAGAATAAGAGAGATATGTGAGGTTGGGGATATTATAAGATGGAGCAGACAGCGAAAAAGGGACTGGTACGGTCATGTTCAAAGAATGGACTCCACCAGACTCCCCTATATTGCATTGCATAATCAACTTCATGGGACTCGTCCTCGTGGAAGACCTCCTAAAATATGGAAGGACAGCTGAGAATCTACCTTACAGGAGGAGCAACTCTCTGGAGAACAGAACACATAGGTCTACAATAAGGAAGAAGAAGAAGAAGAAGAATAAATACCGAAAGTCACAATTCTAAAAAAATAATATTATTAGCACATTAGTCAAAATTGTTTCTTGAACTCAGTGGTCATAGAAAGATTAGATACTCGGATTAACGGTATCATGGTTAAAATTTGGACATCTAATAAATTGGGTATGAGACTGCAAAAATATTTCATTAATTATAATAGATTATTTTTGTATTTGGTAAAAAATATTTGCATTTGAAATCGAGTGATTTTATACATAAAAAAGGATGTTTTTATGTATTTTTTTAAGTATGTTATTAGTCATCGATTTTGCGGACGAAAAGATGGGGATCATAAAATGCACCCTAAAATTTATCTATCAATTCATCGAAAAATAAATATATAGACGTATTGGATCATAAGACGCACACCAATAATTGGTTGAATTTTTAGAGTAAAAAAGTGTGTCTTATGGTCCGATAAATACGGAAATATAAATAGTGATATGTATGTATACATTATTATATTTGGATATGACGTTTAACCTTATTTAGGTGAAACTCATATAATTGAGCAATTATTTTTATTTCGATAGCATAAATGATTCATGTGTGGGATCTTGAACTTAGAGAAACCAGACAACATGCCGGCAATGCAATGTACATTAGGGTAATGTACATTGCATCAGTGATTCCCAACGGATTCGGTACCACCTAGTGGATATCTAACCGGGCATCTTTGGGAAACAAATTTACAGGGCTTTGAGACCAACTGCCGCCTTTGGGAAAAATTAGCAAGAACGGGAAAAATTAGATTAATAAGCAAAACATGTATTCTGTAGTATATTTTACAGTATAATAAAGTGGGCTTAGACCTAAATAAAAATGTTAAAAAATACGAATGAATGTTTTATTATATTTTATGGGAATGACATGTTTCGCCCTTCTAAGGCATTATCAAATGTCAAACAAAACTGACGTTTTCATTCGTATTATTTATTTAATATGGATTTTTACATCATTGTTCAAGAAACAAAAAATAGGTTACAATATTGATTTCAAAGAACAGATGTTGCGCTATTTTTTTTTTTCCTGAAAAGGGGCAGTAAGTAATATTTTTTTGGAAAGCGGGCAGTAGGCCGAAAAAGATAGTAGATTAATCGATTTTTTTTTGTTCGTCATTTTTTTAATTAATTTGAAATGCATTCAGTTAGATATGACAACGGAAAATTAAATATTTAAAAGGTGTACATTTTGCGTAAAATACTAATTTGTAAGAAACATATTTAAAAGAATGGTTGATATAAAAGATTAAGAGAGTTTTACCGTAAGATATTTTAGGTTACATAATTTATAGGTAATAAAACTCGAGTTGTGTCAGGAAAAATATACACACGTAATATTCAAGATATATGATGTGGTGTCAAGTTTAGTCTCGATATTCTTCTATAGTGAAAACATAATGTAGAGGACGACCAGAGGTTACGCGGCGGTCAATAACAGAAGGATCAAATGAGACATAATTTACCATAGGAATAAAATCTTTCATGCATGTGAAAGAATCCGAATGAGTGTAGGAGTGTTTCATTTAAGTATGTAAAAACTAGACTGGTTGACTTTGAAAAATAGTACAATGAACCATTTGGAGGTGTCGATGATACGTTGAAAAATTTATAATCATTGAAAATGAAATATATTTCTTTGATTAACTGAAGGTGTTATTTCTACGGAATTCCACGATGATTTTTATTTTACGAATTGAAATGCTTTTTGTTTCCACATTTAGTTTTATACCTTCTTCGTCGAGAGAACGACACAAACTAATCAAAAACATTTAAAAAATATAATTTATTATGTGAAAAAATACACTGAGTACAAGGGACAGAACAATAAACTGATACACAAGTGCTTAATGGCTTAATATACTCGTGTAAAAGTAAGTCCTCTTCTTCTTCTTCTTCCTTGTTGTAGACCTATTTGGTCTGTTCTCCAGAGTATTGTTCCTCCTGTGAGGTAGATGCCCAGCTGTCTTTCCATCTTTTAGGAGGTCTTTCACGAGGACGAGTCCCATGAGGCTGATTATGTAGTGCAATATAGGGGAGTTTGGTGGTGTCTATTCTTTGAACATGACCGTACCAGTCTCTTTTTCGCTGTCTGCTTCATCCTATAATATCCTCAACCTCACATATCTCTGTTCTATATTCTAGTGTTCCTCACGCGATCTCTCAGTGTCTTGCCTGCTATCGTCCTCAGTGTCTTCATCTCGTAAAAGTAAGTAAGTATTATAAATAATAATGGTCTGCTTAAAAGTGTTTGAAATCGTACTTGAGTAATTTACAAATGATTCTTAATATTTTCATTGTAATAAGACTTTTGCTTTTTTTAAGTATTTTTTGTGTTTGTTAACGTAAATCCCGCGTGGACTGGGGTGGGTTCCAGGGATTGTATGAACGAAGCTGACAAAAAGGCGTTGTTGCGTCTTATAACAGCTTCGGTTAAGCCGTGGGTAACCTTCTATGTTAATATAATTAATGTTTTGGTTTCAAAACATTTGCTAAGTAACATTTAACCTTCGGGAGACCTTAAAAGACCAGGAAAAATTAAGATGAAAACTATGCTGACTGTACTGTGTAGATCATAGGTTCCCAAACTTATTTGTCGCTTAGACTCCTTGCCGATTTTCTTCTGTTTTGTTTAAATCCCCTGCTTTGCAAATTTTGATATCTTTACAAATTCATCAATTAAAAATTTGTTTTTGTAGCTGACACCGAGCTGCTTACATTGATATAATTTTCTATAGAAAAACAGTTTACTTTACAAATAATTAGAGAATTTATGTCTATTACAAGAAAGTATTACACAAGTACCTACATAGCTGAGAAGGATTATTACATTTCCAGGAAACTAAAATTTTGGAGATGGATCTACTCTCGTAGGTCCCCATTTACTATAAGCAATTTAAAAAAAATTATCTGGACCCTTTGCAAGCCGGAAGTGACCCCTGGGGGTCGATTTTGACCATTTTGGGAAACACTGGTGTAGGTTTATCTATATTCGCATTTACTCTATGTTATGAATTCAAATTTGAATAATATTGAAATACACATTGATTAACAAATAAGTTTCCTATTAATGTCATCCTATTCCAGTGTAAATTGTTTAAACAAACATAGTACAAAATAATTTATTGAATTTTAATTGAACGAGGTGAAGTAAGCCAAGGGGGGGGGGGGATAGGTATTTTTAACCCTTTATTTTTTTTATTAATTTTATTTTATTTTATTCATCAATAGAATATGGGAAAATATTATATGTTACTTATGACGGCTTGTGTACTTTAATTAGTAGATGAGAATGTAGGTATGTTCCAGTGCAGCGTACAACAAGAATATGGTATGTATGCAAATCAAATATTCTTTACAAATATTAGTAAATTTTCCTGTTTATATTATAGAAAGTTTGCCACACCAATATAGGGTCAATTGTGATTTTATAAATAATGAATTTTATAGTCAAATTAAGTTACAAAGTACTTTCATATTTGGGTCATGTGATAAGGGGAGAAAAATACCACCTCCTTCGACTGATGGGTAAAGTGGAGGGACGTCGTGGAGTTGGTAGAAGGCAGTTGTTCTGGCTGCGGAACATAAAATAATGGACAGGAATGACAAGAGTTCAGAACCTTTTCCAATTGGCGCTGTGCTGCAGTGATTGCCAACGTTGGGGGGACCTGATACGACACCAAAAGAAGAAGAAGAAATACTTTCGTATGACACTTAACAGCTTGTTACGAGTAATATTACGAGTGTATGTTGACAAATCGTCTTAGACTTTAGACAAAGGAGCATTTGTATGATAAATAAACTCATATCATAGAATGCGGACAAATTACATATTTTTCTATTCCAAGAACCGGTGACGAATTTCATGATACAACTATGTAATGTGCATATATTATGGTCTTCACCCGTACGTCATGTGAAAATATTTGTTTTGTTAATTAGTGCACGAATGTATAATATAAATACATACTTCCAACTGTCAGTGATGGTTAAAATCGATTTAATTTTCTAATCAAAAACGCTGAAACAAAAAGGTTTATATAATAATTAAATAAAACGATATTTTTTAATTACTTCCACTTTTATCTTTATTTAGACAGCGACCGGTTTCGCTAGGCTCGCTGGCATCGACAGACTGGTGATGCCAGCGAGCCTGGCGAAACCGATCGCTGTCCAAATAAAGACAAAAGTGGAAGTAGTTAAAAAATATCGTTTTATTTAATTATTATTTAAAATGAACTTCCATCAAGAGATTTCAGTAAAATCATTTGATTATCTTAAAAAGGTTTGTGTTATTGTAAGCATTTAAGGGTTTCTCTGAAGGTCTGACCTTCTGATCTTGATGATTAAAAACTTGTTATATTCATTATCCATCGCAAAATCTAGGTAATTGAACATAACATCAAATAAATTCCATTTTAAATGAACTGCAACGTGTGAAATGTTTACTTCTGTTTTTTTACACTTTTGAGTTTATATTTCTAGATATGTTTTGGAGGCTTTACCCCTTTCTCTTTGGGAGAAGGATATTAACTTCATATCGTTCAGTTTATATCGTTCTCCCGATGGTGAATGTGTGAAGCTTTCGAAACAAGTGGAAAAAAGTTTTAATTCATGAAAAAACGTCTTTAAGGATTTCCACAGTTTATCTAAAAAATGAAATTAATTAATTTATTAATTTTTACTAATACAGTGTTTTCTAGACGGAGCTGTTGAGCTGAAGTATTTTTAGCGAGCCATTTGTCAGAAAGGCTCATTTCTGGGCCAAAAATTTGAAGAGAAAGTTTCGCACCACTATCCTAGACAAAAATCAAAAAAAATTCAAGGACCATAGATCCTGGATGTTTTTATCTGCAATTTATTAAAGAGTTTTATATCTAATATGTTCACTAGTTTCAATGCAAGGGATTGGTTTTTAGGAAAGCATCACACTTTTGATGTTTTTTGGGATGCTACTTGTGCCTTTAATGTGCTAGTTTCCCGCTACATTCCACATTTACATACAGTAGGTTATTTAAACTCAGTTGCTCTATATAACATTTTAGTTATTGATTTTCATGACATGTGAAAAGAAGCTAATCTATCGCCATTTTATTGTCACGTGAACTCTACACCAGACCAGAGACAATGTGATAATCACATTGCCATCGCTGGAAATCGAACTCGTAATTAATTATATAACTAACTAACTATAAGTTTTTTTATAAGGATTAATTGTATCTCAATAGAGACGAAGATGTAAATTGTTTTCTGGGAACAGAATATGGTGGCCGAGGCGTTTACAGGACTTGACCTGTCATCTTCGTCTCTATTGAGATACAATTAATCCTTATAAAAAAAAAAAATTACCCGCAATGGGTAAAATCCAGTATTTGTTTACAAGTATTTGTATACATTCAAAATGAACTAAATTTGTTATAAATATATAATTATGGGTTCGATTTCCGGTAATGGCAATGTGATTATTATATTTAATGTGTTAATTTAAAATTACTATTTTTTATAATAATTTTGTTTGAAAATTTTGTGATTCTTCATTGTTTTTATGTGACTTGACGACATTACAGTAACTAATTGAGAATTTATTAAATCCGTATGAGTTTAGTTTTCATTGAATAAAAAGTTTTATGCAAAGTATAAAAAAATATATGGTACTTATTAATGAGTAACTTACCTCATGTTGGATATTAAAAATTAATTAATATTCATTAAATAAGCATGTACTAGAATTTGCGTATGTAGGTCCATAGATTATTAGTACATCTAGACACGTACTAATACAATAAAAAGTATTTTAAATATCGAATCACGGTGAATATGGACTTTGTGGAGAGTACTTGAATAACCAGTTGTCGAATTTCATAGCCTATTTTCTTTCTGCAGGTTATCATCCGTTAACCCGACAATACAGACCAGATTTCACGGATTGTTTAGATTTAAAGAAACCGGGGTTTAAGGCCAAGGTACTGTTTTCAATATATTATATTGCCCAATCACGATCGTTGCTTAGATACATACAAGTTCGTAGATATAAACAGATAATTTGCTGGGATTTCGTACTTAGACGGTAATTACAGGTTTAACTACTCTGCTCTCTATGGAATCTAGTTTATAAACATACATATTTGGGAGTGTACATATGAGTATATGCATTTTTAGAGTCTGTACGTTCATGCAAGTACGCGAATTGAATTTTAAGAAAACGTGATCAATAAATATCACGATCTTCAGTACATATGGTTTATTGATTAAGTTAATAGACCAACGCAATCATTTGGTGTGATTAATTATCTATAAACATCCCGGTCATCTAAAACACTCCTATCTTCCTTGTTTTTCTTGGGTGATTGTTTAAATAAGTAAGTATCTAAGCAACTAAGCAATCTGTTATATAAATTAAATAAACACAAAAGTCTGGATCGTCCATGTCAACAAGTGCACCATCTAAAATTAACATTATGTGTTAAAATATTTTTATTTTGTTATTTTATTTTATTTTATATCATTTTATTTTATATGATTGGTTTTAGATTTATTTTGTGAATGTTGGATGATTGAAGTGTGCGTGGGAGATGCCTATTGTTGCCGATGAGGTTTGCAACCCATCACACCGCGTCTCCCGCGGGGCGAAAAGAGAAGGATGGAGTGCCGTATCGGTTAAAGTGTGACAGTACATTCTTTCTGCCTACCCTTTCGGGGAGACGGTGTGATGGTTAGTTAGTTAGTTAGTTTTTGTCATAAATAAAATGGCCGTTTTAATTTACTTTGTGCGTAGTCTAGGCACGATAATAGTATATTTTACGGTTGGTAGAACTAAATTCTCTAGGATTTTGGCTAGTAACGTGTCTCTAGGTATCCTCTTTAACGCGGGTATCTCACTCTGATACAGCCGGCGGCACGGTATAGCGCAGATGGAGGTAAGGGTACATTACACACCACAAACATCAACTGCAGAGGATACCAAAATCATGGATTATCTGAATATCTAAGAGCAAATATTTAATTTATTCCTCTCAAATTATTAATCGCTCGTCATCTTCTTAATTATGTCACTTCTGATAACTAAATAAAGAATGCATTTTTGAGAATATACGAAAAAACTAAAAGGTATGTGACCCTATTGATTGAACTTCAAATGAGCTAAATCACAAAGTGAAAAAATGTTAATTGATTTATGAATAAGGTATAATTATTTCGTAGATGGAATATTTTTTACATGATTTATTCATGCTGTATCGTTCATATTTATAAGAGCGCATACATTAAATACAAACTAATTTACATATTATTTAGCTCTGTCAAAAGTATTATAAAATAACCTGTATTAATATGTGTATTAATTAACAATTATTATATAATCATATTAGTTTTATCGTTTTTATAAAGAATTTTGACAGGTGTAAAAATAAATTTTTCATTTGTTCCAATGACAATTTGAATAATTTTTTCAATATTATTTTAAAGTTTTTGCTGGTAAAGTGCCTTATTACAGCCAATTTAAAAAACGGTGGTTACCTACGTGTAACATAAATTAAATAAACACAAAAGTCCGGATCGTCCATGTCAACATGTGCAACATCGAAAAAAACATTATGTGTTATTACATTATGTGCTAAATTTAAAAAACGGTGGATTCGTGGAACATAAATTAAATAGACAATATGTGCACCATTTAAAAAGAACATTTTGTGTTAAATTATTTTTATTTTGTTATTTTATTTTATATCATTGTATTTTATATTATTTGTTTTAGATTTATTTCGTGGGTGTTGGACGATCGAAGTGTGCGCGGGAGATGCTTATTGGTGGCGATGAGGTTCGCAACCCATCACACCGCGTCTCCCGCGGAGCGAAAAGAGAAGGATGGAGTGCCGCATCAGTAAAAGTGTGACAGTCCATTCTTTCTGCCTACCCTTTCGGGGAGACGGCGTGATGGTTAGTTAGTTAGTTAGTTAGTTATATATAAAACTCCATGTAAAATAATTACAACGATTTAAATATATTTGTTTTCTAGACATTGTATTTTATTTTTTGGGAATTAAATGTTTTCTCTTGCTACGGCGTTATTAATTGTTAAGTCATTTAATCATGTGCAAGGCGAAACGTGTCATTCCCATAAAATGAAATACAACTTCTAGAAAACGAATGTTTTCGTTCATGTTAATAAAGTTGTATATTTATTCCTTATTTCTATTTTTCTAAAACAATATATAAGAAGCTTTATAAACAAAGTGAATGGTGCACTTAAAGTTGTCAGCGCAAACAAAAACCTATCCAAAAAGCTAAAATGGCAGTTCACAATGGTGTTCTTGTACCAACACGTATGTATGGAAGCCAAGCATGGAACTGGCAATAGAAGGATGAAAGTAGAATAAATGCAGTGGAAATGAGATCTCTTAGACAAATGTGTAGATACTCAGTGTATGATAGAGTGTCAAATGAATATATAAGGAGTGAATGCGGTGTGAATGATTGTGTATGAACAAAATAATGAAAGGATCATTAGGATGGTTTGGACACATGGAAAGAATGAATGAAGAAAGAATGGTTAAAAAAGTATATGTTAACGATGTAAATGGAACTAGAAATAGAGGAAGACCGAGGAAAACGTGGCACGATCAAATAAATCAAATATTGATCTTGGCCACGTGAGGAGTCAGAGAAGTCGACGCGCGTGCATGACACGATGTATGAATGTTGAGGAAGGAAGTGAAATATGTCAGGAAAGAAATGTGTGGCAGTCCGTTCTTTCTGCCTACTCCTTTCGGGGAGACGGCGTGATGGTAGTTAGTTAGATGATAGTTAGTAAGTTAGTGAATTAACATGCCAAAATATCAGATATTGTTAATTTACTGATGTTTCTGCTTTATCATTAATCATATAGTTATGTATATACGTACACAAAATACGAATCTTCATATTTTGTGTTATTTTCTCTAGCGGTACTTTTTCAAAGAATGGACGGGCCAAAAAAATCGATTCTATTGAGCACATTTTTTTAAACTAAACCATAAACGATTAGCTTGATCCGATAAAAACAAATTCATTTAGAGTTGAAATGCATTTTGATATTAAACACTTGATTAGACCGGTCTCCAAAGAATATTTCACACGAATTCAGGAAGAAAGTACTATCAACATGTATTATTTATTGGTCGACCACGAACTGCATTTGAATGTATTTGGTGTCAGTAGACCTGAGAAAACTCTCTCGCATAAGGTGATTGAAAGTAGGAATTAAATATATTCAACAGATGGTGGATGTAAAAACTAACGAGTTAGTTTCAAAGAGAATTTATTTTTTGAACATGTGTTATAAATGCATTTGTAAAGTAATTTTAATAGCTTGTTATAAAACCGTCCCCCGTCCATGCGGTACTTACGTTTAAAAAAATAATAATATATGTATATTTGCAACCAAGGGGGACCCAGACCACATTTAAGCTACGCTACTCTCCCTCGATAATAAAAGGTCGAAAATAATAGAATCGAATAATATAGAACAAAAACTGAGAATACTCCTCATCAAGACTCTCATTTTTACTGCATTTATTCTACTTTCATCCTTCTTTTGCCATTTCCATGCTTCGCTTCCATACATAAGCGTCGGTACAAGAATACCATTGTGTACTGCCATTTTAGCTTTTAAGTGCACCATTCACTTTGTTGCCTGCCCCAACCCTTCTTTCAATATCCTTCTCCGCTCGCCCATCTTTTGTAAACATACTACCCATATACACGAAATTATCTACTTTCGGGACATGGTGCCTATCCGAAAGAGATAAACGGAGACCAGAGGCTTTTGAGATATGGTCCTATAGAAGACAATTACGAATTTCCTAGAGAGACCACATTACAAATGAGGAGATTCTCCAAAGAATCGAAGGAGGAAGGCACCTGCTCAGGACCTTGCCCAAAAGGCGTGCAAGATGGATTGGCTATGTAATACGACAAGAAGGCCTCTTGCATGCCATAATGGAGGGTAAGACCGAGAGGACAAACACTAGTGGACGCCCACGCCGAGAGTACCTGGAGGACCTGTTGGTGGACGTGCGCTGCTCATCATATGCAGATTTCAAAAGAGCCACACAAGACAGAGAAGAATGGAAGAGAAGAATAGAGGAAATTGCTGCAAACCAATCCCAGGATTGAAACCAGAGAAGAAGACTCTCCCTCGATGTCCCGCCGTACACACATAGCAATTCAACAGCAAAAGAAAATACACAATTGATTCATAAATAACATATGATAGAGAAAAAAAAATAATAATGCACAGTAGGAGGCACAGGAGGCAAGGAGGAGACAAAATACAGGATGGGGGAAATAAGAAAATTTATTTAATATGTGGAATAGGGAAGGTAACATAGGAAGTTTATACTATATATATTTAAGAGAAGAAAAATAATGCAATTGAACTAAGGAGGAGGACGGGGTCCGGCATTGCGGATCAGTGTCCCCTCCCCCCAGCAAGGTAAACGGCACCCCCTCAAAGGCATAATTGACTTCACAAAACGGCAATAGGCCATTAAAACCCAATTACTGCACGCAATTTGTATTTAGCTATTATATTGATTCTCATGACACGTGATGGGTAGCTAATATATCGCCATTTTATTGTTACGTGAATTCTACACCAGACCAACAGTGTGACACACTGCCATCACACTGCCATCTCCAGGAATCGAACCCGAGATCATCGATGTAGCACCCATGGCTCTTGCCACTTTGCCATGAAGGTCGTGGTAGAGTGTCTAATTGTGCCTGTTTTCAGTAGCATTATATTAAACAGTCATTGTTAAAATTTATTACGTAGATATTAATCTGCTTTTGACGTAGAAAAAACGATTTTTTTTCAAATTTGGTAAACATTGTTTTATTAGTAAAAAAAAACTATTTATGATTTTTAGCTAAGTTTTATTTAATACACGTTAAGATGAAGGTGGATACATAAATAATGATAGAATTTTGCTAAAACGAGGGTCTGCCTGAATACACATGTTCTCAATACAGATGTTTTTTCAAGAAACCAAAAATGTCTTGTTTTAAAATATAGCGACGTATGTAATTTTTTTGCTATAGGCCCTTTAACCCTTAACGTACCGTGTTCAAAACAAAACGCTCGCTCCCATGTGGTAAATTCAGTTTACCGCTAACTTTATCTAAATATCAAGCATATGACTCGATGAATCAAAATTTAATTTATGTCATCTTGTAGGGAATTTCATTAGGAATAGATCGATATCTATAACATACATGGATTATTTGAAAAACATATCATTATTAATTTTTTTCTGGAACCATGCGATTTCTGATATGGAATGCGCCACAGCATACGAGCAACTGGACACCAAGTATAAACTTGTCTCGCGCCGCGGCCGGCGGGGCGAGACTTTACGAGATTTTACGTATGATAAAGGCACCTAGGCAAAATGTATAGTACGTTCAAGACAACGAGTACGTATTAATATTTGTCCCTTTTGGTAAAGTGTTAATATTTTCACAGTTCTGATATTATTAAGTTGCGTGCTGCGTTTCCGTCCACAGTCGGTATTATTACGTACCTATGAAAAAGGCCAAACATATAATTTATAATACGTTCAAAACAGCGAGTAAGTATTTGTCACTTTTGATAAAGTTGTAAATATTAGCAAAACAAATTCTACCTTAACACGAATGAAGGTGAGGGCAGTCTTAGAAAATATTTTTTTTTGGGATGAAGGAAGTAATTTTTTGCTTTTTTTTATTACGAAATATTGAGAACACTTCAATGGAGGATTACAATTTTTTTTATAATATTAGGGTCCATAGGTTTTAAGAAAATCAACTTTAAATTGGCAGTGGAAACTCAATTGACCACATGGCAACGCGACGGTTAACAGTGACTGGTTATCAATTGTCATACATTGTATGGCGAGATAATCTTGGAAGACAAAATTAAAATAATATAGGCAATATATTCAGCAAAGAACACGTTGCGATCATAAATTTATTGGGTTGTTTGAATTTTATATCCCATTACGTTATTTTAATCTTTAAGCCTAAAGGTCCAGTTTTTGTTATTTAAATATACATTTCGCACAAAAAAAATAATTGATAATACGTAGAAAAAAAATTTCCGCATTTTAATGTGCAAATATTTATAACGCGTACATTTATGAATCATTAAATCTAATATTGTACGCTGTAATCACTGTATTATCAGTTATTATAAACATATCGTGAATTGCTAAGATGGTGTACGAGTACATACCAAATACGAACCATTCTTATGCGTGTTCAAGTCGAATAAATACAACAACAAAATTAATATCATAAAATTTAATGTTTATTTCATCTTGTAAGCAGAGAATTTAAAATAAATATATACATTAGTTACACAACCAACCGGTTTCGCTCTAAGCGGAAATTTATCAGGGTGACAAAATAAATTAGTATTTAAAAAAAAACAGAGTGGTGTTACAACGAAACAAAACAAGTAATTTAAAAACGATAAGCTAGAGCAGGTGAATCGATTCAAATACCTAAGCTGTTGGCTGAATGATGAAAGATACCGCCACCAGGATATAAGATCACAGAAATAGAAATAGTCCGAAATAACTTCTTCAAAATGAAATCGTTGCTATGCAATAGAGATCTACACATCAAATTGCGAATGATAATAGTTCGATGTTAGGTGCCACCCGTCTTGTTCTACGGTATGGAAGCATGGACCTTGACAAAAGTTACCGAAAAGTTGGATACCTTTGAAATGTGGATATATCGAAGAATATTTAAATTATCACGCATAGAGAGTTACAAACGAGGAAGTACTGCAGCGAATGAAGGAAGGAAAATAAATTGTCAAGACCATAAACCGCAGAAAATTGGAATACTTTGGTTATATACAAAATGCTGAAACTGATTATCCAAGGTAAAATTAACGGAAAACGAAGTGTCGGGGGAAGAATAAAATCCGGGCTAAAAAACTTTATTTTTATGTATACAACAGGTCATTTGAACCCAATTACTGTATACAATTTTTATTTTATTTGTATTTTTTAGCTATTATATTGATTCTCGTGACATGTGATAGGTAGTCAATCTATCGGCATTTTATTGTCACGTGATTTCTTCACCAGACCAAAGACAGTGTGACAATCACACTGCCTTCGTTATGGGAGTCAGAGCTCTTACCACTCTGCCACGAAGGTCGTCTGATTGTTCGCTGGTTTATAACATTTCAATTTATGAAATTTCATGCCAAAACAAAAATGTACAACCTGGTCCTGCAAATCGTTTAAATTTCATCTATATTATGGTGAATTTTCGTGTTTTCTGTTTTTATTTATTTTCTACGCGATGCTGGATTTTTAATTCGATAATTTCCAAAAAAATTTCAGTCATATACCTGGAAAAATAAATGGCAATGCAATTCAAAAATGAAAATAAAATATTGTCTGATTCGACTAAAACAAATTTGTGTTTCTATTAAGGATTGCGTTACATTATATTAAGGCTTAGTTTATGTTTGTGATAATTTTTGTTACGCATATAATTATCGATATCGATGTAAAATAAATATTCAAGGTTACCGTTTGTAAAAAAATATTTATGATGTTATTAGGTTATTATGGCCGTTTGCTAATAATTAGAGCTAATTGTAAGTGATTTTAACCTCTCCGCTAGTGATTTTTTTATTACTAAACTGTATCTGGGGAGTGAGTTCTCGTGGCAAATGGTTGTCTCTCTATGAGAAATGTTGAATGACGTCACATATATTTTGTTGTTCGAACTTTCAGTTCAGTAATGTAGGTAACCACTTTAAATATTTGTAAAAGTACGTGACAAAGTCCATAGATATCAACAGTAAACGTATATTTTATTTAAATCAAACTGCGCTCATACTGCAGGCGCGGACGCGTCGGTGATTCCATACACCTTTGAGACTTTTTTCTACTGGACGCGCCCGTGCGTCCATACTCAAGGAGAGGTTAAAGGTCACTCATTCTAGGTGTGATAGTTTATTATTTAGCACACTGATTTCAATGTTTGCGGTAAAATCTTAAGAAATATTTCGTTACAAATTTTCTATATTGTAAAGCTTATTATATTATATATATTTACTTTCTTTCTTCTTGGCACTACATTTCGTTGTAAGATTTGACCTCTTCTATAACAGTTCTTCACTTGCTGTTGTCACTGGACATCCATCTCTATTTTCCAGTTTATTCCAATTGAATTGGACCTTATGTTTTTGCCTAAGTCGTTGTTCATTTAGGAATCCAAGTTCCGAGACGATTGTGCTGGTGTTCGTAATCATGTGTTATTTTATAATAACATGCAGGGTGATTAAACCTGCGATGACCCCTCTTATTTTTTATGGTTTTGGAACTAGCAGCAGCTTGAAAAATAGTTCACACTCAAAAACGTATCTAAAACCAATTGATAAAAAACTGCCATGTAAAGGGTGATCTTACAGATTAACATATATACAACTTCCAAAAATTTGTCAGACATGGTGATCATAAGAAAAATGTGGAATGGGGAATGTTGTATTACATAAAGCGTGCGCTTAACCCAACCAATGACAGGTCATAAGTCCTGTAAACACCTCGATTAACCATATTTTGTTTCCAATTTGCATCCTCGTCTCTATTGAGATACAATTGATTCTTGGGATAATTTCTCACTTATTTTTATAGAATTCTAATATGTATTTGATAATTTAAGGTCTACAAATAATTTTTAAATACGTATTTGGTTATTTAATCGTCTAGTGCGGTGATAAAATGAGTTTTGATAGAACACAACCACAATTTTTGATAGTACACAATCACAACCGAAATTATAACAAGTTTACACAACCACATTTTTTTGACGTTTTATTTATTTCCTACTCATATTATATATTAAACAGGTTTTAATTTATGTATTCATAGTAGCTGTTTGTAAATAGGAAGGAAAATTAATCCATCAAATTTCTTTAGTGCAATGAAGTTTTCCTTCAGAACATGCATAATCCGTAACCACGATACATCAAATTTGTGTCGTAAAATATAGTAATAATAACGGAATAACCACCTTCGCGTGTCAATTAGTTTTGTACGCTGATCTGGTGGCATTCAATTAGATAATCGGAAATTATTTTTTATATAATACATTTTCTCGTTAAAGGACTAATCACATACTTTCGTATTTTTATTCACTTATGAATAATTCTATTTCTATTCTATCTAACTATTTTACATCAATATTTTACTTATTACATTATTCAATAACGAGTTTTTTTTTACAAGATTTCAACGTAAACCCAATATCGATACATTATTCAAATTTTTAAAAATAATTACAACCTTCTCCCTGATAAATAAAAAAAAAATAAAAAAAATAAGTCAATTTAAAATGAGACAAAATTTATACCTATATTCATTATACAGAGTATGAGCTAACATCCTAACAGTATTTATTGTAATTAATGTGTAATATTTTGTACTTTATTATATTCTTGTATTGATTAGTATGTAGTACCTTAAACTTTTACCTTGTATTGTAAACTTTCTTAAATTATATGTATATTTTTATGTAGTGATATCCCTCACCAAGCACAGAAGTACTTCTTTTTGGTGAGGACCTACGATTATTAGTTTAATATTATATAATGTGTTATCTGTAATTTTTTTAACATTGTTAAAATGAAATTTATCAACAAAAAAAAATCTATTTCAAGTTTGATTCTGGTTATTTTGTCATTTGAAATTTCATGACAGAAGTTCAATTGTAAGCAATGAAAATTGAAATTAAATATATTTTTTATGTGTATATTTAGTTAAAATCCACGAATGTTTGTGTATGCGATGGTTTCCGCAGCTCGTTACATCTTCTGTTTTCTATCGCTGCCATCTTCTGTCTTTCTGAGTGTCACCAGAAGATGGCAGCGAGCTGCCGAAACCGGTCGAAGTCACTAACATTAGTGGATTTTAACTAAATATGCATTAAAAAAAATCATTTTAATTTTATTTTTATTATTTCATTCTGGTTGTAAGGATTGGTTAGTTTTAGTTTCCAAGAACAAAAATGATTAGTTCTTGTCAGGCGAAACGTGTTTCTAACAATAGTAAAAATTAAAGTCAACAAACACACCATCTCGCCGTTTCAGAGAAAATGGAGCGCCATACTCCTGTATCCTGACACACCTCTCTAGATTCCAGTTATACACGCACGTCGATTCTTCCATGGGTATTCATTACATGTTTAAAGAAGCATTTTTTAATTATTTGTAATACAAGATGTAACGTTTTGGATTTACTGTGACTCCGAAATACTTCTATATTCGCCCTCACTTTATTTCACGTCTGTGATAAGTGAAAAATTCTTTCGTGTGTGTGTTTCATACGATTCTTTCGAGAATTTGTAAAGTACATAATAAGTATACATATTATGTATACTGGTTGTTAATATATATCAGCAGTAATTCGTTGAAACTAATTAGAATATATTTTAAACAATAATAGAATCTATTAGAAACAAATCAACGCTTCTTTTGTTTCATTAATAATAATATTATTAAAAAAATTAATTTACATTGTAAATATTGTATAATAATTATTCAATAATAGTAATCCGTTCCGTTACGTTTGCTTACAAATTAAATAACACAATTTTAATGCAAAGAAATAAATTTATATTGTAATTTTTTGAAAAAGGTTAATTAACTTATAATAAAGGTTTCTGCGTGCTATAAAGCAATTTATATTTCTATATACGGAAGAGAGCCATTTAAACTTGATTTTTTAAAGATATAATGTCAATAATTGTAATGAGCTAGACGTTCATAAAGTCATCTACAAATATGTGCTTATTTGCTTCTAAGAGGAATATTAATATAGTATATGCTTTCGCATCATGAATGAAAACAAATATGTACGTGAGTGCCATAATGTCTTAAAGTAATTTTTGGCTCGAAATGATAATTTATAATATATATTTTTTTGTTTTACCATTGATACAATATCCAGTGAACATAGTATGAAAGTGAAAATGCCCGTTCACGGTGGAATTCTGGTTCCAACTCTTATGTGTGGATGAGAAGTATGGAGCTGGCAGAAGGATGGAAGCAGTATAAATTAGATAGAGATGAGATTCTTTAGACGTATGTATGGTACAGTAAAATAATGCAAAATATGACAGAATTTATAAAACTGATATCAGGAAGGAATGAAAAGCGGAAGAAAGTGTCATGAACCAAATTATTGAAGGATCACTGCGTTTGTTTTTACATATGCAACGCATGGATGAAGGAAGAATTCTATAGAAAATAAGGTATGTCCGATTTAATTAAATTGTAAAGGTCTTAGAAGTCAGAAGAATCGCGCTAAAAAGGCGCTGGGCGGTTGATTTCGCAGCTCTGATGATAGATGGACAAAACGCCTCCCTTGCTGGCGTCTGGGGTGCGGATGGAGTGTGACATTAGAGGGATCACCGGTCAGATGTGGATGCATGTTGCCCAGGATCTACAGACATGGAAGCAGACAGAGGAGGCCTACGTTTAGGAGTGGACGGCTATGGGCTGATGATGATGATGAATTAAAAAACGAATGATGATGACGAGATGATGATGAATTAATTAAACTAACCATCACGCCGTCTCCCAGAGGGGTAGGCAGAAAGAACGGACCCCTACACTGTTCTGTCCTGATATACTCGACATTCATTTTTCGTGTCATACACGAACGTCGATATCTCCGAATCCTCACGTGACCGACATTAAATATTTGGTTGATTTGATCGTGCCACGTTTTCCTCGGCCTTTATCTATTTCTAGCTCCGTTCACGTCGTTACATATACCTTCTTCACCATTCTTCACTCACTCTTTACATGTGTCCACATGTCCGCATTCACTTCTTATGTTTGCATTTAACACTTTATCATATACAGATTTACCACACATTCGTCTTAGAGATCTCATTTCTTCTGCATTTATTCTACTTAAATCCTTATTTTGCCAGTTCCATTATTCACTTGCAAACATAAGGGTCGGCACAAGAACACCATTGTGCACTGTCATCTTAGCTTTTTTGTATAGGCTTTTGTTTGCGAAGATAACTTTAAGTGCACTATTTCCTCAGTTGCTTACCCCAACCCTTCTTTTAATATCCTTCTTCACTCTCTCATTCTATGTAAACATACTTCCTAAATAAAAAAATTCATCCACTTATTTCAGATTTTTATCGAAATTAACTATTACTAAACTAACTATTGAGTAAAATCAGTAATCAAATGATGACAGTTTTACTGATTAATACGAATGAAAACGTCATTTTTCTAAAAGTTTTATTATATTTTATGGGAATGACATGTTTCACCCTTCTAAGGCATTATCAAATGTGACTAATCTTCAACTCGTTGCAGTTTATATGTACTAGTAAATGAAACAAAATAAGCTAATTAACGAAAATTGATGTGAATTTATACATTTTTAACAAAGAATTATGACAGTTTTGCTGTCAAAACCTCACCTCTTTAGGAGGAAATTTTAGAAGAACATACTTAAAAAATGTGTTGTATTGAATAAATATAAATAAATCATTAAAATAAATAAGTTTTTCTTTATGTAATATTTTGCTAGTGTAATGGAATTTCTATTTAAGATGTTTTCGAAACATTTGATTTTTAATTATTTTTATATGATATCATTCATCAAGATTGATGTAAATATGGATACCTGTATTCTACACATGTTAATTAATGGAAATAACCGTACAAAGTCTAGCCTTTTAATTTGCTTAGGGGAGTGGTTTTTAAACCTCGTAACCTTGAACTGAAAACTTACTCAAGAAAAAAGTAGTAAAAGAACGCAAAAAACCACTTAATTTAAAAAAATGTTCAGAAAGAATTCAGGCACAGTATAAATCATTTGAATCGAGAATTATAAATCAAGAGGATAAATATTTTTTACTAGTTCTTACTATTACCGAGGACTCTGTGGCGTAGTAGTAAACCAGATCCCCGATTGATATTAAAAAAAAAGAATTTGTCGTTAAACAAGTGCTTGAGAATTTTATAAATAAAAATGTTCTTTGAATATTTCGAAATATTATCACCTTACTGTGGTTTTGCGTTATTTTCGATCTTCGACTAAAGTCGACGTCATAAAATAAAAATTTGCTGGTTTTGAAAACACAAAATAATTCAGTGATATGGATGGATAATGGAGTTTTGAAAACGGTTATTACAAACAAGAATTTATCGAACAAAAATGGGCGTTCACAATGCAGTTTTAGTTCCAACCCTTATGCATGGAAGTGAAGCATGGAACTGGCAAAAAAGGTTGAAAGCAGAATAAATGCGGTAGAGATGATATGTGTGGTAAAATGATGTGAGACAGAATTTCAAATGCTTGTATCAGGAAGTAATGAAGAGCGGAAGAAAGTATTATGAAACAAAATTATGAAAGGGTCACGCGTTGGTTTGGACACATAGAACGTATAGATAAAAAAAAATGGTAATAAAGTATACGTTAATGATGTAAATGGAGTACGGAGTCGAGGAAGAACGAAGAAAACATGGCAAGACCAAATTATTCAAATTTAAACGGTCGGCCATGTTAGATGTCGGAAGAATCGACGTGCGTATATTATTCGCTTTGAATGAATGTGGGGGATGCTTGAGAGGGGTTGCAGGATAGAGTAGTGTGGCGGTTCTTTCTCCCTGCTTACCCTTCAGGGGAAACGGCGTGATGGTTTGTTGTTGTTACGATACAGGTTTAGAGGAAAACAAGTCACTGTATGGTCGGAATTTTTAAAATAAATACAATAATATTTTATATCCTATGGAGTTACTGCAGGAAATTTATACAAATTATAACTAAATTTATAACAGATGACTAAACTGGTTCATGGACACAATTTGTTTGGAAACCACTGTTTTTGATTATATATAATATACAGATGTCCAAAATGTTAATAACTTGTTCATTTATATTATTGAGAACGCGTATCAATTAAATCAATATCGGATTATTGCAAGTAAAAAAAAACTACTAATCTTTTCCATAGCCCCATTTTAACCATGTTCCTCGTATTATTTAATTTAAAATATTTCCACAAAAATAAAAATAAAAATTGAACTCCCATGTCCGCCACTAGAATATTAATTAGAAATTCTCCATAATTATTCCCTAATGATCATGATTCACCATTCTAATATCCTATTTGTCCTCGTGCACACTTTCTCCTACCCCTCTTTCTTCCCTCCATTTTATATTTCTTTTTTCATATGTTGTTCTCTGATTTTATGTTTAGTATATTCTGTTACCCTGACGAAGCTCCAGCGGGAGAGAAACTGGTTGGTGTTAGTAACGAATAAAGTGGTTCTTTTTTGAAAAAGTGAATTAATATCATATTGAAAAAAAAATGTTCTAGCATAAATACAATCGAAAACTTTCTTACCAAAAAAAATATATAACGGAAACGCGAATGCTTTTTCGGTTTCAAAGTAATTTTTAATTTCTACATTTAAAAAATATATACAAACATTAGTTACAAATTTGTTTTTATATATAAACAATAAATCACTGTTAAATCGAAAAAGCAATCGTGTTTTAAAATATATTTTGTAATGGATTTTTACAAAATAAAAACCACAACCATCAATAATTTTATGACCTATATGATCTTCCGATAGAGCGAATACAGGTTTTGTAGGATATATATGGTCTTAAAAAATAAATTATTGATCCTGCTTAAATAAGTAAATATTATGTACAAATAGTGTATGCATCAAATTCATCGTTGGATAATATTTTTTTACATCAAACAATATTTTCTTTCCTGAAATTGATGTATACGATTTTTTTATTCATAAATAATGTGCAAAGATTAAGATTTGTTAGAGAAACATCGATTTGGAATATTTCTGTTTCATCTGATACCATTCAAAAAAATTATTTTAAACCCATCTTAATTTATCATATCTTAATATATTATATATGACAGTGACAAAATATGGACTAGAGAATATGTCAATTACACAAAAAATAAGTTAATAAGCTCAAGCGTATACAACGATCGATGTAAAAACAGATGCTCGGTATGAGTTTATGAGGCCGAATAAAAAATGAGAACAAAAGAGGTGTCTCAAGGTCATAGAAAAGATGGGCCGACGACGTATGTGGGTGAAAAATGCGAGGAAGGAGGGAAAACGTATGGACGAGGCATATTTTCAGCAGTGAAGAGATCAAGACCGATGAAGAAGATGACGAAGAATTCATTTGTTTGTAGCGCGGTAAATACTTTATTTTTATTTGGAATAAGAATTTGAAACACTGCTAAAATCCACAACATTTATTATATCCAGGTATATTTATTAACAAAAATATTTCACTATCATTATTGACGGTGAAGGCTGGAGAGTGTGGCATAATGACGAGCTGTAGTATACGAGATTTACAAAGCTCCCAGTCTCTCCACACAAGTCAGACTGCATAGACTGAGATGGGCCGGTCACGTGCAGAGGATGCCGTCATCACGAACCCCAAAAAGATTGCTGGAGTGGCACACAGGTGGTAGAAGACCAATTGAACGACCAAGGCTGCGATGGGAGGATGAAGTTGGGAGAGATGGAGCGAAATTGTAACGAGTGTCAGATTGGAGGGTCGGAGCGGAGGACAAGAGGAGTTGGAGGCGAAGATTACTGGAGGCTAAGGCTCGATATGGGCTGTAGGGCCATCTAAGAAGAAGACTATTTTTTTATTATTATATTTTTTAATATTATTATAATTAGTATACATTGAGTTGGTCGGGCGCTACACCTCTCACACTATTTTCAACCTATTATAATATGCAAATCGTTGGATTAGACAGACTATTGCTAATGCTACAATATAAGCAAGTTCAAGGTACCGTTCTTTACCTTGTTTCGCAATCATTTTAAAGAACTATGAGGCAGAATATAATTTCTTGTTTACACTTTGGAATTGAAAAATAACGCTGTTTATTTTCACGACATTAAATATCACGACATGTTTCGGAGGAGAACTCCATCTTCAGGTGTAAATATATTACAAAAAACTAAACAAAGAGAGATCATGTTATATTATAAAAAAAAAATGTAAATTACTTCCCTTGAAAAAGGTTATATATACACTATATACCTACTAGTCTTTTTACTGGTGCGTTATGGTTAAGGTTTATGTGAGTATTCTTGTTGTTTTTAGAATATATATACAAAAAAAACGGTACTCATGATATTTTATATAAAAAATGGTTCATGATACCTGAAAGTATACTAATAAATTAATAATAATTTTTTTAACTACTTCCACTTTTGTCTTTATTTCGACAGCGACCGGTTTCGCCAGGCTCGCTGGCATCGACAGACTGGTGTCTGTCACCACACCTAGTTAAAAAACATCGTTTTATTTAATTATTATTTAAGATGAACCTCCATCAAGAGATTTCAGTAAAATCATTTGATTATAATAAATTAATAAAACTACTGAGGAGTAAAAATCGACGTGCGTGCATGACACGATGTATGAATTCGAAAGAAGTGTGTCAGGAAAGAACAGTGTGGCGATCCATTCTTTCTGCCTACTTCTTCAGGAAAATGGCGCGGTGGTTAGTTATTTTTTTAGTTTACTAATGCGATTCACAGTGAAATCAGTTACAAAATATTATTTTGCTTGATTTTTGATCATCTCAACAATGAAATAATTATAATAATGGCCGAGCCATAGAGGGCTCCCTCCGCTTACCCGAAGCTGTTATAGGCGCAGCGGCGCCTTTCGTCAGCTTCACTCGTGCACTCCTTCGGCCCGTCCCCCGTCCATGCGGGACTTACGTTAAAAAAAAATATATATATATATATATATTTGAAACCAAGGGGGACCCAGACCACATTTAAGCTACGCTACCCTCCCTCGATGTCCCGCCGTACACACATAGCAATACAACAGCAAAAGCAAATACACAATTGATACATAAATAACATATGTTAGAGAAAGAATAAAAAAAAAGAAATAATGCACAGCAGGAGGCACAGGAGGGAGGGGAGAGACAAAATGCAGGATGGGGGAAATAAGGAAATTTATTTAATGTGTGGACAAAGGAAGGTAACATAGGAAGTTTATTCTATATATATTGACGAGAAGAAAAATAATGCAATTGAACTAAGCAGGAGGAGGACGAGGTCCGGCATTGCGGATCAGTGTCCCCTCCCCCCAGCAAGATAATCGGCACCCCCTCAAAGGGGCAAGTGACTTCACAAAACGGCAACGTCCGGTCGAGACGATTGGCCGAGGTTAAAAAAAAAATAAAAAATTACAATAATTAAATTAAATAAGCAAAAAAAAAAAAGAATAAGCAATTGATAACAGTAATAATAATAACAGTAAATAATAAACCCGGATCAGGAGCAGTAGCCCCAGAGATAACAAAAACACATAAAATAAAAAGAGAAAAGAATAAGAAGAGAAAAGAAAATTAATTAACTTAATTATAGTTGTAGATCGGCTAAGTTCCGACCTCAGCAAAAATATCAGTCCATGCTCTCACGAAGTTCTTTAAACATCCAAAGTTGTGTTCGGAGCTTGTCAAGTCTGAGTTCCAGATCGGGCGGGGACAATGAAATAATTGTTTGTATTATAAAATTAGTAGAATTCTCACGAAATAATTAATTGCTTAATGTATTAAGCAATTAAACGCATTTCGTATGACACCGCCAATCATTAGTAATCTATTGTAAACTTTTTTCTAGTTGATTGTAATTTTTTTGTTAGCGACAGCATATTGAAAAATATTTGTATATTTTGTAAATGCCCAAAACGTTGCTCAATGTGAGTTTAAAAAATAAGCGTGTTGATGTGATTGCTTCATATTTTATTAATAATAGGCGTTGGAACGTGTATTGCCCTCACCTTGCAGTCAATTGTTCATAATCATATATACAAAGAACTGCGATGCACAACTGGTGATTAAAACATTAAAATATCGCAAAATTCGGCATTAAAATAGCCTACGAAGGGAAATATTTACCGGTTACAAGTTGTTTGGTTTCATTGCCGAGACAGTAAATTTGTTACTTAATTTAATTATGATTTTAATTTAAGTACGAATCATAAATTATACACAAGATTACAAACTTGTGATGATAAAATATACATTAAAAAGGGTAGGTAAATATACGTTTTTCGTTTCAATTTGAAGCACTGTCACTATTTATTTTTGCTTTCTTGAATAGGGCTGTAAAACTCTATATTAAATAATTAATATGAACGAAAACATCTGTTTTCTATAAGTTATATTATAGTTTATAGGAATTACATGTTTCGCTATTCAAATGTTATTATTAAATGTTTTAGAAAGCATTATAAAACATTTTTGTTTTTTTAATGTATACAAATACTTGTAGACAAATACTGGATTTTACCCATTACGGGTGTATTAATCATTAAGAATTAATTGTATTTCAATAGAGACGAAGATGTAAATTATTTGGAAACAGAATATGGTGATCGAGGCGTTTGCAGGACTTATGACAGGACTTATGTTTCTCAACATGGTAGCATATACGAGTATACATGTTGTTATATTACATAAAGCGACGCTTAACCTAACCAATGACAGGTCATAAGTCTAGTAAACGCCTCGACCACCATATTCTGTTTCCAAATAATTTAGATCTTCGTCTCTATTGAGATACAATTAATTCTTAATCATTATTAAACATTTGATAATGCCTTCGAAATACGAAACATGTCAATCTAATAAACTTTAATAAAATTTTCATGAAATTGTTGTTGTTAAACAGCTGTTCCGTCAACCTATGGTCATTAGGTGTTACCAACAACTCAGTTGTTTGGAGATAATCTAGTACCTAGAGTCTTAGAGTCCTGCGTAAGACAGAGAGTAATTTGTAAATTTCAGTGGCAAGAAATATGAAACGACAAATAAAGATTAAGCATGAAAGAATACTCAAGCGATACAGGAGTGAAGAAAGTGGAATATCAGGTAAAAAGGGAGAGAATGCGAAACCGCTTTTTTGTGAATATATGAATAATTACACTTTTTTAACTGCTAAACTAGGCTAAAATGTCAGTGGGCGGAGCACATGGTGAAATAGGACAGTGTCAGATGGTCGCCTAGAATCCTGAAGTAAAGGCATTGGAACAACAAAAGCGACGTATGAAGACTATAAAAATGATGGACAGGATACATTGCACAGCTAGCGGATCGTAGATGGCAGTAGATAGCCCAAGACAGAATATATTGGAAAATTTAAGAAGAGGTATAAATAAGTTCAGCAGTGAAACGAAATCGGGTTACAATAGGAAGAATAATTATAACTGTCTTAATTAACATGGAAAGAGTCATGTTAGGAATAAGCCTAAGAGACAGGGTCAGAAACGATACGGTGAGAGAAAAAAACAAAGGTCACTGACATCATCCACCGGGTGGCGACTCTAAAATGGCAATCGGCAAGTCAGAAGCTCAGATGAAAAGTGGACAAGAAGACCGGACTTGGAGACCGTGAAGTGCAGGGCGACCGCAACTACGGTGGAAGGATGATCTGAACAGACACGTCGAAATAACCTGGATGCAGACTGCACAGGACAGAGTGACATGGAAGCGAATGGAGGAGGCCTTTGTCCAGGAGTGGACGGGAATGGGCTGAGGAAGAAGAAGAAGAAGAATTAATATGAATGAAAACGTCTGTCTTCTTGCAGTTTTATTATTTTTTAGATGGAATGGCATGATTCGCTAAGGCATTATCAAATGTCATTTGATATTTGATAATGTCTTAGAAGGGCGAAACATGTCATTTAATTAAAATTCAATAAAACTCCTAGAAAGATAGACGTTTTCATTCATATTAATTATTTAAAATAGAGTTTTACATCAGTGTTCAAGAAGCAATAAACAACTGTCTTAGATTTTTGTGACAATTGGGTAAAAAATACAGCAAAATATCAGTATTTTTTATAGTTTTAATGAGACATAATAAATTTTGTTTTACAAGTTTTAAAAATATAAAACTATCAAATTGTTAAGTACAGCTATTTGCATCTTATGAAATAAATTAAAAATAAATAAAAATACAGTATCTGAAATTGTCAAAATCGTTAAAGTTAATATTTTCTTTTACATGACTTGAACCGATTCAATATTATTACAAACCTATATGCTTGTATTCGAGTTGATGGTGGAATCATTACTGCAGATGTCGTTTATATGTGGCCGTGATCTACTGCGCTTTTCGAAACTATATTTATCCAAGACAGTTTGTTGGTAATGCAAAATATAATTGTAAGGTAAAAAGGTCAAAAAAATTAAAGGGTACTTTTTAAACTTATTTTGTTATTCATTGAAATGTAACCATTTCATTTCACATAGTATGTTGAATTAGTATCACTAGCTCCCGCAATTAATGAGAGACGCTCACTTAACCGCTCATAACTTCAGAACGAATTAAAAAAAATATTTGTAACTTTGTTAGTAAAACATTTTTGAATAGTTTTACTAATGACCTATGGAATTTAAAAAAAAAAATTTTTAGTCGTTTTTCCCCTTGTGTTTGCCATTCATTGTCATGTTTTAAATTTGTGGATACCTTATTTACATATTATTTTGTATCAATGAATAAAATCTGAATTAAGAATGAAATGAAGTTGTATTCAGTGTACCCGTAACGTAATGAAGTGCTAAAATTATAATAAAGGTTTGCTAATTCAATAAACAGATTTGGCTACCAACTTTTTTTTAATCGTTGTAATGTACGTATTTGGTTCTTTGGCTAATAAGTTTGTAGACCTCGGTCTAAGGAATCTCATCTCTGTCTTATTAATTCTGCTCACATCCTTCTACTGCCAGTTGCATGCTTCGCTTCCATATATAACGGTTGGAACCAGAATTCCATTGTGAACGGCCATTTTCTTTTTCATTGATAAGTTCTTGTTTCCTATAACTATTTTTTAAATCTCCATTCACTTTGTTACCCGCACAAATGCTTGTGGCACTGTCCATTTGGCTATCCACTCTGAATATGTTACCTAACTAGACAAATTCAGTCACATTTATTTACTGTAATATTTCAATCTGTTGAAGTGTTTTAACCATACAAAATTTTAGGTTAGAACCATCAGATAATCGTATTAAGGTGAGGTCAAATATTGCATTCTGCATAAAGGTTAGTGGTACAAGGTATTGATATAATTAAAGGGATCCTACCCACGTGAGGAATTCGCTAAATTTATCGAAGTTGGAGATAAATTTGTATGAATCTTTCGAATGATTGGTCATGCTTGGTAGCAACACCGCATTGGAATTGACAAGATGGTATAATAAATTTGATTTAGCGCGTATCCTTTGTTCGAAATTTAAACTTTTTATATTTTTGGATATATTTTTTTTTAAATGCATGCATACAGGAAATCGTTATTGTGCAATATATTGCTTGTTAATAATATAAATTAATGTATTATAATATTGTATATTTTAAAATAAATTAATGTCAAGTGCATTTTTCCTGATTTTCGATGCCAAAAAATATAATAATAAATCTTATTAACAGTTATAGTTCTGAGAATCGATATACCGACGATGACGTCTATGTGTTTTGGTGGTCGAGCTGGGAGGTTGTGTCGCAGCTTGCGCGTTTCTAAAGTTTCGATTCGTCAATAATATTCATAAATAAACAAATTTGTCAAAAAAAATCTGAAAAAAAGGAAAAAAAAATGTAAAAACTTTTTGATTTCGCCCTACAATGTCGGATTCGTCCAAAAGTGATGTTGAAAGCGATTGTCAAACATCGCACGATGTTTGTTGTACTCAAAGTGGTGATAGTGGCGATGAAATTAGAGTGTTTACCAATCGGAATGAATGAATGAATAATTTCTGTTTTTTCTTTCTCAAATTGCATTTATTTTTAAATATACTATACATACAAGTAAAGGAAACAGTAGTGAGATTCTGTAAGTCTCAACGCCTACGGTGGGCTGGCCATGTGGATAGAATGCCAGAGGGTAGAACACCACAAATTATAAATTCGCCTCGCGAAAAGAGACCAAGAGGCAGACCGAGGAAAAGATGGGCGGATTGCGTGGAACAAGATTAGGAGAAAATGGAAGGAGCTGGGGAATGGAGAGAGATGGCCAGAGACAGAAATCAGTGGAGGACCCTTGTGGAGGAGGCCAAGTCCCACACCGGGATGTAGCCCCGAGAAATGATGAATGAATGAATGAATGATACGAACAAGTATGTTTATTAAAAAATTATGTATTAATTGAGTATTTTGATATGTTATCCACCAATACCAGAAAAAAATAAAAAAATCGGTTCATATTTTTAAATATAATTGTTGATTTTGTACACACCTAAAAAATGACCCATTTTTAGAAATAAGTCTTCAGCAATTTTAGCATACTCGTACATATAAGAAACATTTAAGCAATAAAACGGTTAAATTCAGACTGGATATTAAAATAATCAATTTAGATGACATACCATAAATGCGTTGGTTTTAATGTTTAACTTAATTTATCGATGCCATCTTAAAATAGTTTTATCCGACAGCATTTTTGTCATAAACACCTTTATCATTTTATGTGTGTTGTCAGTTTTATCTCAGAATAAACTTGCTCAGGAGAGGCAAAAAATGGCTATTGGTAATTTTATTTTCCATTCTGTTCGACCTTGAGCGATCTGCATTCAGGCACTTCCCTCACCCTTCAAATTGTGGGCGTCCATCTCCATGCTCTGCCATCTTTGGACGCTATCACAGCAATAGCTTTGTCCAATTTTCATTTGGGTCGCGAGCGACATGTCCTACTCATTGCCACAAGGGCTGCGTCTACCTCAATGACCTTAATCCTGAATCGTATGTCCTCATTTCTGACTCTATCGTAGGTGTCTTCCCGTAGGATGTAACCCAGCATGGCTCTCTATTGCTCTCTGCGTGATTCTCAGCTTTTGTCTCATTTTGTGACACAAATATATTGTATAATTGAAATGAACACTTTTATAAAAACCGATAGACGTTGTTAGAGTAATGAGACATATCCTGTGTAAATGCGTCGCGTTTAGTGCTATGTATGAATATATAAGGTGTTTTTTTTAGAGGTATGCAATCCATATTCAAAATGAAAAAAAAAAACACATTTAAATAATGTTAATGTCTATGATATTGGCTTTATTTAATAGATAATTGTATGCCATTATTGTTTAAATATGATTTCGGTCATATAAGCGCCACGGCTAGCTCGAATGAAGCGCAATCGTGAAATCCAATTTTCGACTATTGTCGTCTTTGTGGATGCGTATTATCCACCTGAGTGTACGTGGTGCGAAAAAGATCCATGGTCTTCCAAATAACTTGCTCGGTAAAATGGATGTAGTGCAAGATAAGTTTGGCGAACCGAACCAAGATTTTCAAAATAAATTTACGCAATTTGCACGCGTTATTCTGACGTCAGTCTATTCATGGTAAAATGGAAAAACGTATTGACTACAAATCAACAGACAATTGTCAAATTGACAGTTAATAGAAACAATGTTGCCAGTTTAAAAACCGAACCTCTAAAAAAACACCTTATACATGTAATACTGTGAACTATATTAACAGGACAGCAAGGTATTTCGATCAATCGTATAATGTTAAAATGAATGTTGTAATCTGACCAATTAGATATAAATAGGTAGATGGAGATTGGCGTGCTCGTTTAACTAAGTAATATCGATTTAACCATACCAGTTAAAGCGTGTCTTATGCGCTAAAACTGCATTTATCTCATGCTATTTTCAAAGCAATTTGAAACTATTCACTATTGCCATGTTCGAATACTCGATATTTAATCTCATGTCAGGTTAAACAAAAATATCTATTTAATTAATATTTTATAACTAACTAACTAACTAACTAACTAACTAACCATCACGCCGTCTCCCCGAAGGGGGTAGGCAGAAAGAATGGACTGCCACACTTTTCTTTCCTGACATATTTTTCTCGCTTCCTCAACATTCATACATCGTGTCATGACATTCAATATTTGATTTTTTTGATCGTGCCACGTTTTCGTCGGTCTTCCTCTATTTCTGGTTCCATTTTCATCATTTACATATAATTTTTTTAACATTCTTTCTTCATTCATTCTTTCCATATGTCCGAACTATCTTAATGATCCTTTCATTATTTTGTTCATGACACCATCATTCGCACCGCATTCACTTCTTATATTTTCATTCGACACTCTATCATATCATATTATAATAAATATAGGCATCATTGCCTATTTATTATTTTTATACAAACAGGACAATACATATAGAAAATGCGGCTAATTTTGATACATGTTAACAAGATTTCTGAGATATCCCTATGAGTTAGTTTGGAAACTATCCGTGGCTTTATCCCGCATGTGCCCACAATTGTGTGCAGATGAGGGATGAGTTCACACTTACCCATATCTTAAGATTTATTAGAGGATTCTTTGAGAACTCCGTCATCTTATAGGGTATTCATCCAGATGGTTATCTTCGACAGCGTCAGCACACTATTTTATCTCCCAACATGCAGAACCAACCTGCCTCTGTTGACGCTGGTGGGGAGAGCAATCAAATAGCTGAACATGATCGCTATTGATGAAACAATTTTTAAAAAGGAAAATACTTAAATTATTGGAAAATATTCAGCCTTATTAGCGTCGTACTTGTACATGTGTTACAATGTCAGTGCATTGGTCCAAATCGACGATTTAACTGTTTTTATATTTGTAATGTATATTTGGTTAATTAAATAAAATTAACTAGATTATAAAAATAAAATAAAAAAATATTATATTAATGTCATTGCCAATGTCAGGGGGACACGATACGACATAATAATAATAAAAAGTTAACTTTGTAAATAAACAAATTAAAAGTTATACACTGAGGAAGAACGTCTATGGTCCGAAACATGTTTGTGAAAATTGTTGGGAAAATACAATGTTTAAAAAAAAAATTCAAATGTGAATCCACTATAATCTTTACTTTACTTGGATTTGGCTCACGCTGTAATTATTTAAAAAGCTGTTTAAAAAAATCGAAAAAAATTTACCGAACTACAAATATTATATAATTTGACCAAAGAAAACGTGACATGGTCAAATAAAAGAAATAATAAATGTCGGCTATGTGAGGAGTCGTAGAAATCGACGTGTGTGCATGACACGATTTATGATGTTGAGGAATCGAGAAAAGTAACTAACTAACTAACTAACCATCACCACGTCTCTCCGAAGGGGTAGGCAGAAATAATGGACTTTCCCAATATTTTCTTTCCCGACATACTTCTCTCGCTTCCTCAACATTCATACATCGTGTCGATTTCTCTGACTCCTCACGTGGCCGAAATTCAATATTAGATTTATTTGATCGTGCCACGTTTCCATCGGTCTTCCTCTATTTCTAGTTCCATTTACATCCTTAACATATACTTTTTTACCATTATTTCTTCATTCATTCTTTCCATATGTCCATACCATCTTAATGATCCGTTCATTATTTTGTTCATAACACCATCATTCGCACCGTATTCACTTCTTATATTTTCATTCAACACTCTATCATACACAGAGTATCCACACATTCGTCTAAGAGATCTCATTTCTACTGCATTCATTCTACTTTCATCCTTCTTTTGCCAGTTCCATGCTTCGAGAAAAAAAGGCGAAATCGAATTCGAGAAAAGTATGTCATAAAATAACCTGTGGTGGTACATTCTTACTGCTTACCCCTTCGGAGAGACGCTAGTTAGTTTTAATTTTATAATAATATTAATAATAATGACGAATTTTTATGAATTTTTCCACTTTTGAAAATCAAAAGTGAAAAAAAAACAGTGTTTTAATTCATAAAAATTCGTCATTATGGAATTCCACAGTGTTAACGCCTTAAGTTTATCTAAAATTAATAATAATGATAATAATAATATAATTCAAAATAATTTTTGACAATGAAATATTTAAACACTTTATTAATCCTGATTAATAGGATTTAAAAAAAAGGCGGAACACGTTCGCCGTATATATCGCGGAACCAGTATTGCACAAAAATACTTAGCAGATTTATCGGATCAAGTATAATATAAAAGGAAGGAGATTAGAATGATGAAATACCAAAATGTATACGTAATTATCAAGGTCAATTTCTTAGATATTGCTGTACTGGGTTTGGGAAATACGAGGTGAACTTTTAAAAAACTTTACCTGTTTGTGACCTTTTTTTCTATGACTAATAATGGATGATGTAAACAACAATGGCCGTTAAAACTAATTTAATATCACTTTAGAATCATATAATGGTAGAATTTAATAAATCAGATCGTACAAGGATTAAAACCTGTGTTTGTTTTTATTGTGTCTGAGAGCGGAAATGTTATTTAATTAAATTAGGATTATTTATTGTTTCTCGAACAATCATGTGAACTTTGTCTTTTTCTTTTTTTATATACTTTGTACGTAAAACACTATTAAAATTACATATAAAACATGTTTCGGACAACCAGTCCTTCTCTGTGATACATTATAAAGATACATATTTAAAATATTATAAAATTCTTTACAAATATGATCAATTTTGACAGATGTTATATACATTTCTTTTGGAACGTTCCAAAATTAATCTTTTTAACATCTGGCAAAATTGATCATATTTGTAAAGAATTTTATAATATTTTAAATGTGTATCTTTATATTATAATATGTATCACTGAAGAAGGACTGGTTGTCCAAAACATGTCTGATGTGTAATTTTAATAGTGTTGTTTATACAAAGTATATAAAAAAGAAAAATAGAAATAAAACATCTACAACACAAAATATGGCGAACATAGAAGAAAATCATGTAAATAGTTTATATTAATTAATTAATACGAATGAAAACGTCTGTTTTCTAGAAGTTTTATTATATTTTATTGGTATGACATTTGATAATGCCTTAGAAAGGCGGAACATGTCATTCTCATAAATTATAATAAAACTTCTAGAAAACAGACGTTTTCATTCGTATTAAATTAGGATTATTTGTCATTAAATTTCTATGTAATAATGTAATCAGTTAATCCAGGAAGCCATCATATTTTTAGATAAAATATTATGTAACATGTATTTATAAGTAAACTTGGTGCTGGTCTAGGGGACAGAACGGTTGGCTTCTGATTCAGAGAATTTAGGTTCATACCTGGACACGAGCCGGTTCCTACTTCATAATATTGAGCAATTTTCTATTCATATTGGAGAGTCTACAATAAATTATAATACCATTGATTTTTTAAGAGTTAAATATGTCATAATCATTACTTAAGCAGGCTTACAGATTGTTGTTTGCTTCGGAAATCCACACTTCGCTCGGCAAACTCCTCAGCAATAGGAAGATTAGTTGAGCCGAAGCGTTGCCCCAGTACAAATTTCGGGGATCGAGCGCTTGCGGCGGCCGGTCCATCGGCTTGGAACAGTCTCCCTTCACACCTTAGATGCATAAATGATCCGACAGATTTCAGATCTAAATTGAAAACCCATCTTTTTCATATTTCATACCCAATTTAAACATTTATACTTTGTTCTACTATACTTTTAAACCGATCGTTTTTAAGCGGTCACATTTAGATTTTTAGATTTAAAACACGTCTTAATGCGCCCTTGAGGTGATTACATCACAAAAACGGCGCTTTAAAAGTTAGCATATTATTATTATTATTATTATTATTACCCACCTTTGTTATACCCAATACAAACAAATAAAAAATATTCCTATAATCGATTATTCCCGAAAAATTGTTTTGTTATAATTCTAGACCTTTGTAGCTTTAATGGATGGAAAAAATCAAATAAACGACACCAACAAAATGGACCAAGATATATAACGTATTACATTTAAATTCAGTAATAATAAAAACACATGTCCCAATATTTCAAACGTTATATATAAATATGTCAGCTATTATAAAAATTAAATCCATTATTTTGAATACGTATCCCCTTAAATAACTTTATTACCAATATTTAAATTAAGTAAATTTTACACAATTATTTTAAGATTATTTTTGTATAGAATCATGTATACCACCCCTGATCTGTATGTATATAAAGGACTCAGTTTGCAATTATGTCACTTTTCTGTCGATGCCAGCGAGCCTGGCGAAACCGGTCGCTGTCTAAATAAAAACAAAAGTGGTAGTAGTTAAAACACATCGTTTTTTTTATTATTATTTAAATGAACTTATCAAGAGATTTAAGAAAAATCATTTGATTGTCTCAAAAAATAAGACTCGTGAAGAATTTCATCAAAGCTATGAAACGACACAATTTCGCTATCTTAGAGAAACCGCATGTAAATGACGCAAGGATACGCACCTCAATGGCGTAGGTACTACGGGAGGTAGCAAAGAATTTTCTTGGAAACCACAGAAATGAAAATTTCAATGAACTTTTGGATAATAACATTGTACATTATAATACTATACTAGAAACCAAACTATACTGTCATAAAAAATGGCCAGCCACGTCTTTAATAATACATTATTTCATTTTCACAATGACTTTTCCCCTGCCAACTGTCGTTTTGTAATGATTAGCATAAAAATGTTTCCATCAGCACATCTTTTGAGCAGATTGCAGATGGGCAGACTATCTAAGCAGAATCGCTGTCTTCGCGTTAATTAAGGCCACCGAACCTGCGCTTGTGCCGGCGGCCCTTCAGCTTGGAATAATCTTCCATCAGACCTCGAGGATATTGAGAGCCCATCAAAGTTGACATCGAGACTTGAAACATTCTGATCTGTGTTGACTGCGTCGGGTGCAGGTCCCTTTACTAAATTTATGATTTATCACAATTATATTTTATACAGCGCCGATGATTTATTAAAAAAAAAAACATGAGATGATTAATTCATAAAAACTGTGCTATTTAAATCATCCAAATCATGAATTTTATTTTAAATTATCTCTGGTATAGAGACTAACGAAAATGGAACACGTTAATGTTAGCAGATTATTGTTGAAATAGATTAATAAAGTAAAGCAATTGAGAAATGTCTTCCATGCAACTAATTGTTCAGCTTACATTTAATAATTATAAGAACTAGTTGCAACGGAAGTAAAGATTTTCTACCCTTGGTTCACTATACAATCGTAATCAGTAAAAAGTTTCAACTTTTAATAAAAAAAAAAATTTACACACATTTCACATATTCAAGAAAGTGTTGTGAAAATTAAACAACACCAAATTGTTCTCCTTTGTTTTCTACACTCTTGTCATATAACCATAATCAGAACAAAATTCTAAATTATCCAGAAACGTTCTCGGGCATGCGTGCATTCGTATGCATTTCGTTTTTTTTTAATTACTTTCTTGTATTCAAATTGATGACATCTGGGTTTTGACCTGTTTATATTATGATATCATCACATATCCTGTGCTGCAAGTAGCCTGAATTATATTATTATCATATGTACCTATGTGTGTATTTTAAAAATTTAATCATAGTTTACATATCTAATAATTCTGAGCAAATTCAAAATTTTCATTTTCGAAATTGACGTGTAATAAGAATCTAACATACAATATCATAGATAATATTAAAGTGTTTGTAAAAAATTGTTTGCCTTTTCATCATACTGTGAAATTGTAATTTTATCTTCGATCGACGTTAAACGATGCCATATCATTGCTTCTCATCTCATCATCTCATTTATCATTTAGAGGATTCATTGCGAGTTTTACTCTAATCTAGTATGCTTTACTATGATCCACGATTACTTGATTATTGTGGTGTATTAAGTGCAAAAATGGTTTATTTTCTTATGTTCATAAAATAAATTTTTGAAAAAAAAAGTGTAAGGAGCGATTATGGGTGATTTAAAGAAATCACAGATAGGGTCATTCTAAAGCTATTGATTTCCAGATTTTTTTTAGAATAGAACATTAAAAAACAAACCAAAAAATGAAAAATAGAATTCACAATAATAAATTGGAGTAAATGACGATATATTTTTTAGATAGATCAAAGCAAATCCTTTTAATGTGATGACATACTAGTATTTATAAATGTACTCGTATCTACCCAACTAACTCTACAATCAGAGAAATTTGGGTAAATTTTTTAATCCCTATAGTGTGTTTGGCTACATTTGCAGCTTAGATTTGAATCAATCTTACAAAACATAATATTTAAGTTCCTTATTACTAAATTGTATTTAATATAATTTTATAATATGATTATTATTAGATATTTTGAGTTCATTAATTTTTTTTAAACTTTTTTATAATACTATACTATAATATAATTGTTACGTAATTTCAATGTTTACGTCTTGGATTTCCTAACAGATACTACATATTTAATAAAATAATTGTAATAAAAAATATATACTTTCAAATATAGCTATAAACAGATTCAGTATAAAGTTCGACTAAACAAAATAGTTTTTTTTTTGTACTTTGAACAATACTGGAAGATTTAATAAAACAGACGTAAAATGCGGAATATGATTTAAATTATTTCATTTGCAAGGAAATTTCTATAAATTTAAAGAGATAAAACAATTGAACTTTGGGAGAACTTAATTTATTTTATGTGTTTATGGTAAATCTGAATAAACTTCGCTCAAACGACAACACTAAATATACAATGATTGTTGTATAGTTGTACTTATGAATTTTAAATTAATGTACATACTCGTTACCTGCTCGAACATTGTGCTTATTTCACGATGATAAAAAAAATCAATCTGCTAGGACGCTTTTCTAAGAAATAAGTATACATTTAAGAGTGACATTTCTCACTTTTTTCATTGATTCCAAAGATTATTGTTTGTCCAACAGTTTTTTTTACGCACGCTTATTTAAATAAGGGTACTTAAATTTTCACGCATTTTACATATTCGAGTACACTGACGTATACATAATTAGTAATTAAATAAATATCCTTATTTGGCCATTCAAAATATTTATTCTAGAATGTAATGGATCGCCATACTACTCTTTCCTGACACAACCCTCTAGCTTCCTCCACATTTATACAGCGAGTCATTTACGCATATCGAACACATTTAAAATATTCATTTGGTCACGATATGTTTTCCTCGATCTTATTCGACTCTGTACTCCATTCACATCATTAATCTATATTTTCTTCACCATTATTTATTTAATAGATCATCTATTGAACAAATGGATGAGGGAAGAATGTTTAAAATGTTATAAACAAGTAGTTTATATAGAAAAATCAGTCGAGGGAAGTAAAGAAAATCATGACATGACCACATTAATTAATTAATAAAAGGAGGCCATGTTCGAAGTCGGAACAATCGACGGGCATGCGTGTCACGCAACATGAATGTCGATGAGACGCAAGAATTATGTCAAGATAGACAGTGTGGTGGTCCAACTTCCTTGTCTACCCCTCTGAGGAAACGGGTTGATAGTTAGTTTTTTTTGTATTAATCTTTATGATAAAGCTTCTTCTTCTGCTTTATTTAGGACTGTGTCCTGTTATTTCTCAGAGCCTGTTCCCGGGATGTAGATGTCCAACTGTCTCGCCATCTATTGGGTGGTCTTCCTGGAGGTCGATTTCCTGTTGAACTTTATTTGCCGCTTTACTTATCACTCTTTCAGAACCAGTAGCGTCTTCTCAGTCTTTCCCATTGCACGACATCTTCAACAAGATAAAGCCAAATACATTTTTGCCTTAAGCGCCTGACACCAATGCCCTCTAGCTGGATATAGGAAGGTGAATAAAAAAGCCATATTTTCCCGATTGAGGTGGTTAGTTTTATTTGCATTTCTCCTTTTTGTAAAATCAGGTTTTTATAAGTAACTAATGTAGATAAATTCCTCGGTTTGAACTCATTTTAGCCGCTAAGGATACATATTGAACTTTTTAAAACTACCGAGTATAATATAAAATATGTCATTGAACTGGTAACAATGCGTGCATACGCGATATATTTATAAATAACTAACCTAATTATTTTAACGCCTTAAAATAATAAAGAAATACATATTCTTTGAACCTACTCAAATGCTATTAATTAAACTAAGTTGCTTAGTCATAGAAATTTGAACATATTTAAATACAAGCATTTCTATTGTTTTATGAAATAGAATGGTGACATTTTATTAATATCATCATAAATTAATATGTGTCAAGAAACTTTGACTTGAAGTTGTTCACAAATTTGTGATTCGTGATAATAGATATGCCCGTTTTAATTTAGTTAAATTTAACTTAATTTAGTTAAAATTCTAATAAAAATATATAATACTTAAAATTGCACTGATTTAAATGTAAATAACACTAGTTATATTATATTTGGGTCACGTGCTAAGGGGAGAAAAATACCACCTCCTTCGACTGATATTAATGGATAAAGTGGAGGGACGTCGGTGAATTGGTAAAAAGCAGTTGTCCTGGCTGCGGAACATATAATAGATGGACAGGAATTAAAAGAGTTCAGAACCTGTTCCAACTGGTGCAGGACAGAGATACCTTTGTTGAAGTGATCGCCAATGTTGGGGGGACCTGACACGGCACCGAAAGAAGAAGATATTATATACTGAGTAATAATTGCCGAAGATTTTAAAAATATAGACATTAATTAACCATCACGCCGTCTCTCCGTGGGCGTAGGTAGAAATAATGGACCGCCACTGGTGTTCTTCCCTGACTGGTATTTCTCCAGATTCCTCAATATTCACACATAGTGTCATATGACCAATCCTGTTGGATTGGTCATGTGTTGCGACACTAATGTTTCCTGCATGATGTGTTGGAGGGAATGGTCGAGCGATCGATTGGCAGAGGACGACCTCGCCAAGAGTACCTAGACCAGATTTGCCGAGATATGGGCTACACCTCTTATGCGGAGTTGAAGAGAGTTACCGAGGACCAAGCGGAGTGGAAGAGGAGATGCGTCGCCTTGCTGCAGACCAATCATTAGATTGAGACCGGAGAAGAAGAAGTGTCATATCAATTTCTCTGACTCCTCATGAAGCCCAATAATAAATATTCTAAGTACGTTCAGAAGATAAGTACTCTTGACTTTAGGGAGTATAAATTGTCTTCCTAAAGTCGAACCATCTATCATGCGTTCCTGGTATTTTAACTATTTTCAAATAGATGCATTACCTACTACTACACTACGATTATAAATATATAATATTTGTAATGTATTTTGAGAAAATAAACTGAAAATAATCTGATTTACATACACGTGTTCGTAAAATCTATTGTACGTCAATTTAAAAAAGTTGTATACCTATCAACTCGACCTCATAAACCCTATATCAAGATTGATTACTTCTCAAGTTTTCTAAAGATGGTTTCGCTAAAAAAATGCGTTTTAGGTCTTTAACCCTTGAAGCATTTGAATGTATTTTAAATTATAATCAAACCCACACATGTTAAAACCCTTTTGATTATAAACAATTGCAGTCGATATAGGCCAATACCACTTTAAACAATAGGCCACAAGGCCTTAACTATAACGAAGAAGAAATCGATCTTATTTTTCAAATCGTTTTAATTTTCTGACTAATTATACAATAAACAATAACGTATTTTAATTAGTTGTAATTTTACGATGATATAAAATGTGTTGTGGCTGCATAAGACACGCGTTTGTAATTAATCATAAAATTCCTCACGTTTTATAAAAATAAGATTTAAACTTGTATTTCTACTATGATTAATAAGATAAGAATGGAAAATTACAGTCATTACAAATACACTCTCTATATTACAGTTACTCATACGAGTATATCATGTAATTAACTGACGTATTTTTAGGTTTACTTCAGTCAATGAGTTTCTATTAATTATTGATGTAAATTTGAAATTCCGCACACATTCATTTGTTTCTAAATTTTATACTATTTTGCATACAATACTATTTTTTTATTGAATGAATAACTAGAATATACGTATTATCCCTATGCCAAATGATTATCACTACTTCAACATGTTAGTATAATATATTTTGCTAAATTTACTCACAAGACACAATATATAATAATTATGAAGTGCCCTTTCGGCTCAGCGTAAATTGTGATTTCTTGAATTTCGTTTACTATTTAAAAAAAAACAATTACAAAGACAAATATATTATTAAAATGTTTTAATTATGTTTACTGCATCAAGTTATTAAATATATATATACTCATTTTCTTTCAATTTATCACTGTGTAGGTTATTTAGAAAATGGGAGGAAAATACTCTTCCAATTTACCGATATTATTTGTTTAACTGGAATCAGTTAAATAAAGTACCATTCTATATTCGACAATAATAACTGTTTTTTTTAAATAAAGTCTCTGCACAAATAGCGTTACTCTCAAATAATTATAATCTCTATATGATTATAAGAAATCACATCTGAGGTATTCATGCGATTATAATGAAACGATAACAATTGTTGGGCGCCTACCTATATCAAGAAGTGCTTCACGAAACAACTGGAAACTTTCGATATTATTTTTCACAAACAGAAACAAATGTTTTTAAAATAACCAATTCACAAAGATCACAGGCGTATGTCATTAACAATACAATTTTAGTTCATAAAATATATTAGTGTAAATTTCGAACATTACAATGCGATCACGAAGCGCGCGATAGTGCAACACAAAATCAAATGTCTTACAGAAAGACCGCCAAGAATTTTATATCGGTATCGCCAGCGCTCTATCGAGCAGGTGCGGTACTAACTTGTCCGGTGGCTATGGTGTATAAGGCGGAAAACGATGGCGCTGCGATCGAAAATAATATGTTTTTTTTTCTGCATAGCGTGTGTTTAATATTTGAATTTTTTATTTCGTTCTTTTAATTTTAACTTAGAATGTACATACGATGTGATATACATCGAAATTATTTTCAATGAAACATGTTTAAATTTGTTATTCAATGGTATATAGGTATAATCCAAGAATACTGAGAAAATTTCACATTACCTTAAACTACAATAGAGAAAAGGGCAATGATTTATTTTATGTTCTAAATTACCCCACGGAAACACTTCTCAACGAGTTTCTCATCATCTCAACGTCTTTGGATATAGTTATAGCGAGTTAACAATTACTCTACAGGTAAGAAGATTAAAAAAGAAATGTCATATTTGAATATATCTACATAATTTAAACAAACATTCTATTTAGAACTAAACTAGCTAACTAACTAACCATCACGCCGTCTCCCCGAAGGGGTAGGCAGAAATAATGGACTGCCACACTTTTCTTTCCTGAGATATTTCTCTCGTTTCCTCATCATTCATACAACGTGTCATGCACGCGCGTCGATTTCACACACACACAGGTACTTCGGGTGTTGTATAATTCCCTGGTAAGATGTTGGCTGGAATATAGTTCCGTTATTTGGTCACCGCCTGGGATCCGATATTCTCTGATGGTGGAGCGAGTGCAGAAAAAATTTCTGCGCTTTCTTTACCTCAGGGAGCGCGGTTATTACCCGTGGCTCTTTCCGACTGAATTCTTGATAGGTATGCTAAGCTACCAATCATTGGAGAGAAGGAGGAACATTCACTTGGGAGTTCACTTCTTTCAGCTGATTGGCGGCCGTATACAGAACTCGGATGTCCTGAGTGATGTAGGTCTATTTGTCCCTGATAATTACCTTCGTCAAAGACAGCACAGATTGTTTTATTTGCCACGCTGCAGAACCAACCTGCCAATGGTTATGCCTGTGGGTAGGGCGATCTTATTGCTTAATCGGATCGCCTCGGAGGTCGACATATTTCGTGATAGTGTGAGTTGCCTCAGGGATGCAATATCAATGTTATGACTATTTATAATTCTTAAACTTTTTTATTTATTTATTTGTTTTTATGCTTCTCTTTTAAATTCTTATAATGTAATTGCAAACGATCTGGAAATATTTCTGTAATGTTTGTAATTTTTATTAAAATAAATTAAATGAAAAATGAAATGAAATAATTTCTCTGACTCTTCACATGGCCGACATTCAATATTTGATTTATTTGATGGTGCCACGTTTTCCTCGGTCTTCCTCTATTTCTGGTTCCATTTACATCGTTTACATATATTTTTTTACCATTCTTTCTTCATTCTTTCATTATTTTGTTCATAACACCATCATTCGCACCGCATTCACTTATTATATTTTCATTCGACACGCCTGCCCCAACCTTTCTTTTAATATCCCTCTCCACTGTTGTAAACATACTACCTAAATACACGAACTCACCTACTTGCTCCGAATTTTCACCATCCACGCTAATGTTACAGACTGTCAAGAATTCTTCTTTTTCAAAAATCATTACCTTGGATTTATTAACATTCATCATCAGATCATTTCGCATGCATACCTCATACATACTTATTCACCAGGACTTGTAGTTCATGCTTGTTGTCTGCAAGTATGACAGCGTCATCCGCATAGAAGAGACAGCTTACTGACACTCCGCTCATTTTGGCACCTACATCCAACCCTTTCAGCTCTTTCATACACTTGTCCATATATAGATTAAATTACTTGTTTGCGCCTATTTGGCTTGCACTGCAATGGTGTAAATATTTATTAAATTAAATAATATTCTTAATTAGATTGTGCACGAATATATTCTATTTCCAAAATAATGCAACTTTAACTGTTAGAGTTGAAATAAGATTATTATTTGTATCCCCAGGAAATCGTATTCATTGCCGATATAAAGGGCATTATGAACTTAACCTATATACTAACTTTTGTTCATAACACCATCATTCGCATTACTAATTTGTATATAAAATAGTATTATATTTATTGTGAAGAGTAAAATTTCCGAACATTATGTATGGAAGCGAAGCATGGAACTTGCAAAAGAAGGATAAAGAATAAACGCAGTGGGAATGAGGTATCTTAGACAAATGTATGTAAAAACTGTGCATGGTAGAGTGTTGAATAAAATATAAGAAGTTCACGTGGTGCGAATGAAAGTGTTATGAACAAAATAATGAAAGGATCATTGAGATGGTTTGGATACATAGAAATAATTAATGAAGAAAGAATAGTAAAACATATATGTTAACGATATAACTTGAACTAGAAATAGATGACGACCGAGGAAAATGTGACATGATCAAATACATCAAATATTCAATGTCGGCCACTTCAGGAGCCGGAGAAATCGACGTGCGTGCATCACACGATGTATGAATGTTGAAGAAGCGAGAGAAGTATGTCAGGAAAGGAAAGTGTGGCAGTATATTATTTCTGCCAACCCCCCCGGGGAGACGCCGTGAAGGTTAGTTAGTTAGTTATATTTTGATGATCTTGAATATTGTGTGAGCTGTAAATATATAATAGCTATCTTTTTTTAAATGTAAGTGAAGCCAGTCACACAATCGGGGTTATATATAATACATATTTTTTAATCAAATTATCGGGGCATACAGAATAATAAGATAGTGGGTGTACCTAATAATAAACGCAAAATAAGTGCATTGATTTGCTTAGGCAAATATAATATAATAATATAAAGTTTTTTAAAAGGAGGAATTTTGTTGTTTGCAAAAATATTCAGTTTTCCTGATTTCATTATGTCTATTGAATCTTATTTCTTTAGTTTATTTAACGCGTGTATAAATGAAACACTATAATACTTTTATAGAAAAAATATCTTGTTCAATGCAATGAGTCTCCATTTCCTAAAGAAGTTATCGATTATTATTAGATATTTTGAGTTCGTAAAAAAAATTACGTTTTTATAATAATATAATAGTATAATATTATTGTTTAGATTCTGTAAGTCTTAACGCCTACGGTGGTCTGGCCATGTGGAAAGAATGCCAGAGGGTAGAACACCACGAATTATATCCAGATGGGTGCCCCGCGAAAAGAGACCAAGAGGCAGACCGAGGTAAAGATGGGCGGATTGCGTGAAAGAAGATTGAGAGAAAATGGAAGGAGCTGGGGAATGGAGAGAGATGGCCAGAGACAGAAGTCAGTGGAGGACCGTTGTGGAGGAGGCCAAGTCCCACACCGGGATGTAGCCCCGAGAAATGAACGAATGAATGATGAATATTATTGTTAAGCAATTTCAGTGTTTACGTCATGGATCTATGGCGAACCAAAAGGATTTCCTAACAGATACTACATATTTAATAAAATACTTAAAATAAAAAATATACACTTCCAAATATAGCTATAAACAGATTCAGTATAAAGTTCGACTATACAAAATAGTTTTTATTGCACTTTGAACAATACTGGAAGATTTATTAAACCAGACGTAAAGGGCGGAATATGATTTAAATTATATTATAATATTTTCGAGGAAATTTCTATAAATTTAAAAATATAAAACAATTGAACCTTGGGAGAACTTAATTTATTTTATGGTAAATCTGAATAAACTTCGCTCAAACGACAACACTAAATATACAATGATTATTGTATAGTTGTACTTATGAATTTTAAATTAATGTACATAATCGTTACCTGCTCGAACATTGTGCTTATTTCACGCTGATAAAAAAATTCAATCTGCCAGAACGCTTTTCTAAGAAATATGCATACATTTAAGAGTGACATTTCTCACTTTTTTCTTTGATTCCAAAGATTTTTGTTTATCCAACAGATTTTTCACGCACGCTTATTTAAATAAGGGTACTTAAATCTTCACGCATTTTACGTATTCGAGTATACTGACGTATACATAATTAGTAATTAAATAAATATCCTTATTTAGCCATTCAAAATATTTATTCTAGAGTATTTCGTTTTTAAAACGTTATCGTATTTTTATTAAGAATATATTATTAGTAATCTGACCGCTCCAGATACTTAATGTCTTTATGTGATGGGTATGTTTATGATTTTTATGTTTATGCTGGTCCCACAAGGTCTCCAATGCCAAGGTGCTAAGGAGATCCAAGTGCTTCAACATGGAGACACTGCTCACTCGCGCTCTCTTGCGCTGGTCTGTCAAAAGCATATTATATAGTGAACTATTAGAAAGAAAAAGGAAACACGGAGGTCAGCGCAACATATATAAGGACAACCTGCACACTGCAGTAAAGAGTGTAGGCAGACAAACGGACTGGGAGCAGGTGGCAACCAATAGGGAGGAGTGGAGAAGAGTCGTCGCTATGTGGCAGGGGCTGGAGAGACGAGGACGGGGAGTGGACGTGGTCCAGCCGTAGGGGCAGAATATCCCTGTCCGGAGTGTGACAAAGTCTGTCATTCCAGGATATGACTATTTTGTCAAATCAGGTGGCACAGCAGACTTACTTAAATATTTTTTGTGTTCCTTATACTCGTATCCACGGGCAATGAGCATTATTATTATTAATAGTATTATTTTTTTTAATGTATACAAATCTTCTTCTTCGTCAGCCTTTATCGGTCGACTGCTGGACATAGGCCTCTTCCCTTCCCTTCCACTCGTCTCTATCTCCTGCCAGCCGTAGCCACATCCCCCCCCCCCCCACAGCAGCAGCAATGTCGTCGGCCCATCTTTTTGCGGCCTGCCGACGTTTCTCCTATTATCCCACGGTCTCCACCTTGTTATTTTCTGGGTCCATCTATCCTCACTCTGTCTCGCCACATGACCTGCCCATTGCCATTTCAGTCTCGCTAGTCGTTCCATGGATGTACTGCCGGTGATGACGTATGGGATGGAAACTATGACCCTCACCAAGAGAAATGTAGAGAGATTAAGAGTCACGCAGCGTTCCATGGAAAGACATATGCTCGGCGTCAGTCTCCTAGATAAAATCAGAAATGAGGAGATTAGACGCCGAACATTATACAAATACTTGTAGACAAATACTGGATTTTACCCATTACGGGTGTATTAATCATTAAGAATTAATTGTATCTCAATAGAGACGAAGATGTAAAATATTTGGAAACAGAATATGGTGATCGAGGCATTTACAGGACTTATTTTGAAACTGGTTAATAGTTAGTTTTTTTTTTGTATTAATCTTTATGATAAAGCTTCTTCTTATTTTGCTTTATTTAGGAATGTGTCCTGTTATTTCTCAGAGCCTGTTCCTGGGATGTAGATGTCCAACTGTCTCGCCATATTTTGGGTGGTCTTCCTAGAGGTCCATTTCCTGTTTACTTATTTGCCGCTTTACTTATCACTCTTTCAGAACATGCTCTCTCCACATGATCTCTCTCAAAAACCACATTTTCTCTATTGAAGCGGTTAGTATTATTCACATTTCTTCCTTTTGTGAAATCGGATTTTTATTAGTAACTAATGTACCTACATAAATTCCTTAGTTTAAACTCATTTTAACACACATTTTACACAAAATTTAAACACACATTTTATTTAATTATTTACATTATATGTTTACGACTATTTATTTGGCTTGCACTGCAATGATGTATTATAAATATTTATTAAATTAAAACGTATTAATAATTAGATTGTACACGTATCATTTTCTATTTCCAAATTAATGCAGTTTTAAAAGTTAGAGATGAAATTAGATTATTATTTGTCTCCCTTGGAAATCATAATCATTGTCAATATAAAGTGATTATTAACTTGTTCTTAATTTTTTTTATTATTATTATTATAACTAACTAACTAACTAACCATCACGCTGTCTCCCCGGAGGGGTAGGCAGAAAGAATGGAACGCCACACTGTTCTGTCTACTGTCTCTACATCTTGTCATGCACGCACGTCGATTTCTCCGACTCCTCACGTGACCGACATTTAATATTTAATTGATTTGATCGTGCCACGTTTTCCTCGGTCTTCCTCTATTTCTAGCTCCGTTCACGCCGTTTACATATACCTTCTTCATCATTCTATCTTCACTCATTCTTTCCATGTGTCCAAACCATCTTAATGACCCTTTCATTATTTTGTTCATAACACTTTCATTCGCACCGCAATCGCTTCTTATACTTGCATTTGACATTCTATTATATACAGATTTGCCACACATTCGTCTTAGAAATCTCGTTTCTATTGCATTTATTCTAATTTCATCCTTCTTTTGCCAGTTCCATGCGTCACTTCCATACATAAGGGTCGGCACAAGAACACCATTATGCACTGCCATCTTAGCTTTTTTGGATAGGCTTTTGTTTGCGATGACAACTTTAAGTGCAACATTTATTATTATTATTATTATTATTATTGTTGTTATTATTATTACAATTATTATTATTACTATTATTATTATTTTTATATGAAACACCGTTTTTCTTTTCACTTTTGACTGAAAACAATGTTTCAATTAATAATAAAAATCGCCATTATGCAACACACAGTGTTAATGCCGAAAGTTTATAAAAAAATAAAGAATTTGTTTCTTGTTTCAGTACTTACTCTCCTTTGGATAAATAAAATAATGTTAAATCTATTCTAACTTAATATTGGGATCGAAGTCCATTTACTTGATACCGATTTAAAATCGATCAAAGTATATTTTCATAGCTACTAAAATGACATATATAATATATCAAATATATATTTAAATATATATAGCCTACAATATATTTTCACATGTATAATGTAACTTGTGTCATAAATTTAAAATTCAAACGAAATTTTTTTTTTTTTTACAGTTTTGACCCTCTTCTTCTTCTTCTCTTCTTCCTCAACCTATTCCCGTCCACTCCTGGATAAATGCCTCCTCCATTCGCTTCCATGTCACTCTGTCCTGTGCAGACTGCATCCAGGTTATTCCGACGTGTCTGTTCAGATCATCCTTCCACCGTAGTTGCGGTCGCCCTGCACTTCTCTTTGCCGTCCACGGTTTCCAAGTCAGCAGTCTTCTAGTCCACGTTTCGTCTGAGCTTCTGGCTACGTGACCTGCCCATTGCCATTTTAGAGTAGCCACCCGGTGGATGATGTCAGTGACCATTGTTTTTTATCTCACCGTATCGTTTCTGACTCTGTCTCTTAGGCTTATTCCTAACATGGCTCTTTCCATGGCTCTTTGGGTCACTCGTAGTTTCTCAGCGCTTTGTTTGGACAGTGTAACAGTTTCTAGACCATAAGTACCAACTGGCAGAACGCAGGCTTCTCTCTTTATACACTCACGATTCGCAAAAAAAATCAACGTTTCCCGATACAGAATTAAATAATTTTCCAAGTAAACTTTTTTTTAATATATAATATTTCTGTTTTGAGAATATTATGTTTCTTCTTATATTTCTTTTTGATTATCTAGCGCTCTATTCAGATGGTTGGATGGTGTCGTGGCAGACTGTCGTGAAGACTAGGAGGTGACGGCCAGAGACAGGAGAGAATAGAGACGTTTCTTGGAGGAAGACCCACCAAGGGATGTAACGCCGGAGAAGAAGAAGAGAAAGAGGTTTGTATTTTTGTCAAAAATATTGAAGAATTATTCATAGTTTTAGTGTTCCTAGTTCGAGCCGCATGCAAGACCATTATTTACAAGTATTTTCAATGTTATATGTACCTATATTTGTTACTCTTGAAGTTGAATAATTTTAAATATGAATATGTCTGCACAAATTGAATAAAGTTAGTATTCATAATAATATTATAAAGATGTGATGTTGCAAAATGTACGATGGAAGTTCATTACTCTCTGTAAAAGTCACGTGACCGCGCAAATAATTCAAATTGATCAAAAATGCACTAACGCGTTGTGCAGTATGGATGGAATAAAATTTGGACCGAACTCATTCCACATTCAAATTATAGGTATTGTTTTATGCTCTAGTTCTTGTGTACGAAATTAGTGCGCACAGTAAGTAGGTACCTACTCGTAAAAGCGTTGATTATACATTTTTTTTTTCAAATCAAAATTCAGTGGCATCTACACCAGTTAACTTTTTTTTTAAATTGATCAATAAATGGTATAAGTTGGACACACTCTCAATTTATCATTCTCCTTTTGCTTGCCTTCTACGCGGACGACTTACCCTCGAGTCTTTACCCCTTACGCAGCGGACTCGCACGCGTCATAATGCATTAATTTATAAGTTAAGAAAAATAAAATGTTTTAAGAATTGATAATATTAAATTTCTTTAAATCCAATCTTTCAGGGGTAACAGCACGAAGGCTGTTGTTCCCCCCTTTTGGAAATTGCTTTTAGAGAATGAGGATATGTTATGTAGAGTGGCTTAATAAGGGGAGGTTTAGAAGGAAGAGATTTAATAGTTATATTAATATGATGATGATATTGCTATGGTTGCTGAAAGTGAAGAAGAACTGCAAGAAGCCTTAACAACTATGCAAAGCATTCTTCAAAATAACTACAATATGAAGATAAATAAAGACAAAACAAAGCTGCTGACTGTAGGCCGAACGCAACATCAGATGAGAGCAGTGATGTCAGGAGTTCCACTAAAGAACACCAAGGAGTTTGTCTACCTCGGGAGCAAAATAATATGGGACGGTCGGTCTAAGAGCGAGGTCGACAGCCGTATACATTAGGCTAGGATGCATTTAATAAAAGGTCGAAAATAATAGAATCGAATAATATAGACCTAAAAATGAGAATACTCCTCATCAAGACTGTATTCTCAGTTTTAGGACTATGGAGTATCTTGATGTACGGCTGCGAGACATGGTGCCTATCCGAAAGAGATAAACGGAGACTTGGGGCTTTTGAGATGTAGTTCTATAGAAGACTATTAGGAATTTCCTGGAGAGACCACGTCACAAATGAGGAGGTTCTCCGGACCTCCGTCTCTCCGGTCTCTCAGAGAAGAGATTTTTACCAGTCAGTGCAATGTGATTCCAAGGTATTTTTTTTGGCCGAATATTTGTAGGAGAGGGAGGCTTATGCGTAGGGGATGTCATTCGTGAACAGTGTGACTGCGCTTTTGATTGGATTTATGTGATTCGCCAGTCTTTGCACCATTGTTCCCAAATTTCACAAAATAAAAAAATCGTAGATGATGTCAACATATTTATTTATAAGATATGTTTTTATTGTGCGAATATATGTTTTAATGTGCACGTTTCTGATAGTCAATAGATTATAATATAAATCTTAACTAAATCTACTGCTCATATAATAACTATGTGATATTTTTTATACAATATAATCCGCGTGAAACTAGTTTTGGTGATATTGTCGCCAAAAAACCTCAAGGCAAATAGTATTCAAATTTGTATAAATTTTTTAAAAATTTGGATAATACTAACTACGCCATTGAAAATATTATAATGTCCGGTAATGACTCTGAAACTTTTGTATAATTTGTATAATTGCAAACCGAAATTAGTCGTAAAATAATTCAAAAGATCGAAGTACATTATTATTATAATTTCCGTATGACATTAAAACTACTTAAAAAAATATATTGTGCGTATATTATACCCGTTATGTTGGCAATTTTAAAACGCACTCAGTAATTTAAAAGTTTATGTACCAAAAATTCGCACGCAATCATTCAATTAATTATAACTCAACATATTTATTTAAAAAAATATTTTTTCAATCTTCATGTCTTGTGTTATATAGGTACAATATATTTATAGTGTGGACAAATTTCATAAATTACAATAATTTTATTTTCATTATCTTCAGTAGATAAATAAAAAAGAGACAATACATTTGCTTTCGCACCTACATTTTAAATATCTATAAACGTCAATGAGAATCAGTACCTAATCCGGAAAATAATAATAAGTACCTAATCAGGAATAGCGGTAGTTTGAATTTTGAATAATGAAACCGAAGTCGACGAGAACGCCATCTGTTAGGCAAGTGAAACGTCATGCGAAAATCGTTAAAATTTGAATTCGTATTGTGTCAGTTTCTCCGAGTTTGTTGACCGTTTGGGGTTTAATGGCGTGAAGTGTTTTGTTTATATTTTATATTAGATTTTATGTAAATATTAGTGTTTTTTGAATTAGAGGTCGCAATGCACATATGAAAATGGCTTCTAATAAACCCAATTCGTTTAAAACACCTCAAAAATCCGCTTGCGGTATGCATCATTCTCCGATTAAATTTAATCCTCATCGTTTTAGAAGTCCTTTAGCCAATATTCAAATGTCTTCCGTGGCAAGTTCTAGTCAATACGTGTCTGGAAGTCCGATGCGATTTGTTCCCCAGAATCATTGCACTCCTCCACAACCCTTTTTTAAAATCAGAAATCCGTTTGAAAAAACTCTTATTGACCATCTTCATACTCCGATTTGTAGGTAAGTTTTCACAAAGTTTTTTTTTTGCAACTGCAATCAACGGTTTTGAAATAATCGATTTTAAATGTTTAAAAAATCAGTAATTTTGTGTTTTATTTTTATTTGTGAATATTTATTTAATTCACTTAGATCCCGCAATAAACGTACGCAATAGCCATTCTTATTTATAAGTAGTAAATGTTTTTTTAAACAGTATCCATACGTAAAAATGAAATATTTTAATTATTTTAGGTTCCTATTTTTTATGCAAATTTTTACTCCTAAGCAATGGATTTAGGAATAATTTCAGATAGTAATGTATTAATTTTCTTTAGCCCTGGGATGTTCAAAATTCGGGAGACGTCAGGAACATTCAAGTGGGATATTGAGCACATGTCCATCATTAAGCCAGCAGATATCATTCCCTGTAATAGTCAGTTTGATCCTACACCAGACCCCATACTGGAGAGAAGAGCCACGGAAGCAATTGAGAAGTAAGTTCAAAAAATTCATCCACACAATAAAAAAAATATTAACTTGTATGCATGTGCGCATGGTAAAAAAAAGTTAGCCTATTATAGTGTTGTACAATCATAACACATTTGAAATTGAGAGATTTTAAATTGAAAAAAAAACCCCATTAAATTATGGAGGTGAAAATTGAGGGACGCCGAGGGCCCGGAAGGAGACAAATGTCCTGGCTGCGAAACGTGAGGGAGTGGACCGGCATCCAGAGTGTGGAGGAGCTGTTTCAAGCGGCGCAGGACAGGGACAGGTTCGCCGAGGTGATCGCCAACGTTGGGGGGACCCGACAGGGCAATTGAAGAAGAAGAAATTATCAGCAAACACTCAAATGTTTGATAAAACCATCAAGTGAGAGAACTGCCTGCAGAAAGGATTGAATATCAACTGATGACGGATCGAAGATAATATTTGTTTTTCTCGTGCTTGCGAATATAGAAGTAGCAAGAGTAAGTCTAATATTTTTTGCTCTTCAATTGACATACTGGTATACATATAAGAGTATTGGTGCTCAATCTCCGATTTTAGGTAAATAAATGTGTAATGGAGTAATACCAAAAATATTAACTCAGTATTATTATAATTAATTATTTATTATTTATTGCCTACCCCTTCGGCGAGACGGCGTGATGGTTAGTTAGTTTTTTTTTAAAAACTCAGTATCTGTTATGTTTATTGAGATACTCAAATTATTAGAAGCATTGTGTACTAACTAGACAGCACCGGTAAGGCAAGATTAAATTTGCTAATTTTAAATGACAAAGTATGCAATAATGAATTCTTTTAATCCATCCATAAATGTGTAACGGAGGAATACCAAAAATCTGAACTCAGTATTTGTTATGTTTATTGAGATACTAAAATTATTAGAAGCATTGTGTACTAACTAGACAGCACCGGTAAGGCAAGATTAAATGAGCTGATTTTAAATGACAAAGTATGCAATAATGAATTCTTTTAATCCATCCATAAATGTGTAACGGAGGAATACCAAAAATCTGAACTCGGTATTTGTTATGTTTATTGAGATACTAAAATTATTAGAAGCTTTTGTACTAACTAGACAGCACCGGTAAGGTAAGATTAAATGAGTTGGTTCTAATAAACGCATCAAGGACTACTTTCAGGAAATGTTTGAAAATAATTGAGGTAGATGTAATACCAACTAATATATATTATAACTGTTACAAGTTCCTTAGAGTAAATTATGTATTTTTATTTCTAATTTCTATTCCCAATGTTTCAAATTTAAAAATAATTGTTTTTTGTAGTTTATATGAATATTTCTATTTTAAAATGATGTAATTTATTTTTAAAATGCTGCTGGGCTGCTGTTGTTATTAAATTATGTTTCAATGTTCATTAGATTTACATGTAATCCTAGTTGAAGTTTCATTATTTTCTGTTAATATTTGTTTCATGTAATTAACTGTTATAAACATTTATGGCTTACAGATTTTTTTCCCAAGAGATGATTGTACCCAGTCCACTTAATGAACCTATAAAGCATATCAACATCCTAGCCCCGGTTCCCCCTAATGAGCACACTACTCCGGAAGGTATCAAATCTTGTTCACGAGAAGGTATGGATGTGTTTTTAAAACACCAGATATGACATTTTTATTAGTTCTTATGAAACAATTAATTGAACTTTATTTTCAGTTTGGACTCAAACTATGCTCAGTCTTCCCATGGAGCTTCCAGTCGAAGTTGAAAATATTCTCAAACAATTTAATAAATTTCCAAAGGTACTTTTTAACATTTATTTTTTTGATCTCTGTAGGTTAACCGCCCTACCTATTTGAACGTACGTGATACGTTCACTTTGACTGTACCATTTTACGATATCCCGTATCACGTACGGGCTTGAGAAAAATTAATGTACCTTAAAATATACAAAGTTTTAGGGATACGCGCGTGTGCCATCAAAACTTGAGCACAAGTCATCATAAATATGATAGTTTTACAAGGGGCAGGCGAAGTGTGCGGCCGAGTATTTGACGTTTCATAATTAAAAAAAATTAAATTAGTATATAATTAAATTTCATTAATAAAAAACCGTGAGACAAGGAGATCCAATTTCTCCGAAACTATTTACTTTGGCGTTGGAATATGCCTTAAAACATCTACCATGGGACTCCAAAGGCATAATCATAGATGGCACTCACTTTAATCACCTACGTTTCGCAGACGATATTATTGTTATCAGTAACGACCCTACACAACTGACGGAAATGCTAAAGGAGTTGAACGAAGCATCTAAAAAAGTTGGCCTAAAAATGAACCTCACTAAAACCAAGTTGATGACGTCACAACCAGCACAAATCGTATTGGACAATGCCAGCATTGAATCTGTCAGTGAATACATTTATTTGGGTCACAAAATACAGCTTGGGCGAGATAACCAGACAGCAGACCTGAATAGGCAGCATTCAAAAATCTTGGTCACATTTTGAAAAATCTGAAAATACCCATCAACCTGAAAAGGAGAGTGTTCAATGCCTGTGTCCTGCCAGTGTTCACTTATGGTATTGAGACAGTCACAATGTCACAAAAAAGTGCCAACAATCTAAGAGTCACTCAGAGAGCAATGGAGAGAGCCATGTTGGGTATCAGTTTACGGGACAGACTCAGAAATGAGGACATAAGAGTCAGGACAAAGGTTTCCGATGTTGTCAAGATGGCCGCAACCCTCAAGTGGCGATGGGCGGGACATGTCGCTCGCGATCCAGAAGAAAAGTGGACAAGGTGACTGCTGTGCTGGTGGCCAAGGACGGCAAAGCGTGGAGTTGGGCGCCCACAGTTGCGTTGGCGCGACGATATCCGGAGAAGTGCGGGAAGTGCCTGGATGCGGATCGCTCAGAATAGAAGAGAATGGAAAATGCGAGAGGAGGCCTACGTCCAGGAGTGGACGGTCAATACGGGCTGAAGAAGAAGAAGAAGAATAAAAAACCTGCTTGTTTTTTTGCACGTTTCTCGGAAAATAACCCAAAGGTAGGGCGGTTAAGTTATACAAAATGAATTTTTTAATAGAAAGTGTTCACTTTGCCGTTAAATATTATCCCCTTATTACATCATTAACACCACCTGATTACTTTTACTGCCAACTGGTTCCAATGGTGTTGCATTTTCATAGCGTACGCCTTGATCCTACACCATCTTAGTTTATAAACGACCTTATTCATAAACCAATCAGTCTGCAAACAAGATTTTCAGACAAATTGAAAAAGCTTCAGCTTGCAAATAGTCCACAGTGGAGAGCTCAGTTGTGCTATTTCTAGTATAGCTTAACCCTTAGACCTCTAAGCAAACGTTGTCTGTCTTCGCTACGCAGCACATTTTTCGTTGTAACATTTTGAATAAAATGGCACTTTTAAAACAATATTTTCTTACAAACCGAATAATTATAGCAAAAGTTGATTATTTCAGTATATTTCTTGAATATCAAAGAATCAAATACACACTTAAGATCCCGATCCACATAACTTATTAATTTGACTAAAGTCAGTCGCCGCAGGGAAAGAAAAAGGTCATTCACTATTAAATATTTAAGCATTTTTTTTGTGCTTGAATTGCTATAAATTAGCCCTCACTATGGCTCTTAAAAATTGGCAAGAGCAAGTGATGGTGCTATTAGGAATCCTAATTGAATACCTATTGAAAAAGATAAGGAAATAATGTTTACATTGGAGAATGGTGTTATTGTTTCTAATCTCGTAATGCAGTTTGGTTTACTCTATCATTTGTACATTCCTAAGAAGGGGGCACATAAAAACGAGGTGATGAAAACTTGGTTCTGGGGCAGGAATGGATTAATTTAATTTTTATTAGTTGGTTCTCTTACACCAACAATCTTCGCTAATGCGCTTTAAATCAGTGCTTGAGTTCTTTTGGCGGCTTCTGGGGTCTTCGCAGTATAATAACATGTCAAATATTTGACCACAACATCATGAGCTGTGGATTTCGGATAACCAAAGAATATCTTCGACGATCACAGCTCTTTCATTATATTCTTCGCTTCATAATTGCGACCATTTTGAAATTACAACTGTTCACTAGAAACATAAGACATTGTCAAAATTTTAATTGAATTTTGTGCACATTTTGGTGATGCACTCTGTTTATATAACTTTATAACAGTGATATAAGATGATTCATAATTTAAAAAAGTTAACATATTCTAGTTCAGAGTTCAGTTTTCATTTATAGTAAAAACAGAGTTCAATTAGAGTTGCATGATTTTCTAAGTTAAAATGGTGTTTGTTTCAGGACCAAATGGGTATCGGTGAAGCAGATATTTCGGCTAATGCATCCCTACGGAGGAAGTTGTGTTTTGAAGAGGTATTCTCTGATGGAGAAGAAGAGCATCACACCAGCTTCCACAACTTGTCCTGTCCCACATTCCACAGTCCGCACATGGTATACTACTGTATATTGCTAACATAACATAACATAACTATCCATCAAAAGAGAGGATTAGGGAAGCCAATCCTGCATCAATATCTCAGGTCATCAATCCCGTAGATACGCGGGATTTGCAGGATTGCAAAAAAATCATACTTTTTGTTCTAAGTAGATATGTTCATGAATTTACATACTTTTTTAAATTCATTTATTTATTTTTTGTATACAACAGGTCGTTTGAACCCCATTACTGTATACAATTTATTTTTTAGCTAATATATTGATTCTTGTGACATGTGATAGGTAGCCAATCTCTCGCCATTTTATTGTCACATGAATTCTACACCAGACCAAAGACAGTGTGACAATCACACTGCCATCGCCGGGAATCAAACCCGGAACCTTTGGTATGGAAGTCAGAGCTCTTACCACTCTGCCACGAAGGTCGTCATAGTTTATAATCAGTTAAAAAATATTTATTTTTAATTAAATGTATTTTTTTAAAAGTGTTTCCGAAAATTATTAATATTTTGTAACACATACGAGGTCTGTTCAAAAAGTATCGCGAATTTTGAATTTCCGCTGGCTACGTATATTTGATTTTTGATTTTTTTGTAGCGTTATGTTGGTACTCATGTCCCTTACTTATGCTGACAAGGTCGGCCATTTTGAATGTTTAGTTAATTTTTGACAGCTGTTTTGCTTGGATGTGTTTTGGCTCGTCTTCGATTTTTGCCTATTCCAAAAAAATGGATCAAAGAATCTGTATCAAATTTTGTGTGAAAAACAAAATAAAGTGCGCGGACGCATTTCGAATGTTGACTGTGGCATATGGTGAAGCTACCTTGGACCAAAGCAACGTTTATCGGTGGTACAAAATGTTCTCAGAGGGCCGAGAAGATATGAACGACGAAGAGCGTGCCGGACGCCCGAGCACGTCAACAACAGACGAAAACATTGATAAAGTGAAGAAAATAGTATTAGCCAATCGTCGAATCACCGTTAGAGAAGTTGCTGAGGACCTAAACATATCGATTGGCTCGTGCCATTCGATTTTAACCAATGATTTGGGCATGAGTCGGGTCGCCGCGAAATTCGTGCCAAAATTGCTCAATTTCGACCAAAAACAGCATCGCGTTAACATTGCTCAGGAGATGTTGGACTCGGTCCGTGACGACCCAAATGTGCTCCAGAGGGTCATAACTGGTGACGAATCATGGGTTTATGGTTATGACGTGGAAACCAAAGCTCAATCATCCCAATGGAAGCTGCCGCATGAGCCAAGACCAAAAAAAGCGCGCCAAGTTCGGTCGAACGTGAAGGTTTTGCTCACAGTTTTCTTCGATTGCAGGGGCGTGGTGCATCATGAGTTCTTGCCACAGGGTAGTACGGTCAATAAGGAATATTACCTGCAAGTTATGCGCAATTTGCGCGAAGCAATCCGCCAGAAACGCCCGGATTTGTGGAAGAACAAAAACTGGCTTTTGCACCATGATAACGCCCCTGCTCACACATCGTTGCTTGTGCGCGAATATTTGGCCAAAAACAACACAGTAATGGTGCCGCAGCCACCGTATTCCCCAGACCTGGCCCCCTGTGACTTTTTCCTGTTTCCAAAACTGAAGAGGCCCATGAAAGGACGACGCTACGCCACGATTGAGGAGATAAAGACGGCATCGAAGGAGGAGCTGAACAAGATCACAAAAAATGTTTTTTTTAAGTGCTTCGAGGATTGGAAAAAACGTTGGCATAAATGTATTATATCCGAGGGGAATTACTTTGAAGGGGACAAAATAGATATTCATGAATAAATAAATACTTTTTGAAAAAATATAAAATTCGCGATACTTTTTGAACAGACCTCGTATACCCAGCGGCAGAAAATGCACGCTCGGCTTCAACATTGGGTGGTGGTCTAGGGCAGTGTTCCGCAAAGTTTTCTCACCTACGGCACACCAAAGTTCTTCCTAGAATTCCGCGGCACACCAAAAGCTAAAATTCGATCTGGACGTAGACGTTGATCAGCTCGGGAGACGTTAGTAACCTTTTTTTTTGCCAGCAACTTTCGGCCAGTAGAAATCTGCGGACCTTTTTCACGAAAAAGCTGAATATCCTAAAAAACTATAAATAAAAGATCACCAACGTTCCGACTAAATATTTTTTTCTTTAAGTATTTGGCCACGGCACACCGTTTGCGGAACACTGGTCTAGGGGATAGAACACTTGGCTCCTGATCCAGGGGACATAGGTTCAAGGCTGGACACGACCAGATTCCTTCTTCATAATAATGAGCTATTTTCTGCTCACATTGAAGATTGTAAAATAAATTTCTAATATCATTGATTTAAATCCTTGGTTCCATTGATTTAAATTCTTTTATTAAAAAAAAAAAAAAAAAACGCTGCTTGGCGGTATTGACTTTACATCGTTATAAACAGCTTCTAAGTACTTTCCTCTATTGCCTTCGCATTCAAAAAGCATAACCTTAGTTTCAATATCGGGTCAAGTGAATTTGTTCGGGGGAGTCGGGCGGTTATATGTGAAAACTCGGCTACCCATTCATTACGGAGACTGACTGCGCTCTAATTCATTGTTTAATATAGGCAAGGGTTCATGACTTCTTAAACCCTTGCCTACATTAGAAGAAGACCCATTGTCGTCTTCATCGTCGTCATCAACTTGCTGGGTTTAGGTTTGAGGTTGTGGCTGCACTTCTAATAGCAGCCTCTCAAAAAAACTCTTAATTTTTGTTCTTAGTGTTACTTTGCTTGGAATAAAGAGTATCTTCTCATTTGTATACATTGAATCTTGTTCTAAATATTTGGTTGGATTTTCCAAGTAAAGCAACACGGTAGTCATTGATGTGCGGCGTTCTTTTATCCGGCGAGATAAAGGCGTTACAAGTTCCTTGCTTAGTCCGTTATTTTGTCTTTTCAGTTTGTTGATCATGTTGGTTTCTGCAGTAAATAATGTTGCGTTCTCGCAGCATGAAACATTTACAGCAAGTTTTCCTGGCTCTAAAGCATGTTAGCTTTTGATATGCACTGTTTGGCTCGGTTGAATTGGTGCAAGACTGCTCCAGTGCGTTTGGACCGTTCGGCAATCAGCTGTAACTCCCTGCCAAATTCTGCTTAGATATCATTTTGTAACAGATCATTCTCCATTGGAGATTTTGAGCTAAAAAGTTTTACAATCTTTCACACTTTTTGAATCAGATCCATAAAACAAAGTAATAATTAATATTATAAACTATTATCTCTAGTCCCGATTCTATTAACCGGTGATTCTAATACATCAAAGTTATTTTAAAAAACTCGGCGGGATTGGAATCCCTAAAGAGGATGAACTGTCACACTGTTCTATCCTGACACATTTCTCAAGCTTTCGGTATACATTGTGCCATAAGAATGAGTTCATATTCATTTTCCATGTTTTGTCATTACAAAATGTGATGAATTTTATTGTGATTTAAAGGAGAATGGGTATTTCCATGCCTTTTAAAATCAGTTTTGATGAATTATAGATGTGATTAAAATATCTGCATAAATGACACAGGCAACATTAATAAAAAAAACTGTGTATCTATATACTATTACTATTTTATTTATTATCTAATAAAGAATAAATTAATGATGATGTGTTTATTTTATTATTTTTATTAATTCATTTTTTAATAATATATTTATGTTCTTTTAGAGCATGCTGATGCGCGGGATGAAACGTACATTTGATAGTCCGCAGTGGATGCCCGCAGCGAGCGGTGATTGTACAGATGGTGTTAATTCTCCTACTGAGCTAGGGAACATCAGTCCCATAGTGGAAGAGGGATCTACAATAAGACAGAGTTACAGTTGTGAAGAGACACGGATGAGATCGCCGTCTTTATCACCCATTGGGAAATCACCCCAGGTTAGTTTTTTTCTTCATTATATTAAAACTGTAACTGTGTTATTTAAATGACCTTTTTTATTATTATTATTTAAATACACTACTCTAAGTTTATTGCAATTTCATTTTGATAAAATTTTGCAGGAAAGCAGAAGCAAGAAATTGACAAAAATGTCACCTGAAATATTTGACAGTCATAGCAATCACCTAAGTTGTAACGTGTCGCCGTTTTCTCAGTCAACACCTGAAAAGTCCAAGTTGTCTTCAAGATCAAGTTTGGAGGAAGGATCAGATGGTATTGACGCTAAACATCGTAGATCCAGTTCATCCGAAGAGTATCATAGTTTAAGGCAGGAAGAGAATATGGGTCAGCGGTCAAGATCAGAAATATCCGTCAACAGTCTCGGTAGAAGTAGATCAGCAATGAAACTAAATTTCAATATGGATATTAGTAGCGATGTTTCCATGAACTTTTCTGTTGACCAGTCACTTCATTGCCATTCAGTCATGGGTAAATATGACATGAATATTCCATTGTTATTATTATTTTTAAAATTCATTTGATTTGTAATCCAATTTTTTTTATTATATTTATTTTCATTAAGTCCATTTTAATTTCAGGTGAATCAAATTCAAACTCGCCGAAGCAATCATCTGCGGACCACTGGAATGCTGAAATGGAGCATATTGTCCTCAAGTCAATGGAGGAGAGACCTGACAAATGTATGAAGTGTCGCTCTGATATAAATGTAGAGGGTAGTTTTAAGTTATTTGTCAAACCTTACATATGTGATTGTGGAAGTGCAATAGATGATGAAAATGATAGACTGAAGGACGTTTATCAATTTCTTACACCAACTAAAAATAAGATTCTCTCTGAGCAATTTATTAATGGTGCGAGTGATAGTTATTTGCCAAACTCCAAGTCTAGTCCCGACAATAGAATGTCACTTGACAATAGTTTTAATTTCCATGCTGGCAAGCATCACACAAAGGAGTTCCCTCCGACGACTGGTGATGGCACAATGTCGGCTAAGTATGATAATTCTATTCTTACTAATGAGTTGGGAAGGAAAGGAATTATGTTTGCCCGAATGGACAGTGGCTGTAGTAGCAGCAACAGCAATGATGTCTTGCTCTGCGAGACGACAGTCTGCAACTCCACGCGGCACATGGACGTGTCTAGATCCTTCAATTGCAATACAGAAGCATCCAGTGTTAGCTGGAAGCGATTTGACAGCGGCTTCAATGATGAAACATCTTCCGATTTTTCTCATCAGATGAGTTGCAATGAAAACTTTAAGGCAAATTTAAAAAAGTATAATCCAATATTAGAATATTCAGAGGTAAAAGAGAATAATTACACTGAAAATTTTCAAGAGACCGCAGATGTTAGACACCGTGTCCAGGATGCTATGTCCATTTCGGAAATATTCTCTGAAGATATGGTTTCCTTTAATTGTAACTATTCATCGACGCCATCCAAAAACTTGCGTCATCATAAATAAAAGTACTGCAAGTTACTTACCAATTAAGACTTCTGATTCTCTTCTCGTGTTACTTAACTTTTAAAGAGATCTCATTAAAAAAAAAATTGTTTTACCACCGGATTGCGATGTTCATTTTTTGAAATTAAATAAAATTAAAAATACTCCTAACAAATTTTCAAAAGAGACTTTTATATTGCCAAATTGAAAACTTAATGTGACTTTGAGTCAGGAAGTGCTCAATATTATTATTTTTTCGTATGCCTAATATTTTATAATAATATAAATTATATGTAGGTATCTATTTACATTATATGAATTGTATACATGTAATAATTTAAATCAATTAATTATATTTTTATTTTTTCATACAATTTTTTGCTCATTCAACATATCAAGAATGGTTTCTGCTGATAAATTTAATATTTGATAGTACATATACATATTGTGCCATAGGTAAATAAATTATATAATATATTTTTAATGTCTTCAAAGACTGAATTTTCTGCAATATGATTTCGCCTTGTGCGTCTTATTTAAATTTGATTTCCTCCATTGCTTTTGAAGTGATCAAGTGTAGCGAAAGAATATTTGGTATTTTTTGGAAGGAATGCTTCTCATAACCTCTGAATGAACCGATGTCAACTACTCTTGTTTGCTACAGCTGACGAGAAAGAGAATTTAGTTTTATAAGTTTGTTATGAATGTTTTTATTGTAATTGTTTTACAAAATTTTATTTTACTGCGAAATAAATTAGAAAAAAAAACAATTCTATATTTGTTCTAGTATATAGTATGTGTGTACATAATTTATAGATATATATGTATTTTTCAATGTTATGTATAATTTATGAATAATGTGAAAATTTTTTACTAATTTCCTAGATTAAACTACCTATGATGTTCATTAATTATTGTCATTGATATATTGTAGCAAAACTGATAAAGGAATTGAGCGAACCCACTCACTCGCTGTGTAGAAAGGATCTGCTATTATTAGAAATATTTTAGGGATTTAGTGCTTTCGAAGATAATATTTTTGCTTTAAATCGGCTTTGTTCCGTTCACGCTTAAATATTAATAAATGAGCGTGTCTGATTATGCTGTGTGTTTAGAGAGAAATTTTTTAGTATATTTAATGAAATTTATATACGTTAACATATATTATGACCTACTTATATTATAGATGTTGCTTTCAAACAGGAATAGTTATGGGATCTTTTTTATTCTTTAATTTGTATTTATATAGTAAAAAAATGGTGTAAAAAATCAACTTATGAAATGTAAATTTGTGTGTAACAAAGTTTTTTTTTTAACTTGTGTGTATATATTTTTAATGAAATTTTTATTTAATGCACTTTTTAATTACTGATTGATGAACAGATTTCTATTTAACCTGTTAACCAAGTAATTTTGTTGTGCAATATTTCAGCTCAAACGCAATAAAAACACATACAGTCTTGGCAGAATATTTTGTCATACCTGCTACTGTTAGAATATTTAATTAATCCTAAGAACATATTTCTTTCTATTGAATTGATTGTTACTTAATAATTTTCGGCTTTAAGTCACCGATAGAGCCTCCTGCCATTCTTACATTCTTTTACATTATGATTTGAAGAGGGGTATACCCCTAATACTAAACATTAACTAAATAGTTTTGAACTACTAACATTATAAATGTTCCATTTGTAGAATGTAGTTTTGTGCAGTTGTTAAAAGGGTATCCCAATATTAACCTGTAGTAATATATTACACTTTGGTTACAAATTTACCAGTTAAATGTTTTTATTGGCCTATGTTTCTTTATATTTTATATTAACCCTTAACGGACGTAAGTCACCTCTGATGTGATAACAGAACTTTTTCGCTGCGGTCGTGTGGCACATATGAGGTGACATGATGAATTATGTAGAATCGTGTTGTCTGGAATTTACGCATTTCGTCATTTGTCAGTTGAATATTACCAATGGAGCGATTAACATGTGCATTTTTAAAATTTAATATTGATAATATAACATACAAAATATACGAAAGCTGGCATCCGATAAGGGTTAATTCACTCTGAATTTTAAATAAAAAAGTTGAGAGATATATATATATAATATAAAGCTGCTAAGAGTATTTTTTAGATGTGTAGTGTGAGGTGGTTCGGTGTGCAAGTGAAAAGTCACAAGTTGGTTGGTACACAGTTATTTATTTCGGCACAGACAAGTATAACAACAGATAGGGCGAGAGCGTTCGAGCGGACGCGTGTCGCTCGGCTGAAGGACGCGGTAATAAGCTTGGAGCAAAGACAGGGTCCTTCTCTCCAGGGGGCGCTATGCTGCTGCCAGCATACTAGCGCCATAGGTTAGGTAGGGGGGATGGGATTAATCTTCCCAGTCCTACAGATGTAACTACACAGAAATATATGCACCAATTTAAAAATGTGTATGGAGCTGACTGAAAGCTGAGTAAAAACTAGATCTATTAAATGTCTTCCAATATAATCTTTTTTTTTCTACAAAATTTACTCTTTGTAAGTGTAAACTTAATTTATATGTAATTATGTTTTTCATTCTTATACTTTCCTGTAATTTATTTATTTGTAAATGAAAATAGTAATGTCATGGTTTGGAAGTAAGTGATGGCATGGATCCATCCCTCAATTATCAATGACACCGAGAGAACGAGAAAAATTCTATTTCATTTACCAGCAAAGAGGTAGTTTTTTTTGCACATACGAGTATATAGGAATTACGAGAAATTGCTGCTAACATTTATTAAACTTTATATATATTTTGTAGATACATTTTTAAGGGAAATGGTCAGACAGGCCCTGCAAATGGACCAAGGAATTGTAGTTTTTATTTAATTATTGAAATTAAACGCTTGTGTATATATCTATTTTTTTAAATTAACTTTTGGATGATCATACCACCGATTTTTAAGATACAACAATATGGAATTTTGCAGAAATTTGTATTATAACTGTTTTTCTGCTTATTTTATTGACAATGAATTATTTGACTGATTTATTGTGATTAAAAAAAACTTTAATAATAAACAATAGTTTAAGATTCAGTGTTTTTCTTTGCCTTTTTTTATTCATCGTTATTTATTTATTTTTTATTTCAGATTTATGGTAAAGCTATATTAGAAAATATATTGTTTTAAGTGCCTAATTACAATAAATTTAAAAAAAAACAGTGGATAACGTGGAATAAAAATTAAATAAACACAAATGTCCGGATCGTCCAGCTGACGACAAGTGCACCATCTAAAATAACATTATGTGTTAAATTATTTTTCTTTGTTATTTTATTTTATATCATTGTATTTCAGATAATTTGTTTTAGATTTATTATGTAGACGTTGAACGATCGAAGTGTGCGCGGGAGATGCCTTTTGGTGGCGTTGAGGTTCGCAACCCATCACACCGCGTCTCTCGCGATGGCGAAAAGAGAAGGATGGAGTGCCGCATCGAAAGTGTGGTAGTCCATTCTTTCTGCCTACCCTTTCGGGGAGACGGCGTGATGGTTAGTTAGTTAGTTAGTAGTGAAATTAAAAAGAGTAACATTTTTTTTATGCAATTATAGATGTATTTAATGTTTCTTGAACAATGATGTAAAACTCCATATTAAAAAATTAATATGATTGAAAATGTTGAACATATCGCACCGTGAGTGTAAAACCGAGATAAGTGCAAATATAAATTTTGGAGATATGGGAGTTTAAAGACTTCATATTGCTTGGAAAAACTGTTTTTTTTTTTAATAAACCAATGATTTTCAGTTGCCAAATACTATAGCTGAAAATCATGGTTTATTTAAAAACAGTTTTCAAACAATCTTTCTTCCATATCAATTATTTACTGATATCTTCAGTTTACAATCTTGATAACATTTGTGTACCTTAGAAGGTGAAACATGTCATTCCCATACAATGTATTAAACTTCTAGAACACAGATGTTTTCGTACGTATTAAATTAAAGATGCTGTTTTGACGAATAAATAAACAGGAACTTTATATTTCATTCCAATAAAGAAAGCTTTTATAGGAATGAATATTTCTGTTTTCTAGAAGTTTTATTATAGTTTATGGGAATGATATGTTTTGCCTTTCCAAGGCATTATCAAATGTTGTCAAAATATGCAATTGATAAAGCCTGAGAAAGGTGAAACATATCATTCCCATAAAATGCAATAAAACTTCTAGAAAACAGATATTTTCATTCATATTAATTATTTAATATAGTGCTAAGATGAACAGTTTGTCAGTCAGTTGTTTGTTATATGCAGACGATGCTGTGTTAACCGCTGACAGTATGGAATATCTGCAAGTCTTAGTATCAAAAATGTATGGAGCATGCAATAAGAGTGACCTTATAATGAATGTGTCCAAGTCCAAATTGATATTTGAAAAGGATGAAAGTATGACAAATTGTGATATAATTGCGAACGGTGAGAAACTGGAGCAAGTTACCAAATTTATTTATCTGGGAAGCATGTTTACGAAATATGGAAAAATGGAGAAAGACGCCAAAAGAAGGGTTAGTGGTGGGAACAAAATGCACTCTCAAAGTCATCACTGGAAATAGAATATATCACTGAAGCGAATATGGCAGTACATAATGGAGTTCTAGTGCCAACCCTTATGTATAGAAGTGAAGCTTGGAGCTGGCAAAGAAGGATGAATGTCGTAGAAATGAGATGTACGAAAAAAAGATATATGCTAGAATACCGAACGACAAAATAAGGGAGGCATGTAAGGCAGATGATTGCATCATAAGTAAAATGAAAATAGGATCCCTGAGATGGTTTGAACATATGGAATGAATGGACGAAAGAAGAATGGCTAAAATGTTGTATACTAGTGGTGTGAGTGGAAAGAGAAGCCGTGGAAGACCAAGGAAAGCATGGCATGACCAAATTAATCAAATAATAAAAGGCGGCCACATTCCAAATGGGAAAAATCAACGAGCGTGCATGATGTATGAATTTAGCGGAAGCTAGAGAGGTATGTCAGGATAGAACAGTATGGGGTCTATCTTCTCTGCCTACCCCTCTGTTAAAAGTTGTGAAGGTTAGTTAGTTAGAGTTTTACATCATTGTTCAAGAAACAATAAATAAGTTTTTTTTTTTAATTCTGATATTAAAGTTCGTTTTGCACTTACTTTTAGTGGTAGGTTATGATATGTACTTAAATACGCGCAAGACAACGTCTCGCATAATAATATAATATATTTTTGTTTACACGTCATTTTGCATCCGGCTGCTTGGCATTTGACCGCTGGATGTGGACTTTGATGCTCTTATTTTATTTGAGCACAGTTTTATGATAGTGGGACAGCCCAGGGCATCCATTGTTTGTTTACTAGAAAAACGGAATTTATTTTATAGGTAAATTTTATGAACAAAATAAATTAATACTTTGTTAACTACTATTATCATTTCATTTGAGCAGATTCTTGCTTCGTATGAAGTGTTTAACCGCCCTACCTTTGGGTTATTTTCTGAGAAATGTGCCAAAAAAGCAGGTTTTTTATTAATAAAATTTAATTATACATTAATTTTATTTTTTAAAATTATGAAACGTCAAATACTCGGCCGCACACTTCGCCTGCCCCTTGTAAAACTATCATATTTATGAAGACTTGTACTTGAGTGTTGTTGGCACACGCGCGTATCCCTAAAAGTTTATACATTTTAGGTATATTACTTTTTCTCAAGCGCTTATGTGATAGGGGATAGCGCAGAATGGTACAGTCACAGTGAACGTATCACCTACGTTCAAATATGTAGGGTGGTTAAAGTACTTTTATTTGATTCATATGGGAGATATTTATCAGTATATAAAGTAAATGTATCATTTTCTCTATTAACTTTCTCTTACTGATATTGTGTACCTATAAATATTGCTTCTAATAACTTTAATATCTTTATACATATAATAAATACTAAGGTAAGATTTTGTATTCCTCCGTTTTTCATTTATGCACCGATCAAAATAATTATATTATTACACAATAAATACTTACAGGGCAAAGTTTTTTATTGAAAATCGGAGATGAATCACTCGTATAATGTGTCGCACATGATTATCTCGCTCATTCTCATTACAGCTACTTACTTATATTGCGAATTGTTATAATTATAACCCAAGAAAGGCATATCGTTTAAACAGTAAGTAAAGTGCCACACAACTATTGTGTAATGTAGCACTCTGGTTACCATAATATTCAGAGTGCGAGTAAGACTGCAGTGTGTTTTTTCTTCAAGTAGTTGACTGGATGTGATGATTTAGGATGACTGACTGGATTTAGTTAAATATTGTTTAAGTAATAAGCTGTATACGCTAGAACTTTCTTTAGCGCAATAAGGAAAAGGTTAAAGCTTACAGCAGTAAACTCTGTAAACATTTTTTATTATTAAATCAGTTATGCTTATTTCTGCATATTGATACCAGGATGAGCAAACAAGATACAAACATATTATTAAGCTTGAAAAATTGATATTATACATTAAGCTAGAGTAAATATATCTACGGATATAGGTGCCCAAACAAATAAATTCTTACCTACGTCAAAGTGTTAAATTATGCATAATTTTGTTTGAATAACAAAAATATGTTGTGCATCACATTTTAAAAATATTTTTATCTTTCTAGAAACAAATGTAACATGTGCTTCCTATTTAATCTTAAACCTATGTTACATCCCAACAATTGTTTGTTCAAGAGGGTCGAAGTTTAAAATTTGTTGAACATTATTTATGTTTGTAATGGCTAGCCATTTGCGTCACTGCATTTTATCTCACAGTTTTGCCTGTACAAGAATGTTCAAACTTCTGTTGACCTCTCAGTTGGTAACTAGACTCTTCAAGGAAGGTTCACGTTGCTGTTTCAAGTGAAAGGATTCATGTCAAGTTTACCGCTATGATCATACATAAGTTTAATACTAAACATTATATGTTTAAAGCATAACAAATTGAATAAAGCTACTAATAAAGATTCATAAATATATTGTTATTTAAAAGTATGTAATAAAAATAAAAACTCACTGTAAAAACTATACATAAAAAAGTATTTTTTTGTGCTTGTGTTAAGAGCTAGACAGTGGATAACAATAAAATAATAATAATTGTGCTGGTGATTGTATTTATAGTTGTATTGTTGCATTAATAAATTTAGTAAAAACAAATCAAAATGCTGCAGAATTTCACTGCTGGGCTCATGTTCAAAGCGATTTTATTTGTCATGCAAAATAATAACACTGTCGAAGAAAATCCTGGCCAGCTGCAGCGTAAGTTTATTTGTATTTCTTAAATATTGTTGTCATACGCTAGATTATTTCACAGATTATACAAATCACTTTAATGTGATATCATTTTTATACCAATACTTTAAGTAGAACGGTAAAAACATTGCAATTATTTATAACCCATTAAGTTACTGGAAATGATTCATCATAGTAATTTCCTTATAGATTTCTTTTTAAATTAATTTCTGGTCAAAATTCTGCTCATGGTATTGGTTTGAACCATTGACCCTTTATCACAGAAATGTGTTATAATCTTGAATTCATAGATCGCTTAGAAAAATATCTTATATTTTATTGTTTATTTCTATTATTTAATTATTTAATTCTTATAAGAACATATATAACCCATATTTTTTTTTATCAGGTGTCAAACTTTCTTCCATTTTATATGTGAAATAAGATTTTTTTAAAAATAATGTCAACGAGATAAGCACCTTATGAATTACTGGTATTAATTTAATATGTAATGATTTTTAGCTCTGAGAGATACAGATCGATGTTATGGAGTGTATGGATGCTTCTCCGTGATTGGTCCCTGGATCAATGAAAATAGACCAATCGCATATTTTCCATTCCCTCCAGATGTGCTGAATGTGAAGTAAGTACTTGCAAATTGTTCGTACATGTAAATTTAAATTATAAAAACTTTTAGTGTAAAAATAAATTAAACTAAATATATGATACTTCAACATCATATTCAGTTTCGTATAGAAAAAAAACACTATGATACTTCAACATTATTTCTGTTAAAATTTATAACACTTATAATATCACAATTTATTTTTTTACTTGTTTAACTTTAGTTTCTTGTTAGACCTGATGATGCCAACATCGATTGGCGAAACAGCTGTCCGACATTCTCAGTGAATAAAGATAAATTGTGATATTGACTTTAAAAATAATGTTGTAAATACTCTTGACTTTAGAAAGTATCTTGTCTTCCTAATGTCTTTTATAATATTTTATCTGTACTCAATAGATGCCTTAAACATTTTTCTGTTTATTATGACTTTTGATTTAATAAACTGATTTGATTTGATATTATAAAAGCGTTATAAATTTTAACAGTAATAAATGAAACTGCTAAATATTTTGTTTTGACACCACTACCAACCGGTTTATGTTTAGTTACCCTTATGTAACTCATTTGGAACGAAACCGGTCGCTAGTTTAAAAAAACAAAATATTTAAGTGACCGTTTATCGTAAAAATGTCACACCCAAAATTAAGTGCTTTATGTAAAATTACATAAAAACTTACAATTAAAATATATAGCTTTAAGAGTATAAATGGTGAAAGCTGAATTAAGTAAAAACTTAAAAATAATGTGGAACAGAAATTTAATAAAGGTTAGGAAGATATAAGTGTGGATTTTAATTTAATTATAGCTTAAATTTTAATTTAATTACATTTAATTTTCTATTCAGCAAGTTTTATATTACAACATTTTGAAAGTAAAATTGAAACATGATGATTTATTTACACTTATGCATTATCAACAAAATATTTTCCGCTTCAAATTCACTGAAATCTTATTTTATCTATGAATTGATGAACTTAGTGTGAACATGTCAAGAGTTGGACACGCGCTTACCATTTGTACTGCACAAATGAAATAACAAAATTTATCTAAAGCTAACATACTGTCTAAAAATAAATAAGTCATCTATTTTCATTATCACAAGTCAATATTGTATTGTACTGGTAATTTATAAATAAGGAAGACTTTTAGAATGTTCAGCTTGTTTAACTAGGTCAAATTAAACTAAATGAAATATCATATTCCAACAGGGAAAACTAACTAACTAAGCATTACACCGTCTCTCCAAGGGGTAGACAGAAAGAAGGATCTCTTAGACAAATGAGTAGTACATCTGTACATGATAGAGTGTCACATGCAAATATAAAAAGTGAATGCAATGCAAGTGAATGTGTTAAGAACAAAATAATGAAACGGACATTAAAATGGTTTTGACACATAGAAAGAATGAATGAAGAAAGAATGATAAAGATAGTATTTGTTAACTTGTTATATTTGTTAAAAAGTATATTGTAATTATAAGTTGTACTTAAATTAAATAATACATTATTTAAGCAGATAACACTTGTAACAAAGAATAATTGTAATTGTTTTATTTTATTTTAGGTATCCGACATTTACGAGGAGAAATACAAAGATACCTTTTTTCTTAGACACCAATGATCCAGATAAAAATCTAAAAGCTGGTTTAAGTCCAAAGGGACCGTTCTTTTTTATATCTCACGGATATTTAGAAGGTGGTAATAAATTATGGGTTAGTATTAATAATAAAAATATTATTTAGTTATAAATTGGGATTCCAATATCTGTTTTTCTCTTTTTTGTTTTCTTGTTGTTTACTTGTCATTGTTGTTGATTGTCCTATGATCTTTAATGTGGTTCATTTAACATTTCGTTCACTTTTAATTGAATTGAATATTGTTTCTTAGCTTTGAATGGATAGATAATTAGAATTATAGTTTAAAAATATAAATATCTTTTAAGGAGTAACTAAGTTTGTAAGAGTCACCAAACATGTGAGTATGTGGATAAATTAATTTTACGTATTTTTTAGTAATCTAATGATTTTGTTGCAATCTCCTGATAGATATTTATTTTATTAAACATTATTTTTAAATAACTATTTCCACTTTTGTCTTTATTTTGACAGTGACCGGTTTCGCCAGGCTGACCAGTGTGTCGATGCCAGCCAGTCTGACGAAACTGATCCCTCTCAAAATAAAGACAATAGTGGAAGTATGATAGTTACAAAAAAATCATTTTTATGTAATTCCTATTATTTAGTAATGTTTGATTACTTTTTTGGTCAGGTTCAAGAAATGATGGAGGCCATACTGACCCTGGAAGAGCACGCAGACGCTACAGTCGTCAACATAGATTGGCGAGGAGGATCCAGTCCACCGTACACACAGGCCGTGGCTAACATTCGCCTGATTGGGGTTATTACTGCACACTTGATTCATGATTTATTTGTGAGTCTTTTTTCTTTGCATTTATACTCATTTTATTATTAATATTTTACTTAATTTATTTGAAGGCTATGGCCAGTCAAACACTTTTCTCTCTATCCTTGGCATATATTCTTATCTCAAAATAATATAGCTATTATATTCTCCTTCTAATGGTGCCCTGTCAAGTCCCCCTGAAGTTGGTGATCATTGTGGCGATTGTTCTCAGCACAGTGATACCCTGTGTTAGTAGAGTGGTTTCCTGTTGCTTTCTCCAGTGCTCTGATATATTTATCATTTTATCATATTTTTTCCATAAAAGTAAATATGATCAGGATTTAATTAAAATTGCAATTTTAATCATAATATTTCTATGCTTTTAAGTATTAAAGAAGTATTTTACCACATTCTTAAGCTATTTAGTTTTTATGATCGTATGAACAATAGTTTCAAAATATAAAATCTTTGAATGTAAATAAATATTGAATGTCGGCCACGTGAGGAGTCAACGTGTGCATACACAACACCGTGAATGAATGTTGAGGAAGCGACAGAAGCGTGTCGGGAAAGAACTGTGTGGTGGTCCATTATTTTTGCCAACCCCTTCGGAGAGTTGGCATGATTGTTAGTTAGTTAGTTAAATGTGAATATTATTAAATCATTATATTATTTCTGAAGTGGTTATTTGACTACATATGCCTGTGAGAATTGTATAGAAAAACTCATTGCCAAATTTTTTTCTTAATTGTTAATTTTTTGTTACCCATCAGAATACTAGTATTATTGACGTTAACATGAGGGTCATAGGCTAAGTTATATTTAAAAAAAAATATTGTATGTAATTTTGACAGTGTGTGAAATAATGATATCTAATTCTCAAAAATGATGAGTACTGGGTAACTACTATCAAAATATTGAGTAATTAATTGATATTTATCTGTGTTTAAATCCAGTAAAATTATTAAATATTATTAAGTTCTTTCCTCAGTAATTATTCTTTATCAAATGTTGATAAGCCAACTTCCGAAAGAGGTTACGGCAGGGTTACTAGAAATACTCAAATTAATTCATGTTTTACGTCTTTACAGATACAATTAAATTTGAAAAATTTGGATAATTTTCATTTCATTGGTCATTCTCTTGGCGCTCATCTCGGAGGTTATACTGGTGATACACTTAAAAAGGTAATAATAATATAAATTTGCATGCATTAAACATTCTTAAGGACCATAGTTATCTTATGTTCTATCAATCAAATATTATTAAATATATCTTAATTTAAATCAATGAATTAATTTTATTTATTTATTATTTTATGTTTAAAATATTATTCACTTTGCATTTCCTCACCTGAGAGCAAGAAGGTTCCAACCGACAAAAGTAAAAAGCTGAGAAAAATGAAGTCAAAGTTTTGTTGGTTTCGGTTGTGTTTCTTGGAATAAAGGGGTTTTATTCCAATTTCCAGAGATTCTTTTACCGAGAAACGTGTTAATTTTGTCTGGCAACAGTTGGAATAATAATGTTCTAAGTTTAAATGAATCCTTCAGTGAATCGTGTGTTTTGAATGATCAGATAGAACTTGATTCTTTTTGTAACATCAAAATGACGAAACTATTACATGTTTTTTTTAATTGTACGTATAGATAAGGTTAGTAAGAACCCTTTTCACGAAAAAAAGCCAAATGTGAAATTTTGTTAGTTGGAACCCTCTTACTCTCAGGGGACGATTTGTTAAAGGTATTATTAGACCTACAAGTTTCTATTTTAGGCAAAAATATTCCAATGTGCAGCTGACTTCATTTGCAGTAAAAAAAATAGTCTTGAATACAGACAGATAGTTCCAGTTCATCTTAATATTACATATAACTTAGTAGTAAGAAACTAAAGTAAAACAATTTAAAAGATACATTTAAATATGAGCTGTAAATGTAGTCTGCTATAGATTGGAAGCTTTTTTTGCACTGCAAATGTAGCCGGCTGCACAATAGGGGTTAAACCATCCTATTATATTTATTATAGTTTGGTTTTAAGAATAAATATTGATAATCATCATGATGAAATAATTTTTTTTTAGGTCTTTGGGTTAACATTAGGACGAATCACTGGAATGGATCCCGCGGAACCACATTTCGGAAAAGGTGACGATATTATCAAGCTAGACCGCTCTGATGCCCATTTCGTTGATGTTATCCATTCAGATGCATCACAATTTATAACAGGAGGTAAACATTGCAAAATACTTAGTATTTACATATTTCTTGTCAATAGGTGTGTCTGATTAATTCACTATCTTATATTATTATTCGAGTTATCAAACAAAATATTATTGTGATTTAAATTGTGTGTCCAGGTTTTTGCTAATATTTGTATGGTAATAAAGATAAGCGTATTTATGTAATTGATAATTTATTCTCTTCCTTCAATGATATTTGATTGATTTGAATTTGTTATTTATTTGACTATCATTTGCATAAATTTAGGATCGGATTGAACTAGAGCTTAGGAATTTAAGTGTACTTTGGTCTTGAGATAAGTTATTTACATGCTATTTAGAAATAGTAATCAAGTTAGCCTCTCCAGACCTGATTTATTGTCTTCAAGTATTAAAAAATAATTATGATCAGTATTATTTTATTTCAAATACATTCGCATAAAAAACATTACAACCACTTGTAATATCAATTGTTTAATGTATATATTTTTATTGTATGTTTTGCATTTTTATTATATATTTCCTTAAACACTTCAAGAATAACGTAAAATGCAAATTATGTTTTTTTAATTTCATTTAAATTGTGAAGGGAGCATATAATGTTAACAATGTAAAATTTAAAAAAGGATTCCTGAGATGTTTTGGACATATGAAATGAATGGATGAGAGTAGAATGGTTAAAAAGTTGTACACAAGCAGCTTGAGTGGAAAAAGAAGCCGAGGATGACCGGGCATGACCAAATTAATCAATTATTAACATTCGAAGTCGGAATAATCGACGTGCGTGCATGGTACGATGTATGAAAGTAGAGGAAGCCCGAGAGGTATGCCAGGACAGAGCATTGTGGCGATCCATCCTCTCTGCCTACCCCTCTGGAGAAATTGCGTGATGGTTAGTTAGTTAGTAAGTTATGTAAACAGAACAAGAAAAATGTGTCTAGACTGAGGAAGACGTGGCACGATCAAATCAATCAAATATTAAATGTCAGCCACGTATGGAGTCAGAGAAACCGATGCGCATGCATGACACCATGTATGAATGTTTCATTCTTTAATCCAAACTGCCCCTTCAGAGAGACAGCATAAGGGTTAGTTAGTTATAATAAAAAAACATTACTAAAAAACTGTAAAAAAAGGCAAATGTTTGTAATATATTACAAACAATGGATTTAATATAATAGGTCCATTCTTATTAATTTTTTTAATATAATTTTACAGGTCTCGGGATATCGGAATTAATCGGGCATGTAGATTTTTTCCCAAATGGAGGCGCTGTGCAGCCCGGCTGCAACCAGGGAATGATGCAGTACATTGCTACCAATGGAGCCATATTTAATGGATTTAGAAAGTTCCTTAACTGTAATCACGTGAGAAGTCACGAATTCTTTGTGGAAAGTATTCTGTCACCCTGTCCATTTATGACTGCAGAATGCCCGAGTTATCAGGTTTGTTTTATCATTTTTTCAAAGTAATCTAGAAACTAAGGGCAGAGGTCAAATTCGCTTTTACTTTTTATTTCATCCATATTTTTATGTTCTTAAGTATGATTCTTTTATTTGGATAAATTATGGAGATAGAATGCTTGGCTCTTGATTTAGGGGACTGAGGATCAAGCCTGGACAAGACCAATTCTTTCTTCATCATAATGAGCTATTTTCTGCTCATATTGGAGATTGTATAATAAATTCTAATACCATTGTCTTAATCTAAATCCTTGATGTTAGTCATTATTAAAAAAAAAACACACTGTTTTTGATAAACTTACTAATTTCATAATGTAATTTTTTTATGTTCTCAACATGTTTCAAAGGTGTTACACCTTCATCATCAGGAGAACGATATAAACTGATGATGAAGGTGTAAGTCCTTTGAAACTTGTCGAGAAGAATACCCAAAAATGATAGAAAAAAAAACAGTTTTCATTCGTAATAAATTTGTCATATCGTTTTAATTGTTAGTTTTTTTTAATGATTTGTGTCAACAAAATGGAATTTTATTTCAGGATTTCTTGAAAGGTGCTTGTATGAAGTGTGGAACTCCCGGAAACCAGTGCATTCCATTTGGTTTTCACTCTTATGCCAAATATAAAGAGTTACTGAAAAAAAAAGCAGTTTCGGAGGACAAATCAGTCCGTGCATTTTTCATGACAAGTGACTCATATCCGTTCTGCCGTAAGTTTAGTTTTTAATAAAAAAATACATTGGACGTTGAAAATTTAATATGATTACATATTCTTTGTGAAATTGAAATCATTTTTAAAAATAGATATATTTATGTTTTTTTTTAGGAATGCATTATCGAGTAACGGTAAATATTTCCGCTTCTATGGAGAGTTCACAGCATGGAGGTGATGTAGGAAGACTGTGGATGACACTTGTTGATAAGAATGGAGTTAAGTCAGATAGAATTCCACTAGAGGATCATGCAGGGTAATTAACATATTTGTTGCATTATTTAAATAAATTAATATCTAACAATTCACTTACCTAGGGTATAATATATTAAAATATTTATTTCTTAAATGTTTTACAGACACCACAAGCCTGGCACTCAAAGGACGCTGGTTGTTTCCGTGAAGGAAGTTGGAATATCAGATTCAGCTATTATTGAATGGGAATATGAAACTAATCTCTTGAACCCTCTAACCTGGAGAATCTTAATGTCACCGAGAGTTTATGTATCCTGGATACATATAGAGTCTATGGAATACAAAACCAGGTAAGCCTTACCAACTCATTCTTTTTAATTCTTCTTCTTCTTAGTGTTCCTTAACTTCACAGGAGGCTAATTCCTCTTAAGGGATTAGCCTCCTGTGAAGTTGATACCCAGCTGTCGATCCATCTCTTTGGTGGTGTGCCCGGAGAACATCTACCTTGGCTTGTTTAATGATTTTATAAAAATCTTACCTAGCTTGTATGTGCTTAATCTGCTTGCTTAATAAAATTCATCCTTTTGTAATATTATATATATTTTTTGACAAATATTTTATGAATTAAAATGCAATTTTTTTTACATTTTTGAGTTTATTTTTCTCGACATGTTTCGAAGGCTTTTACACCTTCCGATAAGTTCCTAAAATATGAAGATAAAATGTTTTAATCATAAAACAAATGTCATTATGGAATTCCACTGGAAAATTTCAATTGGATAAGTCCCTAAAATATGAATGTAATGATAAAACCCTTCATCATCGGGAGAACGATATAAACGATAAATTTATATCAACTACCGATCATGAAGGTGTAAAGCCTTCGAAACATGTGAGAAAATTAAACTCAAAAGTGGAAAAGGTGTTTAATTCACAAAAAAAAAACATGGAGTTCCAGTGTTAACGTCTTTAGTTTATCTAAGAAATATGTATTTTTTTAAATTTTGATCAAAAAAAGTTCATGATATTTTTCAAAATACTAAACTTTTTCTTGTTAAAAAATATTATTACTTAAGTAGTTTTGTAAAAAATAAAAATACAATACTCTCGACCATTCAACATTTTTTTTGTATTAGAGCTGATCTTCTGTATGCCAGAAGATCCAAGTCCAAGTTCTGTTTGATATTAAAAGGTAAAATTTCAAATTATTGGTATGCTTATCTCCATGTGTGTCAATTTGTTTCAGAATAACGGTTTGCCCTCAAAACGGTGATCCGTTAATTGCTAACTTGCCCAGCCACTTCCAGAGAGGATATTGTTCAAACTTGTCTACAATCAAGATCTCCACAGTATCAACGTACCGGTTTTTGAAATAACTCGGCACCTAATTTATTATAGTTTAAATGTAGAAGTAAAACGTAAACATGTTTATCGATATAATATAAACATTTAGAAAATTTGTGATTTTTAGTATATTTTATGTCAGCTAAGTAAGAATGGTAAATGTGTTTTAACATTTTACAAGTGTTTATTATTCCTTGAAAGGAATATTTAAAATATAAATTTGATTATTTTTATATGTATTTGTATTGTATTCACAGATAATAAAAATATGATTTACATTTTAAACACTTGTTGATTTAAAAAAAATAGGTTATATTTACTAAAAATGTATTGATTCGTTGAAAACTTGCGATATAAAAAGTTGTTGTTATTTAGTACATAATGTTTAATAAAGCAATTCCTTGATTTTCTTTCATATAATATAATAATGTTACATTATTCTAGATATATAAGATATTATACACACATAAATAGTATAAAATTAACTAATCATGTTTCTTGTACGAAATTTTAAATATGCATGCTTTTAAATGCAGATAGGTAATAATTGTTATTCTAGTCTTACTGAAGAGTGAATATTATATGTAGTAATTGTTATTAATTTACTTGTAAGATCTACTTTAAATATTCAATAAATATAACCGATAAAGTTGTTTCTCTATCAAAATTATGACACTTTGAAGCGGCATACCCACTCGTGTCCAGCGGAGAAACACGATGTAAATTGGCTTGATAGGAATTCACCTTTAAGTTTATTGGATAAGACGTAACCAAAACATTGTATGTACTCTGTAATAAAAAAATTATTCATTGATATTCAATGTGTATTAGTTAAATGCAATGCAAATATTGTTAATTAGAAAACGTCTCTTAATAAATAACTGTTATTTATCAATGTGTTTTCATTCCAGCCTTACCAGACAGAAAAAAACATAATTTTATAAAATAAGCTTAGTGCACTCGCTTTTCCGTCGAAAATAGTTATGTCATTTCTATTACAATAGATATTTTCTAATTTACTTAATAAATTCTCAGGTTCTCATCACATTACATCTCATATGTGACGAAATCTATAAGTTTTTCTTAAAAATATGGCAGATGGGGTTAATTCATCAACAACTGTCCATCGCCACATATAAAGGAACTAGAAAATATTCTAATAATGAAAATATTAAAATTATTTATAATATAATTATGTATTCATTCTTATTCCAAATATTCTTGACAAAATTGGAATAAAATAAAATATTTATCGTAAAAAATATTTTATTTTTATTATTTCCAATGAATTTCTACCAAGAAAATTAAATTTACAACATTAATATTTGGAAAAACACGTTTTAAGAATGGTAAAATAAACTAAATGAGCTCTATGGTCAATTTAACGGTGCCATAATCCTAGATGACCATCACATATGAGAAGAACTTTTCAAGCTTGCAAAGACCTCTGTATTTTGTCAACCATACTCATTCAGATTATCATTCATATTGATACTTCCAAAATTTTATTGTTGGAAAACAATACCATTCCTATAAGCCAGTTAAAACGAACATTCAAGACTTTTTCTCCAATAAACTAGAAGATATTTTTTAAAGAAAGGCTCAAAAAACTAATTACAATATTGTAAAAATGTTATTGATTCAGGATTAAATTATGGTACCCAATCATGTGGTACCAATAGTAAGCCTAATTAAGAGTACGGAGTATTTCCTTGACAATATTTAACGGAATTTCTCTTGGGTATGCTAAGGTATAACTCCCTTGAACTGAGGAGGAAAGGGTTTACAGCGACACATTTTTTCAAACCGGGGGTATATTAAGAACCCCTATATTTTTGAATTTGTGCCATCTATTATTTGTTCCTCTGATGGTTACCTGCAGCAACGCCGGCATCAATTACTCTTTGATCCGTCACGCAGAGCCAAAGTGCCTTTGGTGATGCCAGTTGGAAGAGCAATTCGGACATTGAATTTAATTGTCTCAGATTTGAACATTTTTAATATCGGTGAGGCAGTGTTAATAAAAAATATAATATCGATTTTGGAAGGAGTACTGCTTCACTGACGTCGACATATAAATGTGCTCTGTTAAATTTCATATTATTATTTTTGTTTGTATCCAAATGAGTCGCCTAAATGTTGTTTGTTATGTCTCATTTGTGTAAAAAAAAAAAAAAAGAATAATAATAATATTTCTGGGGATCTCAGGTTTCTTCTTGAAATTTTGGGTATTATTACACAACTAACCTTGATGGAGTGCCAAATGCGAGTCAAAGAAGATACCACAAGATACAGGACATCCAATGGGATCATTTGAATGTGGTTCATAGTATCCCCATATTCTTCGATCATTTGAATGGTGTTCATAGTGTCCCATTAAGTTGCCAGCAGTGGTCTTTTGTTTTTTGAGAAGATTGGAATACTAAGTGACCATTTTTCACAATACAAACCAATCACTTTAGAAAAAGGTGTGAGTGTAAATTAAAAAAAAAATTGTTGTGAATTTTATTTTATTAAGTACAAAAATAATTTTACTTATAACAATTAAATATCTAAAAACTAATTTTAATCATCCATCAATTGGACCAGTTGATTTGGATAAACTTGAATGGGAATCATTGAAGCTGTCATCATCTTCAGTATTTATTGTACTTGAACTATTGAAGGAAGTTGAACTATTAGCAAAACTGTCATTTGCTGATTCCATCAATTTTCTTTCTAATCTTTCCCAGGGGTCCTGCATCATGGAAGGATGGTAATAATTTGAGATATTACCAGAATTTTTAGGATTAGGTGTATTGTTAAAACTCTGAAATGAAATGTTAATGTTGATAAATTTGTATTTTATATACACAATTAAAAATATAGTTTACGCATTCAAATAAGAAATTCTTCTATAAATAAAAGTTACCGAAGCTGAATTTAGAATACAACGGCAGAGCAATACATTAAAAAAGTTTGTTATATAAATTGATATAACAGATCGTATATGAAAACACATTTTGAAATGCACTAGTCTACTCCAGTAAAATACATGAATGTAAATGATAAAATTAGATAAAATGCCAACTACGTTGGGATACACAAATGCACTTAAAAAAATACATTAAGGATCACGGGCAAATGTATTATAAATATAAAATCAAGAGACGAACTTACATTTCGATTGTTTTGTCCACGATTGTAAGGGCTGTAGTTTTTTGAGTTAAATCGTGATGAGAAGTTAACATTGTGAAAACCTCTATTGAAATGAGGCGTGCTGTGTCGTTCATTTCTACCATTTCCACTTGAAATAGGGCTATTCGATAATGGAATATAGCCGGACATTTTAGAAGACACAATACAATATTTTTTTGGTTTTGACCTATTAATTTTTGAGACGAAATCAAAACTGCTCAGGGCAAACAACGCACCAAAATATAAACAACCTACAAGAGCTGGTGTCAAAATTGAACTACATTATTGCCAGTGGAAAAACATAGAAAATTGTAATGCATAGATTCTTCTTCCCTTTTTCTTCTTCTTCTTTTTATGGCTTTTTACCGCTTGTGGGTGTTCTGGCCAGTCTCAAGTAAGGATATAGTAGTAGCAGTAGATAGGGGGATTAGTAGGTATATGGTCGATTTATAAATTACAAGCTAATAATTACAAGGAGTCTATATATAATACATATTAAATCTAGTTGTTAGTATTTAATAATTATTTGTTAGTCGTGGGAAATATATTATAATTTTATATTATTAAAGTTCAGGAATTTTGTTAGTATTTTATACACGTTTTTGTTAGTTGAGGAAATAAGTGTAGACATATTAGTAGGGAAGGGTATATTAAGGTCAATATGGTCTGTCTAATGTATAACAAAGTCTAAAATGTGAATTTTGATAAGATGCGCTCAATGACAACAGTGTCCGATGTGCAACAAATCAAACTGGTTACCGTTTTATTTAATTTCAGTTTGTTATATCAGGGCGTCGACAGAACATCGGGCTGGAGTTCCGATTATATTTTTCCTTTAGATTGACTATATGTTCCAATAATTCTGCTATGTGAGTTGCAATTTTTCACGCATAATGGGGATTAGATCATTGATGGGAATGTGAGAGATATACTTGTCATCACCAGAATGAATTGTCTGGTCTTTCGTTTCCAGAGATCCCGATTCAATTAATGAAGATATAAAATGCACGGCTAGAATAAAGTTATAATTTTATAAATATTTAATTGGTTTGGCGGAAACACTTAAAATTTTGGTAACTGATTAGTTTTGAATACTGTTCTAATAAATATCATAATTTATTAAAAAAAAAAAACATGTTTAAGTATTGAATGTATATCTTTTGTTATTTATAAAGATAGATTATATGTTATTAGTTCATTTGGCATTTTAATTTTTCATTGAAAGTCTTATTTTACTCATAATTAATTATTGTATGAGAGCGTTCCGAATGTCAAAATTTACGCCGTTCCAGGAGGAAAGTTATCGAAAATTCATACAGTGTTCTAAGGGTTAATTTTATTAATATGAAATTGTGGCGACAGCTGTTGCCCCAACCAATTTTGGTATCATGACTAACATGTGTAACAATTGACTAAACTTACAACTTTAAAGACTTAATTTATGTAGGGAAATACACATTTTTGGCGATTAGTCATTATTAAAATTAAGTGCCTAATACAATTAATGTGGGGAAAAACAGCAATTTAACCAGAAAAATATACATTATAGAAATTTAAAAGCGATGAATCATATTAAATTTGCAAAGATAAACAATTACTGGGAAGCAGATAACAAAGGGAACACATTAAGTGAAATATCAAAGTGTAATGGTACAGTTTAATTATTTAGTGTCAAATAATATAATGAACATGTTTTAATTATTATATATTAAGGGGGAACGGGTAGATATTTTATTGTTAGAATTAAACTCATAGTTTTATTTTACGCAAATGGAATGCAACTATAAACAATTCGTATTATGAATGGCATCATCTACTTTTATTTTATATACTCTAACATTAGTTTCATTTTTATTGTGTGCACCATATAAGTACTTGGGTAATCGATTGGATATCACCCAAATATTACGTTTGTCATCCAACTGAAAAAGAAATAAGTTTTATTATAAAGATGAGAATTTTTTTTCCGATTTTTAAACCTTTTCCGAATTTTGGTATTGAAGTATCATATTTGGAATATTATTTAACCTTTAAATCGGCCGGAAATTCAAGTAGTGTATCTGATTCCATAACAAGTTCAGTGAAATTGTATAGTGGTTTCTCGGTATTCCAACAGCTTAATCCATTTCTGTTTAACTGAAAAATAATATACATATATAAATAATTGTAAAAATGCATTGTAAAAATAAATATATATATATTTTTTTAAGATTTTCACATTGTTGTTAGTAATTTTTACCTGAGTGTAAAATATGACTTTCGTTTTTTCGTCAAAACAATTTGTCGTTGATTGCGAAAAAGGTCCTCGATTTCCTGAAATCTTTAATTAAAATTAATATATTTAGACACAACGCACCTTTTTATAATATATTATAGTTTTTAACCATTAATGTTCTCCCTCGAATTAAAATAAAGTGGTTGAGTTTATGGTATTTTATACTTCAATTTATTTTAATACGATTTTTTTCTCTGGGTGAACTGTGAGTAAGTTATTAACTAAACTGTACATAATACACATTAAAATGGTGGTAAGGTTTGAACATTGTTGACAATACACCCTATAGCAAGGATGGCGAACCTATGGCACGCGTGCCACGGGTGGCACGCGAGACGATTTTGCATGGCACGCGAATGAAGAGAAAAAAATCAAAGTGATTATACAAAAAAATCAAAAAAGTATTAGCTTGACTGACAATAACTTGACAATATTTGAATTCAAGGAATTAGATGATTTTGAATTGGAATTGATAGATTTTCAGTCGAGTTCGATATGGACACAAAAATTTAAAGATTTAAGAATTATTTTGGAAGAAATTGAGCGAGATCGATTCGCTGGACCAGTTCAGAGGAATGCCGAAAATGAAGTACTGACAACTTGGCAATCCACCCCGGTAACTTTTTCTTGTCTTATAAAAATAGCAATGGGCATTTTAACAATTTTTCGTCGACTTATTCCTGTGAATCATTATTTTCTTCAATTAACTTTATTAAATCAGACATAAGAAGTAGACTTACAGACGAAAGTACTACTGCTTGTATTCTATTTAAAGCTACCAGCTATGAACCCGATATAAAAAAATGGCATCTAGCATCCACCAACAAAAATCTCACTAATCATGAAGTTTTGAGGGTTCTAATTTTTTTTTGATTAAGTCTATTTTTTATTCATTTATTTTATTTTGTCATTAATAAGTACTTAATTATTTTTTAGATGTAGTAATGCTTTGTTTAAATTAAAAATCTGAAGTTACACAAACATTTGATGCATTTTTATTTCCATGGCATGTGGCACGCGACATATTATTATATAGAAAAAAAAATATTTGGCACTCAGGCTCAAAAAGGTTCGCCATCCCTGTCCTATATGAACATTGAAAAGGCTCAAATGTTGACAGCAATAAACTTTTAGAAAGTGATAAATTAAAAAGTAATTATGTACCTAAAATGTTTAACGAACAATGAAACGGCGTATAGTCACCTTTTGAATTCCGATATGAACGTTTTCAAGGAATTAATAACAAGAAACACTTCATTGAAATACCTAATTGCTATACCTACTACTATGTTTTTTAAATATTCATTCTTAGGGATTGGTTTTGCAGCAAAGACATCATTGCTGGTTCTTGGGATGCCACTTGTGTCATTTAATGAGATAGTCCCGTTGCTTTGCTCATTTTTGTATAACAGGTTTAATATTAAATTAAATAATCTAAATGAAAAAAAAATCGAATAATTATCTTCATCTCAAGTAATCTAGACAATAATAGTACGACGGTAGTGTACCTATGTAATATTCAAGTGAAACACTTTGATTTTCAGTTATGATTTTACATCTGGACATCGAAAACGCCATATTAGTGTATGGATGTGTTCATCTAGAGTCGGGAAACCAGCATGTAAGTGGAGTAGTGTTATCCTGGTCGAAAGGGGAGGACCCAACGCATGCTACATGACCTAATATTTATGTTATCATAACCTATTGATAGTAAAAGTTAATATGTTTCTAATTTCGTTTAATTTTGTACTCGTCTAGTACCACAAGACTTACTTTAAATTCGTCAAAGGCATCCTCAGTGTTGACCCAGGATTCATTTCTTAATATTTCCGTTGACACATGAAATTGAGTTGTGCTCGTCAGAGAATGAAAATAGAGTCTTCTATAACTGTAAAAAATGGACGTGTAGATATGTTAAGTTAGATAACTATCTATATTCGTAGAAATTTTATAAATTACATACAAATTATAATTTACCATCTAACTAACGAACTTAACATCACGCCGTCTCCCCGAAGGGGTTGTCAGAAAGAATGAACTGCCACACTTTTCTTCCCTGACATATTTCTCTCGCTTCTTCAATATACATTTATACATCGTGTCGTGTACGCACGTCGATTTCTCTGACTCCTCACATGGCCGACATTAAATATTTGATTTATTTAATCGTGCCACGTTTTCCTCGGTCTTCCTCTATTTCTAGTTCCATTTACATCTTTACATTTATATTCATTCTTTCCATGTGTTAAAACCATCGTAATGATCCTTTCATTATTTTTTATTATTATTAATATTTTGTTGAATCGCTCTTTACACCACGACAGCATGAGCCAAATCGATGTAAAGGGTATTATTATAGCTATCATAGTGATTCTCGTGACATGTGATAGGTAGCTAATCTATCGGCATTTTATTGTCACGTGAATTCTACACCAGACCAAAGACGGTGAGACAATCACACTGCCCTCGCCAGGAATCGAACCCGGAACCTTCGGGGTTGCAGTCAATGCACTTATCACTCGGGCACGAAGGTCGTCATTTTGTTTATAACACCATTATTCGCACCGCATTCACTTATTATATTTTCATTCGACACTCTATCATACACATTTCAGTCTCATTTCTACTGCATTTATTCTACTTTCATCCTTCTTTTGCCAGTTCCATGCTTCAATAATTAAAATGAATAAAATGTACTAGAATGACACATTTCGCCCCGATAAGGTATTATTATTAAATGTATATGTATATGTAAGTACTCGTATATCGAATCTAAATATCATTTGATAATACATTAGCAGGGGAACCATGTCATTCCCATAAAATATAATAGTTTTCATTCATATTAATTGGTTTATGACGGCTTACAACTAAGTTTATACAAAATGAATCACCGAAAAAATGTTAAAAATTATTTTTTGAATGTGCGTAGGTAATAAGGTATTTTCTAAAAGCAGGTCATTGACACTCATGTCTTTAGAATATTGTGTATTATAAGTGCCTACCGGTCATACAACTGTTGACAAAGATAATTTGCTGCGTACGTAATGTACGTGACATTGCCTCAAAATATATTATGGTTACATAGTGTATTTTTTATACCCGTCATCATGTATATGGCTCAGTGCCAAGCCAAGAACTCCGTCGATCCAGTGGGCCCGCACTCCCCCCACCGTGAAGGTTCCGGAGAGGGGGTCCGGCAGCATGTACAGGTGACGAACCCTCCAAGACGTATTGGAGTCCAGGGAATACACCACCAGCCCGAATCCGCTAAAGTCAGCAATGTAGGCAACGGCTTTGTCGCATGTTGTGGAATCGACGACCTGGTGGTGTAAACAGATAGGGGAAATTAATATATACGAGTATAATTTAAATTATATATGGTCTCTTTGAATGTATACAAATACTTGTAGACGAATACTGGATTTTACCCATTGCAGGTTATCATTTTAAGGTTAATTGTATCTCAATAGAGACGAAGATGCAAATTGGAAACATAGGTAAACAATGGGTAAAATCCAGTATTCGTCTACAAGTATTTGTATACATTCAAAATGTTGTAAAAAGCTGGTCCAAGTTAAAAAGCATAAAAATAGGAGAGACATCTCCAGGCGTTATCTATCAATGTATGTTAATGGCGGTAGCCTTTCACATTTCACCTTCTGCTTAGTGCTTACATCCAATCTTAATAGATGACGCTAGTGTTGATTGAACTAAAACATGTGAAGTGTTCTCCAACATTGTAGCATATATACATCTTCCAAAAAATTGTCAGACGTGGTGGTTGTAAGAAGGGAGGAATGGGGATGTTGTATTACATAAAGCTTGCGCTTAACCCAACCAATGACAGGTCATAAGTCCTGTAAACGCCTCGACCACCATATTCTGTTTCCAATTTGCATCTTCGTCTCTATTGTGATACAATTCATCCTTATATATGGTCTGTTCTACTATATGGCTGTGAAACCTGGACTCTGAAAGTGAATGAAATGAATCGGTTAGAAGCGTTCGAGATGTGTATATACCGCAGAATGCTCCGTATACCGTGGACCGATAGGGTCAGTAATGCAGACGTACTACAGAGAGCCAGAGCCAATAGAGAGCTGTTGTCGAGTGTGAAAATTAGAAAGGTCTCATATTTGGGTCATGTGCTAAGGGGAGAAAAATACCACCTCCATCGAATGATTTTAATGGGTAAAGTGGAGGGACGTCGGGGAGTTGTTAGAAGGCAGCTGTCCTGGCTGCGGAAAACCAAAGAGTGGACAAGAATAACAAGAGTTCAAATCCTGTTCCAAGTGGCGCAGGATAGAGATGCCTTTGCTGCAGTGATCGCCAACGTTGGGGGGGACCTGACACGGCACCGAAAGAATAAGAAAAAATTAAATGAAATTTTCATCATCACAAGACCGAGAGAATGGACTGCCACAATTTTCTTTCTTGAAATACTTCTCTTGATTCCTCAACATTTATACATTGTTTTATGTACGCATGTCGATACAAAAATAAGATTTTGTATGGAATTCGATTATTATTATACAAAAATTATTAGATTTTTGTGTTTGTAGCAAATTTGCTATACCAAACAATGATGGGTTAAGATTACTTACTATATTTCCAAATACGGAATTTTCTCGAATATCCTCCTTCTTGAAAAAGTATCTTCTTAACAACGTGTCGGTGTTTAGATCGAATATTAATAATGATCTTTTGATTATAGTTTTAGGGCTACCTGTATAAATAAACAAATTGTAAATATACAACACTGTTATAACATCTTATATTTTACTATACACTTTTTGAGAATATCGCGACAGCTGTTTCGCCAACCGATGTTGGCATCAACAGGTGTTACAAAAAACTCAATGACATTGTCATGACATATGGGATCGAGTAGGGGACGGACACCACAATCCCACAAAACGCGCTCGTATATCTGGCAAGACACTGCAAGAGAGGATAAGGGATACACGGATAAGGGAGATATGCGAGGTCGAGGATGTCGTTAGGTGGGGAAGGTAAAGGAGAAGATACTGGTATGCACACCTGAGGAGAATGGATCCATCCAGACTCCCCTTGATTGTGTTACACAGCCAGCCCCATGGTAGACGACCCCCGGGCAGACCACCAAAGAGATGGATCGACAGCTGGGAGTCGACTTCGCAGGAGGCCAATTCCTCTTAAGAAACAGGCCACTAGGCCTACACTAAGAATAAGAAGAGAAGAAGACATTCTCAAAAAGAGTATAATAATTTTTTTGAATAGTCCATTGTTTTGGCCGAAACACTATGATACTTTTTAAAATGTTAAATTAAATAACTTTGTTTTTAGATTACAATTGTATTTTATTTTGCGCGACAGCTGTTTCATCATCATCATCATTTTCATCATCAGGTGTTACATTTATAAATTAATAGTTATTAAATTTTTTTGATATTATACCAGTGTTGTAAATTTAACAGTTAATGGTGTTGAAGTATCAAAGTGTTTCGGTCAAAACAATGGACTCTTAAATTGTAAATAATTATGTAATACATTGTTTTTTTATAATATGTACAGTATTAGAAATAAAAATTACCAAATAAATTGTCTACCCCGTCGTCTACAACCCAAAGCCTGTCACAGGAGTCCACCCACACTCGAAATACGGATACGATTGGTTTATTCAGTGGATCATTGTAGGTGTTAGGCGTATTCCAAATAAGATTGGATTCCCATGACGGGTATGGAATTAGTAGTGGAGATTTATTGTCTTCAATTTCCACATAATTAAGAGTAGACGCAACTCCAGATTTCCATCTGTTGACTGTAATGAATATTTTATTTTTCCATCTTGCGATGCCAAGTGGAACATTATTTTCTGGAATGTAAGTGCCAGTTTCTAATGCCGATTTTTTTATATCGTCGTTTGGCCATTTGTAGTCGACTTGTTTCCACCAGAAGACTTCACTCATTTGGGTAGCTCGACAAAATATTATTTGCCAGAGGAATACGTATAAGCATGACCAAAACAACACCTAAAATACATATTAAGATTAAAGTTCATTACAATTTATTTCACGAGTGTTGGTTACTTACATTTAACATTGTAATGAAGTTACGTTGTAAGTACGTGCGTATTTTATAAACGTAAATTTTATAGCAGAACTTATAAAAAGTATATATATGAATAAAATTTAAAAACACTTACCATTTTGAATAATGTATTGTTTTTAAATTTTAATACTTTTGTAGATAAACTGTTGCCTTCGAATTATGTTGTGTGACTGAAGAGTTTTAAATTCATTGTTTCCATTAATAACTAGTCATATGACAATCTCTAATAGTAATTGATATGTGTAATATATACAGGAGATAAAATTATCTAATAGAGTTTATCTAATTGTATTACAAAGTTGTTTCTACACCCATGTACCATTAAATGATTAATTATTATGTAACGTTCAGACAATACTTTGTTTACTTTATCGGATAGCACGAATATATTTAAAATGTATTTTTCTAAATTTGTGATCGGTCAATAGTCACAAGGAGATATTTTTTTATATTTTGGTAGGCGAGGAAAGCATCAGGTTCTCTTCTCTAAGAAAATAGTAAAAAAAATCTAAGAATGTTGTTTCAATTTTTCAAATTTTGTGGTTACGTATACAAACAATCTTTTCAGAACAGCATTCGAAGTAAACGAAAAGAAAATCTCTATAAAAATCCAATATTGACAATTGGTTGTTTCATTAAACACGACTTATCTGATCAGATTTTATATAATTAGTAAAAGTGAATAATTCAACTACTATATAAACATAATACTCTCGTTGTAGGAAGGAAATGGTTCTGCGTTAAAAGTACTTTGAAAAAAGAACGCGAAAACGTATTCTACAAATGGGTAGCGAATTTTTCATGAATATTTCGTTTTGTAATTTTGAAAAAATAAAATTCTAGAAAATTCTTTAAATAAGCTTTTTTTGTTAAAATATATTGTAAAGAATTCTATAAATAAAGATGAAGATAATAAAAAAAAACAAGACAATAACTTAAGTATACCTGTAATCATTATATTAATTTGGAATACAACATTATAACTATATAAAAAAATATAGTGGTCGTGCAAAAATAAGTATTAAAATACCAAGTTCGTACATTATGAGTATAAATCATATGAACCATGAGGGAGAGAGCCATGATATTAAGTAATTATAATAATCGAAACCATTTAAAACATTTTGTCTATTTTATGTTGCAACAAATGGGTCATAGAGTAGATTCGAAAGCACTTTTCAGTGCCGAGTACTTGACTGCAAATGATGGGGCATGTTTCGATGAGCATAATAAAATAGTAATTTAGGCGCAGACGGTGCCCTTGATTGAGTCCTCGGTAGAGGTGGAGAATATTCTGTAGTTGATTTCCTTTGGATCCAGAGTCCTGTACCTGAACCTGGGTAGACGATCCGACAGGATCCATAGGCGACCGTCGTTGGCGATCTAAAAGAAAACGATGATTGACGTGTCGTGTATACAAATACCTCAACCATTACATTATTAAGAGTACTTAATCTATAAGAATCGCTTTTGATAGAAATATAATTGAATTCATTTAATTACAATACGAAAAGTGAAATCAGATTTGGTTCAGTTATTTTAATTTCACGGTAATATTAATAAGATAATTATAGCATATGTACATGAAATTAAAAACCTTTTTATACAAACATTTATAAAAACAAAAAATAAATCAAGTTGTAAAATTTCGTGACAGCGATAAATAGTAATAATAAAATTTATTTAATTTAAGATCATATTCAATAATATGTGGGTTTAAATATTGACCTTAAGATCATTTGGGAACTCCAATTTTTCTGAATCTTTAACAAACAGAGCTGTGTTCTCTGGAACGAGAGGTTTCTTCGTATTCCAGCAACCTACCCCATCATGAATGACCTAAAACGTATTAATATATGAATTAATACAATTGTGTAAAAATCACTTAAACAAAATGTATTTGTTTAATCAATGTCCAATGCCCATAAAATATAGCAAATATTATATACTCTAATTCATAACTTTTTTTCAAAATTAGCAGATTTATCATTTCAAGAACATTTTACTGAGAAAAAAAATAACATCTTAATTAATATACCAGATTGTAAAAGAGAACTCCGGTTTTTTCATCAAAATAGCTGGCTGATGCTTGGGTGTTGTTTCCTCTATCTCCGAGTAACTACAAGAAAATATAATTATAGATTTTTATTTATTTATTATTTTGTTTAATAGCTATTTACATATATCATTACAGCGCGAGCCATATGCAAAGGGTACAGCTATCATATTGATTCTCGTGACACGTGATAGGTAGCTAATCTATCGGAATTTTAATTTTGTCACATGCATAGGTACTACACCAGACCAAAGACAGTGTGACAATCACACTGCCGGGAATCGAACCCGGTATTTTTGGTGTGGCAATGTAAACGCGATTGTTTTGTCGGTTTTACAGAGATTTTTATTTATATACAAACTTAAGGGCAATTTCAAACAGAGTTTGTCCTCGCAAGGCGAAAGCAATTTGTTGTTAGTATTGTACATATATATTTTTTTTATATAAATGAAAATATCTGTATAACCACCAAAACATTCGCGTTCGCATTATAGTTTTTAATTGAGTTTTATAAGATAAAAATCACAACCAAACACATATTTGCAGATACAGAAATTACGATGTCATGATTAAGTTATAAATCTATTTTTTATTATTATCCATTATTACATTAACTATAGGAAGTTTTTTTAAAGGTTTGGTTATTAAACTGGCAACATTGTTTCTACAGACTGTCAATTTGAGAGTTGACAGTTGATTTGTAGTCAGTACGTTTTGTCATTTTACCCAGTTGCTTGATAAAGTTGTCGAAAATTGGAATTCACGATTGCGCTTCATTCGAGCTAGCCGTGGTGCTCATATACCCGAAATCATATTTAAACAATAATGTCTAAAAAAATATCTATTAAATCAAGCCAATATCATTGACATTAAAATTATTTCAATGTGTTTTTTTTTTCATTTTGAATTTGTATACCTCTAAAAAAAACACCCTTATACACATTGTTAAATAAAGGGTGTTTTTTTTAGAGGTATACAAATTCAAAATGAAAAAAAAAAACAACACATTAAAATAATGTTAATGTAAATGATATTGGCTTTATTTAGATAATTTTATGCCATTATTGTTTAAATAGCTCGAATGAAGCGCAATCAAGAAGTCCAATTTTTGACACCTTTATTGAGCAAATGGATAAAATGGCAAAACGTACTGACTACAAATCAACTGTCAAATCTTAAATTGACAGTATGTAGAAACAATGTTGCCCGTTTATAAACCAAACCTTAAAAAAACACCCTATATAATTATAATTTAAGTGATGTTACACCCGAGGGAAGGGTTTGTCTTTTGTTTTTCAATATCACTTTAATATTATAATTGAAAGCAATGTTTTGTTTTTGCTGGACTTACCTTAAAATCATAAAAGTTGTCAGGACTCAATGCCCAAGTCTCATTTTGCAGAACTCTGTTATTAACTTGGAACTCCTTGGTACTTGAAAAGGCGTGGAATATCACATTTCGAGATCTAAAATATAACGAGTAAAATTATTCTCGAAAACTCGTTTTGGGACAAAAAGGATAAGTTGCATATTAAATAATTATAGGACATTCAGAAAATAGAAAAAGAAATTGACTTAAAACTAAAACATTTTACAACATGTACATTTTGTTATGTACTTTGTGAAATTATTTTACATTATAATATTTGATCATTTTAATACATCATAAATTGCACTATTCAAAGGACATATAAAAACATATTTAAATAGTGAATTCCATTAACTTAATAGTATTCACCATATATAAAAAAAACGATATAAAAATAGTAATTTTATGAAATTACACGTTAATAAAATTAATTTTAAAAGTGAGACTGAATTTCTAATATCTTTTATATGAAATTTCTACTCAACTTCCATTAAATTAAACTTTATCGTCATATCATACAGTTTTTAATTTTAAACACACACATACATATCAAATCATATACACAAGATTACTTAATATATATTTTAAAACAATACAACCATGAAGTGATGGAGTTGCTTGTTGGCAGTTTGTTATATAATATTGGAATAAAACTTACCCATCATCCAGTTTGGCAGACAGGGCGAGTCCGAAGATCCCGTCATTCCATTGGAAGGTGATGGATGCGACCGTATAGCTGCCGGCGATGGGGTCGAAGTAGAAGAAGTGGTGCCTTACTCTCCAGGACTTGTTTTCCTTGAAGCTGTATACCACCAGCCCGTAGCCGCGGAGGTCGGGAACATAAGCGTATGTATCTTCACATGTTTCGGAGTCAACCACCTGGAAAATGTTAATTGACTTATTTACTTGAAATAGTACACGTGTACATAAATAAACACATGTTCTAAAAAATCGTTTAAGCAATTAAAAATAATAATCTACATAAACATTAATATAAGGTTATATTTTGGTTATATTATGTTTAAGATTTTTAAAAATATTTGTCTAATAAATTCTTATCTCATAATTTCAAACGCTCTGGAATTGAATATCTGCAATATTCTAAATTTTTCTTAAAATAAATGATAATGAAAAATGTGAATGAAATGAAAAAATGAAAGCTTACCACTTTGGAGAAAGGGTGTTATGGTAAATTAGTTATAATTTAATTTTAGCTCCAATTATCGTTAAATAAGTGTGGAAATGCTATGTGTGATATAGTGTCGAATGAAAATATAACAAGTGAATGCGGTGCGAATGCCAGTGTTATGAAATAATAATGAAAGATGGTTTCTCATTAAGATGGTTTGTACACATGGAAAGAATGAATGAAGAAATAGTGATAAAATAAATACATGTTAACCATGTAAATGGAACTAGAAATATAGGTAAGCCGAGGAAAACGTGGCACGACAAATAATTCAAATATTGAATGTCGGTCGCTTGAGGAGTCGTAGAAATCGACGTGCGTGCATGACACGATGTATGAATGTTGAGGAAGCGAGAGAAATATGTCAGGAAAGAAAAGTGTGGCAGTCCATTCATTCTTCCTACCCCTTCGGAGAGACGGCGTGATGGTGAGATAGTTATCGTTTACTTACGACGGTGGCGAGGAATGAATTATTTTCTACGTCGGAGTCCTTGAAGAAGTACCTTCTGATCAGCTTGTCCGTATTCAAGTCGAAGATAACCAGAGATGGTCCTGCAATTCTTCTATTGACACCTGAAGAAATACAAAAAAATTAATTAAATTTAATTCAAAGATGGTGTATAGTTTTATATATGATTGTGTCAGATATTTTATTTCCGTGAAACACGTTAATTAAAATCAATTCGAATTTTATGTGAAAAAAGCAATTCTCTTATTGAGACCAATGCGTACTAGTTTTTGGGACCTTTAGGAATTTGGTTAACGACGTTTGTCAAATTATTTTATTAGAAACACGATATTGATTAGGCTTTTATATTTCCTTTAATTTATGAATTTTCCAATTAAAGTAATAAAGTTAATTATCAAAAATTATAAACTCACATTTATTTTCAAATGGAATATTTCTGTATTTTAAATTGGCTGTGCACAATGGTGTTTTTTCGTAAAATTACATTACCCTCAATTTCATCAGTTTAGAAAATAAATTTTGTATAAAATAAAAATTTCCGATTAATGTACTACAATGTTTATATGCTACATTCACTTTGGATTGTTATTTCTTGGTTTCGGCAGGCTGGACAAAAAACACAGTTTTATTTCATTATTATTTAAATGAGCTTTAATCTAGAGATTTCCGTAAAAACGTTAGTTTTATTTGTTATTGGAATTCTCTTCTTCTCCGGTCTCAATCTAATGATTGGTCTGCAGCAAGGTGACACATCTCCTCTTTCACTCCGCTCGGTCGAAGAGCAAAGCATTGTGTATACTTTTATTGTATAGAAAGCATATTTATATTGAGAAAAACTTAAGATACATACCAAGAATATCAACAAGACCGGTGTCCATAACCCAGAGTCTGTCGCACTTGTCGGTCCACAGCCTGAAGACCGACACGATGGTGGAGTTGTTCTTCAGCTCGTTTCCGGAGCTCTCGGCTGTCGCGGGAGCCTTGTCGTCGCTATTGGGAATGTAGTTGGCCTCCCAGGAGGGATACGGCTTCAGGGAAGCTGCTTTCTCCTCGCCGATGGTGATGTAGTTGAGAGAAGAGGCCACTCCCGCCCTCCACCTCGGGACGGTGATGAAGACCCTGTTCTTCCAGACGGCCAAGCCGAGTGGGAGATTGTTTTCTGGGATGTAGGAACGGGATACTAGGGCGTCGGCTTTGAATTGTTCGCTGGGCCATTCGTATGTTACCTCTTTCCAAGCGAATTCTTCCTTCAGGTCGACCGCGAGAGCCACGGAGCCCAGAGCCAGGACACATAGCAGAATGAAACGGGACATTCTAAAATAAAAGTGAAAAAAAAACTAATCGTTAATACGGGGACAGGAGCTAGTGGAGGACTGTTGTGAAGAAGGCGAAATCCCACACCTGGATGTAACGCCGAGAAAAAGAAGAAGGAGAATCGTTTATTTTTTTCTTGTCCAAGTTGGTATATTTATCGTAATGAACGCAAATCAACACAATGAGGTAAGTGGATAGTAGGTTAGTACTATAATAAACTTTTCAAGACGATCAATTCTGCTCCATGGCATCAAGACTTTGATTTGTATTTTTTATAATAATTTTCTAATGTTGTATTGATATCTCTTGACCCAGATGTAGAGATAAAATGCAGAATTGAGGCAGGGCTACGTTTAATAAAATGAAATCACTCTTCTGCAATGATAACGTAAACTTGAAACACCGCCAGAGAATGATCAAATGCTATGTGTGGTCTGTTTCATTGTACGGATGTGAAACGTGGACCTTGAAATTTAACTCAATGAACAGACTGGAAGCATTTGAAATGTGGCTCCATCGCCGAATGCTCAGAGTTCCCTGGACAGACATGGTTACCAATACCGAAGTCCTGAGGCGAGCTAGAGTTGACAGGGAATTGTTATCAACTATCAAGGTTCGAAAGATCTCACATCTGGGTCATATACTGCGTGGGGAAAAGTACCACTTTCTCCTACTGATATTGGAGGGGAAAATTAAGAGAAGCCGAGGGCCCGGAAGGAGACAAATGTCCTGGCTGCGAAACGTGAGGGAGTGGACCGGCATCGGAAGTGTTGAGGAGCTGTTCCGAGCGGCGCAGGACAGGGACAGGTTCGCCGAGGTGATCGTCAACGTTGGGGGGACCCGACAGGGCACTTGAAGAATAAGAGAAGAAGTATTGATAAATATTTTTTAAAGTAATAAAGCTATGCAAGATTTTATTTATCCGATTTCATTTCATCTGGATAGTATTGAATAAAATCAGTGTGCTTCATTTATTAGGTGAATTCATTCTTTGACGACCTTCCTGGCCGAGTGGTAAGTGCTATGACTTCCACACCGAAGACACTGGATTCGATTCCCGGAAATGGCAGTGTGATTGTTACACTGTCTTTGGTCTAGTGTGGTAGAATTCACGTGATAATAAAATGTCGATAGATTAGTTACCATATTATAGCTATACTCTTACATCGTTTTATATATATTATAATATAATAATTTAAAATAATAATAAAATAAAAACACGCATATAGAAACAGCGTATGTAGCAGAAAGTATAATTAAAGTAAACGTATAATTAACCCATTAAAACACATTTTATGCATTAGTATTGCACAAGCATGAGCATTATATTAATCATTAATTTTAATTAATAATACGACTTATAATAGAAAACGAAGCAAGAGCAGACACTGTCAGAACCAAACATCTCTTAAGAGTAGCAGAAATGAGAACATTGCGACAGAAGATATTGTGAGATGAAGTAAGCAGAGAAGACGATTCTGGGGGGATCACATCGAGAGAAGGGATACAGCAAGAATTCCTAAGATCGTGATGCACGAGATTCCAGAGGGCCCTCAACCACCAGGACGACCACTAAAGAGATGGAGGGAAGGTTGGTCGTCTTTATCACAGGAATAAAGTTGATATCTTGCATAAACAGATCGCAAGATCTACAACCAGATGAAGAAGAAGAACTTTAATATGAAAACATAAACTTAATTGTAAAATATTATTTATTGTTTCTTGAACAATGATGTAAAACTCCATATTAAATGATTAATACGAACGAAAACGACAGTTTTCTAGAAGCTTTGTTATATTTTATGGGAATGACATGTTTCGCCCGTCTAAGGCATTATCAAATGAAGAGCATTATCTTGAGGTATTGAAGTAAGCTTACCTCAGGGTCAGCATTTGCGGAGAAGAGCAAAGATCTCACAACACTGGATCGCGATTGATCTCACACTGCGGCTATTCAGCCAGATCTTAGTTTATATGAAAAATTTACTCCTTTGTGAGCACGAAATTAATATTGATCTATCGAGGCCCAGTTCCTACAAACAATGATCAATGTTTTGTAATTCCTAATTAATGACGGTTGAGATAGATCCTCCTCTTATTTTTGTCTTATTTGACTATGTATTTGTCTTATTTGACTGTATATTCTTCTTATTTGACTAAATAAATGCAAAAGATTTATTTCTTATGATGTTGAGAGTAAATTACGATCTACACTTATAAGATTGTACATAAAATGGTGCACTATTTTAATTATTTTCACGCATTTAATTTGTGATATTTTCTGGATTAAAATCTTTAATTTAACCTGTGTACCCTACTGTAAGATTGATAGAAAATGAAAAATACCTAATTTTACATTTTCGAAAATATTGTCCATTCTCTTTATTCAGGAAAACGTGACACGATCAATTCAATCAAGATGTATGAATGTTGAGGAAGTGAAAGAAGTATGTCAGGACAGAACAGTGTGGCGGTCCATTCTTTCTGCCTTCCCCTCCGGGGAGACGGCGTGATGGTTAGTTAGTTAGTTAACTTTCTTAATTCAGCTTAAGATTCTAGAATTTTAACAATACGTACGTACCCTACCTTAAATTACCTGATATATTCAGAATTCCACTTAATCTGAAATACTGATGTTTGGCTTACACCCTAACTGTTCCTCACTGATTTCATTTACTTGTACAGTGAGTATAGTGAGTAATTATTATTAAAAAAAAGTAAAGTTAATTTTTATAAGGTGGCTTGGTGGTATCATTTAGAAAGTGTTTAAATGAACTATTATTACTTAAGTGGTCGCGAAAATTTCTAGTTGTTTTCTGTTCTCGTGGAAAAAACTTATTTTAATGAAATGTTTAAAAATGCCTTGAAATACATTATTAACATGCTAAAAGAATTCATATTCTGCAAAGGTAAATATTACATATACTGAGTATTTATGGTAATTTTGTATACCGATTTCCATTTTATAGATTTTTGTGAATATGCACGCTATGCATCAGAATAATTATATGTTATTTTATAATATGTAAACCTTTATAATGAACATTTCATCTTTCTCAGACAAGAGAGTAACGACGATACAATAATTGATTCACTTTAGAAACTAGAAATAAATAATCATATGACGATCTTGCCATATTTGTATGTACATATATAAACCAAAGGTTAATGTTAAAATAATAATCCAAATCACGAGTAATATTAATTTATTAAATAATTCAAAATGTTTTAATTAATAATTGTTCATTAATACGATTAAATTATACACAACCTAGAACTGTAAAAAGGTAAGGCACACATACTTTAACGAATGCGTATTAAAAGTTTTCAGTATCACAATTTATTTGTATGGGATTTTCGCGACCGCTGTTTCGCCAACCTATGCTGACATTATAAGGTGCTACAAACAGTGTACGTATCATAGCATTTCGGGAAAACAATGGATTATCTATTAAATGCTTGCTGCACTGTAAAAGGTAAAAACTAATTTTATTTTAGTGAAATAAAAGTAAACTAAACTACTAAAACTAACCATCACGCCATTTCCCCGGAGGGGTAGGCAGACAGGATGGATCGCCACACTGGCCTGTCCTGGCATACCTCTCGAGCTTCCTCTACATCCATACATCTTACAATGCACGCACGTCGATTGTTCCGACTTCGAATGTGGCCGCCTTTTAGTAATTGATTAATTTGGTCATGCCATGTTTTCCTCGGTCGTCCTCGGCTTCTTTTCCCACTCACGCTGCTTGTGTACAACTTTTTAACCATTCTACTCTCATCCATTCGTTCCATATGTCCGAACCACCTCAGGGATCCTTTTTTAATTTTATTCATGATGCAGTCATCTGCCTTACATTTCTTTCTTATTTCTCTTGAAATAAAAGTATTATGAACAAAATAATGAAAGGGTGGTTTGGACATATGGAAAGAATTACCGAAGAACAGAGGTAAGAGAAAAATAACTTCTCTTATAAAAATTCACATTGACCACTGAATGTCTCAAATTGTATCAGATTTAACATAATTAGTAGAAATGAATAATTATTTAAAAATAAACTCTTATCTGAAAGGAAATGGTTCTGAATTGAAAGCATTTTGAAAATAGAATGCAAAAACTTATCATATGAGTTGCTTATTTCTTTTTCTTCGCCGGGTTTACATGATGTATTCGAAAAGTAATGTAATTGAGTCGATTACAAAGAATTTATTGAACATTTCAAGACAACACATCAAAATTCTTCAAAAGTATCCTTCTGTGTAGATTTTCGGCTCCAGTGATTTTTCCAGGCATCAAATGGGTCTACTCCGGGATGCTCCTTAAGGCCGCGGGACAAGCCGCTTGGATCCCCTTGATAATCTAGAATTGCTTTCCTTTCATGGGTTCTTTCAGGTCCAAGAATGGGCTGGGAATCGTTGGAACCCCAGCTTTGGCCAGGTAATTTGTGATGAGGAAGGCGCTGGCCAACCAGATGGAAAAGACTGAGCGACCCAGCGTTCGTTAGCTGATTTCCAATAGTCCGCGGGCGTTCCGACGTATAGTCGCGTCAAAAAAATCACTGACACAACTTTCTGGACACACTGCATATGGTCTTGTGTGATTCTAATCAGCGCCTTGACTGTTCCAATCCACGTCCAATCATATCGGAGCAAGGAGGTCTGCTTTCTCTTCACATCTCGATGACTCTCTATTTAGCCCTTTATGATTAGGTGCAGCAGTTCGAACGTATCTTCTCTGAGCACATGCCTCATGTAGGACACCTTCCGGACCTTGATGTCAGCTAGCAATTGTCTAACTCTTGCTCTTTGTAGCACACTTACATTGCTGACCATATTGGTCCATAGAACGTTTAGCATTCTATGATGTATTCGCATTTCGAATTATTATTGTTATATTTATTGAATCGCTCCTTTCATCAGTATAGTGCGAGCCAAATCGATGTAAAGTGTATAGCTATAATGTTGATTCTCGTGACATGTGATATGTAGCTAATTTATCGCCATTTTATTGTCACATGAATTATACACCAGACCAAAGATAGCGTGACAATCACACTGCCATCGCCGGGAACTGAACCTTGGACCTTGGGTGTGGCAGTCAAAACACTTGTCACTCGGCCACAAAGTTCGTCTAACCTGTTCATAGTGGTGATTTTGAGGGTTCATGGCCCAACTCCGTACAAGAGCATCGACCAAACATAACATTATACCATTATTTTGTTGTTATTACCAGTTGCATATTTGTCTGTGTCTGGATAACGAGGATTTAAATAATATTTTTCAATGATTATTTCGGATTGTAATTTTGGAAAATTCTCCATATCTGGATAATTGGAACCTGGTTAATTGGCAAAACTCTATAATTGGCAGAAAAGTTCTGGTCCCACCCCCTTTGGGGCAGTAAAACCTCTTTAATTGGAAAAATAAATCTGTTTACTTGAACTCGACATTCTGGCCCTAAACTTCTGTAATTGGAGAGCACTGCCTTCTCGACATCTGTAATTGGCTGGAGAGTACCTCTGTAATTGGAGAGCACTGCCTTCTCGATTTCTGTAAACTGACAACTTCTCAGTATTTGTTCTGTACTTATCGAATATGGTCCATTTTAAATCGCAATGTTTCACAAACGTAAATATAACGGACTTGATTTGAGCTCGAAACTAAAACTAATCCAAGAATTTGACGCCGGTAAATCTCGCGAAGAGTTGTGTAACATTTTTAGTGTGTGAAATAGGCCCATATAACTGATTTTTTAAGCCACAGAAATTAAATTTATTGTTTGTATGTGTATGCACGTACGTAAAATTACAATTTACTTATTAAATTTTTATTGATTGTTTTATGCATCAATCCATGACTTGTTTTTATTACTTTTCTGTTTATGTGGTTACAAAACCTGGTTAAAAAACCATAGCACAATCTGGACGTGGATACACGAAAAACTGGATAATTGGAAAACCTGGTTAATTGACCATCGTAGGCCTGGTCCTTTGGAATGCCAATTATCCGGGTTCTACTGTATATTGTTACAGCATTTTCTGTTAGTATAGTAGAATATGATTAAAATAACAAACTCTTAACTTACGTACTTGTAATCATTATTTTTATTTTGAATACAATATTATAACTTTATAAAAGTGTCATGTGTCAAAATATGTATTATAATATCACGTACTTACATAATGGGTATTAACCATATGCTTCTCTAAGTCATCGAAAAATGTTCTCTCGTCAAGAATTAAAAGTATGGCGGTATTTCGAAATCAAATATATGTTAACATGTTCAAAACAGTTTATTTGTGTTATGTTGCAACACATGGGCCATTCGATATATTCGAAAGCGTTTTTTAGTGCCCAGTACTTGACTGCAAATGATGGGGCATGTTTCGATGAGCACATAATATAATAGGAATCTAGGCGCAAACAGTACCCTTGATCGAGTCTGCGGCAGGGGTGGAGAATATTCTGTAGTTGATTTCCTTCGAATCAAGAGACTGGTACATGAACCTGGGGAGGCGATCCGACAGGATCCAGAGGCGACCGTCGTTGGCGATCTAAAAGAAAACGAAGCTTAACGTGGCATGTTTAAAAAATATATACATTGATTAAATTATTGGGAGCATTATATCTGTATGAACCGCTGCTAATGGAAATGTAATATAATAATGATTGAATACATTTAATTAGAAAACTAAAGTGAAATTAGATTTGGTTCGGTTATTTTAATTTCACGGTAACATCAATAAGAAAATTATAGCATTTGCGTATGAATTTACAAACGTTTTAATACAATATTAAGTCAAAGAATTTTATAACAGCTGTAAATCGATATTAATGAAGTTGATTTAATTTTAGATATTTAATTAATCCTAAATTCAATAATATATGGGTATTTGAAATAATAACCTTAATATCATTGGGGAACTCCAATTTTTCTGAATCATGGACAAACAGAGCTGTGTTCTCTGGAACGAGAGGTTTCTTCGTATTCCAGCAAGCCACACCATCACGATTCACCTGAAACGTTTTAATATATTAATGAAATAATTTTGTAAAAAACACTAAATCAATGAAAGTATGGTTATGAACGCTTTATAGATAGTTAGAAAGATTATTCTTCTTTTCAGCCTCTGTCATCCACTGCTGAACGTAGGCCTTTTCAAAAGCATGCCACTGTCCACCATCCATTACCACTCTCATTGATTCACGTCCAGCAATCCAACATCGTCGGAATAGCGAGCAGGGAGACGTCCTACTCTAAGAAGTTCTGTGTGCGGTCTTCACTCCAGAACCCTTCATAATATCTCACCCATCGGCTGTCGGTTCTCTGACGAATACGGCTAGCCCATCGCCACTTAATTCCGCCTATCCTCAGAGCCACCTCAGTCATCTTGGTTCATTGTCAAATAAATTCATTTCTGATTCTGTTTCCAAGCATGACATTTTCCATGACGAGTTAGGTGACCAAGAACTTTTACATTAGACCCCTTATCAGCGTCCGCGTTTCGGCTCCTGCCTGTTAAGACTGGCAAAATGCACTGGTTGTAGACTTTGGTCTTGAGGCATTAGGGTATTTAAGAAGCGTGACGCAATGCCCTAAAAACTATCTTTCTGGTTTAATCTAATCTTTCTGTTGACTTCTTTCTCAGAGTTGTTTCTGCCTAATTGTATGATTTGGTCAAAATACAGTCATTGAAGGTTAGTGGTTTTGAAACGATATGTGCATTGTACACGACTTTTGTCTTGTCCAAATTGATCACGAGGTTTACTTGTTTGGATGCACTGTTCAAATCTTTCATCATGCCTTCGAGCTCCTCCACAGATTTTTCAATAATGACAATGAGTAACAAATAAAAATTAAAAGAGATCTTTATTAATATACCTGAGTGTAGAAGAGAACTCCGGTCTTTTCGTCAAAATAGTTGGCAGATGCTTGGCTGTCATGTCCTCTGTCTCCGAGTAGCTATAAGAAAAAAAAACATTATCGTAAATGTAAAAGTCCATCATCCCTTAAATGGTTTGAGACAAAAACATATTTTCGCAGACACAGAAATTATGAGGTCACGGTCAGTAAAAATTCTGTTTATTTTGATTAAAAACTATCAGCAAATATTTTTATGGCGTATGGAAAAGAATATTCTCGTATGGAGAAGGAATTTTCGTCGATTTGCGATCGTTAAAGATTTTTTTTAGGTTTATACATGATGACATCTTAGATGTTATACCACGTACCGAAAATAATTTTTGGATAGCTAGACGAATTTATCGATGCGAAGGACTTTCTTTTGAATTTAAAGAATGATTTAAAAAATATCCAACATTGAATATTCTTTCAATTTAATTCAAATGTTATTACACTGCATGAGAGAGATTTGTCTTTTGTTTTTCCATATCACTCTCAGATTAAAATTATAAGTTATCGATTCTCGAATAATTGTTATCGATTTGTTTAATTATTGCTTGACTTACCTTGAAATCATAATAGTTGTCAGAGCTCAAAGCCCAAGTTTCATTTTGCAGAACTCTGTTATTAACCTGGAACTCCTTGGTACTTGAAAAGGCGTGGAACATCACATTTCGAGATCTAAAACATAACGACAACATTATTAGTTTTTCATCTAGCAATAGTTTTTTGTTTCTCAGTTTAATGATTCATATTAAGAATATTTATCTATCTATCAGTATTTTTTTTATTGTTCGGTCGATAAATTTAAAACTTATAAATTTGGTTTTGACACCATTGATTTACCAAAAGAAATATATGTTTTCGGTATAGATATAATCAAATATATATTTTTCATTTGTTTGTTTCTAAAATAATGATGTAAAACTCCATATTATGTAATTATTGAATGAAAACGTCTGTTTTCTAGAAGTTTTATTATACTTTATGGGAATGACTATTCTCACATTTCTAAAGTATAATCAAATGTGATAGATAATGCCTTGGAAACGCGAAATCAGTCGTTCCCGTAAACTAGAATATAACATCTACAAAACGGACGCAGGGCCGACACTGTGCGAACCAAGGGACTACTAAGAACATTGGAGATGAAGGTCCTAAGATCAATTACTGGAAAAACTCTCCGAGATCGTGTCCGCAACGTAGACATAAGAAAAACTTGCGAAATAGAGGATATCGTTCAGTGGAGTAGATCCAGAAGAAGATACTGGAGGGACCATGTAGCCCGAATGGATGGTGACAGACTTGCATATACAGCCGCTTATGAAATCCCCTCCGGACACCGTCCACCTGGAAGACCGCCTAAGAGATGGAGGGACAGCTGGATCTCATCATTCGATGAGACATGATTTCTGTATCACAGATCATCAGATTTATTAGAAGAAGAAGAAGAAGGAAATGTAATTTACCCATCATCCAGTTTGGAGGAAAGGGCGAGTCCAAAGACCCCGTCAGTCCAGTGGAAAGTGACGGGTCCGACCTTGTAGGTACCGGCGAGGGGGTCGAAGTGGAAGTAGTGGTGCTTCACTCTCCAGGACTTGTCCTCCTTGAAGCTGTACACCACCAGTCCGTAGGCGCCGAGGTCGGGAACGTAAGCGAACGCATCGTCACACGTTTCAGAGTCAACCACCTAAAAGAAGATAAGTTCGGTGAGTATGGCGGAGTAGGTATAATATTCTAGTTAAATTGTGTTATGTTAGTTTTAAATTACAGAAACCCCTTCCACTGAATTAATTCCGTGGAGTTATTTTATGCTTTCGATTTCTTCTGTTTCTTTCGGTGTTATGTCAGGTCCCCGGACGTTGACTATCACTTGAGAGTAATTGTCTCTATCTCTGGCAGCTTGACACAGCTCCCCAACGCTTTTTAAGCTAGTCCATTCCCTTATGCTTTGGAGCCAGGAGATTTGCTTTCGACCAACACCTCGTCGACTATTTATTTTATCTCCTATGATCGGGTGCAGCAATTCATATTTTTCTCCCCTGAGTACATGACTTAAATATGACACCTTCAGTGTTTTATTTATTATTTAATATTTCTAATTGGTGACAATAAACTCACGCGGTAATTGTTCGCATTTGTTTTAAATGTGCATAGTGGATAATGCCGATGTTTTTAATCGTATTATTTCCACACAATTACATGTATTCTTCGCTAGTTTCAACCCAATGAATTGGTTTGCAGCAAAGTGTAACATTTCTTTTGCTGGTTCTTAGGATGCCACTTGGGCCTTTAATGTGGTAGTTTCCCGTTGCTTTCCACACTGTATTATACGTCGATATTTATTAAAACTCAACTTTATTCGTTCTCATGCGGTTGCGAAAACTTTTGAAGCTGCACTAACCACACTGAGTATTATTTAATTACAATGTATGCGATGTTATTTCGCAAGGATTGGGAACTCGGTACAAAGTACTCATAATAATTCATCAGATTTGCATTACTGAAGAAACACCCTCGATGATCGTGCAATGCTTGGCATTATCTCTCTGCCAAGTGGCATTTAGAGAACGCATTCTGTAATTTTGCAAGGTTGCTTCCTTACAAATAATATAGTGAATAATACAAGAGAGAAGCCAGAATAGTCTAACAATAATAACAAATGAATCTATTGTCAATAATATACGAGTACGAAAGAAAATAAATATTATAATAGGACCCGCACTACAAACAAGAATCTGTATGTTATATTTTTCGTGGGTCGGTCATATAAGTAAAGTGATGGTTCATGTTGTCAATATGCCGATGCATAAGCTTTCATCAATCCGTTTTCATGACCTCATTCACATTTTTTTTTCAAAAATCGTGCGCATAGTTCTTATAATGTCTAAATGTTTTTGGTTTGTTACGTCTCATTTGTGTAAAATAAAAAATCAATAAAAGTAACTGAAGAAATAAAAATAAATATTTTATGACATATGTATAAATATAAATATACGAGTTTTTAGCTTTATTCCACATTTTATTAAGTTTCGACCGGTTTCGGCAACTTGCTGCTATCTTCTGGTGTCAGTTATTTTTATTTCTATTGACACCCAAATTACCAGAAGATGGCAACAAACTGATAGAACCGCTAGAAATTAAAGAACAAATGGAATAAAACTATATCTACATATTTTTTATTTTCTTTATTTCATCGATTTCGGCAACCCGCTGCTATCTTCAGGTGTTATTATTTTTATTTTAGTTATTTACAATGAACTTCCTTCAAGAAATTATACTTACAACGTTAGCGAGGAATGAATTATGTTCTACATCGGAGTCCTTGAAGAAGTACCTTCTGATCAGCTTGTCGGTGTTCAAGTCGAAGATAACCAGAGATGGTTTAGCAATTTGTTTACCGGCACCTGAAGAAATATAAAACACAAATTCAAATCAGTTCAATTCCAAAATGGAATATAGATTTAAAAAAAAAACATTGTGTTAGATGTTTAATTTCCGAGAGACACGCCGGCCGGTCAAAACCAACTCGAATTTAATAAGAAAAAAGCGATTCTTATTAAGACCAAGGCTCACTGGTTTTCAGGGCCTTTAGGATTCTGGTTCTACTGTTTTTATTGTAGAGAGAAGAGTATTTATTCGTGTAGAGTATTCAATTTTATCAGATGGTTTTATCAATCTCACAACGCGATTATATAATATTAAAACTATTGTGATCATAAATTTTACGGTATTATATAAGAATGAAGTTGCTTCATCATCGATAAATGTGGCCTTTATAGGTGTCTAAATTATACTAATGTGTACAAATATTAAATTGAAAACTTTGTTACCTTGGTGATGAATGATAATGGGTGTTTACAGAAACCGATAGCGGTTAAAAGAAAGATTGTTTTTTTTTATTTTTCTCTGGTTTTTACCCTCTTGTTATTAAAAATAATTTTATAAACCAGAATAATAATTACTTTGTTTTTTTTCACATATTGAAAAATAATAAAAATTGTTTATTAACAAATTAAAACACCCTGTTCTAGTTTTAGTTTATTTTTCTCGATTTGTTTCGAAGGTACACTTGGATTAATGAAATTATGGTTTTTATCGTTTTCCCGATGATGAAGGCGTAAAAAATTCGAAACATGTTAAGAAAAATTAATTGAATGGGGAAAAACAGTGTTTTAATAATATAAATCAATTGTTAACACTTTAAGCTTCAAAAAAATTTAATTCGTTGTCTGTAATATTTTAATATATTTAATATTTATTTATTAAAAACATTGTGTGTTCATTAAGATTCCTTATTTCACATAGCAGTATCAATATTCTCAAATTGTCAGTTAAGAAAATAACTTTTGTATAAAATAAACATATTCAATCATAACACAGTGTATTTTTTATTTTGTAAACTACGATCAATTTGGTTGTTTTTATTTGATAGTATTGATATTATATTAAATTCATTAAATAACGATTTATTTTTCAATCCTTAAAAAAATGCAGTACCTTAGTTCGAAAGAAAAAACTTATGTGTTTAAATTTATAGTTCTGATATCAATATTTTGTTGAGATAAAACATATGAACTTCTTATAATAGAAGTGAATGCGGTGCGAATGATGGTGTTATGAATAAAATAATGAAAGGATCATTAAGATGGTTTGGACATATCGCACGCTTAATAGTAAACTGACCGATTATGGTTTAGGTCATAATTGAGTTAACATTAGACAGAGGCTTGTGTTAACGCTATCCATCTATTTTTCACAATGTTAACGCTACCATTCGTACGTACGATAATCGTTCACAATGTTAACGCTATCCATTCGTACGTGTTTTTCGACTGTTTTTGTTAAAACACCGACTCATGTCAGATTGAGCAAAATTTGTTTTTTTAAGTTAAGCCAGTGTTCTATTAAGCGTGCGAAATGTGAAGAATGAATGAAGAAAGAATGGTAAAAAAATATATGTTAACGATGTAAATGGAACCAGAAATAGAGGAAAACGTAGCATGATCAAATAAATCAAATATTGAATGTCGGCCATGTGAGGAGTCAGAGAAATCGAAACGCGTGCGTGACACGATGTATGAATGTTGAGGAAGCGAGAGAAATATGTCAGGAAAGAAAAGTGTGGCAGTCCATTCTTTCAGCCTACCCCTTCGGGGAGACGGCGTGATGGTTAGTTAGTTAGTTCTTCTTCAAGTGCCCTGTCGGGTCCCCCCAACGTTGGCGATCACCTCGGCGAACCTGTCCCTGTCCTGCGCCGCTCGGAACAGCTCCTCAACACTTCGGATGCTGGTCCACTCCCTCACGTTTCGCAGCCAGGACATTTGTCTCCTTCCGGGCCCTCAGCGTCCCTAGTTAGTTAGTTAGTTATAAAAACATTTTATAAAAAACATTGGAACTTACCAAGAATATCAGCAAGGCCGGTGTCCATAACCCAGAGTCTGTCGCACTTATCGGTCCACAGCCTGAAGACCGACACGATGGTGGAGTTGTCCTTCAGCTTGTCAGCGGAGCTCTCGGCTTTAGTCGCATGCTCCCTCCCCTTGCTCGTCTCAGCCGCGGGAGCCTTGCCGTCGCTATTGGGGATGTAGTTGGCTTCCCAGGAAGGATACGGCTTCAGGGAAGCTGTTTTGTTCTCGCCGATGGTGAGGTAGTTGAGAGAAGAGGCCACTCCCGCCTTCCACCTCGGGACGGTGACGAAGACCTTGTTCTTCCAGACGGCCAACCCGAGGGGGAGATTGTTTTCTGGGATGTAGGAATGGGACTTGAGGGCGTCGGCCTTGAATTGATCGCTGGGCCATTCGTATGTTACTTCGTTCCAAGCAAATTCCTCCTTCAGGTCGACTGCAAGGGCCACGGAGCCCACAGCCAGGGCACACAGCAGAATGAAACGGGACATTCTGAAAAAAGTATTTTAAACCAAGTTATTGTAAACTCTGATTTCCTTATCCTAGTTAAATTATTAAAATTAATAAATAGATTTTTTTTCTTCTATATTCGCCATACTTTGTACTGTAGATGTTTTATTTTCTTTTTTATATACTTTGTATACAACGCTAACTTTAAAACTAAATTAAAACTAAATATCATACATGTTTCGGACAACCCGGTCCTTCCTCAATGATATTATAAAGATATTTAAATTTAATTGTAAATTTAATACAAATGTATTTGTAAACAATTTTATAATATTTTAAATATCTTTATAATATCACTGAGGAAGGACAGGGTTGTCCGAAACATGTCGGATATTTAATTTCATTTTTTTTAAAGTTAGTGTTGTATACAAAGTATTTGCAAAAGAAAATAAAATTGAATTTAATAATAACATAATAATAAAACATATGTAATACATTAAAATAATTGTATTTATAATATATGTAATACACATTTTGTTCTGTATTTTTATTTTATTTGATCATATAAGTACTATAATAATTATCGCCTCTTGCTCAATGTAAAAGTCCATCTTTGTATATCATATAAATGAAAACGTGTGTTTTATAGAGGCTTATTATATTTTATAAGATTGACATGTATCGTATCTCTAGGATATTAATAAATGTAAAAACGAGAATCAAACAAAAATAATAATATAAGCTTGTGGCTTTTGAAAATAATAATAATATAAAGTTATGACATTTTATGCTGTTCAAGAAAAAATCGATAAATTGAAAGTAGCTATCAAAATAAAAATTAAATAATAATCGAAAAAATTTTTTTTTACACAAACTTAATTGATATTTTTCTCTGAAATATTTAAAATTTTAAACTATAAAGAACAAATGAACGCAGTGCACAAGTGGTTGGGCTTCAAGAAGACAACAATATCTACATAGGTACTTATATATTTTAGAGTAAATACTATGAGATGTAAAAGAAGCAGATGCTTATTTTTTTGTATATAGTACAACAGATCGTTTGAACCCAATTACTGTATTCGATTTGATTTAAGCTATTATATTGATTCTCATGACATGTGATAGGTACCTAATCTATCGTCATTTTATTGTCACGTGAATTCTACACCAGACCAAAGTCAGTGTGACAATCACACTGCCATCGCCGGGAATCAAATTCGGGACCTTCAGTGTGGCAGTCTAGCATTTACCACTCGGGCACGAAGGTTGATTATGCAGTTCGATTGCTCTTCTCACTGGAATTGAACGCCCAACAAGAACAAAGCGTATTTTTTATGAACTGATTATTCGAATAGCCCAATACTGTTGCAACCTGAAGAAATTAATGATTGGGATTCTATCATAATATGATTGCAATGGGATATAATCAAATAATTCTACATTACTATTCATTCAATAATAAATCAAATGTAATTATACATTTACGAAATTTGTATTAACTTATTTGTATAGACGTGATGTGTGATGATTTATTTTGGCGTTAGTTCATTTCAGTATGAAATAACAAAAGCATTGTGAAGAGTATAGGTCGAGTGGTGAAATAATATATAACCGGGGAATAATACGAGTACATAATCGTGACAAAACACAATAGAGTTGTGCTTGAAGAGGCGGAAACAAAACAAATGAACAGGTACGCGTAAACAATGATTCGGCCATAAACTATTCAAGGCTTAATATTTTCACGAGTCGATTGACATGTAGAATATATTTTTTCTGAATGTGCCACTATTCAAATGGTAAATACATTTTTTATAGTTTAATTTCACATTATATTATTACATATTTGTTTTAGATAAAGTCCCTTAGACGTATGAGTGGTAGAACGATATACGACAGAATCTCAAATGCTAATAAATATAAGAAAGGAATGTAGAGCGGAATAAGGTATTATGAACAAAATTATGCAAGTTCGGATATATGGAGTGCATGGATGGAGAAAGAATGGTTAAGAACGTTAATGATGTAAATGGAGTACGGAGTCGAGGCAGACCGAGGAAAATATGGCATTACTAAATTAATCAAGATTGGTCATGTTAGAAATCGGAAGAATCGACGTGCGTGTATGACTCGCTGTATGAATGTGGAGGAATCGAGATAGGTGTGCCTGAATAGAGTAGTGTGGTGGTCCATTCTCTCTGCTTACCCCAGCGGAGAAACGGCGTGATGGTTTGTTTGTTTATATATTTTTTCTAAATGTGCCATAATTTAAATGGTAAATACAACTTGTATAGCTTATTTACACATTATATTTTTATGAGTATCAGAAAATGCATTGTTTAATTGAATTATAGAATATTTTAATGATATTTTCTTTGCTTACTTTCAATAAAAATTACATTGTATCTTTAAACATAGGTCAGTGAAAATAACTTTTGAAGCCCCAAATGACGTTACTTCCGATTTTTTATTTATTTATTTGTAAATAAAATAAAACGTCTTATAATTAAGTATTTTTTTTCCATTGAGATATTCGTATGTAGCACTTGATTTGCGATGTTACATTACAAAACAAAATTTAAAATACTAATGTATTCTGTTTTAATACCAATTCATTTGTTTTTATAGAACCAGTCGGTTTCGCTCTCACTGGAGCTTCGTCGGGGTAACAAAATAAACTTTTTGCTATATTTTAATAATTATTTATGTTTTTAACACTCTTCAAGATTATGGAATTCCATTAGTTTATTTTAAATAACAAATATATTTAATTGTTGACAGTTAAGAAAAAATGCTAATTTGAGTGCATTTGAGTTTCATCACTATAGCTCTTTTCTAAAAGATTATAAACGAGTAAATAAAATAACTTCTAGCGCCATAAAACTGGATACACCCAGCTAAGGGAAGGTAACCCCGACAGAAAATCCTCCAGAGAAGGCAAGGGGATACCACTCTGGATATTTTTCCTCAGGTCATCACTATGAGGGTGATAGTCAACGTTAGGGAGACCTGACAGGACACAGAAAGAAGAAGAAGAAATAAAAGAAAATCATTTAAAACGTTTTTTTTTACTAATATGAAAAATAAATATTTTTTAATTACAAACAATTTATGACGTCAGAGTTTGAATAAGTAGTGATTTTATTTTGTATCGCTATTTTATGAATTTGTTTTGTTTATAATAAGGTGTGCATTTTTTATATTGTCATCGGTGATCAATCGTTTAAATGTGTAATCACCTTTGACTTGTCGTATAACAAGAATAAGCGCATCAAAATTTCAAGATTGATATTATATAATATCATAGTTTCACACGTTCTTAATCGTTAAGACAATGTCGATAGATGCATTTCTGTCGCAAGTTCTAGTCAAGGTAATGCCAGGACCTATTCAGACCGGTCGAATGCTTAATTAGTAAATTTATCAGTAATTTTGACGGCTTCTAATTAACCTTGGGTCACGGAAAGTTCAAATACGAATACTCCATCGTATCACCCAACCACTTTAAATGTATGAGCCCATGAGAACGAAACTAACTATGGTATGATGCTAACCATGTATATGACATATTAAATCAACACTGCAATTAACTAACTACTCATCACCTGTCTTTCAGAAGGTTTAGGTAGAAAGAATGGACCGCCACGCTGTTCTTTCCTGACATTTTTCACTCGCTTCCTTAATATTCATACATTGTTCCATCCATACAAGTCGATTTCTCCGATTAATCACGTTGCCAACATTAAATATTTGATTGATTTGATTGAACCGCGTTTTCCTCGGTCTTCCTCTATTTCTTGTCTCGTTACGTCGTTTACATATACTTTCTTTTAAACATTCTTTTTCAATCATTTTTTCCATGTGTCAAAACCATCTAAATGATCCTTTCATTATTTTGTTCATAGCATTTTCATTTGCAATGCATTCACTTCTTATATTTACACTGACACCAGTGGCGGTACTCCCATAGAGGTCCAGAAGCCCGGCTTGCGTAAGAAATTTTGAATCAAAATCTCTTCTAGCTTACTGAGGTTCAGCTCTTGTGACTATTCCTCTTACGTCTGAAGGGGACATTGTTGGAAGGTGATTTGGTTTATGCGGGGGAATGATTACTTAGATTTGGGGGTTTTGATTCAAAATTTCTTACGCAAGCCGGGGTTCTGGGCTTCTGTGGAGTACCGCCGCTGATTGACACTATCATATACAGATTTACCACATATTCGTCGAAGAGATCTCATTTCTACTGCATTTATTATACTTTCATCCTTATGTTGCCAGTTCCACGCGTCGATTCCTTACACAAGGGATTGAATTCCATTTTAATTATGTTCTGTAATTTCAAATATTGACATTACTCACTGAAATTTAATCTTTAGAAAGTGATTTTTAAGTAACTTTTAGCTACATTTTAACTATTTTTGAAATATGAAACTTTCTTACAATTTAAAATACTTGCATGCATTTTTATGTGTGTTGAAAATGAACTATAGCTTTTTTGTGAAGTTTAATATTTAAAAATTTTAAACAAAATGGATAAGAAAATTGTAGTTATTTATACATATTCCGGAAGAAATAATTATGTAATTCATAGTACTAATTTTATCGCATTTTTTTAAACGCGTTCAAGTCATATCAGGTTAAGTTGGTTGCTATATGAACTGATTTATAAACCAATCGAAACCAATAAAACAAAATAAATTAATGAAAAGCGGTTTTGTAAACTTGATAAGATATAAACACTGAAATTAGTTAATTTTATTATACTGGTTTATTTTTTTCCATAAAACTTATAAAAACACAAAATTTCACGAAACGAAATTGGTCGGATGTGTTCTTCAAGAATAGTTAAAAGAAGCAATATCTGAGTATTAACAATAATAATTTAATGTATTTCAAATATGAGAAAAATCATATAGTTTAATTGAAGTTCATCTAAACAAAGTGAATGTTGGTAGTGGTAATAATATTTTTATTTTGTTTTTCACATTTTCAATTATTTATAATTTTTTTATAGGATTGTAAATTTGTGAATCTAATGCTTAACTATAATTATTAATAAAAATTAAGTTTGTAAAACCAGCAAACTTCAATTTGTGTTGTGGATTTAAATTTGAAAAAATAGAATTGCACTTCGTATTGTCACAACGTTTTATTCTTGTTTTTACAATTAAGTTTCGTTTTTACGATATTCAAATGATTTTACTGAAATCTCTCGATGGAAGTTCATTTTAATTAATAATTAAATAAAACGATGTTTTTTAATTACTACCACTTTTGTTTTTATTTCGACATAACCGGTTTCGCCAGCGAGCCTGGCGAAACCGGTCATGTCGAAATAAAGACAAAAGTGGAAGTAGTTAAAAAACATCGTTTTATTTAATTAGGTATTAATTAAATTTCGGTTGTGATTCAAACTTGTTAAAATTTGAAAATTAAAATGGTTGGGTAACAACCGAAAGATGTATTTAATAAAAGTGTCGTAAAAATACGAAGTGCTATTTTATTTATTGATATCATATAAAAACAATTTAATTTAAATACATACTCGTATGTGATAAAACTGTCTCATAAGAAAACTAGTAGGTATATAGTATATCTATATAAAACGTTTGGCCGATTTGGAAACAACATCCTGACAATATCACGTGTTGGTTAGAAGTTCGTTTAAACTCTCAATGGTTGAAGTTTCTCATTAAGAATTCTCACATGCCTGAAGCAGATAATCTTACATAATAGTACATAATACACGTCCCCTGTACATAGGCGTGTAGATAGATGCTATCTTGCCAAAGTTAGCAGGAATAAATTAGCGATCCCTGAAAAAACTTGACAGAGGTATTATTTAACGTCAAGATTCTTGAACAAACCTGTTTGACCGAAGCCAATCATATTCGTTTATCTAAATTATTGACCAGCGTGAAAATTTATCGTTTTTTTCCTCGGCTTGTCGAGTGTGTATCGCTATTTTTTATAATAAAAAACACGTGATACAGGTATGTATTTATAAATCTAAAAATAATATGCTAATAACTAGATCGCAATTTTCTATTCAGAAATTGATGAATTATAGTTTTGTTTTTTTAAAAACATATTTTAATTCGATAAATGCATCGATCGTTTCTATTATAAAACATACACAAAAAGTATTGAAGTTGTATGAAAAAAACCTGCTTCTATTTTATATATTATGTATTATATATTATAATATCACATGCAATTTATTAATATACATTAAAATATATAATTTCGAAACATTTCTTTATTTTAATACTTATTATTTATGGAGAATAAAACACATCAGAAATAAATCATAGTCGTTGCAATAAACCTATTGAATAATAGCTATTTCTGTTCTGCTTCATTTTTACTCTTAGCATTATGTATGGTATTCTAAAAGTTTTATTTTAAAATATTTTATAGGGGTGATAGGTTTGCTAGGGCATTATTAAATGCCTATAATAAAACTATAAGGTTCAGAGCAATATTAATTATTTAATATTGATAATCTAATAATAAATAGAAATCTCTCGATGGATGTTCATTTTTGATAATAATGAAATAAAACGATATTTTAATAATTAATCTGTGGATGCCAGTCAGCTTAGCGACACTGGTCCCAGTCGACATAAAGTCATAAGTGGAATTAGTTATTTTATAAAAACATCGTTTTATTTAATTATCATTGTTCATGACACATTACATTAGGTCCGATAATATTTTTAACACCACGAAACAAAATTAAAAGTCGTTAAAAGCTATCTCAGGGGTGAGATTGTTACTTGTTAGTGCGCCAGTTTTCACGTTTATTGCTGTAAAGTTCTGAATTCAGTTATACAGTAGATTTTATTTCAAATAAAAAAATACAGCCTAAAGAAAACTTACAGCTTTAAAGACGTATTTTTATTTGAAGGTAATATTAAAACTGATAATTTGAAAAGTTTGATACTATTGTGTTTTTAAAACTAGAATACCAAAAACTTTTAGATCTTACAGCGATACAGAGAAATCTTGGATGTTTGTTTTCTGGACATCTTATGAATACTAAAAGTGTGTATTCTATTCAACATTCGAACTTAAGAAAACTTATTTGCTTATTCCGTGAAAGAACTGAACGTATTTTTTTTTAAGACAAATAAAAGTATTCAATAGACCAACAGTAACGACCGTTCGACATTTGAAGGAGTAGTTGCGAAATATATCTAATGAAATACATTTTTTATGTGTGATTATAATTTGTCCAATTTGGCACCTGCAGTGTTTAAATCTAAGAACGTGCTTTTATTATAATTTATTATTTCGTTAACGAATGCATACATTTTCATTACATATTAACATTTAGAAGGTTGCACTTGTAAAATAATTTCGTCGATGGAATGAAACACGCGGTTAAATTGGGTACAAACTTTATGTCTGAATCATAGACAATATTAGATTCAATACAGTTTATTGTTGATGTAAAACTCCATATTACATGATTAATACGAATGAGAACGTATGTTTTATAGAAGTTTTATGGGAATGCCATGTTTCGCCTTACGAAGGCATTTTAAAATGTTTATCTTCAATGCTTGTTATCAGGCAATTTAATAGAATGAATTAATATGATGAAATGTGTCAAAATTTGTAACTGAAAATGAATTATGTTTTTTTTATGAATTAAAACACTGTTTTTCCACTTTCCAAAGTTTCGTCATTATGGAATTCCACAGTGTTAACGGCTTAAGTTGATCTCAAATTGAAAATGAAGTAATTAGAAGAATTAAAAAAAAAATCTTTACGAAATGTTTGATTTGAAAATAGAATTAAAAATTTAGCACACGATGACGTCATTACAGATCATGTGTAATGTTTATATTGATTAACACTGTATTAATTATATTTTTCAAAAATTTACAGTAGTTTACAAGTTAAGAATAATAGTTTTCAAAATTACTATAATTATAAAAAGTTCTAGATTAAATATATATTTATTTAATTATAATTTTTTAGAATCGGCAAACGATTAAACATATTTATTCGTGTTTTTTCTGTATAATTTTGGTCTCAGTAGGAATTTAATCATTACGTATTTTTTACCAGACTGTAAATACATAATTCTGAATTCATTAAAGTAAACTTATAGTTTTATATACTTGTATAAAGTAAAATTATAGTTTAAAAAAGGTATAGACTATAATTTCAGTTTTATATTATATACTATTATAGTATGAATGAGTGTCTCACAAATAATTCCTGAGTAGTTTTGTATTTGATGTTTTTGTTTTGTTTACATGCAGCCTATCATAAGACACACAATTAAGCAATATTTTTACGGCATTTAATTCTTAAAACAACACGTTCGTTAGAAAATTTTCGTTTTCATTTTCAAGTGCTTTTTTCGCAATTTCGCGATAGCACACTATTTACTAGTCTGTTGAAATAAGGCGTTAAATATTCCATATTCCACACTCATATCCGAAAGCATTTCTTATTTGTTCTAAAATGGGTTGACATACAACATTTACGCAACATATTGGTAAAGTTGACGACTTTGGTGGCACAGTAGCAATACCTGTAACTGCCATACCGAAGGTCCCGGGTTTGATTCCTGGCGAACAGCTAAAACATTGTATTCGGTAAATGGGTTCAAATAACCTGTTATATGAAAAATGTGGAAATCAAAGGAAAACTACCACATTATTAAGGTCTTAGTAGCATCCCAAGAACCAGCAAAGATGTTAATAGACTTTGCTGTAAACCAATATCTAGGAATGAAACTGAAAGAAAATGTCATTGCGATATTTTTAATATTAAGATTGTACTCATGGATAATTTTCATTTTATACGAAAGAGAAACATAGCTATGGTTTCTTGCGCAACGCTGTTAAGCTCCATATTAAATAATTAATACTAATGAAAACGCCTGTTTGCTAGAAGTTTTATTATATTTAATGGGAGGGCCATGTTTTACGTTACTGTATATGATAATGTAATTCCAATAAATTATAATAAAACATTTAGGAAACGGACGTTTTCATGTTTTATGGGAATGTCATGTTTCGCTTTGCTAAGGCATTTGATGATGCCTTAACAAGGCAAAACATGTAATTCTCACTAATATATATTTTTAAGATAATATACATGTTTCTCCTTACTATGGCATTATTACTAATGGCATTAATACTGGTAAGTTTACCCAAATTGGCCATAAAATATAATAAATATTTACGTATAATTTGTTTCTTAAATTACCATAACCGGTTTTGGGAAATAAAAGCTTACATCGTGAGTTGGAGTTAAGTTTCACTTTTTTACAATACCTGAGTTTTACACAATTATTCCAGCAATAAATTGACTAATTGGGGTGCATTTTGCTAAAAAAAAAATTCGTATATATTACAAAACGATTTGATAGTATTAGTATTTGATCAAAACTAACGTTTTCTAAAAGTTATATTAAATTGCATGGGTTTTATAAGTTTCACCTCCATAGTGCATTATTAAAAATATACCGTATTGCCTGAGAAATGCGAAATACGTCAATTTCATTAAGTATAACATTGACGATCTTCGTGGCAGAGTAGCAAGAACTCTGACTGCCATAACGAAGGTCCTGGGATCGATTCCCGGCAACGGCAGTGTGATTGTTACACTGTCTATATGGTCTGGTGCAATTCACGTGTCAATAAAATGGCGATAGATTAGCTACCTATCACATGTCACGAGAATCAATATAATAGCTAAAAACAAATTATATACAGAAATTGGGTACATACACAATGTCGATAACAATAAAAAATAAAAATGCTTTCGTCCGAAGCACTTAATTTGTAATGTGGCATTATTAAAAATAATATTATCACACTTTTACTGGTTTTCAAACCACTTTATTTTTTTTGTTAAAACCAACCGGTTTCGCTTCCGCCGGAGCTTTGTCAGGGTTATAAAATAAACTGAACAACATTTTATTATGAAACCGGTTGGTTTTAACAATAAAAAAGTTGTGTAAAAACTAGTAAAAGTGTCAAATGATTTTACTGAAATCTCTTGATGTGAGTTCATTTTAAATAATAATGAAATAAAACGATCATTTTTAACTACTTCTACTTTTGTCTTTATTTCGACAGTGACCGGTTTCGCCAGGCTCGCTGGCATCGACAGATTGGTCTACCACCAGTCTGTCGATGCCAGCGAGCCTGGCGAAACCGGTCGCTGTCGAAATAAAGACAAAAGTGGAAGTAGTTAAAAAACATCGTTTTTTTTAATTATTGGTAAAAGTGTGTTGATATTATTTTTTTAAAATAAAATTTAAAAGTATGATACGTTTTTATGAATAATTAATACACAATTATTCAAGTACTTCTAACTATTATTAAAACGATTAGAATCATGAATATTTGCATACTGTAATTGTTTCGGTACGCTTCGCTTCTGGTTCGATTGCAGTCACCGAGCAGGGAGTTAGGTAGTAATGAGGTACCGAAGTCGGCTTACCTCAGGGTCAGCGAGTTGCGGAGGAGAGCAGAGTTCCCACAACACCGGATCGCGATTGATCTCACACTGCGGCCATTCAGCCAGATCTCAGCTTATATCAAAACTTTACTCCTTTGTGGGCATGAAATTAGCGACGCTCTATTACAGGCCCAGTTCCTACTCGTACACTCTCTGACCAATGTTTTGTAACTCGTAAATAATGATCGGAGCTTGAGATAGACACACATCATTTATATTGTCTTATTTGACTATATAAAAACAAAATATTCAATTTATATAATGTAAATAGTAAATTGCGATCAACACTTAGAAGATTGTACATAAAATAATGCACCATACGAGAAATATACTTTAAAATGAAATTCCTCGAGATATAATATACTCTCATATATACTTTAATGTTGGTTTCGGGTGTGTATCTTGGAATAAAGGGATTTTATTCCAATTTCCAGAGATTCTTTTACCGAGAAAGTGTAAATTTTGTCTGGCAACAGTTGGAATAATAAAGTTATAAGTTTTGTCACCTTTATACTTTTGTCACCTCGTATATACTTTAAAGAAATAATGTGAAATTTCGTCACCTGAGAGTAAGAGGGTTCCAACTAACAAAATTTCACATTTGACTTTTTTTCGTGAAAAGGGTTCTTACTAACCTTATCTATACGTACAATTAAAAAAAACATGTAATAGTATTGTCATTTTGATGTTACGAAAATAATCAAGTTCCATCTGATCATTCAAAACACACGATTCACTGAAGAAGGATTAATTTAAACTTATAACTTTATTATTCCAACTGTTGCCAGACAAAATTTACACTTTCTCGGTAAAAGAATCTCTGGAAATTGGAATAAAATCCCTTTATTCCAAGATACACACCCGAAACCAACAAAACTTTGACTTCATTTTTCTCAGCTTTTTACTTTTGTCAGTCCTTCTTTACCTTCTTACTCTCAGGTGACGATTTCATGGTAGAATTTCATTTTAAGCAATGAAAATATAAAACAAAAAATAATTATTTTAAATACATATTCAGTTAAATTATGCTTAGATTTCAAGACCCAAGCTCTGGTGGGAGGACGAAGTGAAGAAAGATGGGGCACAGCTTCTTCCCTTCTCTTCTCCTTAGCCATCTCTCCACTGCTGGATGTAGGCCATTTCAAATAGTCTCCATTTTCCTCTATCCTGCGCGACTCTTATTCGTCTTTCTCCTTCGACTTCAATTATGTCATCTTTCCATCTTTATTGGGTTCAACCAATGATTCTATTTCCTTCCCGTGATTTCCACGCCAAGACTCTGGGTGCCCATTTATCTGTTTCCTGCCAGGCCACATGTGCTGCCCTATTTTCATTTTAGTTTAGCAACATGGTCCATCACAGCTTCTACAAGTTACAAATTTTAAGATGGCACCGGTTGAGGATAGGGTGTGTTGGAGGCATGAGTTCAAGGAGGCCAACGCTCGATTTAAGCTGTAGCGCCATCGAAAAAGAAGAAGAAGTTACTGTATTTAAAGTTTCAAAATTACTAATTATGGCAAAATATTAGGTCCTTACATATGAAATTGGCGTTTTGCCGTACTGGCAACTTTGATCTCAAATATCTTCTCTTTGGTTAGGAATTCCAAATTCAAATTTATACAGCTATTTACTCAAGTATTTGTGTTTCGAAAATTATAATTCATTTGTTTTTTCCTCAATTGTTTTTTTCTTTGCGTCACTCAGTTTACAAAATGGAAAACTTGAAATATCGCGTTATTTACGAGTACGAGTTCCACCGTGGCACCAGTGCTGCAGAAACGGCTCGAAGGATTAATGATGTGTATGGCGACGGTGCCGCAAAAGAAAACACAGTGCGTTTTTGGTTCCAACGTTTTCGTTCTGGAAATTTCGACCTGCAGAACAAGCCCCGTGGACGGCCGGAGACCAAAGTTGATAATGTAGAATTGAAGGCTATTGTGGAAGCGGATCCATCGCAAACCACGTCCGAGTTAGCTGCAGGCTGCGGTGTTAGTGATAAAACTTTTTTAATCCACTTGAAGCAAATTGGGAAGGTGAAAAAGCTTGAAAGGTGGGTAACTCACGAATTGAGTGAAGCAAATCAACAAACGCGCGTTGACTGCTGCGTTGCATTACTCAACCGGCACAATAATGAAGGGATTTAGAATCGAATCATTACCTGTGATGAAAAGTGGATCCTGTATGATAATCGGAAGCGCTCATCGCAATGGCTGAACCCTGCCGAACCAGCCAAACCATGTCCCAAGCGAAAATTGACTCCAAAAAAGTTACTTGTGAGCGTTTGGTGGACTAGTGCTGGTGTCGTTCACTACAGCTTTCTTAAATCTGGCCAGACGATTACGGCAGATGTCTATTGTCAGCAACTGCAAACCATGATGGAAAAGCTAGCTGCTAAACAACCGAGGCTGGTTAATCGCTCTAGGCCACTGCTGCTTCATGATAACGCTAGACCACACACTGCACAACAGACGGCTACCAAATTAGAAGAGCTTCAATTGGAATGTCTAAGACATCCACCGTACTCTCCGGACCTTGCCCCAACAGATTACTATTTTTTTCGAAATTTGGATAACTTCTTGCAAGGGAAAAAATTCAACTCCGATGGGGCAGTCCAAACCGACTTCAAAGATTTTATTGATTCCCGTCCGAATGGTTTTTTTAGTAAAGGGATCGATGAACTACCTATGAGATGGCAAAAGTGCATAGATAGCAATGGTACATACTTTGATTAAATAAATATATTATATTTAAAAAAAAATCAACTTTATGATCCTCCCATACAAAACGCCAATTTCATATGTAAAGACCTAATATTTACCCTATACTAGGTACCTACGTACTTGTTTCACTCGCTTAATATCCCATACGCAAAACGTCTGTCGACTGTGGGAAAAATTTGTAAACAAGTGAGCGTCCGGATTCAAGGGCAAGAGTGCAGTTGTAGGCCCTGTATTATTTGAAGTATATTATGGTTGAACATATAACACTTATCACGTGACAATTCTAAATTTAAACTTCTCCATTTACCTTACTGTCCGACAGGTGATTCTAAAATTATTCAAATTACCATAGATAAATATTATTGAGTTAGATATTTATTCAAATTTGCATATGATCATCAATTTAGTTAATGGATTTTTATTTTAATACATTGTTATTGACACAATCGGATGAGGGGGTATTCGGGTCTAGAGGCATACATTTTGGGTGTTTTTTAGAGCTCGATAAAAGAAACGAAAAATTATTTTACAATTTATTTTTTCAATTTTTTAATTTATTATCTGAAATAAAATTTTAAAAAAAGCTTTATAAATAAGAATGCCTACCTCAGAGAGAACTAAAAACATTTTTTTAAAATAATTAAAAATAAAAAGTTTTACACAAATGTGGTAGGGGCCATAGAAAGTTTAATTTTGAAGGTTGTTAAAAAGTAAATTGGGGTAATAGAACTTGAGATATCGTATAATCGGGAATTCCTGATGTGCCTTTTTCTACATCAAAAAAAAATTTTTTGAAGCTTCTTCTAATTTTACGACTAGTTCTAGTATCTGCTTCTCTATCTTCTCCATCTTATAATATCATCAGCCTCACATATCTATATTATTATGGTGCTCAATCTTTTAGTGTCTTATTTGCTATCATCCTGAGTGTCTTCATCTCGGAAGTCCTGAGAACTTGTTTGGTCCTGATTGTGTCTATCATAGCTTTTATTAGTCTTACGCATGCTTTATAAATTCTCGTCTTACTCTTAATGGCCATGTATGTGTTTCCATATTGTGGATTTTAGTGCGCCAGAGATTGAAGCTGCCTTGTTGACTTGGGCATGTATTTCTTCACACAGATCAGTTCCTCCAACCAGTGGCGGTACTGCCATAGAAGCCCAGAAGCCCGGCTTGCGTAAGAAAATTTGAATCAAAACCTCTTCTGGCTTACAAAGGTTCAGCTCTTGTGGGTATTCCTCTTACGTCTGATGGGAACATTTTTGGAAGGTGATTTGGTGGGTTGTTGACTATACTGACCCACTGTAGTCAATCCGTCCGAATGTCACTGAACACACCGAACATTTTTATTTCCAAATGTACCAAATGTAAATTCACCGCCAAAAAGCAGCAATAATATTACAAAAGGGGTGACTTACGTTTTGGTTTGAAGTAGTAACTAGAATAATAATATGTATTTACATTGGTTTTGTATTTGGGGCAGCAAGTACAATGCTGTTTTGATATGATTATAAATAATTGTTAGTTTAACAAGACTGTCCAAATGCACGAACTGTGTACCCAAGGTGAGCCTAGTATTATAATTCTATATTAGGCTCGCTGTAACTTGTTGGCTCGTGGCTGTCAAGCTCGAAGACGTGACCAGCTCTGATTACATTTGTTAAAAAAAAGCAAACATACTTCAGCTCGGCCAACAAAAAAATTGCAAGGTAGCTTGGTTGTATTGTTTAGAAAGTATATACGTTAACTATTATTACTGACTCTCGTTGAGTGGTCGAGGAAGTCTCTGGTTGTCTTCTGTTTTCGCGCCAACAAAGGTTGTTTATTTTGTATTTTAACTACAAATGAAACGTTTAAAGAAGACATTGAAATTCACCACGAACAGGTTAATGGGAGGTCATATTCTTCACAAAAACATTACCTCATAACATTTAGTGTTTTATGGTAATATTGTAAACTAATTACTAAATTATATTGTATTTCTTTGTGAATACCCACGCTATCATTAGTTGAAATATAATATAGGTACAATGGTGAAATATATTTGTTAAAAATTGAACTATTGATTTGACAGGAGATTAAAAACGATACTAAAATGCATTTAAGTAAACTTTCCACTTTGTTTTAGAGAACAAATACGAGTATAATATTTTTATCGTTTAGAAACGTATTAGATTATTATAGTATATATTATACTTAACTTGGATGATGAACCATATCGCCAAACTGAAGTGGAAATGGGCAGGACATGTTGCCAAACAGGGGACAAATTGATAGGCACCCATAGACTTGACGTGAAGACCATAGGAGGGAAAAGAAGCATCAGTCGACTTCTAGAAAGATGGGCTGACGATGTAATTCCAGTCGGGGGAAGAAGATGGATGAAAGTAGTGCATAACGGTGGAAAATGGAGAACGTTTGTAGAGGCCTACATCCAGCAGTGGAGAGTTGACTAGTGAGAAGAAAAATATGCTTAACTTAACGTAAGTAGAAGCGAGTTGTAAGATATTAATGACATTTACTAAACAACTAGCCGATACATTATATAAATTTGTGTACACGAATAGATGCCCAAATATCTCTTAAGAGCAGCAGAAATGAGAACATTGCTACCTATTGTGGTGTTCTAACCCTTAGATATAGGGTAACCAATGAAAAAATTCGCAAATCCTGCAAAATTTAAGAAATAGTGAGATGGAGTAGGCAGAGAAGACGATTCTGGAGGGACCGCATCGAGAGAATGGATTCAGCAAGTATTCCTAAGATCGTGATGCATGAGACTCCAGAGGGCCGTCGACCACCAGGACAACCACCAAACAGATGGAGGGAAAGCTGGTCGTCTTCGTCATAGGAAGAAAGTGGATATCCTGCATAAACAGATCGCAAGATCTACAATCAGAAGAAGAAGAAGAAGAAGAATATTAGATGTCGCTGGTAGTCGAAATTATGGCATAATCTGGGAATATTCGGGAAATTATAAATGAGCCCCAAGCATGGGGCCATATGCTATATGATCAGTGGCGTGCCTAAGGTCAACCAGTAAGGCAAGCCCAGGAATTATAAATAAATGTTCGTAAAGAAATCACTTAATCTTTATTTACATAACATTTCTGCACATAATGTAAATGACAAATAACATTCTGATAATAGAAATAAAGTTCGTTACACATCGAATAGTAACATCCTTCAAAGTGATAAAGCCCGGATTCAAATCCATACATTTTTTTTTTAAATATCTTCTGGTATATATGCATTATGCACTATATGATTACAAGTCAAAAATACATAAGTGCGACAAAGACTATTTTACATTTTGCGTATGATCTTGCGTATGATTTTGCGTCTCACATACGGTACGTATGATTGAAATAAAATACGGCGCGTATGTGTGAAACAAAACTTACGCTTAAGTCATTTCTGCGCATGTCGACGGAGTCATTTCCAACTCAACGAATTAAATCGCTGTAATGCCTCCGCGCGAAATTCAAAATATTATTTTGTTTGTAGACGGCTCAAACGCGCAAAAAATTCGTTTTAATATAGTTTTTTTAAGGCAAGCCCGGCTTCTTGGCTTGTATGGACGTACCGCCACTGTATATCGTCATGTATTCAACGGACCCACGGTTGGGGCGATACGCACGGAGAGGTTAAGTAAGGCGTTTTTTATACATACGAAGACATATTTTAAAAAGTCTTTTTAATACATTCATAAATAAGGTTAACTGTCTGCAATGTAAATTATTGATATAAAAATAATAATATTAGAGACAAATTTGTTTCGCTTTGCGAGGACATTCTCAAACTAAACCTAATCGCAAACAGCGGGGGATTTGGTTTAGTTTAAGATTGTCCTCACAAGGCGACACAAATTTGTAATTAATATTTATATTTTTTATATAAATAAAAATCTCTGTAAAACTAATTGGAAGTATTTGTGGTAGTCATAAAGAATCATTTAATTCTAAACTCCCATTATTTTTTATTGAAAATGTATTGCTGAAAAAAATACAATTATAAATTTAATTTCTTCCATATACACAAAAAAATATACTATCGATAAATCTTTTTCTACTTTTTTTTTTAAATCAAGGCAGGCTCAAACAGTCCTACTAACTATAAAATTACAATAATAATCCTTCATCTTCAATTTTTTTGTTGATTAACCGGTATGCGAATTAAATTATTTCGTTGGACACAATCTCGATAGCGTTCTGACTTTTTTTATTCGCAAACGGGTTTGAGATTATCTTTGATTTTGAGCATGTGAGGTATGCTAGCTAACGACAAATGTTTACTAGATGTGAAAAAAATAAACTGTGTTCCATTTCTTAGAATTTCAATAGTGGAATAACAAAATTCATTGATTGGTCCATAATAAACCTGAAATAATTATTCAATCACATGACTAACTAGCTATATCTGTATGTATAAATTAAACGTTAATATTAATATATTAATTTATTTCTAAAATAATATATATATATATATTTTTAAATAGATGGATTTCAAATAATAATAATTCATAACTATAAATTCATGTTCTTCTTCTTTCTGTGTCTCCCTACGTTGACAATCACCCTTGAGTAGGCCTCATAGTGATGACCTGGGGAAAAATATCCAGAGTGGTATCCCTATGCCTTCTCTGGAGGATTTTCTGTCGGGGTTACCTTCCCTTAGCTGGATTTATCCAGTTTAATGGCGCTGGAAGCTCGCCATTCGTCCTCTCTCTATCTGCTATGGAACTAAGTTATATGTGCCACATTGCCCGGGGTTCGCGGGGTCTTCAAAAAGACCTCTCGTGGACGCTAGAGAGTTGGACTTGATAGAAGTGTTGCTGTTATAAATGCAACATGGCGCCTTACGACATTTTGTAGAGGCATATTTTCCAGCAAAACATACCCCATCGTAGCCCTACTACCCTTTTGAACCAAGTTATTAATGTTAAAATTTAAAACACTGTTATAATATAACAAATTCTTTTTAATCACTGAGAGTGTTGCGACAGCTGTTTCGCCAACCGATGTTGGCATCATCAGGTGTTACAATAAACTTTATTTTACTATGCCAACATCGGTTGGCGAAACAGCTGTCGCGACACTCTCAGTGAATAAAAAGAATTTGTGATATTATAACAGTGTTTTTAATTTTAACAGTAATAATATTGAAGTACTCGTATCATAGTGTTTCGGCCAAAACAATGGACTAAATTCAAATTATACACAACCCAAAACTATAACAAGGCACGGTAAGGGACATACATTTAAACCTTTTTAATGCTCTGTATTGTCGCACTGAATCATTTAAAAACTCTTATTATTTTTGTGAAAAAATACGAGTAATATAGAACGAAACTGCATACGTCATTTTTTGGTGCCTAGTGCTAATTTTTCTTCAACATTCATCTATCAAGCTGAAATGTGATATTCGTTAAAAAAATAGAAGATTTTGACTTATTCTTATAATTTCTATTAAATAATTTAACTTACCAGCTTCCTCCAATCTTCTTCCATATAATCCGCCCATTTTCTTCTTGGTCTGCCTTTCGGTCTCTTTTTTTGCGTGGCATCTTTCTGGACGTAATCCTGGTGTTCTGTCTTCTCTGGAATTATTTCTATATGGTCAGCTCACCACAGGCGTAGAGACTTACAGAATCATACTAAAGTTTCCTGATTAATCAGTAGTTCTAACACAATATTTTTTTTAATTCTGTAAGTTTTATCCTCCATCGTGGGTTCAAAAGTTTTCATAAAAAAACTCTAAAAAAAGTTAAATGTATGGTATAGTTCCAGTTATAACCCTTATGTCTCGAAGCTAAGCATGGAACGGGCAAAAGAAGGATGAGAGCAGAACAAATGCGATAGAGATGAGAGCCCTTAGTCGCATGTGTAGTAAAACGATGCACGGCAGAGTTTCAAAAGTTGATATTAGGATGGAATGTAGAGCGGAAGAAAGTATTATGAACAAAATTACAAAAGGATCACTTTGTTCATAATACTCTTTTCACAAGGTTTGGTTACATGGGACGCATGGATGAGGTGAATGAAGTGTGGAATCGAGGAAGACCGAGGAAAATATGGCATGACCAAATCGATCAAATTTTAAAGGTCGGCCATGTTGGAAATCGGAAAAATCGACATGCGTGTATGACTCGCTGTATGAGTATGGAGGAAGCTAGACAGTGTGTTAGGATAGGGTAGTGTGGCGGTCTATTCTCTCTGTCTACCCCTTCTGAGTTAGCTAGTTAGGTAATAGAAGTAGGTACCCAAAAAAACGCGCCGTTTGATAGAGCTTTCTCAGATCGACGAAAATCTGAGCACGTTGTGTGGCCGAGGTCGATTATTATTATTCACCGTGTCACTCTGCCATGTTTCCTCTGCCATTAACATGTGAACTCTTTTGTTGGTTTTGCGGTTGTTAACTATGTATGCGTGTCGATTGTCCACTTTTACGTACCCTGAAAATTACGTTAATTCAATGTCCATAGTTCCATACCCCACAGAATCTAACTACGGTCCAATAACTTACGCAAAAATAAACAGGTACTGGTGCTTTTACGATGTCCGCAAAATTGTGAAATTTGCTCTGCCTACAACTACAGGCGCACTGAAAAGATTTATGTATCTGTAACGTAGTTGACCTTATTACTTGAGTCATATTGTAGATGAAAGACGATGTGTTAGAATAGTATTTTTTTTTCGCAAATATTAATTGTTATGTTTTATCATAAATTAACATGTTAACTAACCATCACGCCGTCTCTCCGAAGACGGGGTAGGCAGAAAGAACGGACTGCCACACTTTTCTTTCCTAACATACTTCTTTCGATTCCTCAATATTAATACATCGTGCATCCATGCACACACTCGATTTCCCCGACTCCTCACGTGGCCGACATTCAATATTTGATTTATTTGATCGTGCCACGTTTTTCCCGGCCTTTCTATATATTCTATATACATAGTTTCATTTACATCGTTAAAATACACTTATTTTACCATTCATTTTTTATTCACTTTTTACATGTGTCTAAAACCATCTTAATGTTCCTTTCATTATTTTGTTCATAACACTTTCATTCTCACTGCATTCACTTATTATAGTTTCATTCGACAATATATCATACACAGTTTTACCACATATTCGAGAGATCTCATATCTACTACATTTATTCTTCTTATTTTGCCAGTTCCATGCTTCGCTTTCATACATAAGGGTCGGTACAAGAACACCATTGTGCGCTACCATTTTAGCTTTTTTGGATAGGCTTTTGTTTGCGATGACAATATTCACTTTGTTGCTTGTCTAAACCCTTCTTTCAATATCCCTCTCCACTCGCCCATTCTTTGTTAACATACTATCTAAATATACAAAATCATCTACTTGTTCCAGATTTCCACCATTCACGCTAATGTTGCAGACAGTTATAATTTCTTCTTTTTCGAAAATCATTAATTCACATTCATCATCAGATCAATTCGCATGCATACCTCATACATACTAGTCACCAGGACTTGTAGGTTATGCTCGTTTTCTGCAAGTAGGGCATAAAATGAAATAATTAAAAGAGTATTTTTTTATCAAGCTACGTATGCTGCCTTTACAATAATAATCTCTTAAATATAATAATCAATAAAAGTTTATTATATAAGTATATTCGATAAAAAATAGGAACAGAAATATAATAGTACCTTATAATAATACCCATATTGACCTCGTGGATGGCGCTGTTTTTTTGTTGTTGCAATTTTACTATTTTCAGATTCGTTTCTTAACATAAACTCACGTGTAAAATAAATATGGCTTCGTTTGACAACGTTTTTTTATAAACAAACAAAAAAATCTATGGAAATGAAATGTTTTCGAATCGTCACCCATTTTTTTTATCTATGGTATTCTTTATAATAAATTGTAATTTAGGAAAAATGTCCTACCACAATACAAGTTTTACGAACAGTTAATTAATCTTTCAGGATACGTTAAAGATAAATGTTTTAAAATTGTATAAATAAAATAGAAAAATCTAGTTTTTTTTTATTTTCCAAGTACAGTGCCATCTATGGTATTTGATATGAATTGATTAATAAATGATCCATTACTTATAATATATTATTAATAAGTTAACTAAGTCGCTAATCTACAGATGGCAGTATACCTGATTTATTTTTATCAACATATTATTATGTATTAAATTTATATTGGGAAAATAATATAGGGGGCATTGCGAGAATAATATGAAGGGCATTGCGAGAAATTTGTGCGTGTTGAATATTGACATGCATTAAATTTAAAATATATATACATTTACTCATATCATTCCATTTTTAACTCCGGTACACCATTTGGGTTTTCAATATACTGTTTAATAATTTCGTATTCAGATGTAGTACTTACCAAGTAGGAATTCTGGCCCCATAAAAATTACATATTATATACGAATTCGAGTTTTCAAACTGCTTTATTTTTGCGTTTCACAGTAATAATTACCCCTCCATGTCAGTATTAAAATATTTTGTATCGCGTTAAAAATATGAATAACTGCGTGAATTTGGCGGCAATGCCAAACCGGAGCTGCATTACAAACGGCTGCCAAGGCAAGACTGAGCAATCAAGCGAAGTGGCGATCATACAAAGAATTTTATAATATGATGCAAGTAATTTTAAAAACAAACAAAAAAAGTTTCGAATTCAAATTCTTCATTTAAAAATATCAAATGTTAACCTATAAGCCTCAATTTTTTATAAACATCGAAACATAATCACTCGTTTCACACAATGCATGCAACATGTTTTTTGATATTTGGTGTTTTATCTCTCAAAACATAATTTATTTATTTATTAAGGGTTGTAATATGCAGCGATATTAATAACATATGTTAAAAAAACAATTAGAAAAAAATAAAGTAAGGCCTTTACATGCTACAACAAATATAAATTATTGGAATAGTTAGCAGACGACGCAACAGTTTGAAACGAAAATAAAGTTAAACTAAGACAAAATGAGGTTAAACAAAATCTTTGCGAGTTAAAAATAACAATAATATTTGAAATAAAATAAAAAGGAAGAAGGATGGAGTGCCGCATCGGTTAAAGTGTGACAGTCCATTATTTCTGCCTACCCTTTCGGAGAGACGGCGTGATGGTTAGTTATAAAATAAAAATTATCAATATCTTCAAAATGCTTATTATTGTTGTCGCAAATCCGGTACATTGAATGTAGTTAGTGCGATAAACATGAAGGTGCAAAATTTGACTCACAATGTGTCTTGTGCGAGATTATAATAGGTACTCATAAAAATAAAATAAAACGACAAAGACACTTGAATCGGATAACATAAATGTTAGAAAAAATATGATCAAGACTTTTGTCTAGAACAGAGGTTCCCAATCTGTTTCGGCTTACGGCTCCCTTAAAACATCAGATTTTCCCGCGGCTCCCTTAATACATCAGATTTATTTCAACATTTTTTACCTTCTTGAGAAATTGGAAAACTTACATTTTAAAAAGCGATTATTCATTTAACAGCGAAACATTAAAAACGGTTACTATTTTCCTTGGGATAATATAAAATATCTAATTTCAACTGTTTCGGTAATATCTATATTGAGACTGGACAACAACCATGGTCTGCATTTGGAAAGAAAACAATGAATGACTCGAAAACTTCTTGGAATTTTGTCAGCATACACGATTGTTGGCGCAAAAATTTCGATAATTGGGAATTCCAACAAATTTGTTTAATTGAATATTTCGCGGCGCTCTTATGACTACACCGCGGCTCCTCAGGGAGGCGCGGCTCACACTTTGGGAATCACTGGTCTAGAGTGTGCTGCTGTATGGCTGCGAGACATGGACCATTGGCCGGAGTGAGTGCAGACGTCTAGCTGCTTATGTGATGCTACAGACGTATGATGGGGGTCCATTGGTCGGAACACATCCAAAACAGCGAGTTAATGAGAAGGGCCCGAGAAACGAGTGAAATGCTCCAAAGAATTGCCTAGCAACGAGCAAACTGGATAGGTTAATTAGGCATCTGGGCCTGCTTATTACTATTGCAGAGGGAATGTTTGTGGTCAGAAATTGCAGAGGTTGCCCAAGAGATGTCTATTTGGACAATGTGATAAGAGACATCGCTATGGCAGCTACACAGAAAAGAAAAGACTGTCTGGAGACAGGACTGAATGGAGGAAACGAGTGAAGCGTGTTGCAGACCAATCCGCAGGATTGTAACCATGATGTAGAATAAAAATGTTGGTAACGAATATGATAATATTTCGTACTTTGACTAAGACAAATTATAGATCGATATATCTCATTTCAATACTATGTTTAAGATGCTATTATTTTTAATTGTACCGACCTCTCTGTGTTTCTCACTACCCTAATGTGTCTGCCGTCAGTGCTGTATTTGTGCTGGATTAGTTGTATAGCAAAAGTAGGCAATGCTACGAACCGACCCCGCGTTTCAGGAGGCCGCGCGCCCATAACAGAAAATGTTTAAATTTTTAATTGTATCTCAATAGAGACGAAGAAACAAACTGGAAACTGAATATGGATGATCAAGGTGTTTACAGGACTTATGACCTGTCATTGGTTGGGTTAAGCGCACGCTTTATGTAATTACAACATTCCCCATTCCACCATTGTTATTATGATCATGTATGATACATTTTTTGGAAGTTGTATATAAAGAAAATGTTTAGTTTGTAAAATTTATATTTAAATATTATTTTAAGAACCATCATTTTTCAGCAAAAGATAAAATTCTTTCTTATCTGTTCGGCGTACATATTTGTTGTAGATGTTTTATTTGACATTTTCTTTTTTATATACTTTGTACAATATATACGAGTACAACACTAAATAAATAAAAAAATACATATCCGACATGTTTCGGACAACCGGTTCTTCTTCAGTGATACATATTATAAAGATACATATTTTAAATATTATGAAATTGTTTACAAATATGATCAGTTTTGACAGATGTTATGAATAAATCTTTATAACATCTGTCAAAACTGATCATATTTGTAAACAATTTTATAATATTTTAAATGTGTATCTTTGTACATAATATGTATCACTGAAGAAGGACTGGTTGTCCGAAACATGTCTGATATGTAATTGAATTATTTTTAAAGTTAGTGTTGTATATACAAAGTATATAAAAAATAATGAGACAGATAGATATTCTGTCTTTTATTTTATTATCATACAAAACACAGCCTCTTGTTAATATTTGCTACAGGCCCTGCACTGCCTTAGTGCGGCACTGCTTGTTATTAAAATCATAATATAAATAGGCAAAAACCCGAATGCCATCAAAGAAAAAGTACTAGAATATTTTGAATATGATATAGTGAGAGAGAAATACTTCGATTCTCTGCGAAAGTAATTCGACATGCACACGATGCATATGTCCGAGAACGTTTCTATATTATTTATAATATTGGTATTATTATTGTTGTATGACATAAAATAAACAAACAAAAAACATGATGTAGAATATGGTTTTCTTCTATGATAGTTTCATGGGTTACAACTAGTAATTATATAAAACGATGACTTTTAATAACTACTTCTATTTTTATAATTATTTCGACAGTAACCAGTTTTATAAAGAAGTAAGTTTATAACAGTACCATCAGTGTGTTGATGCCAGCGAACCTGGCGAAACCGGTCACTGTCGAAAGACGAGTGTGAAAATGTTAAATTTCATTTTTTTAAAAGACCTTCCATCAAGAGATTTATTGTATGAAAAATAAAACTAAACGAATATTTAAAATTCTTAATTTATGTTGAAAATACGACATCTTTTATTAAATAATAATACATATTATGCAATACTTATTCCTATGAACTTACATTATAATTTTATTTTCATTTAAATTTTTACATCTGAAGTTATTTTACCTGAAAAAAAAGAAAACAAAAGTCATTAGCGCAATATATATTAATATACTTCATTATAAATCCATTGAACTTAACAATGATGTAAACTTTCATTGATACTTATAAGTTTATTGTACTTCAAAATCTACTGTACTTTACAATGATGTAAGCATTCATTAATAATTATAAATATATTGTACTTCACGATGATGTAAGCATTCATTAATAATTATAAATATATTGTACTTCACGATGATGTAAGCATTCATTAATAATTATAAATCTAATGTGTTTATTGTAAATCTATTGTACTTGAAGATAATGTAAGCATTCATTAATAATTACAAATCTATTGTACTTCACGATGATGTAAGCATTCATCAATAATTATAAATCTATTGTACTTCACGATGATGTAAGCATTCATTAATAATTATAAATCTATTTTGCTTTTTTGTACATCTATTGTACTTCACGATGATGCAAGCATTATTATTCCTTAATAATTGTGGGTCTATTTTACTTCATTATAAATCTATTGTACTTAACGATGATGTAAGTTTTTATTAATACTTATAAGTTTATTTTACTTCTTCTTCAGTCTTTTGTACTTCACAAGCATTCATTTATAATGTTGTTTGACTGAGATATAAATGAGTGAATAATAATAAATAAATTGCAGTTATCAAACAGGTTATGAATCATTGATCAACAAATTTAATCAAATTCTTCATTTTTTTCTGCTTTATTTAAAACTGTGTCATGTTTTTTTTTCGGAGCTTGTTCCTGGGATTTAGATGTCCACGCTATCTTCAATAGCGTCATTTCAGTCTTCTCCATCGCACAACATCTTTGTATTCAGATATCTTCCTAATTTAGGAATTTCTCGCTCTGTCTCGGAGCGTCTTTCCCGCAATGGATCAAAGAGTCTTCATTTCAGTGATTCTTAGGAGACTTTTTGTTCTGATGGTGTCAGCCCTCGTTTCAATTCCATTATGAATCAGAATGATAAATTATATTAGTTTTGTAGGAAGCGCTTAATTTTTGGTTTGGAATTATTAAAACAAATAGTTATTAAAACTGTTAAAATATAAGAGTTATTAAAACTGTTGATAATTACTTTTGATATCATAGCAGACGACGTGCGTGTTCTTGGAGTAGGGTTCGAGTTGGATGATCGTGTCGTAGGAACAGCTTCGCGAGCCTTTGGGACACGTGTGGCCCTCGCACGTGGGCGGCGTCTCTCCCGTGGCTTCCTTCAGGGACAGGGTTCGGACTATATTCCGTTCCTCGATCACGGTGCCTGTAATCAGAAAACTTTTAACTACTGTTTTGGCACAAACAAAGCACGGTTTAACGTTTTCTTACATGGTGCTCTGTAGCTTATAATAACTTTTATACCATAGGAAATTGAAAAAAGCTTTGTTTACAATCCACAAAATATTAAAAAACACGACATGTTTTGGAGGATACCTCCATCTTCAAGTGTAAATATATAATAAAAATTAAACAAAGACTAATATAAAAAACGCATTTAAAAAGTCGATGCAATATAAAGGAACAATACATTTAAATTTAAAAAATTAACCTGGGCTAATTGATGTAAGTTAAATAATACTAATAATACATTTATAATATAAAATAGTATTATTTTCTAAATTACAATTATTATGTTTTATTATTGTTTAATATTATTTATTAGTTCTTACTGATAAAAAATAATTATTCCTACTTATAGCAATTAGCCCAGGTTAATTTTTTTTATTTAAATGTATTTTTCCTTTGTATTGTATTGAATTTAAATTCGTTTTTTATATTAGTCTTTCTTTGTTTAGTTTTTGTTATATATTTACACCTGAAGATGGAGGTATCCTCCGATATATGTCGTGTTTTTTAATATTTTGTGGATTATAAACAAAGTTATTTTCATTTTCCTAAGTGTATTACTAAGGAATTCCGAAGTGTTAATGCCTTAGTTTTCAATTAACTTTTATAACTTTGTACCATAAATATAATATAATAAATTCTTCTTCTTATAGGTCTAATGACCTGGTTTTGATTGAATCATCGCCCTCCTGGGAAGTGGACTGTCAATTATCTCGACATCTATTCGGTGGTCGGGAATCCTCCGGTAGACTGTCTCGAGCTCTCTTTGGGATCTTACTTCTTGCATACTATACGGTATACATATTCTAGGTTGTTCCAGTATTTTCTTTTTTGGCGCCCCCATCTGACAATGTCTTCTACCTCACAAATACTGTATTTCTTATTCGGTCACGAAGAATTTTTGATTTTGTAAGTAATTATGTAAGTAATTAAGATAGAGTTCAAAAAGGCGTACGAGCTGCAGCCTCCTTGCGAACGTTCCTAAAGTCCAAGCTTCTATCCAGAAACACCAAGCTGCGTATTTATAACACCATCATCAAGCCAGTGGTGACATATGGTTCAGAGTCATGGACAATGACTCTAAAAGATTAACAAAGAATCTATTGGTTTGAGAATAGGATACTTAGAATGATCCTGGGACCCAGACTCGGTGTTGCAGCGGGAACATGGAGGCATAGGACCATGACCCAGCAGCCCCTTATAACGAGCACCGTTAGAGCCAGTCGCCTACCATGGAATGGGCACGTATGCCGAGCCGAAGACACCAGAGCAATCAAGACCCTGTGCGCGTCTTGACCGACTGGAGTAAGAACTCTAGGAAGGCTTAGACAGCGCCTAGTGGACAATGTTCTGGCTGACCTGGCTAGGTTGGGCGAATCGGACTTCTGGGAGCAAAAAGCGCAGGATTGAGGAGCTTGGCGAAAAATCATCAAGGAGGCTAAAACTCTTTAAGAGTTGTATGGCCATAGGAAGTAAGTAAGTAAAGTAATTATGATACCTATGTCATCTCTGCAGGTGAGGTGTGTAGTTTCGATGGGCGGAGTCCTCTTGATAAGGGGCGTGGATACGGTTGTGCAGTTGTAGGCGCCTGGCTTGCAGCGGTGTCCACCGCATTCCACCACTGGGATAGGAAACTCCTTCTCGCTTAGTGGTGTGTCGTAGGACTCCTGAGCGACTTGTCTGCCTGGAGATAAAGTGCAAATAATTTTAAACATAACTAACTAGCTAACATATTCTAGAAGATTGATTATATTTTATGTGAATATCATATTTCGCCTGTCTAAGGCATGATCAAATGTCTTTAAAAAATACATTTGATTATATCTTTGACAGCCGTAAAACGTCATACAATAAAATATAATAAAACTTCTACAAACAGACGTCTTCATTCGTATAAATTATTTCATATGGACTTATTCACCATATTTCGAGAAACAATAAATAACAAAAGATATATTAAATAATATTTTTTAAGAAGACTAACAATATGATTTAAATAAATCGTAATAGAATTTCTTTTTCAATTTTCAATGTCAGCAGAAAATAATTAAATTTTATAGTTTGAAGAAAGAATCGGATTGTGCCCGGGATTAAATAAAAGTCGCCAAGCGTTCTGTCTCCCAGACCACTACCGACTTGTGTAGGCAAAAAAATTAAAAATACATAACTAACTAGTATTTGGTTAATTTGGTCATGCCATGTTTACCTTGGCCTTCTTCGACTTATTTTTCCAATCACGCTACTTGTATATATATTTTTAACCATTCTTCCCTTCCATTCGTTTCATATGTCAAAACCATCTTAGTGACCATTTCTTAATTATATTTATCACGTATTCATCCGCCTTACATACTTCATCATTAGATGTTTTATCATACATTGTTTATCCGTACATTCTTCTTAGTGATCACATTTCTAGGGCATTTATTCTACTTTCACCCTTCTTTTGCCAACTCCGAGCTTCACTTCCATATATATAAACAAACAAACAAACCATCTCGTCGTTTCACCGCAGGGGTAGGCAGAGAGAATGGACCGCCACACTACTCTATCCTGGCAAACCTCTCTAGCTTCCTCCACATTCATACGTCGATTCCTCCGACTTCTAACATGACCAACCTTTAAAATTTGATTAATTTGGTCATGCCATGTTTTCCTCGGTCTGCCTTGACTTCGTACCCCATTTACATCATTAACGTATACTTTCTTAACCATTCTTTCTCCATCCATGCGTTCCATATGTCCGAACCAACGCAGCGATCCTTTCATAATTTTGTTCATAATACCTTCTTTCGCTCTACATTCCTTACTTATATCAGCATTTGAGATTCTTTGTATATCGTTCTACTACACATACGTCTTAGGGACCTCATCTCTACCGCATTTATTCTGCTCTCATCCTTCTTCTGCCAGTTCCATGCTTCGCTTCCATACATTAGGGTTGGGATCACTATATAACAATACAAATATATCCTTTTTTAAATTTTGAATACTGAACGTACGGTTGTGGTCGAAGCAGCTGACTGTGGTAACCTTCTTCCTGGACTTGGTGACGATGACGTACTTGAGCGAGCAGGTGTGCGCGATGCCCGGACACAGCACCTCTCCGCACTTCAGGCTCTCGGCAGGTAGAGCCTGCCAGCCCAGCGCCAGCAAAGCCGTCAGGACGAACTTCAGCGTGGTCATCTGAAACGTCCCCCCCACGTTAATTAACAATATCATGTTATAATTAATAAATTAGTGAATTAAATTCAATAAATTAGTCTTCTTCTTATTCTTCTTCTTCCTTGTTGTAGACCTGTGTGGTATATTCTCCAGAGTGTTGCTCCTCCTGTGAGGTAGATTCCCAGCTATCCTTCCATATTTTAGGAGGTCTTCCACGAGGACTAGTCCCATGAGGCTGATTATGAAATGCAATATAGGGGAGTCTGGTAGTGTCCATTACTTGCTTGCTATCGTCCCCAGTGTCTTCATTTCGAAAGTTCTCAAAACATGTTTGGTCCTTCCTGTGTCTACCCTTGCTTCGACGCCATATGTAATTATAAATTAGTGAAAATACTAATATAATTAACATATTTTCACATGCGAGACATTTTTATATGCGAGGTCGAGGATGTCGTTAGGTGGGGAAGGCAAAGAAGTATTTACTGGTATACACACGTGAGGAGAAGTAATAATAAATTCAGTAGAAATGAGATCTCTTAGACGAATGTGTAGATACTCTGTGTACTATAGAGTATCGAATGAAAATATAAAAAGCGAATGCGGTGCGAATGATGGTGTTATGAACAAAATAATGAAAGGATCATTAAGATGGTTTGGAATGAATGAAGAAAGAATTGTAAAAAATTATATGTTAACTGTGTAAATGGAACCAGAAATAGAGGTGTGAATGAACGATGACAACCATGACACGATGTATGAATGTTGAAGAAGCGAGAGAAATATATCAGGAAAGAAAAGTGTGGCAGTCCATTCTTTCTGCCTACCCCTTCGGGGAGACGGCGTGATGGTCAGTTAGTTAGTTAGTTATTCATTTATTATGCGAGCGAGACAGACAAAATTTGTCAATGAATTTGTGTGTATCTCTCTTTCTCTGATTTTATCACATTGATTTTAATAATTTCACACATAAAAACCGACACGGGCATAACTGTTAAACAAATAAGATCACTCTCACAGTCAGTTCAAGTTCAAGATCAATCCACCGCCGCAAAATCAAAATGACTTTTTAGAACTCGTTATCTGTATTACATATGACAAATATTAACAAAAAACCTAATACTTACATCCTGAAGACCTTTATCTTAAAAACACGTGATTCTATGACTGGTTTCGATATTTATTCCGTCTCAAGTCTAGTATCTGGCTATAATTATTATCTTTATTACAATGAAATGATGAATGTTAAATGAAAATCCGAAATTTCTTTAGATTTCAACGTAAAATAATCACAGTGTAGACAGGTTATTCATTTCATCAATATAATTTTAATTCCCCAAAAAAAAACTTTCAACAGGTGAGGGAGCAATAGTCTATTCGGGGTAATACTATAGTTTAGAATGACAAGATCCTAAATCAAAATATTGGTAATGAAAATAAAAAAAAATTGGTACAAAATTTCTTTATTATTATATATTTTGTGGGCTTCCACTTGTGCTTAACGTCGACTGGTTTCGGCAGCTTGCTGCTATCTTCTGGTCAGCAAACTGCCGAAACCAGTCGACGTTAAACACAAGTGGAAGCCCACTAAATACATCATAATAAAGAAATTTTGTAGCAAAATGTTTTTAAATAACAATTAAATAAAACGATATTTTTAAACTAATTCCATTTTTGTCTTTATTTCGACAGCGACCGGTTTCGCCAGGCTCGTTGTCATCGACAGATCAGTCTGTAGTTGCAGGCGAGCCTGGCGAAACCAGTCGCTGTCGAAATAAAGACGAAAGTGGAAGTAATTAAAAAACATCGTTTTATATAATTATTATTTAAAATGAACTTCCATCAAGAGATTCTGGTAAAATTATTTGATTATCTTAAAAATGGTTTTATTTTCATTATTTAAAATTAACATCTACCAAGAAATTTTAATTAAAATATTTTTTTTTCAAAATATTGATCTTTTAATATATTGACATGTTCCAATATTATTTGTATTTGCGATAATCGCAATAATTTTGCATTAAAATTACGGATGCTTGGTAATACTATTTAAATAAAAATATTGAGGTAGCGGAGAAAGAATGAAAAGTATAAGATGAAAGATTGCGTGAACAGGGACAATAATAAAAAAAAAACACAAATTGAACAAAATAAAAATGTGAAAAGATTTTGGATACATCGGAATGAAGAAGGTCTTTACATTGTGTTGATTTATGGATGTGTAAAAAAAATCATCTTAACCTATTTAAATATGACATGTGCTATCTACCTCGCTAATGTCGTGGAGTAGAGTGGCGCCGCGCGTTGCGGGAGAGATGACAGAAGGAGCACTGTGCAAGACGATACTGGAGTGTGGAGTGGTGTCACCGCGCGCTGTAGACTGGGTCCAGATAGCCGGAGACAAGTGGGTTGGGTCAAAGGCCGGCCGCTGCAGCCTCCGAACCAGTGCAGTAGCACCACCACACGCGGGAGTCTCATTTATTTTAAATAAATTGAGAAATATACATTTCGTTCCTTAGACTTATGCCAAGCACCAAAATCAAACGCCGGACAAAGGGAGTCGATATAATGGACCGTGTTGCCAAACTGAAGTTGAAATGGGCAGGACATGTTGCAAGAGAAGGAATAGAAGGATGGCCACCCAGAGTATTGACGTGAAGACCATGGGAGGATGTAGGAAAATGGAGAACGTTTGAAAAGGCCTACATCCAAAGAAAAAAGAGGAAAATTAAATAGGGAAAACGCATTAAATTAGTATATTACGACACAAATTAGGAACTCCAAAAAGGAGATAAAAAAACGATCAGAAAATTCAGCGGCCACCTTTTTTTGTTGTTGCTCCTTTTGGGAGTTTGTTTTTATGAACGGCTCAAAATGATGAACCGTGAGTTATGAAAAAGAGTCGACTCACTTTGCTGATCGGAACCGTTCAGCTCAGATCCCTTAAGTGATTCATTTTGCCCACCCCTATTATGAGCTGCTACCTGACGTGTTTTAAATAGCATATAACGGCTCAAAATGATAAACCGTGAGTTATGAAAAATATTCGACTTACTTTGCTGAACGACATATTCAGCTCACAAAAGAGTCGACTCTTTCACAATCATTTACGATTCAGCCAGCGGATCAATGAGCTGCCGTTTTTTTTGTGAATCATCGCTCACTCGCTCACCAAAGTGAGTTAACTCCTCTTTGAGTTAACTCGTGAGCGGAGTCCCAAGCTCAGCGGATCGCAGCTCTGAAGAGTGATATTGGGGGTGGTGGGATGCGCGGATCTGTTTCTGGGGGCCCGTCGCCCGCACTACGCCATAAGGCGAACCCTAGTTCCGCGGAGGTGAGCAAGAGACCGCCACTTAATGCCAAGGCAATCGCGCTAAGCGGCATAGTAATCGATACATAAATAAATTAAATCCCACTCGACAGAGATGGCCCGTGATTTAAATAAAATCTCTCTAAATTTCTGCCATTAATTTCAAAATCGGCGATGCATTCAATGCCTCCGGTACAATTTTCGCAATCGACTGAATCTTTTCAATGACATTCACATTGTGTTTTCTTATAGTCCTGATTGCTCGCTCATGGCTTACAGCTTACGTTTTATTTAGATAAGTGTGTAGTAAATATAATTTATTCTGTTTTTTATGAGAAACAGTTGATACATTTAATATGTTATTGCACTTATAAATATACGTTTGTTATTACATCCTTATTTCTATAAAATATAATAATTCCAATCAATACAAAACTTTAAATTATAATATTTTTTTGCTGACCATCTTCATTATTTTATTTAGAGATTTATAAAAATATTTAAAATCTAATCTTTCGGTATTCGAAAGTAATGTCTTACATAAATATCTAACAATATCAATTTATTATAATCCTATTTGTATGATTCTACGCAATGAAAAAAACTTACCTATAAAGATATTACATATTTCCGTCTCAGATTTTTAAGAGAAAGATATCATTCATATGCAAAAAAAAATGCTTTGACTTATCTTAAGCGATGCTGTAATAAATATGTCCACTTTTATTTCTAAAAAAAAACATAAAAATTACTACATTTCCCCTTTAATATGCCTCAAACTCACATCTTAATTAAATATTATTCGGCCAACAATGATGTAAAACTCAATATTAAATCTTTAATAAGAATGAAAACGTCTGTTTTCTAGAAGTCCTATTTTATTTTATGAGAATAACAAATATCGCCTCGCAAAGCATCATTTGGAAATATTTAAAATAGCTTAGGGGAAACTCCTCTTTTTAGGACTGTATCCTGTCATTTCTTAGAGCCTGTTCCTGAGATGTAGATGTCCAGCTGTCTTTTGGGTGGTCTTCCTGGAGGCTTATCACGCTTTCAGAACACGCTCTCTCCACGTGATATCTTTAGTAACGTCTTCTCAGTCTTCCCATCTCACTACATCTTCGACATCGCAAATCTTTTTTTTTCCGGAATTTCTTACTCTATCTCGGAATGTTAATCACGCAATGGAAGATCACGGAGAGTCTTCATTTCTGTGGTTCTTAATAGACTGTTTGTTCTTATTGTGTCAGCCCTCATTTCAATTTCATATGCCATATTTGTTAGAACGCGGGCTTTGTAGATATGTATTTTGCTCTCCTTCAGCATACGTTTGTTTTTCGAAACGGCATTTTTCAAGCATCCAGCCACAACTGCAGCTTTGCTTGTGTGTTCTCTTACTTATTTGTACTCACTACTAATGATACATTGTCACTGCTGCTTCATACATCAACGCCTAAATACTTAAAATGTATCACTTTTTCTATCGTAATATTAGATAATGTCTTCTCCTTTTCTCCTCTTAGCCTATTCCTGTCCACTCATGGACAAACACCTCCTCCATTCGCTTCCATGTCACTCTATCCTGTGCAGACTGCATCCAGGTTATTCCGACGTGTCTGTTCATATCATCCTTCCACCGTAGTTGCGGTCGCCCTGCAATTATTTTTGCAGTCAGCAGTCTTCTTGTCCACTTTTCATCTGAGCTTCTGGCTACGTGACCTGCCCATTGCCATTTTAGAGTCGCAATCCGGTGGATGATGTCAGTGACCTTTGTTTTTTCTCTCACCGTATCGTTTCTGACTCTGTCTCCTTAGGTTTATTTCTAACATGGTTCTTTCCATGGCTCTTCGGGTCACTCGTAGTTTCTCGGCACTTTGTTTGGACAATGTTACAGTTTCAAGACCATAAGTACCAACTGGCAGAACGCAGGCTTCATAGACTTTTCGTTTCAAGTTGATCGGTATTTTCCGGTTTTTAAGGATGTAACTCATGTTGCCGAAAGCTGCCCATCTTTTGGAATGTCATTCCCATAAAATAAAATAAAGCATTTAGAAGATAAACATTTTCGTCCGTATTAATCGCGTCTTACGCCTTCTATGTGACTGCTTTTACCACTTATGCTTCGGGATAGATAACATAATAATAATTAGCATTTATTAGTAAGTAAAGCGTTTATTTTTTAATTTTTCTCGTTTGCGACAAATTGAGTACGCTTTTAAGATTTAATGTTTGTCGGATGTTCAAACATGTTTGTGGTTTCCCAAGATGTGCTTTGGTAAACAATCAGCTGTGTACATATAAATTCGGACAGAAGGCAAACTACGAGTATATCATGAGCGCAGCTCTTAAGTGACGCCTGTGTCGGCTTAGTTAAACGGGTTGATAATAAATTAACTAGAATAACATAGCAATTATATAAATGTTTTCTAAGGAAACCTTATATTTATAAACACTTACATTTTTACATATGAACAAAGATTCGCAGAATTGTTATTGAGCCTTTTAAAAATAAATAATTTCGTGGTTATTTACATGAAATAATACAAAACATATTCCAACGGGTTCCTTGAAAAATTCCTTTTATTTTTTAATACCTGCTTTGATAAATCGTAAACAACTTTGGCAACAAATATATCCGAAATTTAGGAGTATCCGATTTTTGTTTTTTTTTAAATATATATATCAAATTGATATACTATTTGTGATTTTAAATAAGGACCCAAATCCAACACAGCACAAAAATGTCCTGGTATTAAATTATGATACTATAATACAATATGGTTGTTCCGAAGCGTATGTAATAGTGAAATATGATTGATTCTCTAGCTGAACTAAATAAAAATATTATTAACTCACTTTCACTAGTTTACACTACATTATTTTTTTGCTAAAACCAACCGGTTTCGCTCCCGCCGAAGAGAGAGATGGCGTGGGGGTGAAGAGGCTTACGTCAAGCAGTGGATGGAGACAAGCTGACGAAGAAAGATTATTTTTAATAATGCTACACCACAAAACAAGTGCTTCATACAAAATTATGCACTAAATTAGATTTTTCTTCTTTTTATTTACCTTCGAATTCTTCTTATTGGTCTGATGACCTGTTGTTGGTTGCATCTCCGTTCTCCTGCGAATCGTATCTTCTTCCTTGGCGCCACCATCGGTCAATGTAAATCACACAAATCCTTTGGATTTCTGTATTTATTAGAATGTTTTTGCCGGCTATACATCATAGAACTTTCAGTTGCTTGGTTCAAGCTGTGTCGGCTCTGGATTCTATTGCGCAGGTTTTGTAAATCCTCATATAATATATATGAATGCAATATAAAGTATATTTTGTGTTTTTCCGTTTCTATTTTTACCTTGTTCAAAAGCGTATCTTTTGTTTTACAATTTGTGTTTTTAATATGATATTTGTCTATGTTTTTAAAATAACGATTGTGGGTCAATATTTTAGAATTTATTTTGATTTAATATTTATATTATAAATAAATACTAGACAAGCAATAATAAAACTTTAGCATTTATAAACATAAAACTCAAAAATAATATTACGAATATCGCAATACAACCTTATTTTGGGGGTAATAAAAACAAATGAAAACGGAGATATAATTTAAATATGGAATTTATTCTCATTTTATCTTATTTAAAACTTAATACTAATTTACATATTGCGACGGGCTCCAATAAATCACACACATTTTAACAATAAATGAAAACTTTTTATATAAAAAGGTATAACATGTTACATGCATATTGATATATCTAGGCAATTGAGACTTTTATTTTATTAGTTATAATAAAATACTAAAAAATGTTTAGTTTTACTCGTAGGTACCAAAAGCATACTTTTTTTAGCAATAGCGGTTAATATTTTTTACTTCTATAATGCCAGTATGTATTGTATTGCGGCGAGACATTGTTCCTACCAAGAACCAAGAATTTATCATACCAACCGTAATAATCTACACGCCTCGTATATCAAATACTATAAAAATTTTCATTAAGAAAAAATTCGAATCGATGAAAGGTGCGGAAATATGTTGATCGGTTTGGCTTAAAATATAAACAATCGACACATTAAAGCAAAACACAATCGGCACGTAGTAATGAAAAGCTTAACTTATTTTACAATATTAGATAAATAAATAAAACTGTTATTCAAATAATCAATATGATATTTAACACAGTGTTCATGATTTTGAAATAGTGTTCTATAGGGCGAAGTACGAAAACGTAAGGTTGGCGAACAAAATTAGTGTTAGAAGGACTGCTTTCGGGAGTTTCTGGCGCTGTATCGCCCCCAGTAATTGAGAAACTGCAGAAGTCTTCGTCAGCAGGACCAACAGAGACATAATCTAACTTGGAATGTTTGTGGGAGAACCTGTGTCTATAGCAGGGCTGTCCAAAGCACGGTCCGAGGCTTATTTGTGCTGTCCGCGACGTGTTTTTGATCTACCACAAAAACCAAAAATTTATTTTTACAATATGTATTTCGTAGAACATTATTTTATTTTTATGGCATCCGAAATATTTATTCATCATCAAATCTAAATATTGTTCTTCACTCTCAGATAAGTAATTTACACACATTTTACATCTGGCAACAACTAATATAATGTTGATATCGACAGAATTATAAATGATAAATTAATGAAGAAGTAATGAAAACAAAAAAAAGATAAATTATTTTTTTAATATTATGTATTTAGTGTGCTTCCACTTGTGTTTATGTTCGAACGGTTTCGGCAGCTTGCTGCCATCTTCTGGTACCTACATCAACATTTATTTGGTTTACATAATAAATGATAGGGGTGGGGGTTAAACATTTTCTTTCCTGATTCTAAATAATGTTTTACTGTTATTAATTTGAAATGATTCTATATAATGTAAATTTATATAGAATCATTTCAACTTAATAACAGTAATACATTATTTAGAATCAGGAAAATAAATATTTAACCCCCACCACTATCATTTATTTCATAAAACAAATATATTTTGGTGTAGGTACCAGAAGATGACAGCAAGCTGCCGAATCCGATCGAACATAAACAACACAACAAAAAAAAAGAAATTTTGTATAATTTTTTTTTCCTTATTTAAAATGAACTTCTACTAAGAAATTTCAATTAAAAACACTAATTATTTAATGAAGAACTAATAAAATTAACTTTATTACAACAATGACATTTTCGTATTTTTATTTTTTCTTATGTTTAAGTATTTATTTCTGCGGCCCTCCAATCTATTTAGTTATTTGGATTGGCCCGGGATCGTATCTGGTTTGGACAGCCCTGGTCTATAAAATTGTCACGTTCTCGCATAGGAGATCGAATCACTGATGAAGAAAAATTTAGAGGAATGGGATCCTTGACTTCCAGACCCAGCAGCGACGAATGATTTTGATGAGAGTATAACACTATTTTAATGAACATACAATGGTTGCTTTAATTTTATTCTACTCTAAGAGTATCTCAATAATTTACGATTTCGCGGAATGCAATAACCCTTGATTACTTAAAGGACTGTGTTATTTACATTTTTTTTTAAATAAGCTGAATCACATTCTTCTCGGTAATGACGTACGATCATACGCATCACATCCTATCCTGTGTTAAATATGACTTATAATATCTATTTATTTTGTAATGCAACTTGTGTGGAATTGTCACTTTTACGATGTTTTTGCCGAACCAAAATTCGTTCAGACTTTTTCCTGGTTTGTTTAATTACTTTTTTTCGCCTTTGCTTTGGGTTATTATTGCGTCCACTCTCTCTCCAATTACGAAAGTCTTCTTTATTATTTCTGTATGGACGATCATTATCCCACTGGTTATGGCTGTGGGTTTCGCGGGGCTTATTGTTTCTCCATTGTTGAGGATGGACGGGTTCTTGTGGCGTATCGTTTTGCCATTCCTCATTTCGATGTTTATTTTTTACCCATTGATCGCGGATATAGGGTTCTCGGGACTTGCTGTGCTCCCATTGGCCGCGGTGATTGGGTTCACGAGGTTTACTCATTTCCCACTGTTCGCGCTGAACGGATTCTTGAGGTTTGTTATTTTCCCACTGGTCGCGGTGAAAGTGTTCACGGTGTTTATTATGATTCCATTGGTTGCGGTTGTAGCGTTGGGGTTGTTTTTCATTTTCCCATGGCTCCCAAGCATTGCTCGGTCGTTCATCGTGCCATGGCTCGTAGTTTGAAGGCTTATATGGCCTGTCACCGTCCCAATTATCATTATACCACGATTCACTGTTTGAATATTTTTGTGGTTGTTGATCTATCCACGGTCTGTGTTTATTATTATTTAAAGGTTTTTCATTGTATGGTTCTTGCTTTGGAGGCTTATCAATGTGCCATAATTCTTGGTGGATATGGCTTTGAGGAGTCTCGGTGTATCCTGGTTCGTGACTGACCTGGCTATGAGGATTTCTTTTATACCATGGATCACGATTGAACGGTTTTTGAGATTTTCCTTTGTTCCACGTTTCATGTTTATGAGGTTCTTCGTTGTACCATGGTTCACTGTTTGTCGTTTTAAATGGTTCTCCCCCTTCCCATTGCGCATGCTTCAGATGATTTTTATGTTTTTTCGCGGGCCACGATATTTGTGAGACTGGTTTTGGAGGATTCATATTGTAGAATGGTTCATTATTTTGATGAGTTTGGTCGTTATTCCACGATTCGTATTCATTTTTAGATGCTTCATTTTCCCAAGAATTGTAATTTTTGAAAGGTTTTTTCATATGCCAGGATTGAACATTTGTATCCTGAGGAGGATCCCATGGATTGGGATGTTTCTTTTTTAGTTCTTGACTTCTCACGCCTCTCCAAAGATCAATTAAGTTCGGAGACTGAGTAGTTAAGCGAGGTTTTTGTTTGTTATTTGTTATGTATTCAGTAGTCTTGTGTGGCTGGTTCCAATCCTTTGGAAAATTATTCACTTTATTTGGACGGTTATTTTCCCAGGATTCTTTATTAAAATACTGATTTGAAGGGTCTTCATTTTGCCAAGGGCCGTTATGGTCTATTTGTTTGTTTGGACCAAGCCATGGAGCATTCGAAGGATTGGTATCCCACCACGGGTTATTCTGGTACCGTTTAGGAGGGAAAAGACCGGGATTATTTTGTTTTCCGCTCCAATCTGAATTAGGTGACTCATCGTAGTCAGAATACTCTGGAGTATCTTCGTGACCATCGTCATTAATTGAGTGGTGGTAAACATTTTTGATTATCGGAATTTTTACGGGGAAAGGTTGAATGATCGGAACTGCAACCTGCAAATACAGAAAAATATTATTATTATTAATATACAGATAATATAAATATTACATCATTTTTTTTAAATTAGTAAATGTCAATGAACAATGCATTTTTAATGAAAAATTTACAAGTATTATAGGTACATGGTTTTCATGACTAAGGTGACTTGTAATAGGGAGGCAATAATAAATTTTCTATTCAAATTTTGTTTGATATTTAACAATAAAATTTAAGTGCAAAAATTTAAAACACACAACAAAACATTACAGGAAGAAATAAGTCGGAATATATTACAGGAAGAAACGCGCTAAAATCTATTAAATATGTTTCTTTTATAATATTTCTAAGTACTCAACATATACATATATGTGACATGACATATGTGGAGTATTGACAACACATTGAATCAGTTGTTGTCTAGATTCATAAATATCTAGAGATAGGTTCACAATAGCTACCATGGGAGCGGTAGTGGGTCCAGTGACAAGTGGGCATATAGGGGACGTTAAGGCAGTCAAGGAGCGACCGTGGTGTAACAATTTGAGAAAAAAATAATAAAATTAAACATTTTTGTTGTTTGTAATGTCTAATTTAAAATATTTAATGAGTTTTCATTAATCAACATTGTGATGTTTCTACGTAAATAAACATCAAACATTTAAATAAGCATTTGGTATACGTACTCGTATACGTAATTCGGTTCAGTGTTTTCGGTGACAAGTCTTTAGAAGTTGGTATCAAGATAGATAGATAAAATATATATAATGTTAGATAAACTTAAGGCGTTAACACTGTGGAATTCTATAATGCCGAATTTTTATGAATTAAAACACTGTTTTTTCCACTTTTGAGTTTATTTTTCTAGACATGTTTCGAAGGCTTACACCTTCATCATCGAGAGAACGATATAAACTCCCGATGATGAAGGTGTAAGCCTTCGAAACATGTCGAGAAAAATAAACTCAAAAGTGGAAAAATAGTGTTTTAATTCATATAAATTCGTATATATATAATGTGTAAAAATGTTTTAATAATTGATTTAGGGACGGGGGTCGTTAGAATTTTAACTTTTTGTAATGGAGACGGTGGTCCCAAAAAGGTTGTAGGAACCCATGGTCTAAAGCAAACAATTCAAAAGTATGATTTCATATTTGAATACTTTGACCACGAGGTTGGCGCCTCCATCACTTGTTAATGTGGTAAGAGAGATCAACCTAGATGGCAAAACACAAGGATCAGAGCAAATGGGAAATTCACTAAAACCATAAAAACATCCCTTGGCGTCAGACAAGGCGACAGCTTAAGCCCATTTCTCTTTAACTGCATCATGGACAACATCATTGTAGAGGTTGCATGTCTCAATTTAGGGTACACTCTGGGTAAAGAAGTAATTGGAATGCTTTGCTATGCAGACGACGCCACAATCGTGGCCGAAAATGAAAGCGACTTGCAAGCAATGCTCTCAAAGTTTGATGAATCCTGTTCAAAATATAACATGATCATATCCACCCCAAAAACGAAGTGTATGACATTCGCAAGAAATCAACTGAGATGCGAAGTCTCCGTACGCCAGGAGGAAATTGAACAGGTGGACCTATTCAGATATCTCGGAAGCGAAGTAACCAGCTCTAATGACCTCCCCAGAGAAGTAAGGTCACAGGTGGATAGGGCTGCAGCAGTTGCAGGCTGCCTGAAAGATGTCATATGGAGAAACAAGGATATGAGGACTGACAGCAAGGTACGCATCTACAAGACCTGTGTGCGACCAATCCTCACATTTGGCATTGAATCGAGGGCAGACACTGTCAAGACAAAGAGCATGCTCAGGACAACCGAGATGAAAACGCTCCGCGCTATAGCTGGCAAGACCCTACGTGATCGAGTTAGGAATACAGCAATCCGAGAAATCTGCGAGGTCGAAGATGTGGTCAGATGGGGACGTCAAAGACGGCGATACTGGCATGAACACGTAGAAAGGATGAGCTCAAATAGAATACCACACATAGCTCTCCATGGAACGCCAAACGGACAACGCCGACCAGGAAGACCCCCGAAACGGTGGAGAGAAAGCTGGAGTACAGCATCTCAAGAGGACCCGCCTGAAATAACAGACTCCTGAGTCTACCAAAAGGGAAGAAGAAGAAGAAGAAGATTTCATATTAAGAACAAAGAAATAAAACGTGATGTGCAAATTCTTCAGTTCATACAACATTTGGGTCAGCTCCTTGAATTCCCAGGATTATAATATTTACATACTACCAGATGAAATTTATTATATTATATACATTATAATATACATATTTATTTACAGTCAGCCATTTAAAAAAATCACCTGTCAAAATTTAAGAGATTTGTTGGATAAGTGCGTCGATTAAGTGCGTTTGTTGATTTCGTCGTAAGATTGAATTCATCGGTCTGATGAGACGTATTCCAAAGTTTCGACTCTTCCAAGTCTGCATGGAAGGAAACGTGAAGGGAAAAAAGTGGTAAATTTACCATGGACAAAGGTTGTGAAGGTTTGTGAATCAGTTGATAGTAGGTACATCTTAAAAGATATCTGCGGTAACAGAAGAAAATGAAGTGCCCAAATCATAAAAAATGAAAATTATCCCGGGGTGCCAGAAAATTTGCGCGATAGTAAGTAAATATCTAACCTGTTTTTCTACATGAAATGGAACATGTTTCTCTATTGGGTAGGGGACATTTTTAATTACGGGATACGGTACGGTTTTTTCTATGGGCACTGTAATTTCTCTAATGATGGGAACGGCAACCGGCTTCGCTATCGGCACCCTCACCGGGTAGGGCTGTGGGACCGGTACGAGGATGGCTGGCGAGGGCGGTGAGCCGGTCACGGATAGTCTAAGGCCCTGCAATCAACATCGACTTTTAGTATACACAACTCAATTTAACGCTAAAGAATACATAACGCGATTTTATCATCGTATTCCAGAGGAGGCAGTGAGTTTAACTCTAAAATACACTGTACATTCATATATCTCGTGGATTGTTATGAATTAAATCATCATAATGTCATTATTATTATTATTATTATTATTATTATTATTATTATTATTATTATTATTATTATTGGATTAATTTTATCTCAATAGAGACGAAGATGCAAACCGGAAACTGAATATGGTGATCGAGGTGTTTACAGGACTTATGACCTGTCATTGGTTGGGTTAAGCGCACGCTTTATGTAATTACAACATTCCCCATTCCACCTTTCTTATGACCACCATGTCTGAAAATTTTTTGGAAGTTGTATGTACTCGTATGTTAATATCCAACACCACAATTCACATGTCAGTTTCAATTTACAGACCAGCGCCATCTATGAAGATTAGATTTAAGCATTTTATTATTATTATTATTATTATTATTATTATTATTATTATTATTTTATTGAATCGCTCTTTACATCATGACGGCATGAGCCAAATCGATGTAAAGGGTATTATAGTTATCATAGTGATTCTCGTGACACGCGATAGGTATCTAATCTATCGTCATTTTATTGTCACGTGAATTCCACACCAGACCAAAGACAGTGTAACAATCACGCTGCCCTCGCCGGGAATCGAACCCGAAACCTTCGGGGTGGCAGTCAATGCACTTTCCACTCGGCCACGAACGTCGTAATATTTTCCTCATCATCATATCGGAGAGGGCAGTGAGCTTACATCTAGAATTCACTGTAAATTCATACATCACATGAATTGTTATGAATTAAATCATCATCGTGTCATCTCTTCCTCATCATCATATTCCAGAGGGGGCAGTGAGCTTACTTCTAGCATTCACTGTACATTCATACACCTCGTGGATTGTTACTAATTAAATCCGTCGTCATCATGTCCTCTCTTCCTCATCATCATATTCCAGAGTGGGCAGTGAGCTTACTTTTAGAATTCACTGTACATTCATACACCTCGTGAATTGTAACGAATTAAATCCGTCATCATCATGTCATCTCTTCCTCACCATTGTATTCTAGAGAGGGCAGTGAGCTTACCAATAAAACTCACTGTGCATTCATACATCTCGTGGATTGTTACTAATTAAATCAGTCATCATCATGTCATATCTTTCCTCATCATCATATTCCAGAGTGGGGAGTGAGCTTACCTCTAGAATTCACTGTACATTCACATACAGCTCGTGGATTGTTACGAATTAAATCGTTAGAAAAGTCCTCGTCATTCCTACCACAAATAAATACGAACTTTGGTAAAAAACATAGTGTAAAATAAATATTATCTTAAATATCCCCTCTAATTCAGATGTCCCATAGCAATAAGATAATGAAAAATATTAAATTTTAAGATTAACAAGAAAAAATAAACCGTGTCATCCAAACAAATCGACAAAACATTATGTTTTATATACTCTTAAACAAGTGACATTATAAGAAGTAAATTTATTTTAAAAGGGTTATACCTATATTTGCGATCGGAATTTAAAAATGTTTCTAAACACAGCATTATACACATTACGTATAACGATTTAATAGAGAATATTTCTATGGAATAAATCTTCTTAAAATTCTGAAATGTGCCGACAGATATCCAGCAGTTAATGTTAATGCGATCATTTTCTTCGCAGATATGCAAAGAATTTAACGGAAAAGTAGCGCATTCCTTTACAATGGAAGCAATTGTTACTACGTTAATTTATGTATGAGTTATTGAATGGTGCAATATTGTGTTCGTATTATCGGCGTTTTTATGCATATGGGAAGAATATCATAGCGAATCATAAATTAATTTTATTAGAATAAATGCAGTAGAAATGAGATATCTAAGAATAATGTGTGGTTAATCTTATATGATAAAATGTTAAATGCAAATATAAGAAGTGAATGCAATGCGATTGAAAGCGTTAAGAACAAAGTACTAAAAGCGTAGAAGATGGACACATCTTCGACGATGGATGGAATCGTTAAGAAACTATATGTTAACGGTATAAATGCAACAAGAAATAATGGAAGACCGAGGAAAACGTGACACGATCAAATTAATCAAATATTAAATGTCGGCTACGTGAAGAGTCGGAGAAAACGAGGTGTATGCATTTCGCATGATAGAGAGAAGTATGTCAGGAAAGAACAGTGTGGCGGTCCATTCTTTCTGCCTACTCCTTCGGGGACACGGCTTGATTGTTAGTTAGTTAATTTTATTAAATTTTCTGAATATCGTCATAATATTCTATTGTTTATTTGTTACCTTTAAAATATATAATAAAGTAATTACAATGTATTATACAACTAAATTAAAAATCATTTAAGGCTTCGGAAATTTGATGGGTACTAAATAAAAATAATAATTAATATGTACGAAAACGTCTGTTTTCTAGGTGTTTTATTTCATTTCATGGGAATGACACGTTTTGCCTTGCTAAGGAATTATCAAATGTCACATGTAATAATATCTTAGCAAGGCAAAACATGCCATTCTTATAAAATAAAATAAAACATCTATAAAACAGACGTTTTCAGTTGTATTAATTACGAAATAAAAAATATCTCTAAGCCGTCATTATATCGTACCCTCGGTAAGACAAGAGCACAATTGCACGTTTTGTAATTTTTCATTAGAGACATTTTAAGTTTTTTGAAGAATACTATCGTGTTATTCTGACTATATTGATCATACACTATCGCCCTCTGGCAACATGAGACTGAACATAATGAGCGACTTTGTTCCTCCAGATAAAGGGATGTTTTTAAAATACATTGGCATACATTTTGAGAATTTTTAACAATTATACCCTTGTCTTACCGAAGGTGCGATATAATAAATATTAAAATGAACGTATTTTTATTTTAAAGGCAAACACATTTTCCTTTTTTTTTAATTTTATAAGCAATGATGCATCATGTTTTTATTTCAATCACCCTTTCCTCTATTTATCGTCAGTTGTTATTTTTTTGCAGAATAAGGTATATGGTTTAAATTAAGTAGTAATTATTCTTAGATTATATAAAACATCTTCCTTCTTCTTCTTCCTCAGCCTATTTCCGTCCACTCCTGGACAATGGCCTCCTCCATTTGTTTCCATGTCATTCTGTCCTGTGCAGACTGCATCCAGGTTATTCCGACGTGTCTGTTTAGTTCTTCCTTCCACCGTAGTTGCGGTCGCCCTGCACTTCTCCTCGCCGTCCACGGTCTCCAAGTCAGCAGTCTTCTTGTCCATTTTTCATCTGGGCTTCTGGCTACGTGACCCGCCATTTTAGAGTCGCCACCCGGTGGATGATGTCAGTGACCTTTGTTTTTTCTCTCACCGTATCGTTTCTGACTCTGTCTCTTAGGCTTATTCCTAACATGGCTCTTTCCATGGCTCTTTGGGTCACTCGCAGTTTCTCGGCACTTTTTTGTAATCGACGCTATTAAAATATTAAATTTATGATGTGAAATTGAAATTAATGCATAAAAATTGAAAAATAATTTCTTATACCCACTCTTGTAAAACGAATGATTAAGATAAGGTGTATTTTAAATCTCTATTGTCACGGTATGTGGCGTCAATGAAAATTATTTTCTAAACGTAAAAATAAACTATTACAACGCACGTTTCAGCGTGGAGAAGTGAAGTGAGGAGGAATATGCGGTATTCACGTGGAGCAGAACATTTCTCCGAGATTTCAAGCGATCGCGTGTGATCTGCGGTTGTGGCTGGAGTATGAATTACCAACGATTGATTTCCATGTTCATATTATGATAATAATAACCCATTTAACAACCTATTCCTACACGATTACGATTGAGAGTGGCGCTTAAGAAAGTTATAGATTTCTCACCTCGTAGAAAAGGCGGGATCAATTATATAATGGAGAATACAAACTTTGGATCAAGTTATCAACTTTGTAATTTATTTATTCAATAATTAATATACGTAAATGAAAACGTCTGTCTTCTAGGAGTTTTTTTTAATAATTTAGATGGAATGACATGTTTCGCCCTTCTAAAGAATTATCATTTTGATATTTTTATTTTTGAAGACAGAAGTTTTCATTCATATTAATTAGTTTTATTATATTTTATATAAATGACATGTTTCGCCCTGTTAAGCTATTATCAAATGTTTGATAATGCGTTAACGAGACAAAACATGTAATTCCCATTAAACATAATAAAACTTTTAGAAAACAGACGTTTTCATTGTTTTGAAAATTGAACATAGATTTTTCAATAAATATGTGTCTTATTTGTATTTTAATAAATGTATTACTAATTTCTTACAAAATAAAAATAATAAGTTTTTAATGCTGTTTTTTTAACGTTTCAAATAGAATATTTCAAGTGTACGGATAAGATGTAATTTAATAACTCAAATCAAATAGTACATACCGAAGATTTCAGGCCAGGAAAATTGTTAAAATTTTGTTGATTTTCTTTTTGAGTTAAAAAACTATTAAAGTCATTATTTTTCTGAGAGAAAATATCTTTGTTAGGAGCAAATGGAAACTTCCTCTCAGCTTTGATGTCAAGGGGTGAAGAGGTCGTCCCAATATCTCCGATTCCTGACCAATCAGTATTTCCGATTAGATAAGGCAGGACCGTAGACAATGAAGGTAGATGTTCAATCCCTTTTGAGAATCCATCATCAGGAAATTTATTCGTCCATTCGGGCGCCGAGTCTTTGATTCTGATACCCGGTGACGACGGTGAATTGAAGTCAGAAATAATCGAAAAAGGTGTGCTCTTAAAAAATGTAGATGGCGGACTTGTATTCATATTTATACTGAGAGGAAGAGGCGTACTGAGATGATAATCAATATTACTGATGAACTCGTTGTTATGGGTATTACTGGAATATTCTGAGTTTTCATTGAAAATTTTTCCAAACTTTTGTGATTCGACTTCAAGGTTTTTAAATAACGATTCATCGTAATTATTCCCAAACTTCTTCGAATCAAAATCGATACCCGCCTCATGTGGTCTACCATAGCTGTCTGTATGTTTTTCAGTATTTCTGAAACCAGGTTTATACTTCTTCTTATTGTTTATCACTTCGCCGAAATTTCCAGAATATTTATTATAATCGTTTACATTTTCCGTGTCGAATGCAGAAAACGCTTCGTAGTTTCCCTTGTTCTTTATTCCATTTTTTAAATTGCCTTTCATATAATTATCGTATTGTTTTGTTCCATATTCTTTTGGGAAATCGCTTAAATCATATCCTTTTATTTTTTTCTCAAAATTCGTTAGCTCATCCGGTTCAACATTAAAATTCCCTTTGTTATTTGTAAAACTGTTATTTTGATTTGCAAATATATCGCGGTGTTTCTTTACAAAAGATTCGTAATCGAAGTTCGCCGCGGCGTATATGTTAGTAATATCATCCTTCGGATAATTTACAGAATGTTGGCTTTCAGATTTCAGTTGATCACCGGCTTGTTCATCGCGAGGTTTAGATTTTTTCGTCTTATTTATCCGTTTCTTTTTCTTTCTACGGTTTGTGTTACTGCCAGTGGTTTCGTCTAAATTGAAGTTGTTTGTGGCACTGATTTCTTTTTTGCTGAATTCAGGGTCCATGTATACATTGGCAGGATTGTCTGAGCGTCCCAAGCTGTCTCCCAAAGAAGATATTTGGGAAATTACAGCGGCATTCCTCGCGAGGTCTCGATGAACAAAGGATTCTGAACTAGATAGTCGTACAACTGCTGCGAACGTGATCAACAAGACACTCATTTTATATAAAAAATAAATTTAATCTAACACAAGAATTACTGGCATTAATTATGCCATCAATACCCGACTTATCGGTCCGAAGATTAAGTAAGCACTGTTGTGTTAGAAAGACTCGCGCTGGAACTGTTGGAAAGTGACCACCGCGCTGGGGGAGGTGGGACGAATCCGCGGAGAAATTTGCTCGTCGTGCTTCTTGTCTTTAGCTGCCGTTTTCTAGCGACAAGCTTTTCTCGCACCCGTTATACGTTACTTCTGAATGCAGAAGGGGCCGGCCTGCTTCGAGTAACGAACCCTTTCGAGCGGCCAGCCGAGGTGCGTGTCTGTCCCCGCGGCTCCGACTCGATACGTGACGTTACAATGAGCAAGGCCCAAACAATTTATCATCTATAAAATCATTAATTAATTCACACTCCAGGTGCCGCCTAGAGTGGAACGGCTTTTGGAATTCACAAATTTCGTGCAAAATTTTGAACGACTAAAAGGAAAGTTTTGTAAAACATGATTGTCTTTCTTTTCTTAAGCCATTAAAAATGTAAATTAAAAATATAATTTTAAAAACAATTAATTGCTTAAGACACCAAGATATACTTTCAACGTGTCTATTCATTCTACTTTCACTATCATTTCTTAGACAATTATATTATTATGTTATATTTAATGCCGCCATTTAATTCAGGTATCGCGGTTGCAATAGAATCAAAGCATGAACATGAAATCACATGTTTATCAATAAATTGCAATTTGTTTATGGGAAATCGTTAAACTTTTTTATATGATGCTAGGATAAAAATCTATTTTCATTTGTATTTTTTTATATTATTAATTGTTTATAAAATGTGTTTTTATAAGTACCGATGTTTAAAGTTGTTGTAAGTACCTACCGATGTTTTAGGTTTTTTTTTTCATTTGTGTTTTTTTATATTAGTAATTGTTTATTAAATATTGTTTTATAAGTTGTAAAATATTTCTGTAATTTTTTATAACTTTATTAAATAAATAAATAAACCAAAAAATATAAATAAATTATATTTGATGTGTTTTTGTGGTGCGGTAGTTATCACACAGTGTTACCCAAAACACATCAAACATATTGCTGCCAACCGTGAAAATCTACGCAAAAATAAATTAGTTATTTTACATGATTCATTTACTTTATTTATTTTTACAAAATAAACAAATGAGACATAACAAACGAATAACATTTAGGCGACTCATTTGGACACAAAACGGTGTAACAAAGATAAAAGAACGACATGAAACCAAAAAAATATACATATCAGAAGGAACCCAAATATGTCAACGTCAGTGAGGTCAACTCTTTCCAGAATTTGTAATATATTTTTTATGAACACTGCCTCACTGACATTGAAAATGTCCAAATCCGAGACGATTAGATTCAACGTCCGAATTGCTCTTCCTACTGGCATTACCAAAGACAGATTGGTTCTGGGTGACGGAGCAATTAACAATTGATGTCGGCGCTGTCGCAGGTAATTATCAGGAACAAAAATACCTATTTGCTCCAGAACATAGGGGTTCTTAATAGAGCCCCGAATCAGCTTGAATGCTAAGGTAAAAATCAAATAGTTTTTTACGTAATTGAAAAATATAAAGAGAAGTGACGTTAGGTAGAGTTCATTTCTTGTAATTTTGTTGAGAGACAGTGTAACAAAAAAAAAACATTTAATCTTGTAAAAAAAGTAGAACTTTTGAATAATCAATGTTTAATAATCTTGTACATTGAAGGCTTTGGAACAACGAAAGACGCAAAGGAAGATGGACGGTGGGCGTGGGTGGCAACAGATAGCCCAACATAAAAAACATTCGAAGAGGCCTATATTCATCAGTGGAGTATATCTTATTGGCTGAAAAGAATTAAATAATAATCTCGTCTTGCATATATTTTAAAAATTTAACTTGCACCCAAATGAATTGAAAAATAAGGATGTAAAATTTCCGTATTTTTTTTATTATCTGCGCCACTTGGAATAGGTTCTGAACTCCTGTCAATTTAGTAATTATATTTTTAAAATATATTAATTCAGAGTTATTCCTAATTCCTATATGTTAATAACTTACTTATGTTTCAAGTATTATTTTTTTTGTATTTTTATAAGATGAAATTATCTTTTAAATAGAAACAAAAAAAAATTATAGTCGCAACGTTATAATTGGAGCTCATTATTATTAAGAAACCCCAATCGTGTTAGAAACGAGCCAGATTTCTTGGAAGATTAGGAAGACATCCTGCATATTGCAATTGACAGATATATTAAATTTCTTCTTCTTTCGATGCTGTTTCAGGTCCCCCCAACGTTGGCGATCATTGCAGCAAAGGCATCTCTGTCCTGCGCCACTTGGAACAGGTTCTAAACTCTTGTAATTCCTCTCTACTTCTTAATGTTCCGCAGCTAGGACAGCTGCCTTCTACCAACTCCCCGGCGTCCCACCTTTTTACTCATTAATTCTTCCCACTAATCTGGGTTCTAATTTTATTAAATGCAGCTCGTGCAACTTGAATTCTTGATTTAATCAATACAAATTACTTACAATTCTTGATTTAATCAATACAAATTACTAACATCTATCATCAATATGTGAGGAGATATAATTTCATAATTGCATGTGAATATCGTAAGTTAGCTGGTTTCCAAACTTTTTTTGTCCGGCTCTCTAAAGAGCTTTATTGCCTTAATTAAAATTAGAAACAATAAAAAACAAAGCCAATTGGTGCATATATAAAAAAATTACCTATACATTACTGTATTCAACAAAAAATAATATTCTCGTACATGTTAATTTTCTTCTTTGTGTATCGTGTCAGGTCCCCTCTATGTTGGCGATTGCTTTGGCGAATGTTTCCACGTATTGCGCTGTCTGGAAGTTTCCACGTATTACGCTGAGTTCCTCCATACGCACCTTCATCTTATTCCTCATGGCTGAGGGTCGAGTCCATCCCGCAAACTATCCACCATGGCTCGCAATGCGCTCCTGTCACCCGTCAATCTTCAGGCTGCAGCTGTTGAGAGACCAGCCAGTGCCTCGATGCAATCGAACCAGTGGACGCTTCTATACTTCACACTCAATAACAGCTCTTCATTTGCTTCTCTTTTCCTATACTTATTGCAGATTATTATTAACTTTTCTCTCCGGGCTACATGATCAAATTTTTTATTTTATATACATTTATTTATTGTAGAGTAACATACAGAGACTGTTATAATAATACACATACAAATGAACAAACATATATTTAAATAAAGACAAAGAAGGTTACCCGCCGCTTACCCGAAGCTGTTATAGGACGCAGCGGCGCCCCTTCGTCAGCTTCGCTCAAACAATCCGTAGGCCCGCCCCCCAACCACGCAGGACTTACATTAGCTGGAGAATGCACCATTCCAGAAAAAAAGCGAAAGGCAAAAAGGGTGTCAAGGCCACATTTAATCCAGTTTAATATCAATCCACTTCTATGTCCCAATCTCACAAAATAAAGCAAAATTTTTTATTTATTTTATTTTACATGTTTTATTTTACAATTTGCCAAAAAAGTTTATGGACTGTAGTTGTCACACTAGGCATGGCCTGTATCGTGACCACTACATAAAATATGATGTTAGTAGCATTGTTAGTAAAATGGCTTGTTAGTAATCTTATGCTAACATTGGTAATGACAATATGAAGATATAATTAAAATTACTAAATCTAAAAGAAAAAAGTGTTTTCTACGTCTAACGATGATCCCTTTATAAATTTGGTTAGAGCACGTTTAAAGTTCTTAGTGTCGTTAATTGATTTAAGATTCTCAGGAAGACGATTGAAAATATAGGGCGCGCGGAATGGAAATTGCTTTTGGGCTAGAGCTGAGCGACAGCGAGGAACTTTGAAATTATGGTGAGAGGAATATTTTGTGGGACGGTTCTGTTGTGATCTTGAATTCGAAATTTTAAATTTGGAGAATATGGCTGATATTTTGATGTAAAGTTGTCGAATACTAAGAATTTGATATTCTTTGAACAACATGGACGAAGGATGCCTAATGGGTTTTCTGGTGATAATGCGCAATATATTTTTATGGGACTTAATTAGGGGGTCAATTGTAGATTTTGCGCAAGCGCCCCAGCTCAAGATCCCATAGGTTATCACAGATTGACATAGGGCAAAATACACATCTTTGCAGAGCTTGGGGTCTAGAATTTCTCGGAGACATCTGAAAGCATATGATAATTTTCTAACACTAATATGGTACATGATTTTATGGCCTATCATAAAATTGTTACAGAGTGTCGGATGGGAGAGAAAACTTGGAATGATGAAAAAAAATCCTAAGTAAATAGAGAAAACAGTCATGGAAACTAGGGACAGGAACACAGGGAACCTAACATTTTAATGTGTATAATTTAAAAAGATAATTGATCCAAGAGGAAAGAGCGGGGTTCCGCAATGTGCCCTCTCTCGAGGAGAGAGGGCACATTGCGGAACCCCCGGCGAGGAGTCCGACACCCCCTCAAAGGGGTGGATATATAATATACAACAGACAGTTTGAACCAAATTGCTGTATACCAAATTGATACCAAATTGCTGTAGCTAGTCTATCGCCATTTTATTGTCAAGTGAATTCTACACCGGACCAAAGACACCGTGACAATCGACAAACCCGGGACCTTCGGTATGGCAGTCTCTTACCATTCTGCCATGAATGTCGTCAACACTCTTTTAGCACTCTCTGAGAGCACCACACGTGTCATTCCGTTCCAATTTCAAATATCGCGCAGCTGGACGTTTGCCTCTTGCCGACTTCTCGATGACTTCATCAATTTTGGTCATTAGGATCGTATGGGAAAGATATATGGCATATCTCTCCACGCAGCAGTTGCCTCAAATATGAGATCTTCTAAATCTTCACATTCAACGAGAGTTCCCATCAGTATATGAAAGACTTTTGAGTTTATTACCATCTCAGTTTATAATATGCGAAGAATTCTGCGATGTAACCACATTTCGAATGCTTCTAACCGGTTCATGGTGTTCACCTTCAAGGTCCACGTTTCAGAACCAAGTAGAATAATCGACAACACATTAGCGCTTGATCATTCTTTGACGCAGTTTCAAATTGATATTATCGTCACAAAATCGTTAGGTACCTCATCCTTCTGAAGGTAGCACGTGCTGATTCAATTCTGCATTTAAATCTAGGCCGAACGATACGAATCAAAACATATATAACGAATTGTTATTCATTATGAAAGGCTTGTTCTTGTGCCGACCCGAAGTGAAGCATGAATCTGGTAAAATAATAATGAAAGTAGAATAAATGGAGTAAAATAATATATTTTAGACGAATGTGTAGTAAATATGTATTATATATATTAGAGTGTCAACTATCGAATGGTGGTCTAGGAGACAGAACGATTGACTTCTGATCCAGGGGCTTTGGGTTCAAGCCTGGGCACGACCAGATATCTTCTTCATAATAATGAGCTATTTTGTGCTCATATTGAAGATTGTATTGTACAATAAAATCTAAAACCATTGATGTTAATCCTTATAAAAAGTGAATGCAATGCGAATGAAAGTGCTATGAACAAAATAATGAAAGTGTCTAAGATGCTTTTTTTTACTAGGGTTGTTTTTATTATTGATGTCCTTCGTTTTAATTTTTCAGGACGATGTGGACATGTTTAATAGTGATTCTACGAAATAATCTAACATTATGATCAGGTGGGCCAATCTAACTGGTTATTTAATCTAACTTTATTATCATGGTGGCCAGAGATGGCTGAAAGAAGTCGAAAGTGAGAAGTGGTGTTCCTGTCTGTGTGATTCCATGGACTAACTAATAAGCATCCCGACATTTGCCTTACAATAGAGGGAACCATGGAAAACCTCAGTCGGGACGCGACGTACCTGTAAAGAAAGACATGTTAATTATTTGTTTGCCTCTCGCAACCGATCCACCATCGTGGTTGCGAAGTCAACGAATCTGCAAAGTGTATCCTTGTTGCGGAGGATGGCTGGGAGATCTGTGATGTGGATGTCTCTTCTTTGACATTCCTTCTCCAGTTTCCATCTCTCCACCTGTGTATTGGACCATTAAGATGCTTCGGACATATGGAAAGAATAAATGAAGAAAAAATGGTCGTTAAAGCAATAAATAGAGGAAGATCGAGGAAAACGTGACACGATAAAATCAATAATATCAAGAGCAGTGTGGCGGTCCATTTATTCTGCCTACCCTTTCTGGGATATGGGGTGATAGTAAGTTAGTTTAAAATGTCAATTTTTTTTCATAAGAAATATTTACGATGTTTATATAATATTTCTGGATTTTTCAAGCCTTAAAATAGTGCCTCGCTGTCACTTCATAACTTAATAGTGGCTCACGGCTGTATTATTTTTAAAAAAAGTTTGCATTTGTTATCACGTCATCTTTAACATTGTACGTACGTCCTTTGACGAATCTCCAAATATCTATTATATCCACTTACCCTCGAGCGCGCGTACCCCATTTTGGAGGCCACTGTCATCAAACACGTCAGTTTGACAGTAAATTTAGATTAATAAGGCAGTTTCTCGCTACCTTTCGAGTGGCGCGTGATAATCGTTTTTCATTGTGAAAATTTGATTCCTTGACACGCACGTATCACAAGTCAGTACTAATTTTAGGATTAATTAGTACTTGTAAATATAAAAAATGTCATAATACATAACTCCATACATAATTGTTTGCACACGACATCATGCCATAGTCATGCATTGGTTGCTCAAATACCTGGTCAGGGATAATTAATTTTTATCAAAAGTACACTTGATTTTCCCAGCTTATATGTACTTTATAAGGAGTTATTTAACATTTCTTCCATATACGCCATATTTTGTATAATACTTTGTATATACAACACTTATATTAAAAAAATAAAATTACATAGACATGTTTCGGACAACCAGTCCTTCAGTGATACATATAAAGATACATTTAAAAAAATATTATAAAATTGTTTACATGATCTGACAGATGTTATAACATCTGTCAAATCAAAACGAGGAAAACGTGGCACGATCAAATAAATCAAATATTGAATGTCGGCCATGTGAGGAGTCAGAGAAATCGACGCGCGTGCATGAAACGATGTATGAATGTTGAGGAAGCGAGAGAAATATGTCAGGAAAGAAAAGTGTGGCAGTCCATTCTTTCTGCCTACCCCTTCTGGGAGACGGCGTGATGGTTAGTTAGTTAGTTATCTTTGTATGTATCGCTGAAGAAGGACTGGCTGTCCGAAACATGTCCATGTAATTTTATTTTTTTAATATAAGTGTTGTACGAGTAGGTATATACAAAGTATATAAAAAAGAAAAAGAGAGATAAAGTTATTTAACATACCAAAAATCAATTTTTTGTTTAAATTTAGCTTTTTGATTGTTCTTCCTACTGGGATTATTAGAGGCAAGTTGATTATGCAAGTTAAGGGATAAAAATATTTGTGCTGACGTTTTCAAATATAGACAATGATCCATATAATGGATTTACATTTAAATGAGTTATAATTAATACGAATGAAAACGTCTGTTTTCATGGTTTATGGGAATGACATGTTTCACCATGCTAACGCATAACAAATGTTTAATAATGCTGTAGAAAGCCTGAAACATGTCATTCACACAAATTTTTAAAAACTTTTTAGAAAACATTACTATTTATTCGTTTTCATTATTTAATATGAAGTTTAAAAATCATTGTTCGAGAAACAATAAAATGAGTTATTTTTTTGTTTCTTGAATCTCTAGTTTTTTTTTGTATACAACAGTTCATTTGAACCCAATTATTGAATACAATTTGATTTCAACTATTATATTGATTCTCTTGACATGTGATAGGTAGCTATCACCATGTTATTGTCGCGTGAAATCTACGTCAGACCACAGACAGAGTGATAATTACACCGCTATCGCGGGAATCGAACCCAGGACCTTCGGTATGGAAGTCATAGCTCTTGTCACTCTGTCACGAAGGTTGTCAATTAAAAAAAAGTCGAAAATTTTCCTACAATAGAATGGAAGAATTACTCAGATGACACTATAGACTCTTATTACTTACGGGGTCTGAAATAATGAAAACAGCAACCTATCGAGGTCGCATAGTTTCCATGAAACATGAGCTCTCAAGGAGTATTATATTACAATGAAGATCACATTAATCAAGTTAGTACCTGTCTCTAATCCATAGCTTAACCTCTAGTCAGTAAGCGAAACCTACAATCCAATAAAGCAAAATAATATACAGTCGATTCTCGATTATCTGGGGTCGGGTTAACCGGTCTGCATGAGTATATATTTTATTTATTCCCATTGTCCTATAGTCTTATCAAATAACATCTCTGGACTTGACTTTTGTGTATGATGATTTTAATGTTTCATCATTTTCAGCCGTCTGTCATACACTGCTGAATGTAGGCCTCTCTCAAAGCACGCCACCGCCCCCTATCCATTGCCGCTCCCATCCATCCATGTCCTCTTCAGATCGTCGGTCCAGCGGGCAGGGGGACGTCCAACTCTGCGGAATCCTGTACGCAGTCTCCACTCCAGAACCCGTCTCCCCCATCGGCCGTCGGTTCTCCGACAGATATGGCCAGCCCATAGCCACTTCAGCCCGCCCATCCTCATAGCCACCTCAGTCTCCTTGGTTTGTTGTCGAATAAATTCGTTTCTAAATCTGTCCCTCAAGGTTATTCCAAGCACGGCATGTAAGTAGAATAAATGCAATAGAAATGATATCTCTTAAACGAATGTGTGAAAATCTGTGTATGATAGAGTGTCAAATGAAAATATAAGAAGTGAATGCAATGCGAAAGAAAGTGTTATGAACAAAATGATGAAAGTATCATTAAGATGGTTTGACACATAAAAAATGAATGAAGTTAAAGGTATATGTTAACGATGTAAATGGAACTAGAAAAAGAGGAAGACTGAGGAAAATGTGGCATGATCAAATAAATTAAATAATGAATGTCGACCAATTGAGGAGTTGGAGAAATCGACGTGCGTGTATGACACGATGTTCGAATGTAGAGAAAGCGAGATAAGTATGTCAGGAAAGAACTGTGTGGCGGTCCATTAATTCTGCTTACCACTTCGGAGAGACGGCGTGATGGTTAGTTAGTTAGTTAATTGTTAAAATTTATACACCAAGGAACGGCGCCTGTGGTCCGACACGTGAAAATCGCAAGAAATCCTTGTTTGTAAATATTTTTAGATTTTTCTTTCTAGTAGTTTTTGGTTCGTTCGGTCCAGGTTTTTAGTAGCTACGAATTAGAAGTCTTGCATCTTCGTCAAAGGCGATGGCGATGAGGTTCGCAACCCATCCACACCGCGTCTCCCGCGGGGCGAAAAGCGAAGGATGGAGTGCCGCATCGGTAAAAGTGTGACAGTCCATTCTTTCTGCCTACCCTTTCGGGGAGACGGCGTGATAGGTAGTTAGTTAGTTAGTTACATCTTCGTTAGCTTGTCTCCATTCACTGCAGGACATTAGCCTCTCCACCCCCACGCCTTCTCTCGGTCTCTCACCATTGTTCTCCAGGCCCTTCCCGCCGTCCGCACAATATCATCGCTCCACCTGATAGGCCGTCTCCCGAACTTCTCCGGCCCAACCTTGGCTTCCATTCAGTAACCTTCTGACTCCATCTTCCATCATCCTGTTGACACACATGACCAGCCTACTGCCATTTCATCCTCGCAATGCGTATCTCTACATCGGTGACCCTGGTGCGTTTTCTAATCTCCACGTTGGGTATATGGTCTTTAAGCGAGATACCCAACATGGATCTTTCCATGGCCCGTTGTGCAACTTTGATTTTGTGCATTGCTTCTTTAGTTAACGTCCATGTTTCGCATCCATAGGTCATCACAGGTAACACACACTGTCTTACATGCGCGTGCGCAAATTGCTTACATCGTGCGGAACGTTGGTTTTCGTGATTCAAATTCGCTAGTATTATTTACTAACACAAAAAGTGTTGGTTTTCTTTTATTTAGTCATATTGTGATAGTGCTTGGGTTTATGTGCCGATTCTCGTGTTGAAAACGCTAACCGCAGTGAAAATCTCACGACAGTGGCTCATACTAATATTTTATTTGTTTTTCGGAGATTATCCTGTTTTTTTTTTTAACCGGATTTTTTTATTGTCAACCCCGAAAAATCAAGAGTCTACTGTAATTAAAAATATGGTGTATTGAATATCTTCCAAGAACGTTCGAGATTTATTTTGTGATATCGCAAGAGGAATACAAGTAATGAAAATTATATTAATTTTTAAATAATATTTTTAGTTACACGGTGGATTTAATAATTCTAAATTGATATATCTTACTTATACAATATACGTAGATATAAAAATTATCAATGAATTGTGTATTCTGTTTAAAATATTTTTTGTTAGTTTATATAAATTTCCTGGTGTTGAAGATATAATAATAGGTACATTCGAAAGATGTCGACGAAAATTAATTAATATATGCGGAAAAAACAGTGTTTTCATTGGTAAACAGTTTTGTGTCACTGAAGTAAAATAAATATCTTAACGGGACTAGAATATAAAATCAGGCCTTCACTTACTTTGGAAAGGATATTATAGAAAACGCAAATGAATGCATTGGTTTCGTTTTTAAAGGTTATTAGATTTTAGTAAAGACTCGAACCTTTCGGGAAAGAAACTTTGCTAAAAGTGAGTAGAGAATTTTATACGACACAGATGGCAGTAATACAATATAGAATAATATTAGATTTATAAAATATATCCAAAACTATTTCAATTAATGTTTCTCTAATCAATGCAGCATAAATTATTTTTTTTAGACATGTATTTTAATAAATAAGTATTTTGATTTATTACTGTAATGCTGTCCTTTATGCTAAGATACCAAAGTTTTTTACTAAAAAATATTATTACGTGTTTCTAATAAGTATAATTGTGGAAATTTTATGGTTTCGCATTTAGCTAATATTGTTTTAAGCCAAATAAAGGGCTCCCCACTTTTGGGTTATTTTGGATGATAGTTGTCTTATTATTAGCTTATGTTGACAGTTAATTAAGAACAGAAAAAAATAAACATTCTAACATAATTTTTTTTTAAATAAAAGCAGCGAAAAGAAATTAATTTTACTGAATATTTGTCACTGTTTTGAATGCTTCAGTATCAGAGTTCAATGGAAGTAATTACACATCATCGTCAGTTCTGAAGTTGTCAAATATGACACTTTGGTTTCAATCTTACTTTTCACGTGTTTCATTGTTAATTGATTATATAGATGCTACCAAATTGCGACTACTGACTTCTCTCTCTTTCTCGTTGTCATTCTCAGTTTATGCGGCCCTCCTAACATGATTTCTCCAGGTCAACATTCTGTTACTCATTTCACATTTCATGAGAGTGGCCTCGATCTTTGTCAGCTTGATATCATTGCTCCACCTGATCGGCTGTCTCCTGACACTTCTCTTGCCCAATCTTGGCCTCCATTCAGTAACCCTCTTTCTTCTAATCTTTCCATGACTCATTGCGCAACTTTAATTTTGAGCATTGCTACTTTAGTTATCGTCCGTGTATTGCATCCATAGGTCATCACAGGTAACACTCGGCGGAGGCAAAACAGGTGACCTTGATAGATGACTCCAATGTTGCTAAAGGTGTCTATCCCTCTTGATCGTTGAGATTGGGAGAGCAGATTTTATGATGTAGTCATCTTCTCTGTGCATGATAAAGATACGACTGTTCTTCTTCGCAGTTTCAACCCTAAGGATTGGTTTGGAACAAAGTCTTCCAACTCGTCTTGCACTGTGTTTGATCTTTTGCAGCCTCTTTAGCTCGACATATGAATTTCTGTTTCAGATACTCCCGTCGGGGGTGCCCTATAATTTGTTTTCTCAACCATCACTTCTATTATGTCGTGCAGAAGACCCTCATGGCACATAATTTGGGCATTTATTCCAATGGGTTCGCTTCCCTTTGGTTTTGATAAGTTTCCTCCTTCCTTCGATTCTGAGAACTTTGTCATTTGTGATGTGGTCTCTCCAGGAAATCCCTAATATTCTTCTGTATCGTAACATATCAAGGCACTCCAATCTGTTTCTATCCCTTTCGGTTAGGCACCATGTCTCACAGCCGTACATTAAGATGCTCTGTGCATATATTTTGGTATGTAGTTTTCGGAGCTTTGGAATCTACTTTATATGATTCAAAAACTAACTGTTAGTCGCGATCAAATTAAATTTAAAAAAAATATTATTTATACCAGGAAACAATTTTTTTTTTTAATTAGTGAGAAAAAATGAAAAGCATTAATAAATATCATAACACATGTTTATTTTAAATTTGAAACATTCTTACAGGCACATTACACATAGATTTATAACTAAAACAGGAATAATACAGCGAACCATTTCATCATCGAGATAAAGCTTTGTCAAACATTTTTGCACATGCAGGAGTAGAAAAACTCTCACCAACAAAGAAGCTGGAAGAGAACAGAGTCTTTAAAGAGCTAGGATAGCACTAGGGACCATAATCGTCAATTCTTATAACTTTGTTTTTGTATGCAAGTAACTTGAAATCGATCCCAAGTACCACAATTTAAAAAATAATACACTCAAAATATCCAATCATTTTATAAGAACATACTAAATGTTTTAGCTGTTTTAGCTGTGTAAATATGCAGTATTGGTTTTTGAATTGATTTTTTTTTTGGCTTGGAGCAGCTAACAACATCTACAAACAAACTTAGAAATAATTTGATCAATCGACCGCATTAATAAAATAATTTTTAAGTTATGTAATCTTTCTTGATTTACAATCACATATATTCAGTCGAATTGCACAATAAAATGGTCCTACATGCAGACCGTACAGGGGTTTACAATATATCAGGGTACGGTGCCTACGTAAGTATTACAAAAATATATAGTGCTCCACATCGACATAAAACTACTTTTAATTATTGTGTCTACGAGGTATCTAAAATTTAAGAGATGTAAAAATATACTTTAACAGTTTTAATCTTCACATTGAATATAAAGAGAAGTAATATTTGAGAGCTATTTAAGGGGGAGGCACTAGGAGAGATATAAGATTCATTAGGTTTTATATTATTTAAAACTTAACAAAACTCGTGCCTTCCAACCCACGGAGTATGGGTAAAATTTTAACTCGGAACCCTTTGGCTCAGAAATATTACAATTCAGTCATCTAGTTTATCAACGTTTTATTTCTTTCCTCTACGATTATTTGAGTCTGCTAGGAGAATGGAAATCCTAAATACAGAACTATCTACAACACCTGAATCGGGACAAATGATCGAATACACTTTTATAAAGGTTTGTACAGGATAATATATTGCTATAACAGGATAATCAGTTTGTAAACATTAAAATCTCCAATATTTAAGATTAGAAATATCTGAAAACATTCATAAATCATTATAGAGTTTTAATAAATATAACTGAAATTCGTTTATTTCATACTGTTATTTGTATTTTCAATAAAATGTTCACTTCATTCATTTTAATTATTTGCATAAATTAATAGTTATATCTCATGCAATGGAATCAGAGTGGTGGCACATTACAAGCTCAATGTATTTTAATATTTATTATTATTTTACACTTTAGAAACATCTGTTTTGCCATCATTTCACTACTCACTGAAAGAATCTGAGGGAACGTAAAATATCATAAATAAAAATCTACTTGTAAATATTAAAATTGTGTAACACATAAAGCAAATTAGTTTTAAAACATGTTTGAAAATCTGGTGGTGGTCATGGGAACAGAATGCTTGGCTTCTGATCCAGGGGACTCGGGTTCAAGCATGGACAAGACTCGTTTCCTTCTTCATTATAACGAGCTATTTCTGTTCAGTTTGGAAATTGCATAATAAAATTTTAATATCATTGATACAAATCGTTCGTATTCATAATTTTTTTAAAGAAAGAATTTTAATAGAAGGGTAAATACAGAAGTTATTTAATTCACAAGTGGCAATCAGAAATTTAAATACTGTTTTAAATAATACAATACCAAAGCGAGAAAAGCTTAATTACCCTTTATATAATCAAAATTATGACAATTCGTGGGCAGTTTATACATAATGATTTCACCTTTCAAAACTTAAAATTAGACTTAAAACTACTTATATACAATGAGACAAGTCAATTAACATCAAAACTGTCAAATTTAAAAACAATAAAACAAAAAAAGCGACAGCACTAAAACAATTGGCTGAATGGAAATTTTATACTGGTTCAATTTATTGATTGTGATAATGGCACTATGCAATAGGAAATAATTATTGTTAAAAACTTCATTTATGATCCTTATTGTAAAACATTGTCGGTCTTTACTAGCTGCGTTAGTGCAACAATAAATTTACTATCAATGCACTCTTGTTTTTGTGAAACATACAAACAAATATTACACAGAACAAATATTGCTAGAAGTCCTATAATACTTTTTTACTGATCTGTCACTCTTACTTTTGATAAATTTCCTAAGAAGAGTTTACTTTGCTTTTAACAACAGAATATGTATATTTGTGTAAGGATCCATAGTTTGCTCTCATCACATACGCCCTTAGCAGCTAACTAAAGACAATTCATTAATCATTTCCTGGGTTCAATACTATAACTAGGTAATATTGGTTTTGCTGTTTTTGACTTATTTACAACAAAGGATTGTTCTTTTCAAAAAAGTTATGAAATGGGTATTTAAAAACATGAATTCTCAACTGAGTAATTTAGCACATTCATAATTTGGTAAGGCATAAATGTGGTTCTTATAGATTCTCTAGTTATAGCACTCACGTTAACGCCACTGTAATGGTTTAACTTCCAAACTAAGAATGCTCTTTTCTCTGAATAGATAATTTTGAGTCACCTACTTACAGTATTGAACTTATAATTTGGTAATGATTTATGCTTTGTGATATCCGCCGCATCTGGTGCGTGATTGTGATTCTTTTTTTAAAATCGATCCTTTTGAAACGATAAATAAATATTTATTCTTAAATGGTCCTAAAATAATGAAAGATAATAGTATTTAATAAATGGTGTTAAAGTAAGATAAAATGCACAATATGTAGATTATATAAAAGAATGCACGTGAAATGCAGAAATTCATTTGTCCTCCTTAGCTATAATATTTGTATAAACATATTTTATTTGTATCAATAACAACGTTCAATAAAATAATGCACAATAAACACAAAAGCCTTGTAAGCATTGCCAATGGCGCAAAGGTACGAATTTGAAATATAAATAATTTGTTCGATTGCAGTTTATTCGGTCTTGGCCACCCAACCTAACCTAACATGTCTCCGCGTGAACCGAAGAGTCTGTCTACTTGGCGTGTCTCAAACGATTTCTGGCTTCTATGTACTGGGGGTTGCAGGCGGCCTCCAGCTTGTCCGCCTCGTTCTTGTTGTTCATTGACTCTTCTAATCGCCTCGCTCGCTCGGCGATCGCTCTTTCAAGCTCTGAAAAAAAGAAATAACGGTTCTTTATTAAATACATCACAAGAATCTGTAACCCGGGAGTGAGAATTACCCGCCACACTACTCTATCCTGACACACTTCTCTAGTTTCCTATGCATTCATACAGCGAATCATACACGCACGTTGATTCTTTTGACTTCTAACATGGCCAAACTTTAAAATTTGATTAATATGGTCATGTCATATTTTCCTTGGTCTTCCTTGACTCCCTACTTCATTCACATTGTTAACGTATACTTTCTTCATGAATGCGTGTCCATGGGAATCATCCATCCATTGCATTGGAATAAAAACATTAGTATGTTATAAGAAGCAAAAAAAGAATTGAATATAGTCTGAACAGTAATAGAATAATAAAAAAAACAGCAATTTCTTTTTAAAATTCTTTAATTTTTCTATTTAATTAGTTGAAAATAATAAACTAAACAAATAACAATTTAACACATTAGAGATAGACTCTTTCAGAAGCATAGTTTTCCTGGTGTAAACACAAAACACAATCTAGTTAAAACATTGTTTTATTTAAATATTAATTAAAGATTTTCATTTATGAAAAAAATGTCACATCATATATTGGGTGCTTAATATAAAAATAAAGAAAATTTTACTATAAATATTTCAGAAAAATTATTTCAATTGATGAATTTTGTATTAACGTATTATACATAAAATTCATGTATATTTGTTATTTTATGTTATTTTATTTTATATCATTGTATTTTATATTATTTGTTTAAGATTTATTTTGTGGATGTTGGAAGATCGAAGTGTGCGCGGGAGATGCCTATTGGTGGCGATGAGGTTCGCAACCCATCACACCGCGTCTCCCGCGGGGCGAAAAGAGAAGAATGGAGTGCCGCATCGGTTAAAGTGTGACAGTCCATTCTTTCTGCCTACCCTTTCGGGGAGACGGCGTGATGGTTAGTTAGTTAGTTAGTTAGTTACATAAAATTGTATTTTAAGTATTAATTAAGAGAAATACTTATAGAAAAAGTATTTTATAATAAATCATAAAGGACTCTTCTGTGGGACTTGAAAGTAACCCTCGCTTATCGAATGCGGTGCTCTAAATCAATTGAGCTACAGTAAGTATGTTTTTTTAAATGATTATAATTCTTTGGTTTTTTTGCATGGGTTATTTTCAAAATACGAAACAGAAAGTACAGAGAATTTGTCATCAAATTATATTATATATTTTTTCTCCTTTCAAACAGATTAAGCACTTACTTTTTAGTACCAAACTGAGTTTAAAATTACACATTTGTTTATTCTACTGAAGCTATATGAGTTCAAAGTAAGTTCCTCAAAGGCCAATTAAAACTACAGCAATTTCATGGCATAAACAGTTGTGGGAAGGTAAGCACACTCGTCTATATTTACCCGGTGTTTGCTTGTGCTCCTTCTCCTGCTGGCTGATTATCTGCTTCTCCTTGTGCTTGGACAGGGCTCTCTCCAGCTCGCTCTTCTGGTTCAGGACATTCTTACCGCTGGAATAGGCAATGAATATGACATTAGAACATTTCAAAATAAGAAGGTGCGATTTAAAAAATACATATTAGATTCACATTAACACTCGTTGCATGAAGATAGATATCGAGTGATCAGCGATACGCGAGTTCATTCCTGTCACGACTGTAGTGCGAGCAAGGCACGTGTGCAAGCGTACAATTCTTGCACTCATTTGATTATATAATACCTTCGGTAAGACAAGGGCACAATTGCACTTTTTATAATTTTTCACTAGAGACATTATAAGATTTTTGTAGAATAATATCATGTTATTCTGGCTATATTGATCATACACTATCGCCCTCTGACAAATTGAGACTGAACTTAATGAGCGACTTTGTTCCTCCAGATAAAGGGATGTTTTTAAAATACATTGGCATACTTAACTCATTTTGAGAATTTTTAACAATTATGCCCGTGTCTTACCGAATTATTTAATTATTTAAAATCTAATTCTTGATTTGCATTATAATAATTAACCAGCTTTTGGTTTATATCGACCGATAAAATTAAACATCTATTAAATAAATCACAAAATGAGTTTTAAATAATTAGAGTATTCGTTTGCATCGAAAGAAGGGTTGGTACTGGGAACAAAAAAACTGAGAAATTCAAAAACATTACTGCCAATAGAAATATATCGCCTAAAGCAACGATAGATTTGCATTATGCAGTTCTTGAACCAACCCTTATATAAGTAGGATAAATGTTCTAGAAATGAGATCACCAAGAAGAATGAGAAGAAACAGTGCAAGATGAATACCGATTGAAGAAATGTAAGGCAGAAGAAATGTAATGTTAAGTAAAAAAAAAAAAAAGGTGACTAAGCTGGTGTGGAGATATTGACATAATGGATGAGAGGAAAGAGATTAAAAATATATATAGAATTAGAGTAAATGAAAATCAAAGTCGAAGAAGGCCGAAGAAAACACAAAATTTAGATATTTGAAAATTCTGATAATATTAGAAGACCATATACGAGTATATGAATATGGTACTATTCAAAGTAAACTGGACATAACAACTTTAAAAACGATGTCCAATTGTAGTAATCACGATTGTGAGGTTTGAAGCGCCTTTTAGGTGAAGTTTTGCACAAAAATGGATTTCATAATTTTTATATATAATATTTCATGAATGGCGCTGTTTTCGGGAAAAACAGAATATTCTGATTTTAAGATCAGTTGTGCCACTTCTTATTGTGATTCTAAAAAAAGTTACCAAAATTTGTATACATTATTTAACACTTAAAATTTCTTTACAGAAGAAGGGCTTTGATACGATGTTTTCAAAAAGTATTTAAATGTGAATCCACAACACAATGGCGAATATAGATGTAGAGATATCAAAAGCTCATTTTGCGCCACCTAATTCATACGTGATATGGTGGAGTAAATTGTAATACAAGTGAGACTAACATTTTCTGGTTGAAGAGCAGCTCCCTGTGCAGATCCTGGCGTGGCGTGGACTCCAGACAAGGGTTGATGAGGCGGCGCGGCGCGATGAGCCCGCCGCCGTCCCCCGCGCCCTGCCCCGCCACGGCGCCGTCTGCGCCGGACCCATCGTTCAGCACCATTACTCGTCCGGGAACAGCAACTGAAAGATAACCGCATATTGCATTACTTGAGGAATTCAAATGGACCTATCAACTGTGTCAACACATGCAAAACACAACAAATCATGACAATAATGTAATTGAACTAATAGATAACAGACTAACTTTTTCACAAAATACAAAATATGTTACAAAGAAGATGGCTAAAAAAATATCAATTCTGGGCAGGATTAGACGATATATCAGCGCAGAAACATGCAATACTGTATATATCATTCTCCCTCATATAAATTCATTTCGCAATCATTCTCCCTCATATAAATGACTGTAGCAGCATATAATTTTTAGCAAATGAAGAAGATATGTGAAGATTAACCATTCTACAGAATAAGGCTATGAGAATAATTTTGAGGAGAAGCAGATATGCCAGGATTAAAGTGATGCTGAAAGAGCTAAAAATTATGCCATTTAAAAAAATAATTACATACAACGTTTTATTACTAATTCACAAAATTGTTAATGGGCACACCTCCCAAGGAAGATAAAAAGTAACCAACATGAACATCAATATGAAACAAAATAAACTAAGGCAAAAAATTCAGAAAAAAAATCTCAGAATTCCCTTATATATAAAGTATTTAAAATTTATGAAGATAGATGTTTAATTGTTATTATTAGAACATGTGTTGTGTACATGTGTACTATTTCAAGTAAATACAATTGCTAGAGTGTGACGACGATTTTTTTAAACAGGTCGTTTGAACCCAATTACTGTATGCAATTTGTTTCAAGATATTATAATGACTCTCGTGCGTGCATGACAAGATGTATGAATGTAGAGGAAGCGAGAGAAATACGTCAGGACAGAGCAGTGTGGCGTTCCATTATTTCTGCCTACCCCTCCGGGGAGAAGGCGTGATGGTAAGATAGTAAGTTTTTCATGACATGTGATAAATAGCTAAAACTATTGCCATTTTATTGTCGCGTGAATTTTACATCAGATCAAAAATACTCGTAGTATGACAATCACACTGCCATCGCTGGGATATATTGTAAACCATTTTCTATGCATGCATATCATAGTGATCATATATTTTAGGTACATAATATGTATATATTTTCACTCGCTATTTTCGATAGCGTATACCATTTTTGGGTGAATGTATGTCGCTGTTAAATATAATTAGTGAATGCAGTGCTAATGAAAGTGTTTGAGATAAAATAATAAAAGGGTCGTTAAGATGCTTTTGACACACGGAAAGAATGATAAAGAAAGTAAGTAATTAACGATGTGAATGAATCAAGATATAGCGTAAGACCGAGGTAAACGTGACAAGATCAAATCAATGTAATTTTAAATGCCGACCGCGTGAGGAGTCGAAGAAATCCTAGTATGTGCATGACACGATTTATAATGTAGAGGAAGCGAGAGAAGTATGTCAGGAAAGAGCTGTGTGGCGGTCTATTATTTACGTTTACTCCTTTGGAGAGACGACGTGATGGTTAGTTAAGTGTTTTCGCTATTACTGTTATATACCAATTCTTAATTAAAAAATTATTATTATTATTATTTATTATTTTCTTGAAAAAAACTCTTAACATCATTACAGTGCTAGCCAAATCGATGTAAAGGGCGAAAAAAGAACATCAAAGGAAATATATATAAAACCATATGGATAGGAATATGACAGTTATCTCCTTGTTGCCCTTACCGTTATGGTATTCACGAATTCGCTATAATTGCATCTAAAGAGGTCTATCTCTTTTGCTACCTCATTTAAAAGACGAATCGCTTTCAATACAGGAGAACTTCGAAGGGCCTCCGTGCGGCAATTTGGGGCATAACATAAGATATGCCCCCTTGCTCTGCTTTAGTTATGGGGAACGTTTATATTTAGTTCTCTCAGTATTCCTGGATAGTAAATACCCCCGGAAAATAGTTAGAAAAAATGCTTACCTAAAAATACCATTATAATATTGTTGACGTCTTGTGGTTATTTCGTACACTGCATCATACTATAATATTTTATAGAACACGGCTCAGCGACACATTTCGATATGAAAAGTCATAATAAAGAATATTCTAGATTATAAAAATGAATTCATCGGAGTAGTAACGTTATGCCCTTAAAAGGTAAAGTCGGATGAAACATCGTTATCAAAATCCTAGATAGTGCCTGGCATTAATTTATTTTGTACATATTCATGCGGCGTTGATAAGAAATTGCCTTGACTTACAGCACATAATAATTAATGATATTCGACTCACCTAGACCAACTCGGTGAGTGCTATTATCAGTATTACAAGTGTCGTATATCCGGTGTTACAAAATTGATAAATAGAGAAGTTGAATGCATGAAAGTGTTATGAACAAAATAATGAAAAGATGGATGGAATGAAGAAATAATGGTACAGGAAGTATACGAAGTATGAGGTTAACGGAATAGAAATAGAAGAAAACCGAGAAAAATGTGGCATGATCTTCTTCTTAGTGTAGGCTTTGTGGCCTGTTTCTTAAGCGGTATTGGCCTCTTGCGAGTTCTACTTCCAGCTGTCGATCCATCTCTTTGGTGGTCTGCCCGGGGTTTGTCTACTTTGAATGAAGGGGAGTCTGGATGGATCCATTCTCCATACGATCGTGGCATGATCAAATCAATAAAATATTAAACGTCGGCCACGTGAGTAGTCGGAGAAATCGACGGGTGTGCATGACATGCTTTGTGAATATTGAGGAATCGAGAGAAGTGTGTCAGGAAAGAACAGTGTGGAGGTTCATCCTTTCTACCTACCCTAACGGGAAGACGGCGTGATGGTTAGTTAGTTAGCTAGTTAAGTTTTTACACTTCTAATTAAAAAAATATATATATTTATAAAATACATAACTTAATAATTGTAGAGCAAAGCACAAATGTACATTATAAAATAGTACGTAACATTTACACTTGTAATGATGCGACCTTAGGTGATTACATCACGTAAATGGCGCAATAAACATAATGTGCGTATTTAATTTGCATAATTATTGATAAATCAATAATTTTATTAAATGAATTCCCGTTTTTCATAGCTTAAATACCATATAAACTGTTAAATGTTAATAAATTAATCATTTTTTTCTGTTTCTTCTACCACCTTGTACCCGGTTACTCTAGGAAGCAGAAAACATTGTCCAAATATACAAGCGAACATTTATTTTTTAATGCAAATTTAGATCTTTTAGATTATAATTTAAACGCAGTAATGACCCTAACAAATGCATAACATACACAAAGTGGTATCGTGAACTTATCGATAGTACTCTTATCTATAAATTGTATCACATTTTGACATAAAAAATGTTCCACTATTTTTTTATATTATAAATCTTAGTAATCCATGTGGTGTCTCAAACGATATATTATAAATATTTTTTTTTAAACTAATACATTAATATTATACGAGGGTTGCTATTTATATTTTTCTGGCCTTGGCAATAGGGAGTGTTGCCAGTCGCCATCCAATGTTTCCATTGGTAACATTGACATTGTTTAACATAACCTTATTCATAACATTTTATCATTTGAGTGCCATTTGTTTTTTACAGTAACTTGAACAATTAATTTCGGGCGAAAAATAGAATTAACTCGAGAACATTTTCGTGCGATTATTTTTCATAACTTTCGACGTGGATTATCAAGACACCGGTGCACCGATGAACAATTTTTTTATATGGAGATAAAGTACCATCGTACAACACTGTAAAAAAACTGATAGAACGAATTCAACCCTGACGATGTTAAGCATAAACACATTTCAATGTCAAAATTTATAGAAGAATATAAGTATAATATATTTAAAAAAAAACTCAACAGGTTCAAAGTCTGAATACCAAAATTACTAATACTCGTATGCATCGCTAAGTAAGTGGGAACATAAAACTCCGCGCAATAGGAAAAAGAATAGCGATTTTATGAAATTCTTCAAGGTAAAGCAACAGAAACTGAATACCTCGACCATTAACTGAACAATCAATCTAAAAACTGCCATCACATTGACCTTTGCGAAGTTTATAGCACTATGCGAGCCTTTAATAAACACGACCGAGGGAAAGTCAACAGAGAGACATTAAATATCTCAAACTATGGTTCTATTATACCTTGCCACACTCGCGCCGCACATTTTAATTTCCTTTAATAACGCCTGTTTCCATTAGGAAATGTGTGATTAAAAAAATCCAACCTTTTGAAATAAGAACGTACGATTTTAAAACCTTATGCGGAATAGTTTGTGATATCGAATCACATATTTGAAGTTAAACTTCTTTTGGCGCGCAAAATTGAGAGCTGCATGTGCACTCTGTCATGGAAGTGCGGCATAATGTAGTTAACCATAAGTGATAAATAATTAATTAATTTTTGTCATTGAAAAATTTACCAGTGACAAAACTTGTGTTTTTTTTTGGTTTGGGAGGTTTTGCCCTAATCACCACGCTGGGCAGGCGGGTTGGTGATCGCAGAGTTTGCCTACTTGTTCCAGTGGCGCTGCTGCCCGTCACCGGTGTTCATTTGTACAAGTAGTTGTCTAGATGGTTATCCCGCCATCTCTTCGGGATAACCATCTAGACAAACTTTAAGCGTGCTTTTTTTGTTTGGTGACGCCAAAGATGTATAACTTCTTACATGCGTTCATAAGTAGGGGAGAACCACCATGAAGAGAACGGCCCATGTTTTTTATAGTTAAATATGAGAAGAAAATTTTATAATGTTCTTATTATAAATATATGCATAATAGATATTCGTCCCGTTTTCCATGATTAAAATTCTTTTATTAACCATCACTACTACACTGTTATAATCCTACATTCCTTCGGATTTATACAATTCAAACGTAAGGCGAATATCACTTTTTTAGTTTTAAATTCTCATAATGTTCTGATTTAAAAACTATATTTGAAATAAGTAAAATTAAAGGCTACGAAATTATGTTAAAAATATGTTACATACAAGATGTACAGAAATGTAAATTAAGCTTCGTTAGTAGTTACCTATAACTTTGTGGTATATTATTATATAATGCCAGCGAAAGGCACAAGACAGGAATACGTGGAGAAATATGGGGGAGGCCTATGTCCAGCAGTGGACGACAACGGCTGTTTAAGATAAGAAGATAAGATATTATAATAATTTACAAAAATTAAATATTTTTATTAATTAACTGACCAGTTTCTGAATAATAAAAATCGATACCGATACCTACCTGATAGTATATAGATTATTGACATTATGTTACGTAAAGTTAAATAGCTTTACAAAATCTAATTGAATTAAAATGAGACCCAGAGCTTCTCAAACAATCCATAAATGATTAAAGAACTAGGTTTAATTTTATAAAAATACTAGAGTAAATGAATTCATGTTAGTGTAGTGTTCATGTTGAGTTGGTGTACATATATAGAACAAAACAATATGAGATCATACAAAGTACGCGCAGCAATACAACGTAAATTCAGTGTAGGTATAATTCGTAAAGAGAATCACGTATTACGTAATTAGTTCTTTGGAAAAAATCCACATCCTTTGATTGCATTCCTGCACAAAGGGAAACTTCTACAAAGTACCGATAACCCCGAAGCGCTCACACATTGAGATACTAAATAAATATTTCTTTTAGCCCAATATCGTTTGAATTAATTACAAATGTACTCAATTTATCGGATTGCAAAGATTACACATGAAAGCACTATATTATTTATAACATATGAAAAATAATAATTTAAATACTTATTTGTATCATTAATGTAAATGAAAACGTGTGTTATCTAGATGTCTTATTATGTTTTTTATTTTGTCCTGCTAGGGCATTTCCAATATTCGATAATGCCTGAGCAATATTTGATTGGCACAGCACAGGCTTACGATGCGACCAGCGGTGCGACCAGCCATGACCAACGGTTCGGAGTGTTGGCCACTTAAAAAACATCAAGAGAACAAATTGCACAGCTCCAAAATGAGGATGCTGAGCTCGATCCCATCAGGAATATCTACATCGATGGCAGTTTTAGAGTGAGGTCAATCTCGGATAAACTTAAGAAGAACCGTCTGAGATGGTACGGCCACATCATGCAACGCCCAGCTGACCAAGCTATAAAGAGGTTAATGTAAGTAGATCAGCGACCTAGGAGACGTGGTAGGCCCAAGTTGACATGGATGGGATTCATTCAAAGGAGTCTCAAAATAGAACTGACCCTACCTGACACCACCCAGGACATGTATTCCTGGAGACGCTATACAAGAAGAGTTGACCCAAAATAAATGGGATGAGGGTAGGAAGAAGAAGAAGGCTTCGCCAAGTGTGACAATTATGGATGGCACAAATTGTCCAGAGTATAAATGAAAAGAAATGATTTTTTTTCTATATTTCGTAGAAATATCACGATTTACTCTAACATTTGAAACAACGTATTTAAACGATTTACACGTTTGACATTTTTCACCTTATTATGGTATTACCAAAATTTTAATAACATTACCAAAAGCTTAAGAAAACAATAAGTCGACCGTGAGAATTAAAGTAAATATGTAATTTGATAAAGGGTTTTAAAAGTAATGCTTCGACACCAATTAATTTTCAAGCTATATTTTAAATATGAATAAAGGGTTCGGTAATATATTCAGTCATTTTATTGAATTTACCAGGTCGTTTAGTCCGTATCGTTTATAGCTGTATGGCAGTCTAGGGTTAATGAACAGAGCCGATGCCTGCAAACACGAAATTAGCGCTCTGACTTTGCTCCCCGAGTAGGGCGCACTCAAGCTCCAATAGGCAGACGAAGGGCGCTCATTCGAACGCCGTCACTGCAGTAGAATCACAAGTATAATTAGATTGACCCACAAACTAGAAAGGGAGGAAAGAATGTGCATAAAGCAGAGGCGCCAGCACAGAGGCGTATCTCTGGCCCTAATGAAGAGGGCTCCTTAGAAAGAGGTTCCCGAGGTATGCGATAGAAAGACGGCAAAAACTGAATGGCTTAACCCTTCAATTTATGCTGTAGCAAATTTGCTACAAACCGAAAAATTTGCAGATATATTCGAATTTCATATATATTCCTGTTGTACGCTACACTCTACATTCCCATCTTTCTATTAAGTTACCCCAGCCGTCGCTAGTGGCTCTAGTTTACAAAAAAAAAAACTATTTTGTTTTGATATTTGGGTGACGGTAGACCTGTTTCGATTAATGCCAGTTTAATAGACACATTTTGAGTTTAAAAAAACATTTCTATTCAAATAATTAAAAACAACAATAACATATATTTTGAACTATTATAAAATTATGCTGTCTAGTAAATTCGATACAAACTTATTTTTATCGATATAGGTGCACAAAAAAAAAATATTTTCTCGTATTTTATTTTGCGCCAGACAACTTAAAATATTGTTTGTGTTCAAATTTAAAAAAAATCATGAAATAAAGGGTTAAAAGTACATACATACCATACATCACAAAAAGGGTAAAAGAAAGAAATGCCCTTATTAATTGGAAAAAAACTGTGTCTTTCCTACTTTTATTCAAGAATAACATACACCATTTTGCATATACGAGTACGTGAATAGATTTCTTTATTGTTTCTTGAACAATGATGTAAACATATACATTGAATAATTAATACGAATAAAAACGCCTACTTTCTAGAAGTTTTATGTATTTTGATATGCTTACTTATTTTTATTTAACACAAGTGAGACATAAAAACACGAACGACATTTAGGCGACCCACTTGAACATAAAACAATTTAACAAAAATAACAATTATGAGATAAAATTTTACAACATAATAAATAAATAAATAAAAAAAACGCACATTTCAGAAGGATTTCAAATTTTTCGACGTCAGTGAGGTAGTATTATTTTCCAGAAGTTATAATATATTGTCTACAAAGATTGCCTCACTGTCACTAAAAACGCCCGAATCCGATAAAATTCAACCTCCGAATTACTTTTCTTACTGGCATTACCAAAAGCAGGTTGGTTCTGCATGACGGTGTGTAGTGTGTGAGCATATTTGTTTCAGAACAAAGGGGTTCTCAATAGAGCCCCAAATCAGCTTGTAAAAGGTATCAATACGAACCCTTCTATCATCTGTGCAAGGGAATTATATCCTATCATATGTAAAATTCAGGGGTTCAAAAGGGTAGTAGGGCTACGATGGGGTATGTTTTGCTGGAAAGCATGCCTCTCCAAAATGTCGTAAGGTGCCATGTTGCATTTACAATAGCAACACTACTACCAATTCCAACTCTCTAGCGTCCACGAGAGGTCTTTTTAAAGACCCCGCGAACCCCGGGCAATGTGGCACATATTACTTAGTGCCATAGCAGATAGAGAGAGGACGAATGGCGAGCTTCCAGCGCCACAAAATTGGATACACCCAGCTAAGGGAAGGTAACCCTGACAGAAAATCCTCTAGAGAAGGCAAGGGGATACCACTCTGGATATTTTTCCCCAGGTCATCACTTAGGGTGATAGTCAACGTTGGGGAGACCTGACAGGACACAGAAAGAAGAAGATATGTAAAATAAATTGATATCAAAATTAACATTTGATAATGACCCATAAAATAAAATAAAACATATTGAAAATAGGCGTTTTTCATTCGTGAATATAGGTCGATTGTGTGCCATCATCCTCAGAAAAAATGGGCTTAGGCTGTCCCCTCGTCATATGCCTGTAATTATTGAATTATTTTTACTTTTTATAAACAATATGTCATAATATCAAATGATTTCACTGAAAATATAAAAACACGAACAGGTTATACAAAAATAGAGACCTAATATAAACAGCGCGGAAAAGTTTTGAATAAAAATGTCATCACACTCTGCGCTCGGCCGCCTTTGTCACGGTTTTGATAATCGGATTAGTAATTTGAGTGACCCCGCATTTTGTCGAGTTAAGCATAAAAGTATACTCGTGGGCCTAATATAATAATTGGTAAAAACATAGATATTATACGAATAACAAATACGCACCGTTTTCAAAGAGATACATTTTCTCTAATATGGCCGGGGAAGGTTGGCAGGCCTGCCTTCTTATATTACCATCCAATGAGCTATTCATAAACATTCTTTTAATAGTACTGTAAAAGTTGATCACTCTTGATAATTGTTTTTACAAGAATTCACATCGAGTGACCACAAATCACCATAATGAGACAAACGCTAATGCGGTGGTAATTACAGGTAATATATCAATAATGTTTCATGGTCTCGAACGAGGCTTGATACTAAAGTTTATGGATCTATTCACTTTACACAACGAATCTTAATACTTGCAATCTGTGTCTGATAAGGAGACAATATTAGAATCAGCGTAGTTAAAACATTTCCAAATAAGGAAATGTTTCAAAGTAACAATTGAAAAGAGCACATTTTTATGTGTCGAGAAATGTACATGAAAATAGAGCAACAGTTTACGAGCGGCGAGCTTAAAAGCGGGAGAAAAACTGACATTTTCCATACAAATTGAACTATCGCCCCGCGTAAAGCACATTCGCTCAAAATCATGAAAATTGTAAATTATACTTAGGAAATTGAAAAACTTTGTTTAATTCCCTAGTTAATAAAACACATTTAAAAAATACGACAAGTTTTATTTATTTATTTATATTATCATCATGTATTATTCTTATTTAATATTATTTATTAGTTTTACTGTTAAAAAATAATTGTTAATAGATATAACAAATAGCAAAGGTTAATTTTTAAATTAGAATTATTGTATCGAATTTTGAATGAGTTATTTACAAGTCTTTCTTTGTTTAGTTTTTATTATATTTTTACAACTGAAGATGGAGGTATCCTCCGAAACATGTCGTGTTTTTTAAATATTTTTTTTATTAAATAGTGGATTAAACAAAGTTTTTCATTTCCTAAGTATCTTCTTCTTAAACAGCCGTTGTCGTCCACTGCTGGACATAGGCCTCCCCCATACTTCTCCGTGTATGACAGTATAATACTATGGAATTCCACAGTGTTAATGCCTTAGCGTTCAATAAGTTAAACATATAAATAAAATAACAGTGCTTCAATTTTTTTTTCTTCTGGTGACGTGTCAGGTTCTCTCAACGTTGGCGATCACTGCAGCGAAACTTCTCAACCCTGCTCACTCCTGTCCAATTCCTTTATATTCCGCAGCTAGGACAACTGCCATCTGCCGAATCCCGGTCCCTCTATCTTGCCAGTAATTATCAGCAGAAGGAGGTGGTATTTTTCTTCCCTTAGCACATGACCTAAATATGAGACCTTTCTAACCTTCACACTCGACAATAGCTATCTATTGGCTTCGGCTCTCTGTAGTACGCCTGCATTACTGACCTTATCGGTCCACGATATACGGAGCAATCTGTGGTATATCCACATCTCAAACGCCTCCAATCGGTTCATAATAGTGACTATTATGAACATAATAGTGAACACATATTGATTTGAAAACTATTCGAAATCGAAAAAGTATAGTTACACATTAATCCATCAAGAAAATAAAATGAAACGGATGATTTCTAAAAATCAAATAGTTGTGAGCGAACACAAGATCGTTAAGTAATTGTGTCACGAAGAAATCATATCACGCGTATGGAGAAATTAGAAACACATCATTTAGACATGCGAAAATTATAATAAAAGTAATCAATCATAATTTTTCAAAGGCTATAATAATACATTTTCACCACTATTATCATAAGATATAAATAGGTTTCATCGAAGTTAACAATACACTAGTGACACACACAATTTACGGAGGACAATCGAGCACAGCTTACCAGAATATTATTATTTGTCGGAATTATTTCTAGAAAATTATATAGAAATAATACTGTGCATACTTTAATTCGAATTATTTGAAAATTAAATTTGTCGGAGGAATATCCGAATGGCGTATTCGACGCAACGATGAGCTGTATTCCATGTACCAGCCCCCCAACATCTCAACGCACATAAAGCTACAAATATTGAGATGGGCTGTACATGTGCAGATGATGCTGAACTCACGGGTCCCCAAACTCAGGCCAAAGGAGAATGGTGAGAAGACCAAGGCTGAGGTGGGAGGACGAGGTAAAGAGGGATGCAGCACGACTTCTGGAGGACGACTGCCGAGCACAGGGACTGCTGGAGGGATAGTTGATGAAGGCCAAGGCTCTATATGGGCTGTAGCGCCATCGGTAGAAGAAGAATATACGACTTACATGTTTTATACAAAAAAATCATAACTGATTTTTATTCAAGAGAAACAAGACAATTTAACTCCACTTTATTAATTGTTTAGCGAACACTGTGTAATTCCATAATGACGATTTTTTTAATGAATCAAAACACTGTTTTTCCACTTTTGAGTTTCTTTTTCTCGACATGTTTCGAAGGTTTTATACCTTTATCATCGGGAGAACGATGTAAATCGTGTATAGCTCTCGAGATGGTGAAGGTATAAAACCCTCGAAATATATCGAGAATAATAAACTCGGAGGTGGAAAAAACGGTGTTTTCATTCATTAATAAAGTCGCACTACTTTCAATGTTTAATACAGATGAAAAAGTCAGTTTACTTAAAAGAAATGTATTGTATTTTATAGGAGCGTCAATTTTCGCCAGGCCAAGGCTAATATATATTTGATAATATGCAAGGCAGAATATGTCACTCAAATAAAACATAATCACACTTAAATAAAGCGAACGCATTCATGCAACATGTTATATGTTCTATGAGTATACTCCTATTTTTTTAATTATCGAAATGCATAATAAATATCGTCTATTCTTTTTCGAACGGAGTATAAACGTAAAGCTTCAGTAAAAGTGTGTCGCGGGGCAGAGTGAAGCCTTACTGAAAACAATTCGCTTTTATATATAGATCACTTGTTAAACGAGAGGTTCAAAGAATAATAATTAGATTGGCGCATGTAACATCACTTAATACGGATGAAATTAGATCCGACGGAAGAATGAAGTACAAAAATAGATTTTTAATAACCATAGATCCATATTTATCAAAAGCCAAGTAAAAAGGCTATTCTGAATCTTAAAATGACAAATTAAGAACAACAATGTTGATAATTTTATTTCGTTCATCTTACGACCATAAATAGTACGGATAAAAATAATCATAAAAGCAGAATGAATGCAGTAAATTGAGATCACATATATGAATATGTATAGATTTAGAGGATGCTAGACACCGATATAAGAGAAAGCAGAGCGGTCGAAATATGATTAAAATAATGAAAGGATATAAAGAACCATTCTGAAGAAATAATGAAAAATAACATATGCATGAATAATTTCAGCATAGCAAGTAATTGAGGAAGACAGGGGGAAAGGTGATCAAATATTGGCTATCTAAGGATCTGTTCGAAGTTAAATTATTGTTAAACGTTGAATTTTCGTATACTTTCTTAATCTATATTTTATTATCCATGCGTCCCGTATATCCAAACTAACGCAGTGATCCTTAATATTTTTCTCGGCCACCTCCAAAAAGTTTCTCCAGCCGACCCTATCCTGAGGTCTCGATTCCCACTCCTCAGGACTAATTCCCAACAATTGCAGGTCCTTCAGAACGCTGTCAATCTAACGGAGTCGCGGTCTTCCCACCCTGCGTCTTCCCTCCGGTCATGAGAATTCTTATTTCGATTTAATTTAATTTAAATTATTTTATAATAATAATAATCATGTATTTGAATTAACTATAGATTACTGTGAAACTAGAAACACGATTGAATGTAGGCTTTTATATAATTAGTCTGCGAACACTGTTTTTTTATACAAAACGAAGGGGGTGGGGTTACATAAGGAAGTGGGGGTAATAAGTATTGAATTATAATTGTAGGGACATTGGAAACATAACAAAACTGGGGCGTACATTAATTTCTTTGGTTGTTTTAATTGATTCCTGATATGCCATTCAAAATATTCTATTGTAGATAATTGAATTAAAAGTTTATATAATTTATGTCATGAAAATCAATAGCTAAAAAATGTATACAGTAATTTAGTTCAAATAACACTTTGTATACAAATATGTGTAAAGCAACGGGAACTACCACATCAAAAGACCCGAGTGGCATCCTAATAACCAATCTATGCAAAAAGGACTTTGGAGCCAACTAATCCCTAGGATTGAAAAAAAAAAAAATTATCATGGGAACTTAACATCGGAAGGAAAAGGAGGCATCGGTCGACCCCAAAAAAGATGGGCTGATATCATAATTCCAAATTGCAGTCGAGGGAAGAAGATGGATAAGAGTCGCACGAGATAGAGGAAAATGGAGCCTAAACAGGCTCCTTTTCAAACGAAAAGGCCTACATCCAGTAGTGGAGAGATGGCTATGGAGAAGACGAAGAAGATCATTAATATGTAAATTGTATACACAGTTATGATAGTAAATTGTACCGTCTTCATGAGAAAATAAGAGCGTTACCTTGAACGAAACAAGAGAATATGCGTACAAGAACGCGACTCGGGAATAATTAGCATAAATCGATTGACCCTGTCACGGCACTAACTCCCGCATACAAACTGCATACGAGAAACTTGCTACAATCATGTAACATAACGTCGCGACGCAAGGCCGGGAGTATATTCTTGTTCAATTTCAAGAGAAAATAATACGCTAAGATACATTATATACGTTCTATAAATGGTTATAAAAACAATACAAACAGTGGTATTAGGTGGCTAAATATTGCGAAGAATCTGTGGACCCGTGAGAGAAGGTAATCAAAGGCACATCAGAAATAATGAAGAACTGTACAGCATATTCAAGGTCCCTAGCATCTCATCAAACATGAGACTGCTCAAAATGAGATAGGCTGGGAGTGTACAGAGGAAGCCAGACTCACGGATCCCTAAAATAATAATGAATGCACATCCAGGTGGAAGGAGACGAGTGGGAAGACCCAGGCTGAGATGGGAGGATGAGGTCGAAGACAACAGGCGAAGTTGGAGGCACCTGTTATGGGAAGCCAAGGGACGATTTGGACTGTAGCGCCATCGGAAAGAGAGAGAACGGAGTTATAGTGCCAAGCCTTGTGTATGGAAGTGAAGCTTGGAACTGACAGAAGAAGTTCGAGAAAACTATTAATGATAGAACGCCTAACGACGAAATAAGGAATTAATGAAAGGGAGATGGTTGCATCATAAGTAAACTTTTTTTTTTAAAGACCAAAGATTTTTAAATCAATGATGTAACAATTTATTTTACAATCTTCAATATGAGCAGAAAATAGCTCATTATTATGAAGAAGGAATCTGGTCGTGTACAGGCTCGAACCCATGTCCCCTGGATCAGGAGCCAAGTGTTCTATCCCCTAGACCACCACCCAACTTAAAAAAGGATCACTTAGATGACTTGGACATGATTGGAGAAAAATGGTTAAAGGTGTGATTCACAAGCGATGTGAATGGGAAAAGAAGCCGAGGGCGACCATCGGAAAAATCGGCAATCGTGCATGTCACGATGTACGAATATAGAGGAAGCTTGAGATGTATGTATGAATAGAGGAGTGTGGCGGTCCGTCCTCTCTGCCTACACCTACGGTGAAACGGGGTGATGGTTAGTGAGTTAAGTTTTTTTAAATGGTTGGTAATAGGTTAAGCGTATGGTACAATTTCTCAATATTATTTATTGTGAGAACCACTATTTCACTACTCCAGTACATGACGTAGCTCTTTAGATTAAATTATTTGTTTCTAAGTAAGCAATGCTGGGGAACACAAAGAACCATTGCACAAAAATAAAAGGGCGAAAAAAAGATACATGAAGCATTCATTAAAAATAAAAATTGGCACACATTATACACGCAGTATAAAGATTTTCGTAATGATACTATGACAGCGAATGAATATTTAGAACTAAAGAAATTTAGAGTGAATGCTTCGTTTATTAATTTATTTTATATATTAGACTTTTTTAATCCAGTGATTATTATTTTTTGGTAAACTTAAGACGTTCACACTATGGAATTCCACTATGACGAATATTGTTATGAATTAAAACACTTTTGGATATTAATGAATACGAATGAAAACGTCTGTTTTCTAAAAGTGTTATTATATTTTATGTGAATTACATGTTACGCCTGCGTAAGGCATCATCGAATGTTTTATCAAAAATGACATTTGATAATGCCTTAGACAGGCGAAACATGTCATTCTCACAAATATAATAAAACTTTTAGAAAACATACGTTTTCATTCGTATTAATTATTTAATATGGAGTTTCACATCATTGTTATAAGAATAAGGCATATCACTGTGGAATTCTATAATGACGATTTTTTAAAGAATTAAAACATCGATTTTTCCACTTTTGAGTTTATTTTTCTCAACATGTTTCAAAAGCTTCGAACACATCACACACAAAAAATCATAATTAAAACACCGTTTTTGCCCTTTTTTTTTGCACAATGTAAAAACACAAAAAATGTTTTTTTTTTTATTATATACCAATATAGATTAATTTTAGATAAAATGGTCATAATGGATACATCTGATCATCATCTCCTAGTGTAAATCTAATACCATACCTCGTCAATTTTCCGCGAAATCATTAACACAAGAAACAAAGGAAATTAATTTTTACAATATTAAATTGGTTTAACTGTAGATAATTCTAGTCAAGAAGATGGCAGCCTGCTGCCGAAATCTGTCGAAGCCATAAACCTAAGGGAAATTAAACTTAACATACACAATAAATATTTTTTTACATTAATTATTTACAATTCGGTACTTATTTGGCAAAAGGTCCCAGATGCGTTTTTATTTGTGAAATTGAGTTATATATCCAAAACCAGTATTATTTTTGCACATTTTATGTATTGACAAAACTTTAGAGCTATACTCTTTTTTTATTACATTTTTTTATGTACAATTGCATTCAACCCCTATTTTTTTTTTAAATATATACATTTTGAAAAAAAAATTAGTTACTAATATCTTTTAGGTAACGTTATGTTACGTAAATTGAATAAACAATTTGGAACACAAATAACATTTTTATAAATAATCAAAATAATGTAAAAATCTTATTTTTGCTCTCCTGTAAAATTCATTGAAAAGCAGTTGGGACCTTTTGCCAAATAGGTACCGAATTAACTTCAACCATGAAATTTATAAACATTAATATATTTGGTTTTACTGTGCTAATATCTCTGCAGTAAAAGAAGAAGCGTTCAAATTAGAACAACGAATTTAGCCTTGAAATATATGAAATGATAGAAAAGCGCGTATGGCTAGTGGCGAGTGGCCGTGGAGGGTAGCGGGTGGAGGGTGGACCGAAAGGTTTCGGGGCTGAGTTGGTCCGGGAGCGTAAATCGGCCATCGCGTCAGATATCGACCAACAAACCTGCCGCCGGTGGTGACGTCAAACTGCACTCGGAGGCGCGAGGGCTCGGGATGACTATTTATAGCATGGCAGAAGTAAAAATAAAACATAGGATTCAAATATAGAACCAATTTGCGCAAAACGCAAAACTAGCTAATTAACTAAATAACCATAACACCGTCTCCCCGAAGGGGTAGGCAGAAAGAATGGACTGGCACACTTTTCTTTCCTGACACATTTCTCTCGCTTCCTCAACATACATACTTCGTGTCATGCACGCGCGTCGATTTCTCTGACCCTTCAAATGGCCGACATTCAATATTCGATTTATTTGATCGTGCCACGTTTTCCTCGGTATTTCTCTATTTCTGGTTCCATTTACATCGTTAACATATAATTTTTTTACCATTCTTTCTTCATTCATTCTTTCCAAATGTCCAAACCATCTTAATGATCCTTTCATTATTTTGTTCATAACACCATCATTCGCATCGCATTCACTTTTTATATTTTCATTCGACACTCTATCATACACAGAGTATGCACACATTCGTCTAAGAGATCTCATTTCTACTGCATTTATTCTACTTTCATCCTTCTTCTGCCAGTTCCATGCTTCGCTTCCATACATAAGGGTCGGTATCGCAAAATGTATATAATTGTAACATCGCAAAATGTATATAATTGAAAATTCAAGAAGAGAGACATTCTAATCTGACGTCTTTCATCATCAACGCCCACATTCGTACAATGCACGTACTTTTGTTTTTTTAATTTTATTTCTAACTTAACAGAATTTATAAATATGATTAATCTAATCATACCGCGTCACCCATTTCTCCAGTCTTCATTGATACTGTTTAAATCATTATGTCGTATATTATATAGAAAATTCTGTCTCCTTTACATAAGTATTTTCAGGTGTCTTTAGGATCTTAGAGATCAATTCATATTTTTTATTCCAAACTCTGTAGTCTTTTCCGCGTTTACTATTTATTTGAAGACAATTTAACATATTTTCAATAGTTTAGTCTTCTTCCGCCCAAGGTGGTCGTTTCTACCATCTTCCGCTTATTTCGCCGGTGAGTCTTCTGGTCCGTTATTAGTCTGACTTCTATTCTTCATTCTGTCAAAAGAGAGACCATCGGAAGACGCTTTCGCCTTCAAGGCCTTCCCTGCCCCCCATGTCCCGGAGTGTGTGGATACAGGATTGGGTTCTTTAACCATAAGCCGCCCCACAACCGAGAATGACAATATTCCTCGGACCCGAGGGACAGCCGATGATTTTCAATATATTTCATCTATATTCCTAACGTATAAAGCACTTTGTGGTGCAATATTAATAAAAAATAATTTAAAACCCTTACTAAATTTGTTTTAACACCACTTTAATTGCTTTACCCCATCGAAGCTTCGTCAGGGTTACAAAACAAACTTAACAAATTAAGTGGTATTAAAACAAATTATGTAAGTGTATGAAATTATTCTAATTCATTTAATATTGAAGAATACGTCAGTTTGCCGTTACGCCTACTTAGTTCAAATATTTGATAATACCATGGCAAGGCATTTTCATCAATATTAAAAAGCAATATTGAGTTTAACAATGTTTTTAAAATAAACATGATTTTACTATAATATATACTCGTTTAAGGGATCACACGTCGATTGTGTTACGACGGAATTCGGAGTTTTACCGAATATATCTTCGTCAGCTCGTCTTCATACACTGCTGGACGCCTCTTAACCCCCACGCTACCCCTCTTGGTCTCTCGCCAGTCTTCTCCAGACCCTTCACGCCGTCATCGCCCCACCTGGTAGGCTGTCTCCCGACACTTCTCCGGCCCAACCTTACCGAATATACATATGAAAAAAGAGTTACGTAAGTACACAAAAGTCGCACAAAGTAGCATTAAGGATAATACAATCATAATTCCCTCCAATTTGGATCGGAAATAGAAAGCATAATAATCATTTGATCTAAGTAGAACAGCCCCTTAGACGGGCAAGAGGGGTGTGTAAATATCGATACATTTATAGACTGATTGGAATGAACAATCGATGGGCGGGCATCACGGACGCGGGGTTGAGCGGGCGGGATTAGTGAAAGGTAGAAATAAGGGTGGCGACGCCAATATAACTCTGCCTAGAACTACGTCACGGCGTTTCCGCGTAAACGGAACGTCAGAACACGGGACGGGCGTTGCGTCCGCATCCGTGATGAGTCGTGAGACACGTGGGATTGTGACAATAACAAGATAATTAAACACATACAATAGATATGCTGGATAACGTAAACAAATATATATTCAAACATGCAACTAACTAAATGTTTACGTTGATTTATTATACGTACCGACAAGAGAGCTTAATTTATTCAATTAGTTCATAGGAGAATATAGATAAATTGCATTCGAAATCGGCACAGAAACTAATTATACAAAGTACGAGTACATATCGTCGGTTCAAAGGTAAAACTCATTAAGTGACATTTTAATTTTTTTTGCAATTTCTGTATCAGACTTGTGATTTCTACGTCAGAAAATAATCACCAAGTGTTTTTATTAAAGAATAATTGTTATTCTTTAATATAATAAATACACTTGGTGATTATTTTCTGACGTAGAATTCACAAGTCTGATACAGAAATTGCAAAAAAAATTAAAAAAAATTAAATGTCACTTAATAAGTTTTACCTTTGAACCGACGATATGTAACAAACATGTATAAACAAATAAAATTAATTTATTCTTTCTTGAACATTGATGTAAACCTCCATATTAAATAATTACTACGAATTTGATGCCTTAGAAAGGCGAAACATGCCATTCCCATAAAATGTAATAAAAACAATTGAGAACAGTAATTTATTCAATTAGTTCATAGGATAACATAGATAAATTGCATTCGATTGAAATAGAAATCGGAACGGAAATTATTTATTCAGAGTACACATGTACAACTATAAATAAATAAAATTACTTTATCGTTTCTTGAACTATGATAAAAAAAATTCCATATGAAATAATTTATATGATTTTGATAATGCCTTATAAAGGTGAAACATGTCATTCCCATAAAATATAATAAAACTTCTATTCGTATTAGTTATTTAATATATATTATTAATATATATTGTTCCAGAAACAATAAAAACACACTATTTTAATTTGGATAAAATAATGTTACAAATTCTCCTCCCAAATATTAACTATCTATTCTTCTATCCCCTTTACTTACCGCATCGATTATATGGCGTGAAGTTCCAAACTTTACAAAGTATTTCAACGTGTGTAATCGTGTGAATCTTCCTCGTCAACCATCCAGAGGAAGACCTAGGAACACGTGGATGATTCAGTGCAATAGGGTCTTGCAGAGAAATGGCTTGAGTGAGGGCGATACTCAGAACCGTGCGAGGTACAGCCTGAGATCGAGAAGAGCCGATCCCAATAGTCAATACAGACGATGAGTTGGGATAGCCCCAGGAAGAAGAAGAAGCGTGTTTAACTTAGTTATTTCACAAAAAAATATTATACAAAATGTGGTATTCATATGTATATGTATTTCAATTCATATGTGGTAAATGACGTATTGAAACCGTGTCCGACTGCACGTGAGAAATTATGCAGTGGTATAATAGCGCGACTCGCTACCCTGATGGCGCGAGGGTAATTTCAGGGGCCGCGGTAGGCCAATAGTGTTAAAGGACAAATTCTTATATTAATTAAATCGATACATTCATTAACTGTTTTAAAAAAACACTGTCATAGAATATCACAATTGATTATATTCCTTTTAAATTGCCGCGACAGCTGTTTCGTTGTTGTTTGTAACATCTAATGATGCTAACATCGGTTAGCGAAACAGCTGTCGCGTCAATTTCAAAAGAAATATAATGAATTATGATATTCTTTAACAGTGTTTTAATTAAAGTTAATAAAGTTGAAATATCAAAAAACCAAAACAATGGATTAACTAATCGATACATTCAATTACAATAATAATTGATGAGGATGATATATTATATTTAAGACGTTAAAAATATCTGTTTTATAGATATCTACAAAACCCAGGTAACATTTGAAAATGTCTCTGTAAAGCAAAACATACTAATCATGATAAAAAAAAAAAACTCTACGGACACGCGAATTTTCATTTGACATGTATTTTTCAATTGAACCCAAAACACATAAATATTAAGGCATACTTTCTTAAGCAATCTGTCTTTATCCATGTGTTTCCGATGTCCAGGCAACGCAGTAATCCTTTCAGATATTGATATATAATTTCTTCCGCTCTGCATTCTTTCCTGATATCTGCATTTGAAATTCTGTGATAAATCGTTTTATTACGTATTGATGGTTGAGGTATTAGTTTCGTAAAACTCCACTATTAATTTAATAGTAAACACGATTGTTTAGTGATTAACTTGGGATTTAATTTATATAAATTATATAAATTGTGACAAATTTGTTTCGCCTTGCGAGGGCATTCTCAAACTCGTTTTATTACGCATACGTCTACGGGATATCATCTGCTTTCATCCTTCTCCTGAGAGTTCCATGCTTTCGCTTCTATACATAAGGTTTGGTACCAGAACTCCATTGTAAACGGCCATGTTCGCTTTCATTAATAAATTCTTGTTCCACCTTTTTGCAGCAGATATTATGATAAAAATATAAACAAACAATAGCTAAAGTATTCCAAGGGGCAACTTTAGTAGATAATTTAGATAAAACATCTTGGATAAAATGGAGAATTTCTAATCCAATACTGTCTCTATAAATAATACAATATAACACGAGTCCGGGCTCTCCGGGCTCCGTGCTGTGGGGGTCGGCCTCCAGCCTGCAGCCAGCGGTCCTGACCCAATTCTTCGCCCCGGCCTTGCGTGGACCCAGCTGCAACCACTCGATAGCCGGCCAACCCCAGATGGGAGATGCAATCACATTATAATATATACATACCACATCAAATAATTCATTAACTACTTGTCATTTTGATTTATAAAAATGTTAAACTACGCAAACTTTTCTGTGCATTTGTCGACTTACAAAAAGCATATGATTACGTTAATAGAGAAAAGTTGTGGAAAATATTGTCTGAATATGGAATAAGTACAAAACTGATCACGGCCATTAAGTCACTATACACGGAAAGCACTGCTAGTGTCAGAGTAAATGGAGATCTTACAGCCTGGTTTGATATCAATAAAGGTGTCAAACAAGGTTGCGTAATGTCCCCGTGGTTATTTAATCTGTATATGGACAATTGTATGAGAGAGCTGAAAGGGTTGGATGTAGGTGCCAAAATGAGCGGAGTGTCAGTAAGCTGTCTCTTGTATGCGGATGACGCTGTCCTACTTGCTGACAACGAGCATGAACTACAAGTCCTGGTGAATTGTATGTATGAGGTATGCATGCGAAATGATCTGATGATGAATGTTAATAAGTCCAAGGTAATGATTTTTGAAAAGGAAGAAACCATGACAGTCTGCAACATTAGCGTGAATGGTGAAAATTTGGAGCAAGTAGTTGAGTTCGTGTATTTAGGTAGTATGTTTACAAGAGATGGGCGAGTGGAGAGGGATATTGAAAGAAGGGTTGGGGCAGGCAACAAAGTGAATGGTGCACTTAAAGTTGTCATCGCAAACAAAAACCTATCCAAAAAGCTAGAATGGCCGTGCACAATGTGTTCTTCTACCGACCCTTATGTATGGAAGCGAAGCATGGAACTGGAAAAAGAAGGATGAAATTAGAATAAATGCAGTAGAAATGAGATATCTTAGACGAATGTGTGGATATTCTGTGTATGATAGAGTGTCGAATGAAAATATAAGAAGTGAATGCGGTGCGAATGATGGTGTCATGAACAAAATAATGAAAGGATCATTAAGATGGTTTTGGACATATGGAAAGAATGAATGAAGAAAGAATGGTAAAAAAATTATATGTTAATGATGTAAATGGTACCAGAAATAGAGGAAGACCAAGGAAACGTGGCACGATCAAATAAATCAAATATTGAATGTCGGCCATGTGAGGAGTCAGAGAAATCGACGCGCGTGCATGACACGATGTATGAATGTTGAGGAAGCGAGAGAAATATGTCAGGAAAGAAAGGTGTGGCAGTCCATTCTTTCTGCCTACCCCTTCGGGGAGACGGCGTGATGGTTAGTTAGTTAGTTAGTTAAACTACGCAAATTTTTTAAACTTTCGTACATAATAAATTAAATTTTGAAAAGAAAAAATTATAACATTTTGAATGTATGCAAATACTTGTAGACGAATACTGGATTTTACCCATTGCGGGTTATCATTTTAAGGATTGATTGTATCTCAATAGAGACGAAGATGCAAATTGGAAACAGAATATGGTGGTCAAGGCGTTTACAGGACTTATGACCTGTCATTGGTTGGGTTAAGCGCACGCTTTATGCAATACAACATTCCGCCCTTCTTACGACCACCACGTCTGACAATATTTTTAAAGATGTATACATGCTACAGTAGTGGACTACACTCCACATTTTTTAGTTCAATCTACACTAGCGCCATCTATTAAGATTGGATTAAGCATTAAGCAGAAGATCTTTATTAACGCAATGTGAAAGGCTACCGCCATTAACGTACAATGCTAGATATCGCCTGGAGATGTCTCTCCATTTTTTATGATATTTTTAACTTGGACCAGTTTTTTTACAACATTTTGAATATATACAAATACTTGTATACGAATACTGGATTTTACCCATTGCGTGTTATCATTTTAATCCAATCTTAATGAATGGCGCTAGTGTAGATTGAACTAAAAAATGTGAAGTATAGTCCACCATTGTAGCATATACATATCTTCCAAAAAATTGTCAGACGTGGTGGTCGTAAGAAGGGAGGAATGGAGTATTTGTATTACACAAAGCGTGCGCTTTACCCAACCAATGACAGGTCATAAGTCCTGTAAACGCCTCGACCACCATATTCTGTTTCCAATTTGCACCTTCGTCTCTATTGAGATACAATTAATCCTGAAAAAATTATACATACAAATATTTAAGCATATTTTTGTTTCAGTCTAGAAGAATTTTCTTCTATATACGCCTTCACTATATGTTGTATATTTAAATTGGAATAAATTGTAACGCACTTTGTGTATTTTTTTAGTAACATACGAGTACATGTTTCGGTCCTTATTCGGTCCTTCTTCTGTGCACAAATTTTAAAATTGTGTTGTGATAATACAAAGTGCGTTTCAATTTATTCAAATAAAAGATTAACATCGTTTACATATACTATCTTTACCATTCATTCTTTCCACGTGCCCATGCCATGTCGGAACTAGAAAAAGAGGGAAACCGAAGAAAAAATATTAAAATGTCGAGAGGAGTCGGAGAAATCGTGAAATGTGCGTGCATGACATTTAAGAATGTTGAGGAAGCGAGAGAAGTAATCAGGAAAGAACAGGGTGACGGTCCATTCTTTCTGCCTACCCCTTCGGGAAGACAGCGTGATAGTTAATTAGTTAAAAAATATTTCCAAATATATAATATGTTTATAGATACTTTTTTAAATAATATAAATTCTGTACATGAAAATACTGAATAAATTTGTTAAGTTTAAATTTAGGCAATGCCGGATCCAATCTGCATTGCGGAATGTTAACTTTGACTCGATAAATCAAATCAGGTCACTTTTGAAGCAGTCCCTTGTCCAGATGAACTATGAAATACCCTGTGACCACTTTGCCGGAATTGGAATTGAAGGATGCTTCACTGAAAATTCTCTACAGACTTCTACGAAAGCACGAAAATTTGATAAAGTTTTAAGATTGTTATTGAAAATGAAACATACTGTGATGCAAAAATAAAATAAATTCAATATTGTTGTTTATTTTATACTCACATATATTTCAGATTAAAAAATGCATAAAGACGAAATTGGAAGTAGTTAATTAAAAACGTCGTTATATTCAATTATTATTTATTGATAATTTTAATCACATTATAATTGAACTTCTTTGTAAATGAAATATTAATAAAAATGTTTATTTCGATTAAAACCTATAAAGAAATGTAAAGTTTTAAGTGCACTTGGGTAATTCGGACAACAACCCCTTCCTTCCCCAATCTTTTCACTGTGCCCTACCGTTAATGATATGAGGTACAGTCGTAATAATATAAAAATATCACAAAATAAAAATCTAAACAGTTAAAAAATGAAACGACTTATTTTCTTCCGATTCAGCTGAAATCGGAGCTTTTTCTGAGTACCGAAACATTATTTCAACCCTTACGAAACTTCTGTAAGACCAAAACTAGTTGGAAGTTTTTTTTATTTTACTAAAATTTTAAGTAGCCTTAAAACAAAATATAATACATATTTTACTTTATTTATTTTATTACATTTTATATTTCTGTTTATTTAATACGTACGTTATTCCCATTTCATTATGGTTTCATGATTCAATTAAGTGTTAAATTAAAAATGTACAAAAATTATGTGGGTAACAGAAAACATATTTAAATACTTTTTATTATTTTTGACATGTCAAAAATGAGCTACGTGCGTAGACAATGCTGAAGCTCATTCCTACATCAGATACAATGAATGAATATTGTAAAGCCTCCGTGCTGACAGGGCATGAAAGGGGACGATTCGTAGCGAACTTGTTGAAAAATTCACAAGAACCATCACCCGAGGGCACGGAGCCCGTGAAGGGCCAAGTACCTGTCCATTTAGATGTACCTACGCCGTAATAAGCTTTATACGTTTCTCGTGTATTGTCTTCGTTATGAATAATTCAACTGATTCATTCATATGATCAAAATGAATATATTTTAATTAAAGAAATGAGGTAACCGAGCATGACGTCTATTGCGTGAGCTTGGGTTATTGTATATTGATATTGACGGTCAATAATGATATTGACGGGCATATTATGATATAATATATGTATACACATAAGCATTCAGAAGCCCAGATGTTTTCTTATTTATTAAAATGCATTTAAATTTACGTAATATTCCAATTAGTTTGATTTAGAAAAAGGTCATTTAAAATACATACAATATCATACAATAATGTCAAGATAAACAAATTGTAATATGAGTATATATGGTATATTAACTAACTAACTAACCATCACGCCGTCTCCCCGAAGGGGTAGGCAGAAATAATGGACTGCCACACTTTTCTTTCCTGACATATTTCTCTCGCTTCCTCAACATTCATACATCATGCACGCGCGTTGATTTCTCTGACTCCTCACATGGCCGACATTCAATATTTGATTTGTTTGATCGTGCCACGTTTTCCTCAGTCTTCCTCTATTTCTGGTTCCATTTACATCGTTAACATATAATTTTTTTCCATTCTTTCTTCATTCATTCTTTCCATATGTCCAAACCATCTTAATGATCCTTTCATTATTTTGTTCATACCATCATTCGCACCTCATTCACTTTTTATATTTTCATTCTACACTCTATCATATACAGAGTATGCACACATTCGTCTAAGAGATTTCATGGTATATTAAATATGGTATATTAAATAAAGTATATTAAAAACATATTTTACAATACTTATTTAAATACATACATGCTTATTCAAATACATGTTTGCTAAACTTAATGCGTTAACAGTATACAATTTTGTAATTACGATTCTTTAACGAATTAAAATTCTGTTTTTTTTTCTTCTTCTACTTTTGGGTTTATTTTTCTTGACATGTTTCGAAGGTTTACACCTCCATTATCGAAAGAACGATATAAACTCATTTACTCTTTGAGTTTACATCGTCTTCTTGATGATGAAGGTATAAACCTTCGAAACATGTCGGAAAAAATAAACTCAAAAGTGTAAAAAACAGTGTTTGAATTCATAAAAAAAACAATTGTTGAGCTACAAACGCTTTTAAAAAAAATGTTAATTGTTGTTATTATCACTCTTGTCTGTGATCTACACATTTTCGCATTTGATAACGAATATTATACGCTTTTCAGTTGAGAAAAATACAACATACCCGAGAGCCTAAAAAAACAGTGCATTATTTAAGAGAAAATGCCTCATGAAAGAAACTCGGAAAAACGTCTTAAAATCGTCTCTTAGTTTTGAATACATGTATAAAGGACCTCGCAACAGTTTCTAGCTGAGAACATTTCAAGACCACTTCAGGTCCTTGACTGCGAGAACAAAAATGTTGTAAAAAAATGAATTTTCCTCCTTGAAAATCTGTAAGAAAGTCCACCGAGGGTAGTGACGCGAGCCGCCCACTCGCCCTACAGAGAATGGGACCTTTTTATTGAAAGTAACGCTGTCAGTTCGGTCGCTTTCTTCCTGTTATGTTCTTAAAATTGGATTAGTATTCTTTGAAAAAAAGGAGCAAAAAACACACTTCTATCGATTTTCATACGCTAAAATAAAACAATTGAGCATATCCAATTGAATAGAGATTTTTTAGACACACGTCTTAGCTTAGAAATTAAAACAAATGAATTTGAAAGAACCATTTCTTAAAGAAAAAATTTCGCAATAAAGTTTTGTCATATTTTGTGCTCTTACGAATATGTACATTGAATATTTTTACTCGTCTAACAAAATCACTCGTATATAACAGTATTGGAATCATACCTTTACCTAAGATACATAAATGATCCAACAGATTTCAGATCTAGGCTGAAAACCCATCTTTTTCATATTTCATACCCAATTTAAAACCTAAATTATATATTTGTGTAATTTTACTTTCCAACCGATCGCGGATTTCGGATGCACCGTTATGATTTAGATTTTTTAATTTAAAACACGTCATAATGCGCCCTTGAGGTGATTACATCACAAAAACGGCGCATTAAAAGTTAGCACTTTATTGTTTTTATTATTAAATAACAAAATGAATTAAATTACATACAAAACAAACACAATCTTAATTTATCAAATCTTATTATATTATTCTAAGTAACTAACCATCACGCCGTCTCGCCGAAGGGTTATATATTATCTGCTTATGCAGAAAGAATGAACTGCCACACTTTTCTTTCCTGACATATTTCTCTCGCTTCCTCAACATTCATACATCGTGTCATGCACGCGCGTCGATTTCTCTGACTCCTCACGTGGCCGACATTCAATATTTGATTTATTTGATCGTGCAACGTTTTCCTTCGGTCTTCCTCTATTTCTTGTTGCATTTACATCGTTAATATATACTTTTTTACCAATCTTTCTTCATTCATTCTTTCCATGTGTCTAAACTATCTTAATGATCCTTTCATTATTTTTTCCATAACACCATCATTCGCACCGCATTCACTTCTTATATTTGAATTCGACACTCTATCATACACAGAGTATCCACACATTTGTCTAAGAGATCTCATTTCTACTGCATTTATTCTACTTTCATCCTTCTTTTGCCAGTTCCATGCTTCACTTCCATACATTAGTACAAGAACATCATTGTTTATTATATATATTTAATACATAAAAACATTGAAATTCCAACAAACATTGGTACAAAATTGTGTCATTCATCAAAAGAGAGAGAGAGAGAAAAACTATATTAGGGTAGAAAAAGTGTAATATAAATTTCGTGAGCGTTATTTCGTGATTTGATGAACATCTTCTCACATCAAAATTATCTTTTCGCAACTTGCAAAAGGCACAATTGAAAGTAACTTCATTAGAAAAAAACATTCACTGTCGGAAATGTGCTGATAAAGAGAGTATGAAAACTAAAGGACAGTATTGCGAAGCTGTGAAATATAAAATCATTTCACGGAAAAATCATTACTTTAAGAATAGAATAAAATTGATTTCACATATGTATAGAAACAAAAAAAAAAATACAATATTAGATTTAAACTCCAAGGGTAAAAAACTTGGACAATTTAATCTACCCTCGACGAACCTTTGTCGATTCCGACTGAATACTCAGCACTGTCCAATTCATCGAGTATTAGAAACGTGGAGAAACCGAAATGTCAATTATTTTCTTTTACATATAAAAAAAAATTAAAATACTTTTGCGTTTTTCGGGATCTTGGGAAAATCCATTTAACTTGTTTTTCTGGTCCGACGTAAATGTGTGGGGGGTTGCAGATGTCTCATTCGCTCTCACATTGCCGGCGACACGGCACAGCGTAGAATGAGTTAAGCATATATTACACACCACACATTTATAACCACCCTGAAGATGGAGACTGCAACGAGCTCTGAAACGTTGGTCCAGAAAGACGAATTACACGGATTTTTCCAAGATCCCAAGAAAAATAATTGCTGTCAACCTTGAAAATCTACGTAAATACTATTGTGTTTTGGAGTTGTTTAAGCAATGGATATTAATTTCATAGAAGTAATTAAATATTTAACATATAATAATTTTTTTTTGCCTCGCTGTCCAATTTTAATGCAAGAAGTAGACAGAAAGCATGGACCGCCACACTGATATATGGTGACTTCTTTTGGTAAATTAATGCTTCACTTTCATAAATAAGGACAGGTACAAAAATACCAGTAGTGAATTATAATATTTTCATAATGCTCAAGCAAAATATGCTAATATTTATTAATACGAATGAAAACGTCTGTTTTTTAGAAGTATTATATTTTATAGGAATTACATGTTTCGACTTGCTAAGATATTATCATTGATAATGCCTGAGCAAGGCAAAATATGTTATTCCCATAAAATTTAATAAAACTTATAGAAAACTGACCTTTTCGTTCGTATTAGCAAGCTTTTAATTCAAAAGCAATCTTACCGTCCGTTTTTAGTCCAAGGCGTTCCTTCAGCGCGCGCGCGAATATGTCATCAGCGGGGTTCTGAAAAAAAAAACGTTAATCTTAATATACGTACAAAATTTAAAGAATATATTACCTTTAATTTAAAATAATTATTGTTAATTATTTTCGTGTCTATGAACGAATTCTACTGACCTCAAGATGGCTAACTAACTACAAATCATGACGTCACCACAAAGGAGTAGGCAGATATAATAGACCGCCACACAGTTCTTCCCTGACATAATTCTCTCGTTTCTCTACATTCATACATCATGTCATGCAAGTACGTCGATTTTTCCGACTCCTCACGTGGCCTACAATTAATATTTGATTAATATGATCGTGCCACGTTTTCCTCGGTCTTTATCTTTTTCTTGTTCAATTTACATTATTAACATATACTTTCGTTACCATTTTTTCTTCATTCATTCTTTCCATGTGCCCGAACCATCTTAATGGCCCTTTCATTATTTTATTCATAACACTTTCATTCTGTTCAATCTGATAATGGACAAACTTATAGAGGAGACCTAATCGCTACAACTGGGGTATAGGATGGGAGAGCAATTGTCAACGTGGTCTGTTATGCAGACGATGCTATTATCATAGCTGAAAACAATAATGACCTACAAAAAATGCTAGACAGACTACATCACGCCTGTAAGAAATATAACATGACGATCTCTATCGAAAAAACCAAATGTATGACCTTTTCCAAAACGCCCAAAACATTTTCTTTTTTTTTTCATTTTTTTTTCATTTTTTTTCCTTGTATACAACAGGTCGTTTGAACCCAATTACTGTGTACAATTTATTTGAGCTATTATATTGATTCTTATGACATGTGATAGGTAGCCCAATCTATCACCATTTTATTGTCACGAGAATTCTACACCAGACCAAAGACAGTGTGACAATCACACTGCCATTGCCGGGTAACGTAACCTGGTTATAGAAAATCAACCCATAGAACAGGTCAGGCCCTTCAAATATCTAGGCATAGACCTGGTGGAGGGAGCTGATCTGTGGGAAGAAATACAAGCCCAAGTAAACAAGGCAGCTGCAATCTCTGGGGCTCTAAAATCCACAATATGGAAAAACAAAGACATGGCCATTAAGAGTAAGATAAGAATCTATAAATCATGCGTAAGACTAATATAACATATGGCGTCGAAGCAAGGGCAGACACAGTAAGGACCAAACAAGTTTTGAGGACTTCCGAAATGAAGACACTGAGGACAATAGCAGGCAAGACACTGAGAGATCGCGTGAGGAACACCAGAATAAGCGAGATATGTGAGGTTGAGGATATTATAAGATGGAGCAGACAGCGAAAAAGGGACTGGTACAGTCATGTTCAAAGAATTCCAAGTTCCCCTATATTGCATTGCATAATCAGCCTCATGGGACTCGTCCTCGTGGAAGACCTCCTTAAAGATGGAAGGACAGCTGGGAATCTACCTCATAGAAGGAGCAACAATCTGCAGAACAGACCACATAGGTCTACAATAAGGAAGAAGAAGACACTGCATTCGCTTCTTATATTTGCATTTGACAGTATCATATATAGATTTATCACACATTCGCGTATTAAACATTTATTCTATAATATTTTCACCATTCTTTCACCAGGTCCATACTTCATTTCAAAACATCATTGTGCACTGCAAGCTTAGCTTTTTTGGATAGACTTTTGTTTGCGATGACAAATCTAGATGACAAAAGTGGTATTAGTAAAAGAAAGGCACTTCGTTTCATTTCGTTTGTTAATTTGTTGGGAGATTAAACAGAATACGAATTTCATAATGAGTGTAAAAATATATTAAAACGACGGGTTATTAAGTTTGAGGCTAAGCCGTGATTTCCTCTCCATTAGCAAAGTGAAATATTCAAATTATTTTAAGTGCAATACAAACATCCAAAAACAAGATTAGAATATAAAATATGCATACCGTTAGATGTTCACGAAGTTATCTATTAAATTTTGAATTATTTTTCATCTATATGGTAGGTGTAAACTTCATTTCTGATTTTACGAGAATAGTAGGTACGATATAATAATAATTATTATTTCATCATAATACGTTTTCACCGAGACTTTTATTTTCTGGACTTTTACTCCAGTTTACAATGCTTTAATATAACTTAAAGTTAATTATTTAATATTTGATTAAGAGTCGAAGCACGGAGATTGATACCGAGTGACGAGTGAATGACGTGGGATTCGGGCGCGCGTATGACGCGTGAAAATTTATTGCATATGGTATAATTCGACGATTAATACAAGAGAATACAATCAATGTAGCAAATTACAATATTAAACCTTGTAGCTTAATAAAATAAAATAAACACAAAAGTCCGGATCGTCCATGTCAACATGTGCAACATCGAAAAAAACATTATGTGTTATTACATTAAGTGCTAAATTAAAAAAAACGGCGGATTCGTGGAACATAAATTAAATAGTCAATATGTGCACCATCTCAAAAGAACATTTTGTGTTAAATTATTTTTATTTTGTTATTTTATTTTATATCATTGTATTTTTCATTATTTGTTTTAGATTTATTTTGTGGGTGTTGACGATCGAAGTGTGCGCGGGAGATGCCTATTGGTGGCGATGAGGTTCGCAACCCATCACACCGCGTCTCCCGCGGGGCGAAAAGAGAAGGATGGATTGCCGCATCAGTAAAAGTGTGACAGTTCATTCTTTCTGCCTACTCTTTCGGGGAGAAGGCGTGATGGTTAGTTAGTTAACCTTGTAGCTTTTACCTTACATAAATTTAAACTTGGTACTGGGTGTCCAACACCGCAGATAAATAATGAATTTGTCACCGTACAGCGAGTGTTAAACATAAATTGTTACTGTAAAGCAAGTGTTAAGTATTTATTTGAAATATATATTTTCCTGTTATCTCTAATATAATATAACCAGTATTTTATCATACAATTTATAGTATTTCGCATCTATCATGTCTAAGTATTTTTTTAATAACCGATTTTCAATTTATAAGAGACATTTTTTTTTGAAGGACAGATTTAATAATTAAAGTCATACAAAATCCCATGTTTTGTATTGTACATACTTGGATAGATGTACGTACTACCAAAATGGTCGCATATAAGTCTGTACTGTATTTGCATCGTGTTTCAAGGGGTCAAGGAATGAACTATGAACTTTGCAGCGGGTAAAGTGGATATACTCTGTAAATTTTGATTAAGCTTTTCGGAAAGTGATTGGATTCAGACTGAATGTCGGAAGTGATGGCCTAGAAAGCTTAGCGTGATCAGAAATGCGAAGGCTTTTTGCATATGAGGGCGAGGCGAAATATAATGGACGATCCTCCCGCCGTCAATACGGCATTAGAGGTTTGAATCACGTCAGCGTATTGACGGACAGGACGATAAGAGATGTGCTTTAGAGGGGTAGAAAAGTGAACAACACGACCTGTGGTACCTGTTCTACCCACATACATGGGTAGGAAGGTTCAAAAGATTCAGACTCACACGACTCTTAGAAAGTCATTTAAAATTTAACAAATAATATTAACTTTGTGATATCACTGCGAATTATTTTTAAACAAAATAATATGCGAGGAAAACGTGTCATGATCAAATAAATCTAATATTGAATTTCGGCCACGTGAGGAGTCAGAGTAATTGACGTGCGTGCATGACACGATGTATGAATGTTGAGGAATGTAAAAAAGTATATCAGGAAAAAAAAAGTGTGACAGTTTATTCTTTCTGAGAGTTCAGCAGATTAATCGCTCTTCCCACCGGTGTCACCTGAGGCAGGTTGGTTTTGGCGGTTTTGGTAGGTAAAACAACCTATGCTGTCGCTTTCGTAGATATCTATCAGTGACAAATAGCCGAACACCCTCCAGCACGGCCGAGTTTTCGAAATATTCCCCGAGTAATCTAAAAAAATGGGTTACGTGATGCCCATCTCTTCGAAGCTGCAGAGAGTTGGTCCCAAGTATTCCCAAAAGAAATGCCGTGGGATAGAACTTAGATAATATTGACTTAATTGCTATAAATCGCATTGCTGAATAAAATTTATGATAACTTCACAGCGACTGCAGTTTGAACTGTCGCATTGTCACGTAATAACCCCACTCCTAAAGAAAGTTTTCTACAACGAAAATTTACAACATTCTTTAATGTATGAAGTATAATAGTCAAAAGAAACGTTTTTCCCAAAAAGAGACTAACAAAATCGCAAAGAATTTCAGGGGATGGGGGCCGGAGTCTTTTGGCGCTTACCAAGCATACGGCACGCGTGGGTTGTGAACCGCGGGCTCTCCCGACCTTCGATAAATACTACCGACCTTGAAATAGCGGGTGGAACAAAAAATACTTTCAATTCGGGTAATTGAGTAACATTTTCGTGATTGCCAATTTAAGTTTCTCTTAAAAAGCGTTATCGAGTAGTCGCACGAATGTGAGATGGAACTTAAGAGGGTAGAAATAGTTTTTCACGTAAATATAATAAGGGGTTGAAGTGACTTTTATCGGATTTCGTAGGACAAGCAACACTTAAATACAACAATTGTTTCACGTAAACTTTAAATAGCTAGCAAAGTTATAGAGTTAAAGCAGATTTCATTTTTATCAGAAGAATATCACAATTATCAAATCAAATCAAATCAGTTTATTTTATCAACAGACATTACAAAATTAATTTTTAAGGTATCTATTGAGAACAGGTAAAATAATACAATATATTGTGTATAGTATACTACCAGAAACGCATGAGAGATGGTTAAACATTAGGAAGACAGGATACACCCCAGAAATAAGAGAATTTGCCTTCTGAACGTACTTTCACTAATATGAAAGACGTCGATCTCCGAGGAGACTTGATTAATTGCTCTTCCCACCGGTGTCACCAGAGGCAGGTTGGTTCTGGCGGCTAGTTAAACTCACGAAAAATAAAATATATAAAAATATAATAATTATTTCGGATACGTTGCAAAATAACTGTCAAAATAAAAATAGGGTAAAAAAGATCAGTCATCAGATGTCATACTCCAGATTCCATTAGTCAACTGAATCACTAATCTTTGCACAGCCACAGCGTCATAAAAGTAACAATAAGCTAAAGTCGACGCGTTGTATTGAATTCTTTCTTGACTGTATTGTACCTATGGTATATGCAGCGACTAACACGTTAAAAAACGATGACACACTGATATTAGAATGTGACCACTAGGCAATCACACGCTCTAACTATCTATGATATAATACAATACAGTCACACTATACATTCTTACGACGCGACGCTTCGACTCTATTAGAGACGTTTGCTGATTATTGAGGATAATGGTTTGTGATTTAAATGTTTGTGAGCCACCCCTCAATATAGACAGACTACGGTAATGTGAATGCTACTCTGTCACTTAAGCAATCACACGCTCTAGATACCCTTTTTGCCTTTTATCTATGGTGCATTCTCCAGCTAATGTACAATACGGATTGTTTCACGAACTATACATTCTTACGACGCGACGCTTCGACTCTATTAGAGACGTTTGCTGATTATTGAGGATAATGGTTTGTGATTTAAATGTTTCGATGAGCTAAACTATAATATAAAAAAAGTTATAAACCCCTCAATATAGACAGACTACGGTAATGTGACATGTCTTTCCCATCCTACACTCTGTCACAATTTTATAATAGGCCATAAAAACATGTACCATATTTTGCTTTGTTTTGTTAGATTGGGACATAGAAGTGTATTGAAATTCAATTGCATTAAATGTGGTCTAGATACCCTTTTTGCCTTTTGATTTTTTTTCTTTAATGGTGCATTCTCCAGCTAATGTACGAGCTCGTATGTCCTGCGTGGATGGGGGGCGGGCCTACGGATTGTTTGAGCGAAGCTGACGAAGGGGCGCCGCTGTGTCCTATGACAGCTTCGGGTAAGCGGCGGGTAACCTTTTATGTCTTTATTTAACTGTAAGTTTGTTAAATTGCATTTGTATTAACAATCACTATATGTTAAACTAAAATTTCTTTAAGGTTTAAAAAAGAGAACGAAGATAATTTGTACTATTTTAGCAAAGGAAACTTTGGAAACTTTTTAATTTTTAAATATGTAAAATCGTCAATACGCAAAATTTGATATTCGATTATAATGCTTGATCAACCCTCACACATCTCGCTATATACGTTAGAATATCGATCCGCTGTATATCGTATATAAACGTTGGTTGGGACTACCCTAATATAAAAGTGGAAGAATCGCGATATTTATTGATTTAATTAGCTTCGTTCAACAGATTTTCTGACCTTCGTGGAAGAGTGGCAAGAGTTATGACTACCACAAGCGAAAGTCCCGGGTTCGATTCCCAGCGATTACAGTGTGAAATTGTCATACTATCTTTACAGTCTGGTGTAGAATTCACGTGACGATAAAACGACGATAGATAGCTACATATCACATGTCATGAGGATAGTAGTTACAAAAATGTTGTTTATAGTCTTAGATAAAAATAACCTGCTGTATACAAACATGGAAAATAACGGGAAACTATCACATCAAATGTCCAAGTGGCACATCAAGACCCAGCAAAAATATTGCACTTTGCTGGAAACCAATCCCTTGGATTGAAACTAGAGAAGCGAACAGATTTCAGTAACTTTGATTCAAGGTCTTATTTTTGTCATTTAGTTAAGAACTGATAATAACCATCTTACATATTCACAAATATTTATGCGTGTTATAAAAGTGCGAGTGTTTCAGCCATTTGATCACATTATTGCGTACAATTATTATAAATAGACACTGTTTACTTATAGATACGGTGTATGGCAAACAGGATATACATGTAGTTGTATGTATATGAATGTAATTAATCCAAGTTTAAATATTAGTTTATAAAACAACAGATAACACAATAAAGAAATCATTTGGACCTTCAGACCTAACCACGCGAAAATAGCTTAGAGGTGGTATCGTTATAACGGAGGCGTTGAGGCAGCCAAAGGGGGCGGCCGTAGTGTATATATTTTAATATTGCAAATATTAATTAAATACTTTGAAGATACTATTTTCATGAATATCAAAATTAAAAAAACTGTCCAAAAAGAAATATTACTGATACATTTTATAATCTTTTTAATTTCATAATTGTGATTTTTTTATAATAGAAAAACGACTAACGCCAAGAATTTTAATCAATGAATAAGAATTTATTTTACAATCTCCAAGATGAAGAGAAAATAGCTCATTATTATGATGAAGGAGACTGGTCGTGTCCAGGCTTGAACCCAAGTCCCCTGGATCAGAAGTCAAGCGTTTTGTCCCCTAGACAACTACCAGATTGATAGATAAAGATAGTGTATAAATATATATTTACAAAATAATGTTAAAAAAAATAATAATGATATTAATAATAATGTCCAAACCATCTTAATGAAAGGATCATTAAGATGGTTTGGACATATGGAAAGAATGAATGAAGAAAGAATGGTAAAAAAAGTATATGTTAACGATGTAAATGGAACCAGAAATAGAGGAAGACCGAGGAAAACGTGGCACGATCAAATAAGTCAAATATTGAATGTCGGCCATGTGAGGAGTCAGAGAAATCGATGCGCGTGCATGACACGATGTATGAATGTTGAGGAAGCAAGAGAAATATGTCAGGAAAGAAAAGTGTGGCAATCCATTCTTTCTTCCTATCCCTTCGGGGAGACGGCGTGATGGTTTGTTAGTAAGTTAGCATATATTTTTATAATTAATGTTTTTAATTGAACTATACCAGAAGATGGCAGCAAGCTGCTGAAACCGGTCGAACATAAACACAAGTGGAAGCACACTAAATACATAATAATAAAGAAATTTTGTATAATTTTTATTTGTTTTCATTAAACATTTTTATGTTTGGTATAACTCTATGTTACTTAAATATTTGGTATTATTATGATGCGATATAGGAGGTTGGATTTTTTGTTATTGTAAAGGGGGTAGTGGTTCATAAAAGGTTGGGAATCTATGACTTAGAGTGTTAAGCTAGAATGCTTAAAAATTATATGAAAACAATTTAGTTATGCGGAGAAATATTATGTGTAGAATTTTATACACGAAACATAAGTCAAGTACCGTGGACAGGTGGTTGAGAAAATAAGCAAGTTCTTTATGAAATTTTGTTTTTGGCACGATGTGGTTAAAAGTAAAAACACGAAGGGAGAACTCTCACGTGCTTCAAAATACAATTTTCCTTCCTATTTACCCCGGTGACAATATACGTGTACAAGTGTGAGAATGCGTACAAAAGAATACGCAACAATGGCGGTGGTGGTGCCCTCCAGGAGTGTCTCCCGGCAATGGCGAGTGGGGGCGCCCCGCACCGGGCCGTCACGAAGTACGCGCATTACCCGCCATGACACAACTTCCGGAATAATTCAAGTGGCGGTTCTCCCGGGATGAGATTGAAGTACCATCGCTACGAGACTCTACCGCGAAAGCGGTGGCGAAGAGTAAACACAACCTAAATTCATTGTGGCTATTTTTTATTCTTATTCTTCTTAAATGGCTGGCTGCGAAACGTGAGGGAGTGGAACGGCATCCGAAGTGTGGAGGAGCTGTTCCGAGCGGCGCAGGACAAGGACAGGTTCGCCGAGGCGATCGCTAAAGTTGGGGGGACCCGACAAGGTACTTGAAGAAGAAAAAGAATATTCTTCTTAAGCCTATTCCCGTCTACTCCTAGACAAAGGCCTCCTCCATTCGTTCGACGCCGCTTTGAATTTTGTAGATTGCATTCAGATTATGCCGACGTGCCGGTTTCGCTTCAAAGACTCCCTTAAAGCAAACCTCCAAAGGAATAATATCGATAGTCAATGCTGGGAAAATATTACAGAAGACAGACCTAGATGGAAAATAACAGTACATAAAGGCACACGGGATTTTGAAGCACAGCGCAGAGACTACACCTCAGAGAGAAGGAGGAGGAGAAAGGAAATACCATTAGTAGAAGAGGGACAGCCGATGATTCATGTCTATTTCTAGACAAAGGCCTCTTCCATTTGCTTCCATGTCACTCCGTATTTTGCAGACTGAATTTAGGTAATACCGACGTGTCGGTTCAAGTCATACTTCCACCGTAGCTACAGTCGACTTGCACTTATCTTTGTGGTCCATGGTCTCCTAGTCAGCAGTATTTTTTCAGAATTATGTGACCAATCCATCGCCGTTTTAGAGTCACTACGCGGTAGATGATGTCAGTGATCTATTTTTCTCTCTCACCGAATCGTTCCTGGCTTGGTTTTTAAGGTCCTTACGTGGGTCTTTGGGTCACTTTCAGTTTTTCAGCATTCGCAACAACGGAGGATTATTTTAATTATTGTGATATGTACGTGGTTTATATGCAGTTGGGAGTTTGAGATGATAATACTATACTGTGCCACATGGCTTGTTGGTGTTAGTCTAATAGACTGCGTGGCCTCCCTAGGTTACAGGGGTGCTCGATGGTCCTCCAGAGACCGCGAACAGCAGCGGTGAGAGTGTAGTCTCGAATGTCGCATTTAACACAGCTAATTACGACATAATTCTGCTTACTACAAATCCTCATTTTTGTTTTAATGCGAGTTTGATATAAATTTTCAAATACACTAAGAATTTAACTATTTTTTAAGGTCAAAATGAAAACGTGTTGATATTATATTATTATTATTCCAAAAATGGGACGATTAATAAATCGCCGTTTTTATCCCAAGGGCTTTTAAGAAAACACTCCATATTCCAAAAAGGTTATAAAATATATATACTTAGTATGAGTAATTAAAACGAATGAAAACGTCTGTTTTCTAGAAGTTTTATGATTTATGGGAATCACAAGACATTGACGACCTTCATGGCCTAGTGGCAAGTGCATTGACTACCACCCCGAAGGTTCTGGGTTCGATTCTCGGCGAGGGCAGTGCGATTGTCACACTGTCTTTAGTCTGGTGTAGAATTCACGTGATAATAAAATGGCGATAGATTAACTACGCATCACATATCATGAGAATCACTATGATAGCTATAAAAATACCCTTTACATCGATTTGGCTCATGCTGTCATGATGTAAAGAATGATTCAACAAAATAATAATAATAATAACATGTTTCCCCTTTTTAAGTCTTTATCAACGTCCATATAATAAAACAGAAATTCGTATTAATTAATTAATAGGGAGTTTTATATCTTTGTTCAAGAAACAATAAAAAAATATTCTATATCACCGCAGAAAATTGTTATGAATGATATAAACGATTAAAGATACATTTTATTTGATTTTATACATAACACAACATAACGTTATTTTAATTTAAAATGTCTTATGCAACGACATAAACGAAAACAGTTTATAGTGCTAAATTGCCATCTTTTAAAATTAGTATAAAAAATGTAATCACTTCAACAGTATAAATGATAATCATAAACCATAAACAAATAGTATCAAAACCGGTTTGCTTTTAATTAATTCAAAAATATTATTAAGCCATTGTATTCATATTAATTGCATATTAATGCGATCGATAACAGGTTATTTTCTAACCCATTAAGTACTAATAAGAGACGATGAAAAATATGATTGTTACTGCTCAGAAGCCAAGTATCATTGTTATTCTACTGGAATAGTTCACAAAGGCAAAACAAAAACATTTAGCATAGTAGTGTAGTGTACAGAAAAGATTGTACTTTTGTAAAAAATAACTATTTTTCATTTCTTTTTTTATTATTATGCGGTCTCCATAATGGTGTTTTTTTTTTTACGAAATAATTCAAAATTTAATAAATTAAGATAAAGACTTAAACCCACGGAGCACTACAATAATAAAACATACAAAAATCTCTGAAATAAAAAAGTTTATCGGATTTTTCTAAATTTGAAATTGATTTAACTAACCAAAGTTATGAATTGCCATATTGTTATCTCTTGTCAAACTTCACGAATTCTCTCTTTATTCGTGAATTGTGACATATAGGTTCGTCATATTTTCCTAATCTAAACATGGCTACCGTTTGTTAATGTATACTTTTTAAAACTATTATTTCTTCATCGATGCGTACCATAAATCCAAATTAACGCAGTGATCATTTCATTATTTTGTTCTCAATACTTTCATCTGGTCTACATTACTTCTTGATATCGGCATTTCAAATTCTGTTATACATCGTTTTACCACACATTTAATTATTTCATCATGAGACAAATTTTTGGTAAATCTGTAAATGATAGAATGTCAAATGCAAAAATAAGAAGTGAATGCGGTGCGAATGAAAGTGTTATGAACAAAATAATTAAAGGGTCGTTAAGATGGTTTGGACAAATGGAAAGAATGAATGAAGAAAGAATGGTGAATAAAGTAAACGACGTAAACAGAGCTAGAATTAGAGGAAGGCCTAGGAAATCAAGTGTATCAAATATGAAATGTCGGTCACGTCAGAAGTCGGAGAAATCGACGTGCGTGCATGACACGATGTATGAATGTAGAGGAAACGAGAAGCATGTCATGACAGAACAGTGTGGTGTGGTCTGGATAGAACTTTTTGTCTACTCCTCCGGGGAGACAGCGTGATGGTTAGTTAGTTACGTTTTCATCACAGAACCAAGATTAGTATACTGTCTGAACAGATCACAAGATGTATCGAAAGAACAAGAAGAAGAAGAGAACCTTATTTTTTTATCGGTATCAAAATATAATCCTGTACAGATGGATGTACAAGTTTATTTAGAAGGTGAACAAAGGAATGTGTTAAATTTAAAATGTAGTCTCACACAATGGAAAACTTTAAAATACGCTTGTTACATAATGCATTATACGCCTCAGTGTTTCCCTAAGTGCCAGAGTTCGTCAGCAACGCGTCTCGACGAAAACATTTTGTTTATTAATATTCCGGGACAAAACTTCACGTTAATGGCGGTAACCCAATAATGGAATTCCAAGTTTGACTAAAAGTTTCAGCCTAACGACATCCACGGTCACCTAGTACAATGACTGAACGGCGTCTCTGTAGTCTCGGCGTGAGGAGATACCGGGCATAGAATAAGACAAAATGAAAGACGGAACAGATTTAGAAATATGAAGCTTTCAGGTAAATACTGAGTACTAAATAGGACTCATGAATACACATTCAAAAAAAAATAAGCTGGCTAAATGTCAACCGGTTTTTTTGTACGTGTGTACATTAAAATTGCGTGTGTATAAAACCAATTTGCGCAAAACGTAAAACTAACTAATTAACTAAACCATCACGCCGTCTCCCCGAAGACGTAGGCAGAAAAAATGGATAGCCACACACTTCTTTCCTGACGTACTTATGTTGCTTCATGCACGCCCGTCAATTTATCCGACTCTTAACGTGGTCGACATTTAAACTTTAATTGTACCATGTTTTTCTCGGTCTTCCCCTATTTCTAATTTCGTTGCCATAGTATTTAATATATTTAATGAAAACTTTATTCAAAGTATATATTTCATTAAATATAACTTATATATTCAAAATAAAACATATATAATTGAAATTAATTAGCTCTCTTAAAACTTTGCTTCTTAAGAACATATTCCCAGACGCCGAGTACTGAGTGGAAAGAATGAATCTCTAACCAAAATGGCACAAAAATAATCATCAATATCGAAAAAAAATTGTAGAAGTTTTATTATATTCTAAGGTAGTGACATATTTTACCTCTATAAGTAAAATACTTTGGTTATACCCTAGTATGGCAAAACATGTCACTTTCTTTTTTTAAATTATAGAAACTTTTAGAAAAAGTATAATACATTTTACTCAACTTATGATTATTAAAATATATTGCAGAGTTATGCATCATTGTTCAAGCAACCATAAATATCTTCACTATAATTAAATATATATAAAAAAGCTTATAATAGATATGTACTCGTACTTAGGTAATCGTGTATTTATTTGTTTTAAGGTTATACATTTTTTAAACGGGTATCGATTGTTAACTTATGTAATAAATTGAAAATATGGAAGTAAATACGAGTATATTAAATAATTTAGTACATAAAAAGTCAGGCCTCTTAAAAGATGGAAGAACAGCTGGGAGTCCACCTCACAAGAGGAGCAATCCTCTGGAAAACATACCACATAGGTTTACAGCAAGGAAGAAGACGAAAAAGTCAATTTGAAGTGTTCAATTAAATTTTAGAGTGAGGCGAGTTGGGAAAATACGAGTAATACAAAATATACATCTTATTTCGTTGAAGTATCTGTTGTAAATCATAATAAATATGTATATTTACATACAAGATAAAAAATCAGTAACAGTTCAACGTGTAAGGTCCATGATCATAATATATATTTTATTATAATGTTAACGATCACAATACAAACATGATAATTTATGTTCATATGTGACACATAAACAATGATGGCAGAAAAACATTTCAACAGTATTAATATAAATAAAATTAAATAAAAACACTTTTCACATAAACAATATTATTTTAAAAATATTTTTATAATTAAAAAAAAAACTAACCGAAGTAGTAGACTCTTGTCAATTATTGTGCTCATATAAGGAGCAAAGCGTTTAATGCCTTGGTCCATCACAAGGGTAACATGAATTGATTCATGTTTTAAGTAACATACTAATGTTATCATTTATATAACGTAATATTCCCCATGTATACATAAAAATATTGTACAGTTGAATTAGAAGACAACTAATTTGTTTACATATTTTTATTATTTTAACGAATTTAAACATTTTTCTTTAAAAAAAACGTATTTTTAAATATAGACAAAATGTTATAAATATATTATATACATAACTATACACAAACAAAGATGTTTCTTATTTTGCATGTTTCTAAAACACAAAATTTTTCTGGCATGTTTCTTTTATAAATAATTATTCAATAAAACGATGTGTCATTAAAAAATATTTAACATTTGTCTTTATTTCGGCAGCGAGCCTGGCGAAACCAATCGCTGTAGAAATAAAGACAAAAATGGAAGTAGTCATTATAAAAATGGTTTTATTTGATTATTATTTAAAATAAACTTCACTCAAGAGATTTTATCTAAATCATTAAGAGACAATATCAAGAATAAAAGAAATGGTAATACCCCTAATTGGAAAATATGTATTTCGACTTACAATGGAATCCATAATGTATTCCGTTCGATACACACAAGTCAACAAAACATAGCACAAACAAGTATTCGAACAAATTCAAACCGTCGAACGCTGGGCGAGCGATTTGAATATTGGGCGATTCGCGCGGGAACTTTCCGTGTAGATTTACGCGGGAGATTTTCCTTCGCGGGAGGAAACGGCACGGGCGCCGCTCGGCCGGAGTCGACTGCCCGCGGCCGGAGTACGGAGAGCAATACGCGGGCAGGGGGCTCGCGCCGCCGGAAGCGCGGTGCGGAGCCGGGAAAACAAGACCAATCATACAAGTGTATTGACTATTTGCCTCACCTTCCGAATGGAAATGGCGACCTTTTGATGAGATTGATAAAATGAAATGAAAATGATTTTATACTGGGTATGCACAAAAGTAATATAATTTTGAAAATATTATTTGAACGGTTTTATTGAACCACAGATAATAAAAGTTATATTTCTGTTGTAACAAAAATAAAACCTTTTTAATAGTGATACTTAAAAGTTTACACACGTGAACAAAATGTTTTAAATCAACGTTTAAATGAGCTCCTACCATACAATGTTAATAGAAAATATCATATTTAATTTTTTTTTAATCCACTAAGGTTATATATATATATACCTAAATAAAGCCGGCGTGAAAGTTTCGGGTCGTTTTGGACACTTTAAACGAAGATTATGCAACGCAAGCTCGTTTGATAATTATTTTGAAATGGTATAATTTTTGTCACAGAATAATTCCATAACAATAATTACATTACATAAAATTTAAAAATACTTAGAAAGAAAATACAAGCGTGTTTACACGAACGAAACAATGCGAGAAAATATCGGACCATTAAATCAACAATACTCGTATACTACTCGTATAAGTTAATAACCAATTTAAACGATTAAAAAATCGATGTGTATTCATGACCCCCTGGTAGGATTCTGAAAAAGTTTGTCAGGGTGGAATTAACCGTTTTCCTTCTTCTCTACATATCTCTCTAGACGCTTGAGTTTTGTTTAGTAATAAAACTAAATACAGATAATAAAATATTTAATTTCGGTGAAATCGACGTGCGTGCATGACACGTTGTTGAGGAAGCTTGAAAAGTATGTCAGGAAAGAAAAGTGTGGGGATCCATTATTTCTGCCTGCCCCATCGGAGAGACGGCGTGAAGGGTAGTTAGTTTTTATACAAAACAAATCACGTATTTTACCATTCATATAAACAATCATTACTATTCCCACAAACCGCGTCCCGACCGTGGTTTTCCATAGTTCCCTCAGTTGTAAGACGAATGTCGGGATGCTAATTAGAAGCCCATGGAACCACAAGACAGGCACACTTACACACACTTAGTTAAATTCACACACAGAATCACACCTCCTTTTATAATTAAAAAAGAAGGCGTTAAGAACATAATCAAGTAAAAAAAAACTATTCCCCCATTGATTACCATTTAATAAACATTTAAAATTGATAGATTTTGGAGGAAGATAGGGAACTTTATTATAATATTAAGACGTTATCATACAGAACTAATCACCCTGCATGCTAAAAGATCACATGGTTACAAACACCAACAAAATTGCCTTAGAACTCGGACATCCTTAAAAACCTGGAGAATAGAGAAAGATGGCCATGGACAGGAGCCATTGGAGGAATGTTGTGGAGGAGACTAAATACCACACCGGGATAAAGAGCTGAAGAAGAAGAATAACTCGTATATTAGTGTCATTTACACCATGACTATTATTTTTAAGCCAGTATAAGAACTTAATGCACAATTCACTTATTGCGCACAATTTTGAATTAAATTATGGCAGGTTATCTCTAATTATGAGTAAATATGACTAGACTAGAATAGTTGTTTGATCTATGATAAGATGTCTTCCGTCGGAGGCAGGAAACTCAGACAAGGCGGTCGTAAGGAGCCAGACGAGGCAAGCGAAGCAAGCTCTCATCGTTGAGATAAGATTTCATTTATATTGGAGGAAGTGGGCTGCAAAAGGGGGGTTTAAATGGTTGAAATGGTTAGATTTGTTTTTTAATTGATTGTAACATATTCTGCTGTCAACTCTGAGAATTTTTGATTATAAATTGTTAAGAGTAATATTCTAAATTTATTAATATGAATGTGTATAAAAATAATTAAAATCGCTCATATGTTTCTTCTATGTTCGCCATACTTTGTGTTTTAGATGTTTTATTTTATTTTTTATATACTTTGTATACAACACTAAATTTGAAAAAAAAATCTTTATAACATCTGTCAAAACTGATCATATTTGTAAGCAAATTTATAATATTTTAAATATCTTTATAATATCACTGAGGAAGGACCGGGTTGCCCGAAACATGTCTAATATTCATTTTTTTATTTTAAAGTTAGTGTTGTATACAAATTATATAAAAAATAAAATATCACTCATATGTGTTTAGTGCCGGTAATATTTATTTGCGAACTCGTATTCCATATTCAACATAAATATCATGTATATTAAAATATTATGTATTCGGTAAAATGTTACTATTTCTTAAAAAAATTAAACATTGACGTATCCTATGCATACCTGAGAATTGCATTTTAAATGTATTTCACAGTATTTACGACCCAAACACCTCCAGCCACCACAATTGCCCAAAATCCTATACTCCTTCAGAGAAACACTCTGGGCCACACAAATCAAACCCTCGCATAAACCAACAACCCACCAAACCACCTTTCCAGCAATGTTCCCATCAGACGTAAGAAGAATATCTACAAGAGCTGTATCTCTGTAAGCCAGAATATCCAAATCCAAGTCCAAGTTCAATTATGAAACAGACGACTGTTTTGTTCTACATTTTAAAAAGTTCCAATGATTGAATATATATTTTATTTAAATCGTGTAAGCAAAAGAAAGCTGTGGAATGACCATGTGGGTAGATCGGCAGAATCAGAGGCCTTAAGAGCGGCAGAGGACGGTTTACTCCAAGGAACCAGAACTCAAGGAAGACCTCCAAAAATATTAAAGGACAGCTGGCAGACTATTTCCCAAGAATAAACTTGACGTAGAGAACAATAGACCACGAAGCTTAAGCCGAGAAGAAGAAGAGAAGAAATAATAATAATAATACTTTTTATTCCTTTATATATTATGTGCCATGCTTTAAGTTTATTTAAATATGTGTACTTTATTGCCAAACTTTATATTTAATTATTAAAGACACATTAGTGCTTTTAAATTTTAATTCTGTTATTACGGTTTATTAGAAAATAATCGATATTTGATCTGTTAATAATTTTATAATACCTCAAAAAGTCGAAACACATCAAACCACAATATAAGGTTCAAATTTGATTCAAGGTAATGATTTTTGAAAAAGAAGAAACCATGACAGTTTGCAACATTAGCGTAAATGGTGAAAATTTGGAGCAAGTAGATGAGTCCGTGTATTTAGGTAGTATGTTTACATATGCATGTTTATAAGATGGGCGAGTGGAGAGGGATATTGAAAGAAGGGTTGGGGCAGGCAACAAAGTGAATGGTGCACTTAAAGTTGTCATCGCAAACAAAAACCTATCCAAAAAAGCTAGAATGGCAGTGCACAATGGTGTTCTTCTACCGACCCTTATGTATGGAAGCGAAGCATGGAACTGGCAAAAGAAGGATGAAAGTAGAATATATGCAGTAGAAATGAGATCTCTTAGACGAATGTGTGGATACTCTGTGTATGATAGAGTGTCGAATGAAAATATAAGAAGTGAATACGGTGCGAATGGAACAAAATAATGGAATGAACAAAATAATAAAAGGACGAATTTCAAACACTAATATGTTTTTAACAGTTTTAGTAATGACTGCGAATGTTTTAGTATGGCGAAACCTACCAATCGAAACATCAACAATGAAACAATAAAAGCCCCACGTTCAATGTATTATACGGAGTTTTGCAACATTGATGCAATTTTTGACATTTTTACCTTATTTAAGAAAACCTATAATTAACAATGGTGTTAACACGCTGGCAACTGAATTCAGCCAAATTTTTCACACGCAATGTAAAGACATCAGAGGTCTTATTAAATACGATATAGAAAACTGCTACTGAGCAATGATCACAGTTTGTTTCAAACCAAAAGTTTTATCACTAAAGTAACTGTGGGTAGGTAATAGATTGTGTATTGCCAAGAAAAGTCAATTCCTACCTACACAGGTAAATCGGAAATGAAGGCCCGGGGGGCAATCTGCCGGTTATTGGATCCCGGGAGCAGCGTGACGGAAAATCTAAATTTTAAGAGGAAATCGACAGCAGACTGAAATGTTCAACATTTACAGAAAATTATTCCGTGATCTGCGAGAGCATAAAATTTATCACTTCTGGAAAGAGCACAACCTTACTGCTGTCGAAAATCTTTGCTGTAATGTATTATTTCAATGTTTTATAAACTTCGTGAACAACACGAACTTAAATTAAAAAAAAAAAACAACATGTTTCGGTCACAAAAACCCTTCATCAGTGTTTTGTGTGTATAAATCCGCATTTATACAATACAAATGCGGATACAGTCTATTATCCATGTGTCTACAGACACATGGATAATGTCAAGTGGGAAATATTATCATTTGGTCTAATAAAATTAGTAATTACCTAGATAATCAAAATAATGAAAGAAACATTAAGATGGTTTAGACAAATGAAAAAAATGAATGAAGAAATAATGGTTAAAAAAAGTATATGTTGACGCGTGTAAATGAAACTAAAAATAGAGGAAATCAAGGAATTTTGGCACGATCAAATAAATCAAATATTGAATGTCGGCCACGGTCGGAGAAATCGACGTGTTCGAATGACGAAATGTATGAATATTGAGGAAGCGAGAGGAAAGGTGTGGCAGTCTATTCGTTCTGCCTTCCCTTTCGGCAAGACGGTGTGATGGTTAGTTAGTTACATCTAAATTAAGTCATTTTAACCGGTTGGTATATCTAGTTTTAAACGTAATTGACATAATGATTCGTTGTCCAAATTATAAAACCGGCTGTTTTATTAATAAATGAGAGAACATTTAGAATGTATTGTACGTAGTTAGTAACGAAGAGTTAAACAATGTGAACAGTTCGGGGACGGTGATGGATGTAACCTTACGATAGGGGTCCCGGGGAGATCCGATTGCAGCCAATCGAGATAATAACTAAATGGACCGTGTATTTAGTGGGGCCCGGGCCATGGGAGTCCTGTGGGTTGGACAATTTAATAAAGTCGATATGAGAATCACGACTCTAAATCATACGCCGCTAATTTGAGCAATTGATAAAGCTTCGGGGCGGTCCCCCAATATCACGTGGGGTCAATGACAGTCTAGTTTGTTCGGTAGAGTTTATAATCTGATAAATATGTATTAAACACACATAATTTATGACAATTAAAAAATATATATTTGGTCATGATTTAGGACATTTTAGTTTGGCTTCATCTTCTCCGGTCTCAATCTAATGATTGGTCTGCAGCAAGGCGACGCATCTCCTCTTCCACTCCGTTCGGTCCTCGGCAACTCTCTTCAACTCCGCATAAGAGGTGCAGCCTATATCTCGGCAAATCTGGTCTAAGTACTCTTGACGAGGTCGTCCTCTGCCAATCGATCCCTCGACCATTCCCTCAAACACATTATGCAGGAAACATTCGTGTCGCAACACATGGCCAATCCATCTTGCGCGTCTCTCCGCTATGGCGTCCAACACGTGCCTACTCTCTTCAACTCTGCTGAGAACCTCTTCATTAGTAATGTGGTCCCTCCATGAAACATGGGTAACTCGTCGGTAGGTCCACATCTCAAATGCCTCCAGCCTTTTGCGCTCTCTTTCGCCCAGGCACCAAGTCTCGTAGCCGTACAGTAAAACACTCCACACCAATGTTTTTAAAAGTTGTTTTCGGAGGTTCAGGTCTATGTTGTTGGAATCGAATATTTTAGACTTTTTTTTAAGGCAAGTTTAGCCTGGTGGATACGACTATCGTCGTCTTTCTTGGATTGATCATCCCATGTAACACTGCTCCCTAGGTAAACAAAAGTCTTTGCATTCTTGATCGCAGTTCCAGCCATCTCCACATTTATTTGGCACTCATCTCTACCCACGGTCATTACCTTTGTTGTTGTCGAAGTTTGGCTATCAATTCAATTTCCTAGAATTCAAAAATTACGTTTCTGTATATCAAAAATACATCAAACATATTGCTGCCAACCGTGAAAATCTACGCAATTTTGTCAAAATCTGTAACATTGTTTGCGATATATAGTATGAAACATTACTAAAGGAAATGCATACATTCTGCGAAACATAATATTTTTAGCACTTTGTCCCAGAATAGCAGAATAAACTATTTAACGTGTATCCTATTACATAACCAGAAGATACAATATTGATTTGCGTACCTAATGTGATGAATTCACTTATGTCCGTTGCATCAAAGCGAGTTCGAGCGTGTAGAGGTATATACGAGAAGTTTTTACGCACATAATACCAAGTGGGTCAATTATTCGGATTACATAAATCGTCTCGAGAGTATAATGAATACTCCGTTGTGCAATAAACATTTTACATACATCTTTATTGCATGCGGTTAGCGAAGTCAGGTTACCAACACATGCTCGCTAACTGACACAAGTGATCGATCTGTCGTCTCGACAGACGGCTGAGGAGAGTGATGAAATACAGGAAAACATTATTGAAATTCTGTAAAAAATCATCTAAGCTAACTAAATTTAACTAAATCATAATTTCATTTCAAGTTAAATCTAAGTCATAGTCATCATCAATCCTTTTCTGTTCTGTATAGGTGGCACAGTCCATATCGTGACGTGACGACCTTCGTAACATAATGGTAAGAGCTGTGACCGCTATACCGAAGGTCCTGGGTACGATTCGTGGCGATGGCAGTGTGATTGTCACACTGTATTTGGTCTGGTGTAGAATTCACGTGACAATACCATAGCGATAGATTAGCTAGCTATCACATGTCACGAGAATCAATATAATTGCTAAAAACAAATTGTACACAGAAATTGGGACACTCTTATCCACTCCCATGATGTAGTAAAGATAACTCCATATTAAATAATTAATACGAACGAAAACTCATGCACAATATATAACTCGACTTCGAAAAAATTAACTCACGTATATAAACAGCAGCGCGTTAGATTTTTCGCTACATTTGATAATGCCTTAAACAGGCGAAACATATCATTCAAATAAAATATAATAAAACTTCTACAAAACAGTCGTTTCGAATCGTATTAATTAACGAATGAAATGTTTGTTTTCTAGAAGTTTTACAATATTTTATTTTATTGAAATGACAAGATCAATTGCAATCCTTTTTTCTTTGAATTATGGAAATCCACAGTGTTGCCCCGAGTTGATCAAAAATTAAAATAAGCCTATTTATGCACCTACATACTTACAAATATTATCAACATTTACCTCGTGGTTGTATATTACAAATAAATTATTATTTATAATTTGATCATATTTTCGCGTTCGATAATTTTTATTGTCGGTTTTCTGTTTGTAATCTGAGATAATGCAGTTTTTTTGAAAATAAAAATGTGCCAACCCTCATGTATGGAAGTGAAACTTGGAGCTAGCAAAATATGGGTGAAAGCAGGATGAACGCCGTAGAAATTATATCACTAAGAATAATGTGCGGGAAAACGTTGTATGATAGAATATCGAACTATGAAATAAAAGAGAAATGTAAGGCAGATGACTGCATCATGGATAAAATTAAAAAAGGATCCCTAAGATGGTTTGGACATATAGAACGAATGGATGAGAGTAGAATGGTTAAAAAGTTGCACACAAGTAGCGTGAGTGGAAAAAGATGCCGAGGACGACCGAGGAAATCATGGCATGACCAAATTAATCAATTACTAAAAGGCGGTCAAATTAGAAGTCGGAATAATTGACGTGCGTGCATGGTACGATGTATGAATGTAGAGGAATCCAGAGAGGTATGCCAGGACAGAGCATTGTGGCGATCCATCCTTTCTGCCTACTCCTCCGGGAAAATGGTGTGATGGTTAGTTAGTTAGTTATAAAAATAGTGTAGTCCAGTACAGTTTTTCCCTTCTGACATTAGTATATCTTTCTCAAATATTACGTAAACCCAATGGTTTATAACAATGAGGATAGACATAGTAATTGATCAACAAGGTAAATCACTCACTTTAAATAAATATTGATTTAATAATAAATAAAAATGTAGCCAAGCTCCCTCAATAAAAAGCGATTAATTAAATTACTATTTTTCACAGTGGCAATTAAAAACTTTCTAACATTTAGAAATAACAACCTGAATAGTCCTCTTGCCTCATACGTATTACATTTTATATATTTGTATGTCAAATAAAAGTAATCATAAAAATAACTCAATTGCATAGTGAATTCGCTCACAATACCCGGTCAAACCAAAGATTCTAAAATAATAAATTAGCGTATTACTTCACTGTTAAGTTGCGAGCGGGCTGAGGCAACTCATTTGGTAAGATTGAGTTGCTCAGCCGTTGGGTTACAGGCCACAATATTTCCTAATAAATTAAAATACGAAATTACAGATAATTTTAATCATCTCAGCTCCAACGGGATTAAGATAGCGTTCACGCGAAAAAATAACCGAAAGATTAAAATTCAAACGAAATGAAAGGCATACGCATGAAATAATTGTACAAATCCGTAGATCCGATGTTATAAATAATGACGTATTGATAAGATGCGGATTTTAGTAAAATATGAAACACACAAAATAGTTACACCAGGAAAAAAAAGGAAATAAATAAATCACTGAAAAAATTTTGAGAGATTTTAATATTCTATAAACTGTTTTACATGCAATTTATCAAACAATTGTATTAAAAACATAAACTAAAATATATCATATAACAACAACAACAACAAACCATCGCGCCGTTTAACCGCAGGAGTAGGCTGGGAGAATGGACCGCCACACTACTCTATCCTGGCACACCTCTCTAGGTTCCTCCACATTCACACAGCGAGTCATACACCCACGTCGATTCTTCCGACTTTTAACATGACCAACCGACCTTTAAAATTTGCTTAATTTGGTCATGCCATGTTTTCCTCGGTCTACCTCGACTCCGTACTCCATTTACATCATTAACGTATACTTTTTTAACCATTCTTTCTTTATGCATGCGCTACATATGTCCGAACCAATGCAGCGATTCTTTCATAATTTTTACCGCATTTATTCTGCTCCCATCTTTCTTCTGCCAGTTCCATGCTTCGCTTCCATACATAAGGGTTGGGATATATCATACGATGTACCAATAGCAAAAAGGCAAAACTACGTAAAATTTCATATTCAATCATTCATAATGAAAACGTATGTTTTAAAAAATATATTTTTTAAGTAAATGACATGTTTCGCCTTGCGAAGACATTATCAAATTTGATAATATCTTTTCCTTTTTCTTTTTTTTTCTCTAGCCATCTATCCACTGCTGGATATAGGCCTCTTCAAATTGTCTAAACTTTTCTGTCTTGCGCGAGTCTTTTTTTTCCCAACTGGAGTTATGTGGTAATGATAATAACTTAGCAAGCCGAAACATGGCATTCCCATAAAATATAACAAAACTTTCAGAAAACAGGTATTTTCAATCAATTAAATTAATTAAAATTAATATTTGCTAAAACGTCATAAGAGCAATGATGTATATGTGTATAGGATAGATAAATAATAAAAAAATAGTATTGGTCATATTTCAATAATGAAACCTAGTAAACCATTTGTGAAATAAAGGACTAGTATCAAAACTCAAATGTCTTTGTTTAAAATAATAGAAAGTGGTTCGTTTTATTTATTTAATAAAAAATAATCTTTTGTTGATGTGTACCATAATATTATACGTATAAATTTCTTAAGTACCTATTATTCATTGAACTTGATCAATTCTGAATATATTGACATTAAAATGTCATTCAGTAAATAATCACATTTTGCTGGAATTGTAGATAAAATTTAAGCAGATATCTTAATAATAAAATAAACAGTATACGAGCAAAGAAAATCTGTTATACATAAAATACAATAACGAATCCCTTATTAACGTTCAAGAAATTCTAAATTCGTTTAAATAAATTAGAAATAAAAATGATAACATTTTTAGACGGAAAATAATATATCAAATTAGTTCATTTTCGTTTCGCCATCTTTCGCTCATCCGCTTTCCAAATTTGAAAATTATGCCTAACCTCGTATTTAACGCCCGGTGTTTACAGACCAATTACTGGAGTAATCCGCCTCCTGTTAATTTCCCGCCAAAACACGCCGCCATGTTGCAATTTACACCTGACGGGAGGCGCCAAGGATTTCGAAAAGATAAACAATAGTGTAAGATCGGTGGTGTTTCTAACGCACATGGAGAGAAACGTGATCGGATGTCGAGATAAGTGAACAGTTAGAAGATAATTACATCACCTGAATAATAGTAATTAATTTAGTTTACAAATTCGGCAAGTACAACCTAAAATGAAATGCTTATATCTTGCTGAAATGCTTATACCTAAAATGAAATGCTTATATGCTTATATCCAATGGCCGACAGTCGATTTAATAATTCCAGAAACATATTGACATGGAATAAGCCTAAGAGACAGAGTCAGAAACGATACGGTGAGAGAAAAAACAAAGGTCACTGACATCATCCACCGGGTGGCGACTCTAAAATGGCAATGGGCAGGTCACGTAGCCAGAAGCTCAGATGAAAAGTAGACAAGAAGACTGCTGACTTGGAGACCGTGGACGGCAAAGAGGAGTGCAGGGCGACCGCAACTACGGGGGAAGGATGATATACAGACATGTCGGAATAACCTGGATACAGTCTGCACAGAACAGAGTGACATGGAAGCGAATGGAGGAGGCCTTTGTCCAGGAGTGGACGGGAATAGGCTGAGGAAGAAGAATAAGAAGATTGATATGATGTGTGGCGTCGCGCTTTAATCAATACCACCGCTCCGACGCCAAAAGAAACCAAGTTTTCACCGTCACGACACAGAGCGATGCGACATTGCCTCGATAGTTTATAAACATACAAAATGTATGGTTCAGACACTAATGTTGCGCATCACGACACACCACGAAACGTTAGTACGTATCTGGCTTAAAATCCAGTTAATAAATCTATGTGGCAAAAACAAGTGGAGTAGCAGTCTTGAGTTAAATGAAAACACTTTTTGATAATACAATAATTTATTTATATTTTATCACAAAATAAACAAACATGTTTCAAGTTGACATCAGGCTTTATCAATGTTAAAAATAAAATAAAAACTTTCAACGATAAACAGGTACCTTCAACCCGAAACATGTCCGCCTATTTTGTGATAAATAAATGTATGCGTATTAAACATTGGTGAAAACGTCAGTTTTATTACATTTTATAGAAATTAGTTGTTTCGCCTTTCTAGAGCATTATCATCTATAAAATCGCCACATCACTCTATTGATCCATTCTATTTAATATTTAATGTGAAGTTTTTGAACATTTTATAAGAAACGACGCATAAATGCGTGTATTGTATGGTTACAGAATATTGTTTTGTTTATTGTTTCTGTGAACAATTGTTCTCAAACGTTGTGATAATGCCTTAGAAAGGCGAAACATGTCATTCCTATAAACTGTGCTAAAACTTCTAGAAAGCAGACGTTTTCATTCGTATTAATTAGATTAGATATTAATATTACTCAAAAACACGTGAATTGTGAAAACATTGACGACCTTCGTGGCAGAGTAGTAAGGAGCTCTGACTTCCATACCGAAGGTCCCGGGTTCGTTTCCCGAAGGTGGCAGTGTGATTGTCGCACTGTATTTGGTCTGGTGTAGAATTTACGTGACAATAAAATGGCGATAGATTGGCTACTCATCACATGTCATGTGAATCATCAATATAATAGCTAAAAATAATGTGTAAAAAAAAACTAGATAGAATATAGAAAAAATGAAAGCTTCTTTAAATCATACAATATGTTAAGAGATAAAATATAAATTTGTTCAGCTTATATGAGCCAAATTTACAAAATCGCAATAAAATAAATATGTTTACGTAATAAAAAAAACTATTTTCGTTTACTCTACGTCATTTTAACTCCATAGAATGAAAAGAAAACACAAAAATCTCAGCCACAATGAAAAAAATAACAAGTAGCTTGGTTGGATTGATAGGTAGGCGGATAATGGTAGATAGGTAAGTAAGGTAGGTGGTTACTGCTCTGTTGTAAATGTGGGTATTGTATTATATAAAGCAGCCAGCGAGAAGATAAAATTTCACCATTCCAGGCTATTGTTACAGACGCCGAATTATGAAGTAAGAAAATGAAACGTGATAGTCTGTGGACAGCTAGAATTTTCTTTCACACTGAAAACGAGACTTATCAAAATGAAATATTGTTGGATTGAAACATTTTGTTAAACAAACCGTGTTTGTACTTATGTACGCACGGAAGAAGCTATACTATGTACTTTGGAGTAACGAAACAAAAATAACACCGAAAGTGTTATACCGTTTGCCAATACTCTACGTAGGACGATAAAATAACAGAAGAAATATATTAAATACAAATAATAAAAACACGCCAAAAGAAGCATAACTTCACAAACAATGATTAGTATAACTAATATTTGAATTATTGGTACAGAATTTATTAAAATGTTTTTATAAATAATATTGCGTTAAATATTCGAAATTACCCTAATAAATTGTAACAGGTTGTTGATACTATTTTACACTTTTTACGACTAACTTCATTCATGTCTCGTTTCATTGCCATGTTTTCGCAATTCGTGATTTGGCACACGTGAAATATCCGGCCGTTATTGATGGCTAACTTAATCATGTCGCACTTCCGCAACAGCCACTACCTCTACTAAACGCGCCAATAAAAGTATAACTTTAAAAAATCAATTCTATTAGAACTTGTATGAAATATATACATTTAAACCCCTTCAGACTTGTATCGATTTATACATAACATCGATTTTTTTTCCGCGGGTCTATGTCTAGAACAAATCGAAATTTCAAAGTTATATTGTTTACTAAAATATTTACAAGTAAGAAAAAAAACATTTTATGACAAAAATACTTTGTTTGCAAATAGATTCATTTTTTAAATGAAAAATGTACCTGATAGAATGCAAATTAAATTAATTTAATACAAACATTTAATTACATCAAAGTTCATTTGTTAAAATATTATGTGTTTCGAGATATAATAATGATATTTGATAATAAATGAATTTCGAGATATGATATTTCAACATTATTACTGTTAAAATTTAAAACACTGTTATAATATCACAATTACTTTTTGTTCACTGAGAGTGTCGCGACAGCTGTTTCGCCAAATGATGTTGGCATCATCGGGTGTTACAATTAATTTATTGTAACACGTGATAATGACAACATCGGTTGGCGAAACAGCTGTCGCGACACTCAGTGAATAAAAAGAAATTGTGATATTATAACAGTGTTTTAAGTTTTAACAGTATAAAAACATAATATTTCAGTGATTCCAATAATTATAGAAATTATTCGTTTTTTTAGTTAAATGTAGAAATGAGTAGAGAAAAAAATTAAATTGATGTAATGGACTAATAAATATACTACGTAGAGATTTGAACCAGTCTAGTTTGGATTAATAATCAAAGAAAATCTTATTCTTATAATGATTTGGATAATCTCCTCGGTTTGAATTCAATAGGTTTTCAATTGGCTGGGACACTCAATTGAAATATCCGGTCAATAATGAAGCCATTTCTACAGAAGGGTATCCGAGTCATAACTCTATTCAAATGCGGTGAACTAGGTAACGGATGCTGGGATTGGAGTATGGATCTTAATGAGATGTTTGGAGATGAAGACTCTAATTCACAAATGCAAGTGGGCATGTTTTAATTGGAAAGGAATTGATTACTCTCGGAGGGCGGTTCTAATCCTCTCAATTGATATAATAATTTCACGTAGATCAGAAAAGCACATCACGAATTAAATCCGAGTCTGCCCGAAAGGGTAAACAGGGATAATAATAATAATAAATTGGATAATTTATAAAGCGCCATTTTTATGAATTACTCATCTCAAGGGCGCTGTACCATCTTAATGATCCTTTCATTATTTTGTTCATGACACCATCATTCGCACCGCATTCACTTCTTATAGGATGATACATAGATCCTTACACTTTTATATCCTGACATACTTATCTAACTTATACCATATCACATTTATACAGCTTGTCAAGTACGCACGTGAATTTTTCCAACTCTGTTTCCACGTGACAGGCGTTTAAAATTTTTATGATTTGGTCGTGAAAGGTTATCAACGATTTCGGATTTCATTTCAATTATTGGAGTATATTTTCTTCACCATTATTGACCATTTATTTTTGATTTTTTTAAATGTATTCTTCATGGTACTTTCATCCGTCCTGCATTTATATTTTTATCGGCGTTTAACAATTTATACAATTATAAAAAAAACTAACTAACTAACTAACCATCACGCCGTCTCCCCAAAGGGGTGGGCAGAAATAATGGACTGCCATACTTTTCTTTCCATATTTCTCTCGCTTCCTCAACATTCATACATCGTATCATGCACGAGCGTCGACCGAAACTGTCGAATTGAAATTGTCGATTGAAGATATATAAAAAAACATTGTAACAAATTCATCTAAGGTAGTGATTTCTAACGTAGGCAATACGAGTACGTCAAGTAACAGCCCATTGAAGTCACTTTAGGGACAATCAAGAGTAAAAATATAGGAATTAATCAAAGATTTATTAGATTTATTATTATTTAAAGAGTTATTCTCTGGAAAACTTTGTATCAGGCATTATAATCACATTATTTTATTAATTGAAAAAAATACATATGGTACCCCTACGAAAAGTGTTGATGACGGTTAAAAAATGGAAAATCTCATAGATGTGCTAAAAATATTGGGAATCTGTGGTTAAAGGGATAGCATTTCTATCGTATTTAATCTAGTTTAATTATTTTTAGTGGCAAATCTGTTTGCCATAAAGATATTATAACTTTGAGTGGAATTCATTCCATATTATGATTCATACATGAATAAAAATGCTCTTTTCCACCGTTGAGTATATTTTTCTCTACATGTTTTAAATCTTCATCGTAGAGAGAAATAAATAATTAATTTGAACCTTTATGAAATACCATTAAAATTAGATACCGTGAATAGAGAGCAAGGCGAAAACATGTCATTTCCATAAAAAATAATGAAACATCTAGAAAACGGACGTTTTCATGGAACTGGCAGAAGAAGTATGAGGGCAGAATAAATGCGATAGAGATGAGGTCCCTAAAACGTATGTGTGGTAGAACGATACACGACAGAATCTCAAATGCTGATATAAGAAAGGAATGTAGAGCGGAAGAAGGTATTATTAACAAAATTATGAAAGGATCGCTGCGTTGCCGTTGGTTCGGACATATGGAACGCATGGATGGAGAAAGAATGGTTAAGAAAGTATACGTTAATGATGTAAATGGGGTACGAAGTCGAGGCAGACCGAGGAAAACATGGCATGACCAAATTAATACAATTTTCAAGGTTGGTCATGTTAGAGGTCGGAGGAATCGACGTGCGTGTATGACTCGTTGTACGAATATGGAGGAACCTAGAGAGGTTTGCCAGGATAGAGTAGTGTGGCGGTCCATTCTCTCTGCCTACCCCTGAGGGGAAACTGCGTGATAGTTTGTTTGTTTGTTTGTTTAATTATTTCATATGAATTTTTACATGTATGTTCAAGAAACAATAAACAAGAAATAAATAAAAACACTGCTTGAATTCTCATATCAATCATATTATGAACAGGTATTATTGAAACAAATCGTCTTTAATTTTTACACGTCTTGCTTGTGAAAAATGAAACAAAATGAAAACAAAAATCAATTTAAAAAAAGTTAGTCATTCAATTAAAAGTCCGGATGCAAAAAATAAAAAATTAAGAGTAATGTATGTAATAATGTGCCTCATTGATTTAAACCAGTGTGCCTGACGACATATGATGAAAAAAATACTAATTACACATTATGGAACTGGTTTCGTATTGCGATTGATAGATATTGAATGTAAGCAGAGAGAGTTGTATAATAAGCATGTAATTTTACATGATACGCAGTGGCTGGACAGTGTATTGCATCACGTATAGATGACAAACGAAATTAGTCTTCGCTTATTGCACGTTGCATCTTCACCATGTGTTTTAATAACGCGCAGTTAATACCGCATTTACATCACGTGTGCCTCGGTGTCTGGGTTAGCCCGTCTACCGGTAGTGGGCTCTGGGCATATAAGGAAATCGCTAGCCAACTCTAAAACAGTCAACAAGTTTCAAGTGTCTTTGTAACAAATAAAATAATGTTTATCACACATTGCAACCAGATACAAGCTAAAGCAAACCAATCTAAGGTTATGCCTATGAGTACAGCAATAATATTGAGTACTTCAGATATGTTATGTATTGGTTCTTGAACAATTCAGTATAACTCAATATTAAATGATTAAAACGAATAAAAACGTTCCATTTTTAGTATTTTAATCATATTTTATTGGAATGACATTGCGCACGCTTAATAGAACACTGGCTTAACTCAAAAAAGCAAGTTTTGCTCAATCTGACATGAGTCGGTGTTTTAACAAAAACAGCCGTAAAACATGTACGAATGAAAAAGACCGATATAGTGTAATGGAGGTCAATTGGCGGAATTTTGACTTAATTTTAACGCGAAATGATGGATAGCGTTAACACAAGCCTCTGTCTAATGTTAACTCAATTATGACCTAAACCATAATCGGTCAGTTTACTATTAAGCGTGCGATGTGTCGCCCATGTTAAGGCGTTATCAAATGTGATATTAGATAATGCCTTAGCGGAGCGAAAATTTCATTCCCATAAAATATAATAATTTTTTTAAAAAAGAAACAGTCTCATTCGTATTAACTACTTCAAATATGGATATCTTTTGATTTTCCCCTACCAGTATTTGTAGCAATTACCCATTGCTTCTCATAACTTTAAAATCTATATGAGTATAATAATTGCTATCATTTGTTAAAGTTTTCGGTATTATCAATTATGTATTTAAGCATATATAGAAAAAAGCTTTATTACAAAATAAATGCATAATAGACACAGAAAAAGTATTTTATCGAAAAGCGGAGATAAATAACCAACACAATCAAACGAAATACTAGTGTGTCCCACGTGTGTACAATACACGAGTGCGAAAGGGATAAGCAAAAACTTGCATTTTATCCTGCCTGCACACAGAAATAAATTTTAACGATAGTTAGGTTTTTTTGTGGGGGTTCATCATGTTTTTATTTTTCTGCCAATTAAAATGTTATCACTTTTGTCTTTAACTGTAGTTAATTTAAGGAATAGCCCGTAAATATTTTAATATTTGCTGATTTTAAAACTATGATTTTGAAATGAGTGATTACTAAAAAAAATAACTAACCTTCACACCGTCTCCCTGGAAGAATAGTCAGAAAGGATGGACCTCCACATTATTCCATCCTGACATACGCTTCCTCTACATTCATATATCCTGACATGCACTTCACTGTAATGCTTTTAGCTTAGAAAGGGAAAGGTAAGAGTAAAAATGAAAAATATATAATTATTTTTTATTGTTAAAAATGTGTAATCATCTGATTATGACTAATCAAAATAGAAGGAAAACAGTACATGTTAGGCATTCTAGAATATATTTATGCTCTTCTAAGAATGAATAAATATACCAGAGAAGTGCATATACGTGTATAACATTGATTGACAGCGTTATTCTGAAATCTATGGAATACCTAATTAAGGTGATTTAGTAAGAATACCTCGGTCAGTTTAATTCCCGAATCACCGCATTTCGACTTTTACAAAGGGGTAAGGTGTTATCAAGAATTTATACAAAGAAACTATAGATAGATTTTATAACTGAGTTATACGAACATAATAAGTAACGTTATTAAAAGGTGAAACACGGGAATATTTCAGACGGAGTTGAACGATCTAATAATATGAACATCTTGGCGGGGAGGCGCGCGGCTCACCAGACGAAAATCGTTAATTTATTCGAACGTTTTGGCAGGACGAAGAAGGTTAACGTTACTTCAAATGGTTTTATGAAGGAAATGCCTCACCTAATAGCAAGCGTGCGGAGCGTTTGGGTTTCGCATCAGGTGTGTTTTAAATAATAATATAATGTTTTAAATATGCCGAAAATTGTTAGTTTAAAGCACAAAAGAAATACATTGTTTTTTTAACAATGACGTAAAATTGCAATTTAAAATAATATTACAGAAAACATTCGATTTCTAAAAGTTTTATTACAATTTATCAGAATGGCATTTGACACATTTGAAAATGCCATTGAAAATTGGCGTTACATCAATAATAAATACAGAAGTAGTTTTCGTAAAAAAAAAACTTTTTAGAAACAAACAATATATCCTTTTTTCGTATCACAAAAATAACTAACATGTTCGTTGTGTGATAAGTAAATAATAAAAAAATGCATATTTATTAATTAAAACCAATTATTTTTAAGATAATTCAAATATAAATTAATAATACAGAGAAGGAAAATACAGTTTTTCTAATGATTTCATATATAAAATAACACTTCGTATATTAACCACGGAAAATTAATTATGCCAGCCAGTTTTGCTTGTACCCAAGCTTCATTCGGACATTATTAACAACTAAATAAAATGATTTTACTGAAATCTATTGATGGAAGTTCATTTTAAATAATAATTAAATAAAACGACGTCTGTCGATGCCAGCGAGCCTGGCGAAAACGGTCGCTGTCAAAATAAAGACAAATGTGGAAGTAGTTAAAAAACATCGTTTTATTTAATTATTAACAAACCAAAAATACATAAATATATCGATAATGGTTTCAATTGAACATTTTGATAGCTGTAAAATGCATAGTTTATAGAATTTTGTAAGAACTATTTAGAATTTGTTTCAGAAGAAAATTGAATTATTTTTATTTCAGTTTTTGCTGAATAGTTATATACACTTCTCTCCTCTAGCAAAAATGCATTTATTTGCTACAAACTCTTCCATAGACTGATGAAGCTTATGTACAAGCGAAACTTTTTCTTCTTCATGTGCCATATCAGGTATCGCCGACGTTGGCAATTACTTTTGGCGAAACTAGTTGGAATAATTACAATTTCGTGGTTTTTATACAAAGCGTTATTTTATTTTATTTTCTATGTATATAATAATTGAAAATGTCTAACCACATGTGTCTCATATGAATATTTACTTTATTTTTATTAATAGATTTTTGTTTAATTCTCTACTTGTTAAATGCATACTGATTAAAGTAGTAGACACTAGCGTATAAAAAAATACAAAAGCTAAATATGTTCTCATAAAAATCGCTCAAAATATCAAACTTCTGTTGCTACATTTATACTCGGAAATAGCGTCAGATGATTTGATGGGTTGAATGCCGAATACATAAAACAAATTTCAAAAGAGCTCGGTGTAAATGAAAAAAAAAAAGTTTGCAAAGACGGAGATGAGTTGTCTTTCGGGCACTCTCGTTATGAGAGGAGACTTTGGAATTGCCAAAGCGTAAAAATCTTAAAACCTTTTCTCGTCCACGAGGGTTCTCCGATTTCCTCATCTACATTCTGTCCTTGTTTGTAAACTCTCCTTCGCGAAAGTCGAGTTGTTTTATATTTTGAAATTGAATATTAAAATCTTGACATCGATTCGAAGCTCTGCTCACTGTTTACATTATCGTGTAAATATTTTGAACTCATTAATATGAAGAAAAAAAATAACATAGCAGGAAATCATTGTATCAATAAAACAAATAATATTGATAACACTGTTTACAAATCTCAAAGCACAATGATATTATGCATAAGAGAAAACAATATAACAAACGTAAAATTACATGTTGGACTCGGACTTGGATTTTCTGGCTTACAGATGTGAAGCTCTAATGGCTATTCCTCTTGGAAAGGGAACATTGTTGGAAATGTGATATTGTAGTTGTTTTATGCAGGGGCTAAATGTGTGACCCGGAGTGCTCCTCCGAAAGCAGGCGAGGGGGGATTTAAGGCTTATGCTAAAGTCCTACATTATTCTGGGCCAGGTAATAGAAGACTAGTTAGGGTTGGCATTGTAGATTATGATGGAATTACTCTTCTTATTTAAAAAATGTCTGTTCCTGAGGGGAAGAGAGGAGGAGTATTGCCTGGATGGATTTGTGGTAGGAGATAGCATCTTGTGCGTGACCATTTAAAATACATGTGAACTTGGACTTAGATCTTCTGGCTTACAGAGGTTCAACTCTAATGGCTATTCCTCTTATGTCTGTAGGAAACATCGTTGGAATGTGATTTGGTAGTTGTTTTATGATGGGACTAAATATATGGCCCGGAGTGTCCCTCCGGAGGAGAGCGAGGGGGGGTTTAGGGTTTATGATAAAGTCTTACATTATTGTCAAGGAATGGAAGACCAGTTAGGATTGGGATTGTATTTATAACAAAAAGTCTGTTCCCGAGGAGAAGATAAGAGGAGCAGTGCCTGGATGGAGTTGTGGTAGGTAGAGTAAGTAGTGGGCTATTTTTTTTCTCTATCCGCATTGATTGCGGGAGGGGTAAAGGACTGAATGATGGTGGATAACTCGGTGATAAAGGGTCATTATTGATAAGGAAGATGGTAATAATGTAGGTCGTGGTCAGGAAATGAAAGATATGAAGTTGGAGTAGTGCAAGGAATAATAGAGCTGGAGTCGCAGTATTCTGATGTAAAAAAGGAGTGGGGTAACGGTGGGCTGTCATCGGGCAAGGACGCTAACATTACTCATTAAATGATATGGACCTGTCTTTCCTCAATTCCAACCTTCCTCTTTGGAGAGCAAGGGAGAAACTTGCCGAAAATTTGAATATCGATGTTCATATATGTCCATTTGTATAAGAATTATAATATGCTGAAAAAAAGTGTGTTATACATATGCAGGTAATGGTATTAAAAAGCTGCAAAAACAATAAAATGAATTGTTAATAAATTACACTTACACGAATGTCCGATTGTCCAATAAGCAATGGGAGAAAAATTAACGAGACGCAATAAATCAAGTTGTAAACAAGATCGTTTGTAATAGTTTTAATTAACGTTAAAATAACGCAGCACTAACTGTTGTTTTATTGAACCACGGATTAACACAATCAAGAAATGAGCCGTTTTGGAAATTTATTATTATCGCGAGTATAACGGTCCCCTGGTTGTAAGTAACCGAGTGAAGCAGTTCGGCACTCCGTTCTCAGTTCGCACCAAAGTGCTTTAAGCTCTCGAGAAACCGTCTCAAGGCAGAACTTCTCCTGCTAGAATACGCCGCGACAAAGGACAAAAGCCTACTAAACTAAAGTAAAGCAACTCTCCGAGTGAAAATGACTGGTACGCGGTAAGAAAGTACTCGGTGGGTGTTTCAGATGACTAAGTGTCATTTGTTGTTAATTAAATTGATAAGCACAAACATGACGCATACGCGTATCACAAGTAATCAGTTAGTTAAGTGGACTCAGGCCTGGCAAGTAGCGTAGTTTCGTAGTTCTATGAATGTGGCCTGAAATAAATATATTAACTAGATTGATGTATGCGTATTCTGTGAATTAAATACATCATAAACTGGAGCAACCAGTGCGAGAATGAATTAGTAATTTTTATTAAAATAAAACCGTTAGTTGGAATTGTATTTTTTTATTGTTACTTTATGTAATCAGTTTACATAATTGCTTACACATACAATTTGAGAAGACGACACATGAATATGGCATTAGAGCGATGAGCGTACGTTTCTTGATCTGTATCAAAATGTTAATATAGTCCAATTGTTGAAAATGAAGGTATATAATCTGTAATCCAGAAAATTCAAGTCAAAGTCCAAGCTGTTTCTTTGATGTGTTGTAATTAAGGGCTTGCAGATTGTTAACCCACTGAGCTTCGTGATATAATAGTGTAAAAAAGATTTTTATATAATAGAACTAAAAGAAAACACTGATGAAGAAATTGAGATGGCAAAATTGAACGACATAGATGTAAATATATGACAAGTACGACAAATGAGGGCTGATTTGGCTTTTTTGATACTTGGCAATAAAATGGTGCCAAGTATCAAATTAAAATGTTCAAACTAAATGCCTTACACTTTTTAAGACGAACTTTTCGGGTGAAGGGCGCCCTTGAAGGTGTAACTTTCACGAAAATGGCGCTATACAAATCAACATCATCATCATCAATAACTGCAAAGTTGTAAAGTTATGAAATAATATAGTGTTGTTTAAACTTCACTCAAAAGATGCCACCTGTGTTACATGACACGTGTTACAATAAACAGATTTTTTCATCTCATTTTTGTTGTTTTATGTTTGAACCATTTAGCGCCATTGTGATAAACAGGCCTTCAATCATGTTAGATAATCCCTAAAAAGGGTTCTAAATTCAAAAAGTATTCCGCAACATTGCAAAACATTCCAACTCGTGTCAGATCACCTAGTGTGGCCACAAGGCGGGAGGCGGAAGGCAGGAATGTCACAAAGTGGAATGTCTCGAGCGCAACGCGGCTTATCGGCGGTGGAATGTGAGGCGGTATTCAGCTGATAACCTAATACCAGGGAAACGAGTACTACACAATAAAACAGTACCCATTGTAAACATTAGATACTACGAAAGATTACACACACAAAGTACACATATTAAGTACCTGCGTATCTGCGAAGCATAAAACGATTCAAAAGCGACGATAAGAAAATAAAATAAAACACTGTAAATATTATAGTTTTTATAGAGATGTAGCTTATAGGAATGCGTGATATAGATAGTAATAAATACTTGATAGTGGATATGTTTTATTTTTCCGATGAGTACAAGACTACACTATTTCTTAAAGGCGGGCCACACTGTTTGAAACAAGCTCTCCACAAGGGTGACCTTGGTGGAGAGTTGTGGAGCCCACGGTTGGTTTAGCGTCCACACTTGGTTTAAAACAAGCTCTCCACAGGGGTTACAGTAGACACCATTTTCGTTCAATACGTCCGCACTCCACCGATGCACAGTGTTTCAGGGTGCGATATTACGAGCTACTTTAGGTAAAAACCCAATGACATGGAAATGGCTAATTATAAGTGTTTAGGGAAGTTGTAAACCGGTTCAGTCGTATTGTTTCGCCGCTAACCGATTGATATATACCTATGAATTTAATATTCAAAATTAAAAAAATACTTCTATTTCTATGTTTGTTGTGTTTTTGGGTAACCCCGTGTGATAACTCCTTCTCGACCGACGTTTCGGAGATCGTTGCAGTCTCCATCTTCAGGGTAATGAATGTGATATGTGTTGTGTCTGCTAACGTCGGTCGAGAAGGAGTTATCACACGGGGTTACCCAAAAACACAACAAACATATTGCTGCCAACCGTGAAAATCTACGCAATTACTTCTATTTCTATCTTTATACTCAAGGTCGAGCTGCAAAAGGCCTTTTACGGTTTCATATTAAAAAAAAATCTTACGAAATACGCTATTCAAATACCTACTTTATGTAAAGACAGAGAGATATACAGATATATGTGTTTCTATCGTCGAAGTCAACAGACATATATATTTTATAAGAATAAAAATTTCAAAATAATAATTTTACAGAATAATGAAAAGTAGCTCGTAATATTAAGATTTGAAACACCGTGCGACGCCGCTACGCAACTGACCTTGACTGGTGGAATCAAACAGCCAAACATGTGGAATGCGTGTTTTCAACCGTTTACAACAGTTTACATGCGCGTCCGTCCACAAGGGTCAAACGAATTTTGGTTTAAAACAAGTATCTACATAGTTTTAAACCGTTGGTGGAGACCGATGAGACCGATGTGGCCCGCCTTTTAGATTCAATTAAAAAATATATACGTATCAACGTAGGATCCAATTATGTATTAATCTAGGAAGCAAGTTTACAAGAGTAATTATTATGTAAAAAAGAATTATAAACTGTAGGAAACACGTCCTGAAAAAGATTAATCATTTTTATTATGTGTCAATTTTATGTAGGTAGGTGCTTTCTTCGGCAACCCCGGACGGCGATTTTATTATAGCATTTAAGATAACAAGTCAGTGAGATTCAAGGCTATTTTTTATCGTGACGTGTCGGTATCGGTTGATAACTGTGCAGTGTAAATGGACCCTTAGTCGAAATGTTTGTGACGGCGAGTTGTCCTGGAATGATGACGTCCAATAATCCCTGTATCTCTTCGGTGGCCTTCCTGGTAGTTTCTATCTGCTTGGGTTTTCTTTTAAACAATGTTCACAAGTATCTACCGTGCAATCCAAATGGCCCCTCCTCCATAAAAATAAACTTCATTACTCATAGAAAACTTCACGTCTCTAAAAAAATCAGTTCTAGTTTTTTTGTGCTAGTGAAGAAAAAGTGGAACTTCCTTAATCCGTGCAGACTTCATACGCTCCACTTTAATGAAAGGACGAAAAAGAAAACTCGGTACAATTTCGCTTTTGTCTCTCCCTTCATTACAGAATGAGGCGCACTTCAGACTGGTGGCGTGTGAATAAAGATGCACTGGAAATATATAAGAATATATAAAAATACAATTTTGCAACATTGAAGGTGGAGAGATTCTTATACTCGTATACTCTTAACTCAATGTCTAATAAGCATGTATTATACGACAATATATATTGACAATAAAACATATCGATGTTAATGAACTCTCAAAATACTCAATTAATTTGAAATTACGTATGTGAAGATAAAGCTAATTTATTGTTAGGGATTAATTGTATCTCAATGGAGAGAAAGATGTAAATTATTTGGAAACAGAATATGGTAGTCGAGGCGTTTACAGGACTAATGACCTGTCATTGCCATTTCCCATTCCGCCCTTCTTACGACACCACATATGACAAATTTTTGAATGAAGGGCGGAATGGGGAATGTTGTTAACATAAAGTGATCGCTTAACCCAACCAATGACAGGTCATAAGTCCTGTAAACGCTTCGACTACCATTTTCTGTTTCCAAAAAATTTACATCTTCCTCTCTATTGAGATACAATTAATCCTTAAAAAATGATTAACTGGCAATGGGTAAAAATCCAGTATTTGTCTACAAGTGTTTGTAGACAAAAATTACAAATTCTAATTTATTGTCATGTGTTATGGTGTATATAGATGCTAATAGTGGCGAAGTTAATTTGATAGTTGTTAGGTGGTTTGTCCTTATTTACATATTGATTTTATGCATTGTGCTTAATAAACGCCTTCCTAGAATGGATTCCTCCAGTAAGGAGATGAAAATTGTGCGCTTGGTATTTCGACATTAAAAAAGAGACAAGAAAAGTGCTTAACGTGTAGTGTTACTATTATATAATTAAACAACTGACGCCCCTGGAAAAGGGAACAAATAGGGAACAAGGATAACAAAACATACATTAAATTTTTAAACTTAAAATTAATTGTCTTTCATGATATGTTTTATTTACAATGTTTTAATACAATTTTCTTTTATTTAAGGATACTACATTCAAGCTGAGCTTTTTTTATTGTCTCTGAAGTAACATGTTTTTTGTAATTGTCATTTCTTGCGAGTCGTTTATATTTTTGTTGATTATATTGTACAGGTTGGGTCCGAAATAGTAGTAATGACTTTGTGTATAATAAGTCTTTGGTACCACGTGGTTATGTTTGTTGCGAGTATTGTACGTTTGTTGAATCAATCGTGCATAAATATTGTCCAATTTATGTTTCTATATTGATATTTTAAGATGATCAAATGATTTTACTGAAATCTCCTGATGGAAGTTCATTTTAAATAATGATTAAATAAAACGATGTTTTTTTTAACTACTTCCATTTTTGTCGTCGTTTGAAAATTTATAATTTTTTTTTTATCAATTTTCCAAATGTTATAAATATATAAATATGTCATCTAAAATAAAATTCAAAACCCATTATATTAAATGTGAATCCTATCGAATAACTGTAATACCAATATTTAAATTCAGTAAATATTCCATAATTCTTTTAAGATTATATTTGTACAGAATCACGTTTACCACCCTTGATCTGTATGTGTATAAAGGACTCAGTTTGCAATAGTGTCACAAGTCTGTCGATGCCAGCGAGCCTGGTGAAACCGGTCGCTGTCGAAATAAAGACAAAAGTGGAAGTGGTTAAAAAAAACATGTTTTATTTAATTATTAATTTTTTTAATTTCTTATGTATTTGATTGATATTATTAAACAATTGTTTATGGCATAGATGGGCAACCGCCAGCCCGCGGGCTGGATCCGGCCCGCGGAGCTATTTTGTCCGGCCCTGATTCATCTCGGCGAAGTAATAGAGAAATAAAATTATGGTTTAAAATTTAAATAATAATGTGCCAGCAAATTTACAGATGGAACTTATTGAGCTTCAGGGGGATTTAGCGCTAAAATCACAATTTGATAAAGTTACTTTGACGGATTTTTATAAATTATATTTGGTGAAAGAAAAATATACAAATTTACGTACAATTGCAAGAAAAATCATTTGTCTTTTTGGCAGCACATATACATGTGAACAGTTTTTTTCGAGGACGAAACACACTATATAAAAAATTCGAACGAGGATAACACATGAAAATCACGAAAATTCTATGCGATTATCGTTAAGCAATACCAACGCCAATATTGATAGTCTCGTTATTCAAGTACAAGGCCAATCTTCACACTAAATTTTGTAATCAGTATATAATATTATGTCGTTCATTATATAAATAAATAAAAAATCTAAGAAGTAGCAACGTGTTTTATTTAATTTAATATAACCTAACTAACTAACTAACTAACCATCACGCCGTCTCCCCGAAAGGGAAGGCAGAAAGAATGGACTGACACACTTTTACTGATGCGGCATTCCATCCTTCTCTTTTCGCCCCGCGGGAGACGCGGTGTGATGGGTTGCGAACCTCATCGCCACCAATAGGCATCTCCCGCGCACACCAATACCCACAAAATAAATCTAAAACAAATAATATAAAATACAATGATATAAAATAAAATAACAAAATAAAAATTATTTAACACGAAATGTTCTTTTTAGATGGTGCAATAAACATTTTACAATTAAGAAATAAACATTTTGCAAACCATCTCATTGAAAAAGATCATTCATTTAATAAAGACAATGGCGTTGAAATTTTGCATGTTAATAATAGAAATTTGCATTTGAACGGCCGTAACGTTGAAAGGGTGGAAAATTTCAAATACCTTGGCAGCATACTAACACAATCTCTTGACCCAGATGTAGAGATAAAATGCAGAATCGAGGCAGCAAGAGCTACGTTTAATAAAATGAAATCACTCTTCTGCAATGATAACGTAAACTTGAAACTCCGCCAGAGAATGATCAAATGCTATGTGTGGTCTGTTTTATTGTACGGGTGTGAAACTTGGACCCTGAAAGTTAACTCAATGAACAGACTGGAAGCATTTGAAATGTGGCTCCATCGCCGAATGCTCAGAATTCCCTGGACAGACATGGTTACCAATACCGAAGTCCTGAGGTGAGCTAGAGTTGACAGGGAATTGTTATCAACTATCAAGGTTCGAAAGATCTCATATCTGGGTCATATACTGCGTGGGAAAAAGTACCACCTTCTCCAACTCATATTGGAGGGAAAAATTGAGGGACGCCGAGGGCCCGGAAGGAGACAAATGTCCTGGCTGCGAAACGTGAGGGAGTGGACCAGCATCCGAAGTGTTGAGGAGCTGTTCCGAGCGGCGCAGGACAAGGACAGGTTCGCCGAGGTGATCGCCAACGTTGGGGGGACCCGACAGGGCACTTGAAGAAGAAGAAGAATAATAGAAATATAACTTTGAGCAATCTCGAAATTTTAGAAATTAAAAACCAAAAAAAAATAAAGAAAATATTATAAATAATCAAATAAATTTGACGTCAAGTCCAATCTTTGATTTATTTCCTTTGTTGTTAGTAATTATCTGAACCTTATTATGATTAATAATTTGGTCCGGCCCTTGACAGGGAGACAGAATGATAATTTGGCCCCACACCTAGGAAAGGTTGCCCATGCCTGGTTTATGGATTATTCTAGTAGATATCTTATGATTTGAATGAAAAACAATACGCACTTAATTCTAATAGGACGCTGTCTTCATATTTATGTTACCTACTGATAAGATCGTATCGCTCCGTCAATGAACGGTACGGTGAGCAAGCGCACTTTTCATAATCCGTTTAGACAATAGGTGTAAAGGTACACTTTAGTACAAATAAAATTCCGAGTAGAACATTGAACACCGCCTTGCTGGATGTGGTGTGTACTCGCCATTGTCTGCACTCAACAGCGATACTCGTACAATGGACATTAGGTATGCGCCGGAGATTTCGGTTTGTTACACACGGCGATTGCCCGAACCTCTAGAAATTGACACATTCACTCTTTTCGTGCACGTTTTGCTGGAAAGTTTACCATCGGTGTACGATGGCTGGGTGATACAAAACGAAAATTCAACTATCGCAGATATACGTGGAAATCTAGTTATACAATACACGATCAATAACAACTAAATATCTTAATTGAAGGTTAAGGCGTTAACACTGAAATTCCATTGTTAATTTAGAAGCAACAAACACAGCAGCAAACACATTTCAAACATGTTACGAAGCTGACTTCCTTCCTTTATTTACCAAAAATATAACTCCTGGTCTAGGGGAATTCAAGCCTGAACACAACCAGATTCCTTCTTCATAATAATGACTTATTTTCTGCTCAAATTGAAGAAAGTAAAAAACAATTCTAATACCATTAATTTAAATCCAGGGTTCAAAAGGATAGTAGAGCTACGATGGGGTATGTTTTGCTGGAAAGTATGCCTCTACAAAATGTCGTAGGGCGCCATGTTGCAATTACAACAGCAACACTACTATCAAGTTCAACTCTCTAGCGTCCACGAGAGTATTATATTTTATGCCTGAGTATGGATGTCCCCTTCAAAATATGTTGTGAAATATTTTTGTTTGTAAAAATATAACTAACTAACTAAACATCACGCCGTCTCCCCGAAGGAGTAGGCAGAATCAAAGGAATGCCACACTTTTCTTTCCTGACATATTTCTCTCGCTTCCTCAACATTCATACATCGTGTCATGCACGCGCGTCGATTTCTCTGACTCCTTACGTGGCCGACGTTCAATATTTGATTTATTTGATCGCGCCACGTTTTCCTCGGTCTTCCTCTATTTCTAGTTCCATTTACATCGTTAACATATACTTTTTTTACCTTCATCATTCATTCATTCTTTCCATGTGTCCAAACCATCTTAATTATTTTGTTCATAACACCATCATTTGCACCGCATTCGCTTCTTATATTTTCATTCGAAACTCTATCATACACAGAGTATCTACACATTCGTCTAAGAGATCTCATTTCTACTGCAAATATTCTAATATCATCCTTCTTTTGCCAGTTCCATGCTTCGCTTCCGTACATAAGGGTAAAAATATTATATTAATAAAGTGGATATAAACACAAACAGGCCTTAGTGGCCTTCGGCCAGTATAAGAATTGGAAGAAGAAGAAGACAGCTTCCAAATATACTAATAATATTAACGTAATGTAATAATATTATATATAGCATAGACAATTATTACGACGACCTTCGTGGCAGAGTACGGAAGACTGCCAAAAAGATGGAGGGATAGCTGGGAGTCAACCTCACAAGTGAGGCCAGGCTGACTACAGGAACAGACCGATGGTCTAAAAGAAGAAGAAGAAGCTTTATGGTTAGATCCGTAGATGATTACAACCTAGAGAAGTTAATCACGGGTTTGATCCCAGCTGCGTTCTTCTAGGTAACTCAAGAAAATTATTTAGATCTACGATTGTATTTATAGGGGCGTACTTTTCTAATAAAATTGAAAACATAATTTACTATTATATTGTAATATCGAATTAAATCGTAACGTCCTTATACATTATAATCAAACAAAAAAGAAAGTTTATTGCTTACACATTAGCAGACTATTAAATAAATAAGAAACTTTTCACTTTATAATTTATATTTCTTGAAACAAACAAATATTTTCTTCTGTACCTATTCCTACTCTTCACAAACATGTTTCGGATGATATTCTCCTTCTTCAGTGTACACAATTTTAATGGCAAAAGTGTTGTCCACTTAATATTACATATTTTTTTCTAGAATCAATTGTATCTCAATAGAGACGAAGTTGCAAATTGGAAACAGAATATGGTTGATCAAGGTGTTTACAGGACTTATGACCTGTCATTGGTTGGGTTAAGCGCACGCTTTATGTAATACAACATTCCCCATTCCACATTATTTTTTCTTATGACCACCATGTCTGACAAATTTTTGGAAGTTGTATATATGTTAATCTCCAACACCACCCTTTACATGGTAGTATATTCAATCTACACACTAACGCCATCTATGAAGATTGTATTTTAAGCATTAAGCAGAAGATCTTTTTAACTTTTTTATTTTTTTCTATTGAGATTATATAAAGCGCAAAAAATGCCTCCCTAGAACGGTTGGGAGGTATAAAAACCGTGTACTTAAATGATCAATAAATAAATAAATATTCGTATCTTACTCAAAATGGCGTCATAGAATAAACCTAATGTATAAAAAAAATATTTCGAATTTAATAACGGATTGAATTGAATATATATCACTTGAATCCCATAATAACAGCTAAATTAAAATAGTAAATAACTGTCAATCAGTGTATATATGATAACGATGTTTATGGTGGATATATCTAGTAAAAAAATGTTCCCGCAATACAGAGACAAGGTATATAAAACTGTAGATTATATACAAATAAAACGTAAAGAAAACGGGAGATCTGAAACAGCTAAACCAATTATGGCGGACTGAAATGTCACTTTCACTCTCGATTTATGGTTATACCGGCTTAAAATAATGTCTTCATCGATACGAATATTTTTTTTATTGCTGATAATGAAATTAATTCATTTTTGAAACATTAACGAAACGATACTATACATGCTGACACAAATAATAATATAAAAATACACACATCTAGAGTGTATTAAATTGTTGTACGCAATGGTGTTCTTAAACAGTATTAGCTTAACCCATTCATCGCCACATGTTTGCAGAAACAGCGCGCCGGTACGCCACGTATTTTCTCCCAAACTATCGAAAAATATCAATCCTTTTTGGTTTGTTAATATTTTAAAATATTCATAGATGTCGCTGTGAGAAATCGGAATTAATTTTGAAACACATCTTTCGAATATTGCGAAGCGCGCACAGCTGCGCTTATGGCGATCGTCTACGTAGAGCGCACATGTGTGCTTACGGCGATCGTCGAGTTGAAAGTGAAGCATCTAACTAACCATCACTCCATTTCCCCGGAGGGGTAGGCAGAGGATGGATCGCCACAATGCTCTGTCCTGGCATACCTCTCGGGCTTCCTCTACATTCATACATCGTACCATGCACGCATGTCGATTATTCCGACTTTGAATGTGACCGCCTTTTAGTAATTGATTAATTTGGTCATGACATGTTTTCCTCGGTCGTCCTCGGCTTCTTCTTCCAATCACGCTACTTGTGAACTACTTTTTAACCATTCTACTCTCATCTATTCGTTCCATATGTCCAAAAGTGAAGCATGTTATTGGCAAAAAGAGCATAAAAGTAAAATCATCGGTAACATCTAATTTCTTGGGAGAATGTGTGTTATCTGCATATATTCTATTTAATAGAGTGTCTAATATAATGTAAGAAGTGAATGCAGTGCGAACGAAAGCCTTATGAATAAAATAAAATAAATAAAATAATAAATAATTACACAATAATTTTGATTGTTTCTATACATCGATCTGATAGAGAGCTATTGTCTAGTGTGAAAGATAGAAAGGTCTCATATTTGGGTCATGTGCTAAGGGGAGAGAAATACCACCTCCTTCGACTGATATTAATGTGTAAAGTGGAGGGGCGTCGGGGAGTTGGTAGAAGGCAGTTGTCTTGGCTGCGGAACATAAATTAATGGACAGGAATGACCAGAGTTCAAAACCTGTCTCAAGTGGCGCAGGACAGAGATGACTTTGTTGCAGTGATCGCCAACGTTGGTGGGACCTGATACGGCACCGGAAGAAGAAGAATGAAACATCGATAAAATGAATGAAGAAATTAATGACCAATGACAGGTCATAAGTCCTGTAAACACCTTGATCAACCGTATTCAGTTTCCAATTTGCATCTTCGTCTCTATTGAGATACAATTAAATCATGAAGAAATTATATTTACGTTATTGATGTGAACGGAGAAAGATATAGGAGGAAAACAAAAAATATATACGAGTATATGACACGGTCAAATCAATTGAAAAACAATGTAAACGTATACTTTTGTGACCATTCATTATTTCTATGTGTCCAAATCATCGTAATGGACCTTTCATTATTTTGTTCATATCTGTCTAATTTGCACTGCATTCATTTCTAATATCTGTATTTGGCACTCTTCCATATAGAGATTTAAACACATTCGTCCGAGAGATCTCATTCCGATCGCATTCACCCTACTTTTATCCATCTTTTGCCAGTTTCGTGCCTCACTTCAATACTAAGGGTCAGTACAAGAACACTGTTATATACTGCCATTTTAGTATTTTTGTGTAGACTTGCGTGACAAACAACTTTAAGGGCAAAATAGTTGTACACTAATTGGAAAAGATGTAACTAATTAAGTGGGTACTTGAAGATAAAATTCCTAAGGAATATTGAATTACATAGAACTAATTTATCGACAACACGATATAGTAACAATATATCGTTATATGTATAAATACTTACTAGACTTTATAAAGGGTAAGAAATGAAGCCAAAGTGGGTGCGGTATTACAATGAGCCAAATAACTTGTTATAGTTACGACCTTCGTGGCAGAGTTGTAAGAGCTCTGACTTTCATACCGAAGGTCCCGGGTTCGATTCCCGGCGATGGCAGTGTGATTGTCACACTGTCTTTGGTTTGGTATCAATTCACGTGATAATAAAATGGCGATAGATTGGCTACCCATCACATCGTCACGAGAATCAATATAATAGCTAAAAAATAAATTGTATACAGTAATTGGGTTGAAACGACCTGTTGTATACTTAAAAAAAATTAAAATTGAAATACATTCGTATTTGGAACAGCACCGAATGCAAAAATATAATCATTTTATACACTTGATTCGCCAATAACAAAGGGTATGTTGTAAGTACCGAAATTTATACCTTATATTATGGTTCTATTGTTTACATACAAAGAAATAACAAATGCGGGGAAAAATTATAATAATAAACATTTGTGTAATAACTAACTAACCATTACGCCGTTCACCGAGGGGTAGGCAAAGAGGATGGAACGTCACACTGTTCTATCCTATCATTACTCTTCACACATCCTTAGACGCGAGAGTTATGTTAGGATAGAACAGTGTGGCGGTCTATCCTCTCTGCCTACCACTCCTGGGGAAATGGCGTGATGATAGTTAGTTAGAGAAATAAATAAATTATGAATATTTTCAAACTTAATACAATGTTCGAATATTGTGCCAATATGCATGTGTGCCTCTCAAAACATTGAAATGATGTACAATACCACAGCTGCTCTAATGGCAGAACACAATAATAGCATCAATTATAAATAATCTTGTTAATCTCCATTATTATTTTACGTCGATCTTCGGTTAAGATTTAGAAAAGTAAAGTAAACGGTGAATTAGCAAAATTGCAAAATTTGATGAGTGATAATTGATATTCAATTAGAATGCCTTTCATTTTATGCATTTCTTAAAGAAACGAATAAAAATATAGTTATATCATGTTCCGAAAGCATTATTTATTTATTATTGTTGATCATTCAAATACTTTGTGATTTTCATTCCCTCTAATGAGGGTTAACCTGATGTAGAGAGGTATTTATTTAATGCATATATTTAATGCTTAAACATTAAATTTTATTTATAATGTAGAAGCAAGATTCATTATTTTGACGTATGATCTTACAAATAGAATATCCTTTGGTTGCTACACCAGCGAGAAATGCCAAATTCGACAGATCGAAGTCATGATTTATAAAAGAATCATATACATGACCATGGGCGCCCGCAGGGGGGGGGGCAAGGGGGGGCACTCGCCCCCCCCTGGATTGATTGAAAATAGTCAAATAATGTTATATACATGTATTGTATTAATAAAGAAATTGTTGCTACAGTATGCCCTTCATTACTACAGTGTCCTGTCCGTTCGTTCACTATACAAATACGCTACAGTAAATTAAAACTATATTAAAACATTACAAAAAATATTTCGCCCCCCCCCCCCCTTGAAAATTTTCTGCGGGCGCCCATGTACATGACGATTTTTTTATGAATTAAAACTGTTTTTTCCACTTTTGAGTTTATTTTTATCGACGATTCTCCCGATGATGAAGGTGTAGTTAGCCTACGAAACATGTCGAGAAAAATAAACTCAAAAGTGGAAAAAATAGTGTTTTAATTCTTAAAAAATTGTCATTATGGAATTCCACAGTATTAACGCCTTAAGTTTATCTAAAATCATATACATTTTAGACAGAGTGTAAGGGAGTGAGTCAGTGGTACATATTAATTACGATTTGGATCTTTCATAAAATCATCATTAAATCGAAAATATGCATTTGCATCAATATATCCAAAATATGTCATCGAGTGTAATAACGAAACTATGTGTTAAAATGTATTTCGACTTAAATTTTTATTTTTAAATTTAAAAAATAAACAATACCTAACACCACTTTAAATTTGTAAAATACTTGTAATTATTAAATGCTACATGTTTTGCATTAATTAATATTTAAAAATGCATTGCTCTTAATATTTCCATGGTAAACAACAACATTTCATTAAATTATGCAAAATGAACACGAAATTGTAGAACTACCGAAGAAAATAAGCTACAACCAAATCAATTAGGTTTACAAAGTCAAGAAAATCAAAGTGCCTTAATGACGCGGTGTAAGAATATCGAGATACCTAGCGAAAAATGTCAACCGGAATTTACGAGTTTAGTGGTACGCCTTCTTCTAAGACACGATTAATTTATAATAGTTAACTAGGGAAACATAAACTTGTGTTTCCTTGTGGGTAAGTATCAAATTTCGCCGACCCAAATTTTTAGAAAAGTTGGAAGAGATAGTACCTACCTTCTCCGGTGATGTCGAGGCGGCAAAATGATTTGAAACAACAGAATAGGCGAAATACTTTGCGAAAACCCTAAAAAAATATTTAACCGATGGCCGGCATCGAAGCGTTTGCTCATCGCCGAAAATAGGTTTCACTATGATTGACCGGGTTTATTTTTAAAACATAAAATATGTACCAACGTGTTATGAATCAGAGTCGAGTAATATCTGGAGGTTGGCTACGGACGGACAAAAAAGTAAGCCGGATCATGATGTATGACATAATATCTATTATAATTACATGATGATTTTCTGATTATATTTCTTATTACAAACTATTCCTATTGGGTTTCAAAATATAAATATTAAAAAACGTTGCTTATTGTGAATCAGCTTTGTGGTCATGTATCAAAACTTGGTAATAATATAAAAAGGGAATGCGGTGCGAATGAAAGTGCTATGAAAAAAATAATGAATAATGAAAAAAAAAAAATTTTTTAGATGTATATTTAGTTAAAATTCACTTGTGTTTGTGTCTTCGACCGAAACACTGATGTATTTTAACCAAATATATAATACATTTGAAAAGTATTTTTTTTCAAAAAAATATATTATCATTTTTACAATGAACGGTATACCATTTCTACCATGAAATTTCAAATAACGAAATATTATTTTTTTAAATAAAAGGAACCTTAAGATGGTTTGGACACATGGAGAGAATAAATAATAACGACATATGATTTTATTTAAATAAAAGGAATCTTAAGATGGTTTGGACACATGGAGATAATAAATAATAATAAAAGGATATGTTAACGATGTAAATGGAACTAGAAACAGATGAAGCCCGAGGAACACGTTTTTCTCAGAGTTAATTAAAGTGTTATGAACAAAATAATGGAATGAACATTAAGATGGTTTGGACACATAAAAATAATGAATAAAGAAAGAGGAAGACCGAGGAAATCGTGGAACGATCGAACAAATCATATATTGAATGTCCGCCACCTGAGGAGTCGGAGAAATCGACGTGCGTGCATTGCACTCATGTCAAGACACGATGTTTGATTGTTGAGGAAACGAGAGAAGTATGTCAGGAAAGAAAAATGAGGCAGTCCATTATTTATGCGTACCCCTTCGGGGGGACGGCGTGATGGTTAGTTAGTTAATTAGTTGTTTATATTATTGTTTTTATTACATGTATATGTAGTACGAGAATAGTTATATTTATTTACTTCGTAATAATAAGATTAAGCCAACTCGTCTTTGTATCGCAACTGGTAGTTCGGGTGTCTCTAAAAAAGTGATAGATTATTTGGAAAGACATTTAAAGTATTAGATTAACTTTTGAAGAATTGTAATTAAGAATACCATTATGGTAGTTACTCCATAATTCTGGAGCGATAACTTTTTTAATGTAATGGACACATTGCAGTCAAAACTAGTCACGAAAAAAGTATAGCTACTCCGAAATTTTTTTTTTTATTATTTGAATTATTGTACCATTAAATAATAGGTTTATTAAAATATTTTAGTAAATTAAAATAAAACTTCTAGAAATAAAAGAAAACATTTGTTTCCATTTAATTTTTGTGTTTACCCTGATTAAGATACGGTAAGTATTTGATAAACCACTCACTTTGAGTTAAGACATTTTAAATAAATAAATACATAAAATACAATCAACACAATGTGCATTAATAAACGAATCGTTATTATACGTGACGTCAAACGGTTTTGCTGGTACACAAGCTTCGTCAGAGAAATATAAAAACTGAGTTTTTATATTGCCCCTGACGAAGCTTGGGCACAAGCGAAACCGGTTGGCGTCGAGTATATTTACGATTCCATAGTTATTTTACAATTCGCTGATTTCATTTTATATAATAAGTATATGTTATATATATTAAATTAAAAAAAAATAAGGTATTATGAACAAAATTATGAAAGGATCGCTGCGTTGGTTCGGACATATGGAGCGCGTGGGTGAAGAAATAATGGTTAAAAAAGTATACGTTAACGATGTAAATTGAGGTAAGCCGAGGAAAACATGGCATGACCAAATTAATCAAATTTTAAAGGTTGGTCATGTCAGAAACCGGAAGAAACAACATGCGTGTATGACTCGCTGTATGAATGTGGAGGAATCTAGAGAGGTATGTCAGAATAGAGTAGTGTGGCGGTCCATCCTCTCTGCCTACCCCTGCGGGGAAACGGTGTGATGAGCTGTTGTTGTTGTTAAATAAATAAAAACACATTTGGTGGAAACATGATACTCGAACAATTCAGAAAGTATATTTTTACTGTAAACGAATTCGTTAGAAAGTAGTCAATCGATCTGTTCCAAGTTAAAAGAACACAATAACAAGATATTATAGTTGGTTTTATAGAATCACTTTTTTTACACAGTTGATTCGGAATGACATTAAGGAAAGCCATAATCGATAATGCCGTCGGTCAATAGCGAAATGGAAACAACGAATCTTTTGTTCCATAGTATGATTTGTTCGAAGGGAATTCGAACCCTACTCAAAAGGTCAACTATATTGGTAGCGAAATATCATTATGAACAATAATCGGCTTATGCGAAATGCGTACGATTTTTTAAAACGATTTTTAAAATGAGGAATGGGAATAAATCAGTTGCTGAGTTTATCGCTCTTATTTAATTTTTTTGTGAATCGCTTTTTACATCATTAGAGTGCGAGCCAAATAGATTCAAAGGTTTGTAGCTATCATTATCATATTAATTCTCGTGATATTTTATAGGTAGCTTATATATCGCCATCTTATTGTCACGTGAATTCTGCACCAGACTAAAGACAGTGTGACAATAACACTGCTATCGCCGGGAATCGATCCCGGGACCTTCGAGGTAGCGGTCAAAGCACTTACCACTCAGCCTCGAAGGTTGTCAATTCGGTCAAGGTCGTTATATGTATAATAGTCAAGCAAAAAAATAGCTGCATTTCTCACCCGAAGTGTTTCTTTCCCGTGTGCTTTTCCACATTGTTTTAATGATTGTATCAATGTATGAATTAAATAGAACATCAATAAGTATTTGAAATAGCATTCTTTATAATTTATAAACATTAGGAAATTTTTATTTATAAACTGGTAAAACAAATATATAAAAAAAACGTCAATTTGGAATAGCAATTGAACACAAGTAAATGAGTAACGGTCCGATATTAAGAAGGTTGAATACTCAATAGACTCATCAATGATCGTTAATGAATACTATTTGATTAATAAACGTATTAAAATCTTGGTATCTGGCTTATTCATATTAGCCATTAATTTGCTGGATTGTGCTCATCAATAGCATTACCAAAGGCAGGTTGATTCTATGATTTGTCAGTTGAGAATCAATCTGTACATAAGTTATCTAAAGTACTCATAAATAACTAACTAACCATCACGCCGTATCCCCGGAGGGGTAGGCAGAGAGGATGGATCGCCACATTATTCTATCCTGGCTTAATTCTCGCGCCTCTTCTACATTCAACTATCGTGACATGCACGCTCGTCGATTGTTCCTTCTTCGAACATGGCCGCCTTTCAGTAATTGATTAAATTGGTCATGCCATGTCTTCTTTGGCCTTCCTCGACCTCTTTTCCCATTCACACTACTTTTATATATATTTTTAACCATTCTTCCCTCATCCATTCGTTCCGTATGTCCAAACCATCTGAGTGAATCTTTCTTAATTTTATTTATCACACATTCATCTGCCTTACATTCCTTTAATAGATATTCTATCATACATTGTTTTTCCGCACATTCTTCTTAGTGACCTCATTTCTACAGCATTTATCCTACTTTCATCCTTTTTCTGCCAAATCCAAGCTTCACTTTCATATTATATATTGTTAATTGTAGTCTAACATCAAGAATTTAAATCAATGGTATTTGAATTTATTTTACAATCTCTGATGTGAGCAGAAAAATAGATCATTATTATATAGAAGGAGCCTGGTTGGTTCCAGGTTGTTCCAAGTCCCTCGGATAAGGCCAGGCGTTCTGTCCCTTAGATAACCACCCATATTGTAATAAAAGAAGTATCGAATTATCGAAGAATATTTTCGTTTTTAATATATATTTTTAAAGATTTTCGCAATAGATATAAATTACGGATATAAATTGTGGTAGTATCTGTGGAACATCTCCAACGTTACTATTAAAGACATAAAAATATTCGTGTATTAAAAATGATCATACGTATATTTCTTAACGCATCACATAATAGAAAATGCTTCTGGCTGGATTAAAGTAATTGGGTTTCCTCGAGTGCTTTTCAAATGCTTTTTTGATGCATTATGTTTCGTTTCTACATTGATGTTCCGCTTTCTGCGCTAAATTAATCTCAATTAAAGTTTTAGTTCAAGAATGTTTGTAAAGATGTCACCGCTTATTAATTCCGATCACGTCGCCGTGAGGACTATCATAACGGTCCACGAGATATCATTGATTTTCAAATGAACCACTGACACACGTATGCAAAAATGTTTAACCCGCCATTCCGATGCGTTCGGTTTTGTTTGCCAATCGAATGAACAGTTCGCAGTATTGAGACATGCTTATTTCGAGCGGTATATAAAATATTTTAATGTCTTCTATATTCACCATTACTTTTAGTTGTGGATTCATAATTGAACAATATACGTATTTTTTTTTTACTTTGTAACGTTATACTTTATTAAATTAGTTACATACAATATTATATGTACAAAAAAATTATATACTCGTTTGATATGTAACTACACTAATGATGGACTATTGAGTCCCGAAACATGTTTGTTTTAATTTTTAATTTTGTTTAAATAGTGTACCTAGTGTTACAAGGTTTAAAAAATATTGAGTGATTTATCTTAAAATTATTAAATCGCTATTATAAAATAATGATTGATTTATCGATATATATTTGAACCGCATTCGGAGGGGAGCATATGTAAACGGCGTGAACGGAGCTAGAAATAGAGGAAGGCCGAGGAAAACGTGGCACGATCAAATCAATCAATTATTGAATGTCGGACACGTGAGGAGTCGGAGAAATCGACGTGCGTGCATGACAAGATGTATGAATGTAGAGGAAGCGAGAGAAGTATGTCAAGACAGAACAGTGTGGCGTTCCATTCTTTCTGCCTACCCCTCCGGGGAGACGGCGTGATGGTTAGTTAGTTAGTTAGTTAGCATTCGGAGGGCTGGGCAATATCTTCAAGTCGGACATGCCGCAAATTTTAAAAACAAAAGTGCTGGACCAGTGTGTGTTACCTGTGATGACCTATGGATCCGAGACATGGACGTTAACTAAAAAAGCAATGCAAAAAATCAAAGTTGCACAACGGGCCATGAAAAGATCCATGTTGGGTATCTCGCTTAGAGACCATATATGTACCTAACGTGGAGATTAGAAGACGCACCAGGGTCACCGATGTAGGGATACGCATTGCGAGGATGAAGTGACAGTGGGCTGGTCATGTGTGTCGACGGGTTGATGGAAGATGGAGCCAGAGGGTTACTGAATGGATGCCAACGTTGGGCCGAAGAAGTGTCGGGAGACAACCAACCAGGTGGAGCGATGATATTGTGCGGACGGCAGGAAGGGCCTGGAGAACACTGGCGAGAGACCGAGAGAGGCTTACGTCCAGCAGTGGATGGAGACAAGCTGACGAAGAATTAAATCGTTAATATCATTTCCCTTGTGATAAAGATAAATATACTTTTGTTAATATTTATGAGATTAAAACATAATAATAATATCTCGAAGATGCCGAAATAAATGAACACATAACACCGCAGAAAGAAAAGTTTTGATTCATAAATATTCAGTAATATCTTATTTGTCTAGATAAAAACTGAAACAATAGACTTCGACAAAAACGTCGTTTTTCACGATTTTTATTTCGCAATTCAAGAAAAAGAAAAGCAAAACTTTCCGCTGGAGCTATGGAAACTCTGCTCTTAAGTTTAAATTGGATGAATGTATTAAAAATAAATTTTCAAATTTTTTGGCAAACGAGAATCTACTCTCCTTTGTCAATACAACGCACTTAATATTGTATTATGCAACACGGCAATAGAAAAAAACTGTGAAATGAGGATGTAGGCATATGGAAACCAGTTCTAAATATGAATTTGACCTTAATTAGAACAGTTTTACTAACTATGTTTATATATATTTTTTAAATCTGAATAAAAAAATATGTTTTTTTAAGAAACATTTCATATTGGAACTACCTTAAGCACCTTTCTGATTTATATTACGTCAAAGAATATTTTAAAATATCTCCCCGAATGGGGTAGAGAGAAAGAATGGATCGCAACACTGTTTTTTCCTGACATACTTCTCTCGATTCCTCAACATTCATATATCGTGTTATGCAAGCACGTCGATTTCTGTCGACTCCAATTTAAAATTTGATTGATTTGTTAGCGCCACGTTTTCCTCGGTTTTCCTTCTATTTATTGTTCTATTTATATCTACTTTCTTTTGCATTCTTTATTTTCATGTGTCCAAAGCATCTCAATGATCCTTTCATTATTTTGCTATTTACACATTCATTGCACTGCATTCACTTCTTAGATTTACCTTTGACACTCTATCATATATATTATAGATTTACTACAATACATACGAGTATTCTTCTGAGATTATCATTTTTATTATTTTGTTTTTATTCATTACAGCGCGAGCCAAATCGATGTAAAGGGTATAGCTATCATATTGATTCTCATGACATGTGATAGGTAGCTAATCTATCGCCATTTTATTGTCGCATGAATTCTTCACCAGACCAAAGACAGTATGAGAATCAATCTGTTATCGACGATAATCGAACCCGAGACCTTCGATGTCTCCGTCATAGTCCTTGCCAATCTGAATATAATAATAATAATAATATAAAACTGCTTTACAAAGCGCCGTTATAATTATTAAAAAACGCAACTACGCTATACAAAAATGTAAGACAAAATATATAATTGTTTGTGTAAATCCAGCAATAAAGAAAATTAGAAATGAGGAAGTTAGATATGACTAATAAGCTCTGAATTTTTATTTGACCGTAATTGGTGTATGGCTGACAATAAAACCGTAATCCGCAAGAGTGAATGAATTATATCAGAGCAAAACGCTACAGAAGTAGCTCGGATCGCACAGCCACCGGAGCCGGGCCTTCCGAGATGCATAAGGCTAACACTTGACAGCCGAACCAACAATGGCCGTTGCGCAAGGGGCATAATAATTAAGATGAGATCTAATCAAGAGCCGCGAAGATTACCAGCTCCGACCGCCGCGAGCCGCCATCGCCGGCAGTAAGAGTGAAAGCGGAATCATAAATTCTGTCCATTGTTATTGAACATTGTGAAAATGCAAGATGTTAAATAATGCAAATCCGCGAGCAAAGATTACTATTAAATAATTGTATTGCTATTTTCATTTTAAACCAAGTGAAAGCTACATTTTTTGAATCTACAAAATATTGTATATTTCAACAATATTTGTGGTCGCAATTTTCACTAATGAACTTTATTTATTCTTCCTTGTTGTAGGCCTATGTGGTATGTTCTCCAGAGTGTTGCTCCTCCTGTGAGATAGACTCCAATCTGTCTCCAGCTTTAAGGAGGTCTTCCACGAGGCTGATTATGTAGTGCAATATAGGAGAGTCTGGTGGTGTCCATTCTTTAAACATGGCCGTACCAATCCCCTTTTCGCTGTCTACTCCATCTTATAATATCCTCAACCTCACATATATTTATTTATTTAATTTTATATATATTTACGTCGACCTTAATAAATATAAGTAGTGAATGCGGTGCGAATGAAAGTGTTATGAACAAAATAATGAAAGGGTCGTTAAGTTGGTTTGGACACATGGAAAGAATGAGTGAAGGCAGAATGGTGAAGAAGGTATATACAATATGTAAACGACGTGAACGGAACCAGAAAAATAGGAAGACCTAGTAAAATGTGGCACGATCAAATTAATCAAATATTAAATGTCGGTCACGTGAGGAGTCAAAGAAATCGGCGTACGTGCATGACAAGATCTATGAATTTAGAGGAAGCGAGAGAAGTATGTCAGGACAGAACAGTGTGGCGGTCTATTCTTTCTGCGTACCCTTCCGGAGAGACGGCGTGATGGTTAGTTAGTTAGTTACGTCGAACTTCGTGGCATAGTGGTGAGAGCCCTGACTTCCATACCGAAGGTCCCAGGTTTGATTCCCGGCGATGGCAGTGTGATTGGCATGCTGTCTTTGGTCTGGTGTAGAATTCACGTGACAACAAAATTGCGATAGATTGGCTACCTATCACATGCCATGAGAATCAATATAATAGCTCAAAAAAAAATTGTATACCGTACATAATTCAGTTTAAACGGCCTGTTGTATACAAGGAAAAAAGTAATAAAAACAACTAGTTACAACCCGTGAAATATTCACGGAAGTAAAGATTTTCTACCTTTTAAACTTGGTTCACTGTACAATCTAATCAGTAATAAGTTTTAACTTTCAATGTAAATCTTTTTTTTACACACGTTAAAAATTTTACAATCAACAACACCAAACTGTTCTCTTTTTGTTTTCTTCGCAACTGTCATACAACAAAAATGAGAATAAAATTCAAAATAATCCAAAACGTTTTCGGGCGTGTGCATCGAGTGCATTTCAAATTACTTTCGAAGAGAATCTAACTATTCCTCTCTCACTCTCTTGTATTCAAAATATTATCATGCTCTTTCTTTATGATATCCGGGTTTTTGCCCATTTATATCTATTATGATTGTTGTCTTAAAGTCGCCCTCATATAGAAAAAGGCTAGGGAACGTCATTAACGGTGGTACGACCATGTGAGCAAGAGGGACGACGAATTCATCGTCCATAAAGCCCTGCAACTGGAAGATGGAAGGAGGAGAACGGGTTGGCCTCCTGCAATGTGGATGTCTACAGTTAGGAACGCCCTTTGGACCCTGGGACTGGACAGCCAGATGACCCAGAATCGCAAGACTTGGCGGAGCCGTATTAGGAGAGCCGACCCCAAAATAACGAGAATTGGCCAGGCAAAAGAAGAAGAAAAATTGTTGTCTAAAAGTTTACCATTCAGAGATTTACCAAAATAAATTCTACGGTCGTTTTTTTATAGATTAATTCATGATAAAAAAAAATTGTCTGCAACCCAAAGGCTCTTGATTAATAATTTTTTACAACATTTATAGTTATAATAATATACAATAATATGTACATTTCTCACTTTAAAAACACTGTATTTACCACCTAATAAAAAAATGTTTGAATTAATACAAGTTCATGTCATTCTTAAACTATGATTTTTAGATTAGTTTTACTAGTTACATCAAGGATTTTCAAATAAATAAATATATAATTTGTATACACACAAAGCAAATCTATATTGATTACATATTTTTAATGTAAAATAAATATACGAGTAAATTCATTTCAACATTTTAGGCATTAAATAAAACAGAATTTCTGCTGTACAACTTACATACAAATTGTGAAAAAGCCGATGCCAGTGTGGTAGAATACTCCAATGGTAACAACTTACCTGAAAAATAAGAAAAGAACACAATTAAACAGGTGTAAAATAATAAGGTGACTGAGGTGGTTCTGAGGACAGGCGGGCTAAAGTGGCAGTGGGCTGACCATATTTATTGGAGAACCGACAGCCGATGGGGAAGACAGAATCTAGAGTAGAGACAAAAGGGTTTCCGTAGAGTCGGACGTACCCATGCCCGCTGGACTAACGATATTATATGGTAAGGACTGCTAGTGGATGGATGAGAGTGGTGATGGATAAGTGGTAGTGGCGTGCTTTGGGAGAAGCCTACCATTAGCAGTGGACGACGGACGTCTGATAAGATTAAGAAGAAGAATAACACGCCATTACCTTAATTACATACTACTAATTTTTACACAATTTTAATGCAGGAAATACAAATAATTACCTCCTTATATCATAACGTATTTTCACACACAATCTTACGTAATATTGCAAATTTCATCAACAAAATAAATACAATGCGTGAGAATAATTCAACGTGTTTCTAATACGACTATATGAAAGTATGCTAGATTGACCCCAGATTGGAACTAAAACATGAGATTCTGATCAAAATAAAATAATACAAAGTTTTATAAAAATTGGAGTTAGTTTTACATGCGAAAATAACGTGAGAATGAGATTTGTAGCGAGATTGAAAATGCTATTAAAACAATATATGTGCAATAAAACGTAGGTATTGATTTAACAAAAAACATTTCAACATCTGTCAAAATTGAGCACATTTATGAAATTATTTTAAATATTTATTTAGTGAAAATGTGACGATTTTGTAAACATTTACACTAACGAAGGAATTCTGTATCCCGAAACACGTTTGTGTTCAAATTATAATAAAGTGTTGTGATACAAAGTTTTTTTAAAAAGCTTGTTCAGTAATAAAACATATTTTAGTTCAAAGATAAATTGTCTAAGATTCAAAGTCTATGTTTTGAATGACTTTTAAATTACTTTTTAATTAAATGGTAAGATCAATCGACCCTAAAATCCAGTGATTAAATGGTATCATCGACGATTTAGCAATTAAGTGACAATAAGTGCGCCAGCGGAACCCTACCGTCATAGTTGAGATGAACTTTATAATACAAAAAATGGCAGTAAAATCGGAATTATTCAAACTCGATGTAATCTCACAAATTCACTTCCTGTTTGCTTACGCGCGCATAGCGGAAGCAACGCCATTTCCCCCGCTTTTTTCTGGTCCGATCTGATCTTCAACGAGAGGAAAGGCACGCGGAATACATGTTGTGATAGTCACTGGCCCTTGTGCGATGGTTTAATTAAAATAAGTACATATACACCCAATACATTAAATTAGTCGGTTTTACTGCATGTATACAAATGAATGACAAAACAATATCGCAATTTATAAAAGCGTTAAGATTTGGATAAATAAATTCAAATTAGAATTATTTATATTCATGGTCCCAACCCTAATGTATGGAAGCGAAGCATGGAACCGGCAGAAGAAGGATGAGAGCAGAATAAATGCAGTAGAGATGAGGTCCCTAAGACGTATGTGTGGTAGAACGATATACGACAGAATCTCAAATGCTGATATATGAAAGGAATGTAGAGCGGACTAAGGTATTATGAACAAAATTATGAAAGGATCGCTGCGTTGGTTCGGACATACTCGTATGTCGCGCATGCATGGAGAAAGAATGGTTAAAAAAATATACGTTAATGATGTAAATGGAGTACGGAGTCGAGGCAGACCGAATAAAACATGGCATTACCAAATTAAGCAAATTTTAAAGGTTGGTCATGTTAGAAGTCGGAAGAATCAACGTGCGTGTATGACTCACTGTGTGTGCCAGGATAGAGTAGTGTAGCGGTCTATTCTCTCTGTCTACCCCTGCGGAGAAACGGCGTGATGGTTTGTTGGTGATGTTGTTGTTTATATTCATAAATGGACAATACACAAAAATGCACAACGAAAGCAACAAAAAATGAAATAAAATTAACTGACAATACCTACGTGCTCGTGTGTAAGAAGGATCCCTTTAAAAATAGAATGTCTATCATATCCATCGACTATTGTTACTATAATACCCCAAATAATAGATCGAATAACGTACTGTTTCTTGAACAATTATGTTAAACTCCATATTAAATATAATAATTAATTCGAATGGAAAAGTCGGTTTTCTTTATTATAATTTATGTGAATGACGCGCGTTTCGCCTGTCAAGACATTTTCAAATCTTCTTCTTCTTAAAGTACCCTGTCAGGTCCCCCTGATGTTGGCGATCACTATGATAAACTCTTTCCTATCCTGCGCTATCCAGAATAATAAATTAAAACCAAAACAATCAATGCAAAAAAAATTTAAGGGATGTAATATTTTATTTTTGTACGTTTCATTGGACGATTTTCATTTGACATGGCAGAGTAGAGGCTGTATACATACTCATTAGGTTGTCTGAGACAGAAGTTAATAGTATAATAGTTCATCACCGCGATGATGGCGCGGTTAATTAGTCGCCTGGCAGAGAGCAAGGGTGTCGCATGTCGGGGCGTTATTTGTAAGCGATCATTAACAGCATCCTGCCATGATCACGCCCGAGGCGAGGTGGCGGAGATCAACACAGGGTTGACGACTGACCTCTCATTTAATCCGTGCGTCTAGCAGTTAATGAATGGGCGGGGTGGGTGAAATTAAATAAAAATACTTACTAACTAATTAACCATCATGCCGTTTCCCAGAGGGGTAGGCAGACAGGATGGACCGCCATACCGCTCTACTGACATACCTCTCTTACTTCCTCCACATTCATACATCGTAACATGCACGTTCGTCGATTTTTCCGATTTCGAATGTGGCCGCCTTTCAGTATTTTGCTTTGTTGCTTTCATTGGTCTTCCACGACTTCTCTTTCCACGCACAGCTTGTATACAACATGTTAACCATTATTTTCTCGTCCATTTGTTCCATAGTTTCAAACCATCTGAGGGATCCTTTTTTTAATTTTACTTATGATGCAACCATCTGCCTTACATATCTGCCTTATTATCGGAAAACGATCAAATATCGTTTTCTCACACATTCTTCTCATTGATCTCGTTATTACGACATGAATCCAATTGTTTTTATTTTATTTACTAATTAAATGATTTAAAAAAAAACGTATTCAAGCTAAGCTTGTGCGTGCCGAATCATGTCCAGGAACCAACCAATACCTTCTGAAGATACAAGATCTAGATACAAACGTCCAGCCCCCTGTCCATCTGGTTTAGTTCAATTAATGCCTCATTTCGGTAACTTAAATGGCTGCTTGACAATTCCGTTCATCCATCTTGGTAAAACTTGAATTTAGAATTTAATTCGTAAATAAACAAAAAAACACTGTTGCTTACTGAAATTTTACACGAAATGAATGCAGGTGTATTATGTTAAATAAAATCATGTGAATATTTGATATACAAAAAAAAAGACCCTTGAAATAAACACTGTCTCGCCGTCACGTGCAGTGCACTTGCGCCGCCAACAGATGCACGTTATGCGCTTCCGGATGCGGGCGAATGCAACCGAACAGTGGCGTAGACAGCCGAGGAACACGTGTCCGAATATTTTAACGAGCGCTAGTTAAATTTTATAATCAGGAAGTTAAATATCCTTAATTTCAAAGGACTCGATGGCTTCTCGGAATTCAGAATTGGCAAGCTGGTGTAACGTGTTGGCGTTAATGTGGACTAGGTCAGGCTCGAGTCAGGGTAGAATAAAATGTTCACTTTCACTTTTTTTTATATGGTTTAGATGTCCGTATTTTTAAATATTTTATTTTTCATTCCATCGTGAGTTTTGAACTCGTGGAAATATGAACAGGAATATTCGCTAACGATTTTTCACTTGAAATTCGTAAACCTACTTAATAGTAAGTAAATTCGTATATTTGGGAAATATGTTTTCAAATGATTGACTATTTGTGAGTAAATGCAGGCGACAGTTTAAATGGTTCATGTACAAAATTATAACAAATATGACAGCGTTCAATGGTATTTTTAAACTAATGAATGAAACAGATTCGTGAAACTTGTTAAATAAAAAATATAATAGAAATGAGATCAGACACGAATATGACAAAATCTTTGTAATATAGAATATTAAGGACAGATTGATTTTTTTAAAAGAGCGTTGGTCAGTCTGGTATCCTGGGGAAGTATTTAGGGAGTAAATTTTGAGTTTTTTTTAAATGAGAAAAGAAATCAAGTAATACCCCAAGACTTGACAAGAGTGTAAATAATCACTAACCAACGCCAATTCTTAAAATTTCAAACAAAAAAAGTTTATCTACTTTTCGCTTGTTCTTCTTGTTTTGTCTAATTTTATTTTGGTTGATTAATTTAGTTTCCCCGTCGATTAATAAAAAACCTTTCAAACATGCTTAGAAAAACATAACTGCTATAAAAAAGCAAATAACTATAAATATACTATTTTATCATAACTCGTTTTTCCGCACTCAGTTACTTTTCCTTTTTACAATATAGTTATTTCACGTTTCTTACACCATGTATCGCCATAATTTAAAATTATTGAATTCAAATAAAGCTGACAAATATAATATAATATAATGAATATGTAACACTTTATCTACTTATGAAAAACTATAAGGACATTTATATTCAACGACCTAGGTATATCTTTAAACTGTTAATAATAAAAAAAATCTTATCTTAGTTACATATTTTATAAGTAGTAAAAACAATAATTAAAAAAAACATAACCGCATTTAGGTGATCAAAGAAACGAAACCGCAATCTAATAGATAAGTTAAAAACATATTGGTTTTATAGCTTATTTATCAAATAGAAAAATCCATTACTCAAACAAATTAAAGGAAAAGGGTGACGATGCTTGATTACATAGATAAGATTATCACCGAAAACAAATGTTATAATTAATGGTATTTTATGTTATTTCCAAAAAGTTAAGAAATTTTATTTAACCGTTTGATTATATTTTCGTTTGTTTGTCTTATTAATGATGTAACCTATGATATATAATAATATTTAAAAAAAACGTTTATTGTTGATTCGGAAAATAAAAAAATCTTATTTTATCTAAATTCCATTGTATTTTACTTAATTGCATTGTCATATATCTCTCATAATGTTTAAATACACGTTTTTCTGTGTACACACGCATGTTTAATGTATAAAACTCGTGTTAGCTAAGTACTTGCTTAAAGATATACGTATTACCTATCCATTTTATGCAGTATACACACAACATATACTTTGATTTTCTCACATGAACGCGAGATGTAAGTACGTAGGTACCATTCAAATCTACTTACGAAAATAAATTATTCAAGTATAATACAAGGAAATCTTTTTCTCATATCCTGATATCATTTGTGTTTTCTTATTAAGAGTGACCTGTCATAATAGACATGTTTCAAATGTGATTTGGTTGAACCTATATCAAAAAATAAAATAAAACTCTCGGTAACTTATTCATTCAACAATTTTCTATAAAATGGACAGACTAATAATAATTTAAAAACCGTTTTAGCCTCGTTACCATTGAGTATTTTATACATTTATTGTATAATAGAAGAAAAACATATTAGAATGAAATACTAATTTTTAACGCATATTTTGTGCCGACTCTTAGGTATGTATGGAAGTGAAGCATGGAACTGGCAAACAAGGTGAAAGTAGAATAAATGCAGTAGAAATGAGATCTCTAAGACGAATGTGTAGCAAATCTGTATATATGATAGAGTGACAAATGCAAGTATAAGAAGTGAATGTGGTGCGAATGAAAGTGTTATGAACAAATTAAGGAAAGGGTTATTAAGATGGAAACCATCTTTCACTCATTCTTTCCATGTGTCCGAACGGACACATGGAAAGAATAAGTGAAGACATAATGGTAAAGGAGGTATATGTAAGCGGCCTGAACGGAGCTAGAAATAGAGGAAGGCCGAGGAAAACGTGGCACGATCAAATCAATCAAATATTGAAGGTCCCGTGAGGAGTCGGAGAAATCGACGTGCGTGCATGACAAGATGTATGAATGTAGAGGAAGCGAGAGAAGTATGTCAGGACAGAACAGTGTGGCGTTCCATTCTTTCTGCCTATCCCTCCGGGGAGACAGCGTGGTGGTTAGTTAGTTAGTTATTTTTATAGATATTATTAATAATTTTTGGGTATTTATTGTTTCTTGAACAATGATGTAAAACTCCATATAAAATAATTAATATGAATGAAACCGTCTGTTTTCTAGAAGTTTTATTATAATTAATATGAATGAAATGTTTCACCTGTGTAAGGTATTATCAAATATCCTTTGATAATCCCCCAAAAAGGCGAAACATGTCATTCACATAAATTACAATAAAACTTCTAGGAAACAGACGTTTATATTCGTATCATGAAAAACTGAACGATTATTATATAAATAATGAAAACAAAAAATTGATTTAAAAAATCATTTTTTAAATGTATATTCAATTAATATCCACTTGAACTAAATACACATTAAAAAAATAGTAATAATTTTCAATATTTACAATGAACTTCTACCATGAAATTTCAAATAAGAATATTAATTTTTGATTATTATGTAATATAAAACACCTCGGCTACTATTTAAGGAATCGATTGAAAAATAGTTTTATTGAATTTGATTGATGGCGGTAAAATTAATAAATTCGTGTTATTTTTCGTATCAATGGGAAGCTAATCTACCATAAAAGGAATAGCCCTAAATATGCTTTCATCTCTCCTTTTTCTTTTGCCATAGTGGGGGAAGGTTTTGCGAATTTGTGTCGTTTCCATGGGCGCCGGGTAGTATAATAACATCCGGAATGGTAGTTTCTATTGTTAAATAGTTGGAATTTACAAATGTGTACAGAAACTGTTTCACATTTTAACCTCTCCGTCAGTCTGGACGCACGGGCGCGTCCAATAGAAAAGGACTCACCGACGCGTTCGCGCCTATAGTACAAGCGCAGTCTGATTGAAATAAAATATATATTTACTGTTGATATCTATGGACTTTGTCACGTATTTTTACAAATATTTAAAGTGGTACAAACATTACCAAACTGAAAATTCGAACAACAAAATATCTGTGATCTTATTCGACATTTCTCATAATGTGACAACTATTTGCCACGAGAATTCACTTCCTAGATACAGTTTAGTAAAAAAAAACTCACTAGCGGAGAGGTTAAATCATTTTAAAGTCATTGATGCGTAATTATTAACACCGATTGTGAAAAATTTACAGTCATTCATCTGCAACCTATATGTAGGTACTAGTATTTATAATTTAAAGTACTTACTAGTCACGAGCGTATTATGTAAATGAAAGTTAAATAACAAGTATTTTTGAGACCGAAGTGATAATGTATGCGGGTTACGCAACGTCCAGGAACACGGTAAATCGGATTAGTTCCACTCAATTCAACAAATCTCGCCGAGGAAAATAATACATGTCACTGCTCTTAATGATCTGGTTCCTCTTTTCACTTCGACATAAAAAATTGAGAGCAACCGCCAAATTACAATAATGGCGGGTCGGCATTATTAACTTGTGAGATGTTTACTTTCAAAAAATTACACACATAATCGCCACGAACCGCAGAATTATGCCAATAATCAGTTATTTGACCACAAATTGCAAAAATAAAATGACCGACATATATAGCTCAGGTCGAAAGATTAAAAAAATGTTACAAATAGGCATAAATGTGTAGACACACGGTGTTTAAAAATACCTCTATTTAAAATGATAATCAAATGCATAAAAATACTCTTACTAACTATTAAACTAGCTAACACGCCGTTTCCCCTGAGGGATAGGCAGAGAGGATGGATCGCCACATTGTTCTATCCTGACATAACTCTCGCGCTTCTTCTACATTTACACATCGTGACATGCACGCTCGTCGATTGTTCCTACTTCGAACATGGCCGCCTTCCAGTAATTGAATTATTTGGTCATGCCATGTCTTACTTGGCCTTCCTCGACTTCTTTTTCCGTTCACACTACTTGTATATATCTTTTTAATCATTCTCCCTCATCCATTGGTTCCATATGTCCAAACCATCTTAGTGACCCTTTCTTGATTTTATTTATCACGCATTCATTCGCTTTACATTCCTTTCTTACTTTATCATTAGATATTCTATCAAACATTGTTTTTCTGCACATCCTTCTTAGTGACCTCATTTCTACGGCATTTATCCTTTTTTCATCCTTCTTTTGCCAACTCCAAGCTTCACTTCCATACATAAGGGTCGGCACTAGAACTCCATTGTGCACTGCCATCTTTGCTTTATTCGATATATTTCTATTGATTATTTTAATTGCAATAGTTACGCCGAAATTTTGATGATAAACTTAATTACATTAACTAGTAATTAAATAAAACGACTTTTTTATTATTACAATACTTTTGTCTTTTTTTCGACAGCGACCGGATTCGCCGGGCTCGCTGGCATCGACAGACTGGTTACAGATTACATTTACACAAATTACCTTAATCATTATATCGCTAAGTAAACGTTACTCTATCTGTCATCGCCACGCGACACGTTCTATGTTGGTGCTTTTTTTTTTAAATGTCACATTCAAAACGGTATTTTCTTATACACCAAATCATTGTAGCAATGATGACGATGATGATGATTTTTATAGCGCCTTTTTCGTAAGAGATTCACTCTAAGGGTTGATTATGAGTATTTTCCTAGAATGTCAAAGAATCCATGAGCACACACTCGAGATCCTGATGGGCAAAATTATTAATCTGACTAAAGTCAGTCAAAGAGGCCAAAGAGTTAATTCACGGTTGAAATCACGTCGAATGTAGAGTCACGCATTTTTTATAAGTGCGACAATAAAGACCATTCGATTAAAGTAATTAAATCTAAATATCAGACCAATAATAACATATGACGTCGAAGCAAGGGCAGACACAATAAGGACCAAACAAGTTTTGAGGACTTCCAAGATGAAGACACTGAGGACGATAGCAGGCAAGACACTAAGAGATCGCGTGAGGAACACCAGAATTAGAGAAATGACATGTGAGGTTGAGGACATTATAAGAAGCAGACAGCGAATAATGGACTGGTACCGTCATTTTCAAAGAATGGACACCACCAGACATTCCTATATTGCACTACATAATCAGCCTGATGGGACTCGTTCCCGTGGAAGACCTCCTAAAAGATGGAAGGACAGCTGGGAGTCTACCTCGCAGGAGGAGCAACACTCTGGAGAACAGACCACATATGTCTACAACAAGGGAGAAGAAGAAGAAGAAGACATCTAAATATGAATACTGTCACAAAATAGATGAGTAAAGTGTCGGTATCGTATTAAAAAATTGTTTTAGATCATTCGATAAATAATTAAGTATTTGCCAAGTGCAATATATAGTGGGTAGTTATCACAATTTACAAGAAAAAACAAGGATTTTTAAATTTTCGAAATTTGGCAACATTAATTAGCGTATTTAGTTTTATTTTATTTATGCTTCAACGATGATGATAAACTCCGTTTTAAGTATTAACTGTCCTACCTTCAGGTTATTTTCCGAGAAACGTGCAAAAAAACGAAGGTTTTTTTATTAATGAAATTTAAATATATATTAATTTTATTTTTTTTAATTACGAAACGTCAAATCTATCATATTTATGAAGACTTGTACTCAAGTGTTGTTGGCACACGCGCGTATCCCTAACAGTTTGTACATTTCAGGTACATTACTTTTTCACAAGCGCGTACATGATACGGGATAGCGCAGAATGGTACAGTCAAAGTGAACGTATCACGTACGTTCAAATACGGAGGGTGGTTAAAAAAGCTTGTGTCGCAACGGTAAAACGTATGACTTCCATAAAAAAAACTGTAAGAAAACGTAAAATGTTTTTATTCTTTATATATAATTACGATACGCCAGAACACATTTTTATAATTGTCAACTTTCAAAGTTATAAGTAAAAGTTGTTTCAAAAGGTTAAAAATAAACGGATGTCAATTAAAACCATCTTAATCATATTTTTTACACCCAGAGATGAATTACAATTTTCCTTTCAGCAAGCATCAATCAGTTCGGAACACCGCGTACAGAAACAGAAGTGCTGAAAGGCGTGAAAGTTACGTCTGCGGTAAGTACTCGTAATTATATACTTTAATACAACAAAAAAACAACAGCACTACAATTTATTTTTCGTGTAAAAATTGAATCAATCATTTTAATTTTTGAAATTATCTTATACGCGTACACCACATTGAAGGCGAAAATTTTTTTTGATGGCAAATACTCCAGAGACTTGATTAGTGTGCTAATTGGCCATTTAGAGTATTTTGAACTTTATTAAATATTATTGCGAATGATGGTGTTATGAACAAAATAATGACAGGATCATGAAAATGGTTTGGACACGTGGAAATAATGAATGGTAAAAAAGTATATTTAAACGATGTAAATGGAATTAGAAATAGAGAAAGACCGAGGAAAACGTGGCACGATCAAATATTGAATGTCGGCCACGTGGGGAGTCAGAGAACTCGACGCGCGTGCATGACACTATGCGCTAACCTGCTAACTCCATTTTGGTCAATTGTTCAGGAGAGCGAAAAAAACGATTATTTTATTAATGACCAACAGGATCAAGACACGATGTATGTTGAGGAAGCGAGAGAATTATGTCAGAAAGGAAAACTAAGTGTCGGGAGAAGAAGAAAATCCTGACTAGAAAACATCCACGTTTAGAGCTGCTGTATCAAAAGTTAAAAAAAAAAGACAAAATAGTCATGATGTTGTCTAACCTCCAAAAAGAGAGGAACAATAAGAAACATCTGTGAATAATTATTAAATTAGAAATGCTATTTAATAATAATTAAAGAAAATATGCCAATTTACATATAAAATAAATAGGCGGAAAAAAGAGTTTTATGAATTAATTCACAGCCATTAAAATTTTATAACTTATTATTTGCACTGGAATACTACACTTATTTTTTTGTGTTTCTTGAAAAATGTTATATAACTCCATATTAAATAATTAATACAAATGAAAATGTCCCTTTTCTAAAAGTTAAGTCATTTTAAGGGAATGGTATATTTCGTTGCCCTAGCGCATTAAGAAATCGATCAACTATGTAATTCTCATAAAATATAATAAAAGTTCTAGATAACGGATGTTTTCATTCATATAAATGACTCAGTGTTATCAAAATTTTAAATATATTAATGAGATTTCAATCAGTTGGTTACATAAACCGATTACATTTTTTTTTAAGATGCCAAAAAAATATTTACCTCAAACGTTAGACCGGAAAACAGATTATCATTTGTTATGATTCCATTTATCACTTATTGAATCCATATATCAGATGTTTATCCATTATCCATAATAAGAAAATCGCTTTATGGTAAGTGAGTAAATATTTACATGTGAATCATGTTATTTCAAAATCAATTTTTATCAATTGATAAATTTTAAGTATATTTACAGTAAAACAGGATTAACTTCATCGGAAGGCTGGCAGTGATAAAATGGAACTGGACATGGCATGTTGTTCGCAGCTCTGACGATAGACGGACAAAACGCTTTCTTTGCTGGAGTACTAGGGCTGCAACCCGTATCCCAGGCCGTCCCCAACTTCTACGGAAGGACGGCAATGAAGAGACCCCCGGTATGACGTTGATAAGTGTTGCCCAGGGTCTACAAACAAGGAAGCAGGAGGACACCTACGCCCAGGAGTGGACGGCTGTGGGCTGATGGAGATGAAGTATCTGTAAACTTTACATCCGTTTTTTTTAATTAAAATTGTCATATTTTTATAATATATTTTTGTAATAATTTCGCGCACAGTATAAATTTTTCTTGTCTGTAATTGAATTAAAATATATATATTGCTTTATGGGTGGACACAATACAATACAATATCTTGATAGGAATTAATTCAGCCTTTTGAGACTGAGATGTAGAAATGTAATTAAAAAATAACTGTTTTTTCCTATTTTTGAAAATAACAAGTGTTCAAAAATGGAAAAAAAAAATTAATTCAAAAAACATAATTATGGAATTCCACAGTGTTAAGGCCTATAGTTTATCAAAAATGAATAGTGATTAGTAAAGATTCTTGATAAAATATATTGTAAATAACAGAAATAAATAAATTGCAAGAAGCTACCGAAACCAGTCGGTACTAGAAGACAGGTTTATGATGTAAAAAAACTGTTTTGCTTACTTTTCAGTTTATTTGACTCGACACGTCTCAAAGGTTTTACACCTTCATTATCGGGAAAATGATTTAAACTATTAACTAAACATAGCGTAAAAGATTAAAACCTTCGAAACATGTCGAGAAAAATAAACTCAAAAATGGCAAAAGAGAATTCATAAAAAGTCGTCATTATGGAATTTCAGTGTGAACGCCTCAATTTTATCAAAGAATAGAACAAAAGTAAACATAAAATGATAAATATTTAAAAACTGTTAGACATAAATACATAAAAAGATGGGTAGAAAACAAAGAGAAACTTGGAAAAAAAATGTTTTAATGTTTCAATTGTTTACTAGATTTAATTCTAAAAAACATTATTTCCAATAGATATATAATATTACGAGTATAAGATTAATTTATGACAACAGTAAAGTAATCGTTCCAAATGAATTTAAAACGTATGGTTTGTATATAATACGTGATAATGATTTACGTTACAATTTTGAAACTTTCTATTATTAATTTAGATAATAAATTATCACTAAGTCCAATTTATTTTTCAATTCATTGACCAATGGTCGTCACAATAAGCAGGGCCTGTATCGTGATAATATTTTTAAAATATATGTATTTATTCTACCTCAGTGATTTCAGATCGACAATAGATTTAAATGGTAAAAATGTTATCTATTCCAAAGCCTGAAAAGAAAATATGTTTCAATGTTGTTAGTTTTTTTTATATCTCATTTTATCTAGAACAATAGATAAACATCACCTGTTGACATGTTCGTGTATTTCACAAAAGCATGTTTGGAATTCTTAAGAATTTAAGACTCTGATAGTTGATTGCGTATGTATTAGAAAAAATACATTTAAAAAAACATAACGTCGTTTTACCGGAAGGGTAGGCAGAGATAATGGATTGCCACGCTACTCTATTCAGACACATTAATTTAGCTTCCTCCATATTCAAAGAGCGAGCCATACACGTACCCCGATTCTTCCGACTTCTAATATGGCCACTCACTAAAGAAGTCGCGAGAATCACTATGATAGCTATAATAATACCCTTTACATCGATTTGGCTCATGCTGTCATGATGTAAAGAGCGATTCAACAAAATAATAATAATAACATTTACTTAGTTAAATTCAACTTATTTATTGTTTCTTGAACAATGATGTAAAACTCCATATTAAATTATTAATATGTAAGAAAAAACGATAGTTTTCAAGGAGTTTTATTATAATATTTATGTATAACATGTTTTGCCCTTCAAAGGCATTATCAAATGTTTTGTCACATTTGATAATGCCTTAGAAGGGCGAAACATGTCATACATAAATATTATAATAAAACTCCTTGAAAACTATCGTTTTTTCATACATATTATTAAATTCCACTTGTTAAATATTTTAGTAATATATGTTTGACGTTTTTCTCATGAATTTATTTTTAAATGCGCATTTTAAGAACTACTTGAAGGTATCAAGTTATGAGAAAAATACTTACGTATTCATTTAAATGCTAAATTACACAAGGAACGGTAAGAAATCACTCGAATGCCATATTAAAGAACAAAGTACCCGATAAAGTACAATTATGGTAGTTTCGTGGTACGCACCATCCGTGGTACGCACATATCCGTACCGATATACACTTTACTACAGTTGGACAGCCGCAGCCGGCCGCGTAGAGGATAGCAGCTCGTGCCGATTGTATGACGCGATTCCGAGTTTGAATTGAAAAGGGAAAGTAATGCCAATGATGGAGCGATGAACTTCTCCGGCGGTGCAAACTGAGAGATTTGTGGAAACAGTAACGTGAGTGGACACGGTCCACGGTGCGCGGCGACTGCTAACACGGTAAACATGTCATAGACAGACAACTGTCTGACTTTACTATTGTATTATGGTAAATAACTAACTAACTATCCATCACGCCGTCTCCCCAAAGGGTTTAGCAAAAATAATGGTCAGCCACACTCTTCTTTCCTGACATACTTCTCTCGATTCCTCGACATTCATATAGTGTCATATACGCACGTCGATTTTTCCGATATCTCACGCGGCCGACATTCATAATTTGATTTATTTGATCGTGCCACGTTTTCCTCAGTTTTCATATATTTCTAGTTCCATTTACATTTTAAACATATACTTTATTTACCATTCTTTCTTCCTTCATTCTTTCCATGTGTTCCAACCATCTAAATGTTTCCTTCATTATTTTGTTCACAATACTTTCATTCGCACTGCATTCATTTCTTATATTTTCATTCGACACTGTCATACACAGTTTTCGACACATTCGTCTAAGAGATCTCATTTCGAATGCATTAATTCTAGTTTCATCGTTCTTTTGTCAATTCCATGCTTCGCTTCCATGCATACGGTTCGTTACAAGAACATCATTGTGCAGTGCCATTTTAGCTTTTTTGGATTGGCTTTTGTTTGCGATGACAACTTCAAGTGCACAATTCACTTTGTTGCCTGCCCCAACTCTACTTTAAATTAATTATGGTACATCGTAAAATAAACAAATTTGAATATAGGCAATTTATTTATTATTAATAAAATAATTGTTATTATATTATTATTATTATAAAATAACGAGAACGTGCATGTTACGATGTATGAATGTGGAGGAAGCTAGAGAGGTACGTCAGCATAGAGCAGTGTGGCAGTCCATCCTCTCTGCCTACCCCTCCGGAGAAACGGCGTGATGGTTAGTTATTGAGTGTAATAAAATAAAATAGATGACACGTCGCTCGCGACCCAGATGAAATAGTGGACAAGGCGACTACTGTGCGGTGCCCGAGGACAGTAAAGCGTTGAGTTGAGCGCCTTGAGTTGCGTTGGCGCGACGATATCCGAAAGAGTGCGGGAAGTGCCTGGGTGTGGATCGCTCAGGATAGAAGGGAGTGGAAAATACGAGAGGACGCTTACATCCAGGAGTGGACGGCCACAGCAGGCTGAAGACGAAGAAGAACAAAATAATGGGTGGTGGTCTAGGGGATAGACCGCTTGGCTCCTGATCTAGGGGACATGGGTTCAAGTCTGGACATGACCAGATTCCTTCTTCATAATAATGAGCTATTTTCTGCTCACATTGAAGATTGTAAAATAAATTCTAATATCATTGATATAAATCCTTGTTATTAGTCTTTTAAAAAAATAATAATAATAATAAAAAAATATATAAAAAAATAGACGTTCTTCTTGGCAGAGTGTCAAGAGCTAAGACTGCCACACCGAAGGTCCCGGATTTGATCCCCGGCGATGGCAGTATGATTGTCACACTGGTCTGGTGTTGTATAATTCAAGTGACAATAAAATGGCGATAGATTAGCTACTAATGAACAACGAACAACGCCCAAGGCAAAAACATTAATGGAGAAGGATGACCAGGGATATAATACTCAATAAAATATTAGTGGAAGACTGTTGTGGAGAAGGCTAAATCCCACACCAGGATGTTGCACCGAAAAGAAGAAGAAGATTAAAATATATAATACTTTATTGGGAAATGAAAAAAAATATATATTGAATGTGGGCCACGTGAGGAATCGGAGAAATCGACTAAATGCTAAAGAAGCGAAAGAAGTATGCCAGGAATGAAAAGTGAGGCAGTCCATTATTTCTGTCAACTCCTTCGGGGAAAATGCTTAGTTAGTTAGTAAATAATTATGGGTTCAAAAAAACAATACAGCTGCACGTATAAAAAAAGTTCTTTTTAGCTTAAAGTTGATTTGTGTTAAGCTATTTTGTGATAATTTTGATTAACTAATCATCACGCCGTCTCCCAGAAGGGGCAGACAAAAAAAAAACAACACCGTTATTACCTGACATACTTTTCTCGCTCCTTCCACATCCGTACAATGTGTCATGCACGCACGCTGATTTCTCTGACTCAATAAAATATTAAGTGTCAGCCACGTGAGGAGCCGGAGAAATCGACGTGCGTGGATAACACGATGTATGAATGTTGAGCAATTGAGAGAAGTATGTCAGGAAAGAATAGTGAGATGATTGCTATTTAATTAAGATAATTTAAGTGGCTTAGTACATCGTAAACTTTAAACAAATGGGCAAGAGAAAAAACCCAAAAGAATGTAAGTAGTTCTTAGAATATACAATGTGACTAATCAATGAATAGAATTGAGGTACAGAATAATATAAGAATATTCTGTTGAATTGATCTAGCATGCGTGTATAATTTCTGACACCATATTATTTCTGACGCCAACTTATAATACAAAATCAAATCCGGAGACTGGATCTTCAACTATCACAAACAAGTCTTAAAAAACATTAAAATAATAATAAAATTAGGTGTATAACTGCAACGACTGTACGCTACGAAATAAAAAAATCGTCAGAATGTATTAAGATGAAATCTTTAGATGTTTGCATATAAAATCATAGAGTAGCAGTATATAATAATATGAACAAATGTATTTAAATTTCCATAGAAATTGCAAGCGTTGAGAGTGGTTATTCAACAAGCGTGAATATCGAGAGCATTTCAGTTACGATTGAACAACTTGAGCAGATAAAATCTTTAAAAATCTTACTTATGTGTCTTTAACCATTTTTTGTACTTAAGTGTCAGTTAAAATAAAGAAAAATACAATACGAATTGTTATTTAGATATTCTTAGCACTTGCTTTGTGATTAAAAATTCAAATTTTCACAGGAAGACATAAATGACTTGGAAATTAACTATAATTAAATGAAATTAAATAAAACTATTTGAAGAAAAAAAACTTAAAATATAAAAATGGAAGTTTTCAATTTATTGTTTCTTGGACAACGGTCTGAAATTTCATATTAAACACATATACATATTACACAATAGATGAAGGTGAAACATATTACTCTCAAATAATACACGAAAACTTAAAAAAAAGCATTTCTTTCATTATTAAATACACTAATAATTTTTTAAACTATAAGAATGAAAACGTCTGTTTTCTAGAAGTGTTATTATTATGGGAATTATATGTTTCGCCTTTCTTAGGCGTTATCAAAATTCTCAAAATTTTACATTTATCAATGTTAAATATTGTAACATCTGATAATGTCAACATCGGTTGACGAAACAGCTGTCGCGAAAAAAAAACATTGTGATACCATAAACAGCGTTTCATATTTTAACAGTTAATTTATATGAAATTTTACATCGTTTTTTCAAGAAACAATAAATATATAATATAAAATATGTCACTCCCTTAAATACAATTAATTAAGGGTAAGGTATGTACAAAGTCTATCAAACGCGTGTTTTCATAACATGAAATTGGTAATAGCTTATAGTGAAACTTTATAATACTTTGTACACTGTAGCAATAGCAAGCCCCCATTACAGGACTATAGAAATAATAGATGTTCAATACCACCCACCGGTATCAGCAGACGGTTGGAATGTTCCACCCACGGGGAGGGCGGAGGCGCACATTTGCATCGAAGGAGCATTTCGCTAAGATAACGGCGCAGGTGGGAGGCAACTAGCTTTGTTAGCTGACCCGAGTGAAATTCTCCGGCTTTCGATTCTGCGAGGGCACAGCCACCAGCGGAACCGGTGCCTGGTCGTGATCCCAGAGAGAAAATCTTCAACAGCCCGCCGGTACGTTATTGTATACCGATGTTTCCATCTATTCGCCGATTGTGGACACTAATTAAGCCGTACAACAAACAGTACGTATCCGTTTTACTTTCAGTCTGGTTGAAATACACACCACGGCGAGATAAATTAATTCAATCGTCTGCAGTCAGACGCTTCGTTCAGAAACACGCCGACTCAGCAGTCACATGTAACAATAATGTTTTATGAACCCGTCAAAAACAATCCGGTTTGACATACAGCCAACTTAACGAATGTTTCATAAATGTAGCGGACAAGTATCTAACAGAGCACTCTATTTCTAATTGCAAATTTCAATATTATGAAATAATTTGACATAATTAAAAAATTGTATAATCGTTTCAATATCCCTCAGATCTTTTATAAGATTATTTTCATTGATTTCACTGTTACTTTAATGCTAAGAAAATTTAACTTGTTTATAAAATGTAGGAAGCATTTTTATTTTTAAATAATCTATTTGAAAAAAAAATCTAAAAGTTCATTTTTAAAATATATGTCTCGGAAATAGTTTCAAAAGTATCATCTTGATTTTTTTAAGAATACGTTATTTAAAAATAAAAATGATTGCTACATTTTATAAACAAGTAAAAATTTTATGTATTGTTTCTTGAACATCATTGATGTTAAACTCCATATTAAATAATTAATACGAATGAAAACGTCAGTTTTCTGGAAGTTTAATTATATTTTATGGGAATGACATGATCCTTAACGACTTCCAAGAAACACTTTCCAATCTTTCTGGACCTACCCAAATAATTATTTGTTAAAAATGTACAGTCACATAAATTTTCGTTAATTACCATATTCTTCTCCATTTACTAGTATATATAAACTGCAACGAGTTGAATATTTGTCACATTCGATAATGTCTTAGAAATGCGAAACATGTCATTCCCATAAAATATAATAAAACTTCTAGAAAACTGACGTTTTCATTCGTATTAAGTTAAATTTTCTTAGCATTACAGTAACAGTGAAAACAATGGAAAATAACCGTATAAAATTTCTGAGGGATATTTAAATGATTATACTTACATATGAAGTATAAAATATATATTATAAATTTTTATTTAAAAAAAACGTAATTTGGAAAATATACATAAACCTATCCAAAAAAAGCTAGAATGGCAGTGCACAATGGTGTTCTTCTACCGACCCTTATGTATGGAAGCGAAGCATAGAACTGGCAAAGGAAGGATGAAAGTAGAATAAATGCAGTAGAAATGAGATCTCTTAGACGAATGTGTGAATATTCTGTGTATGATAGAGTGTCGAATGAAAATATAAGAAGTGAATGCGTTGCGAATGATGGTGTCATGAACAAAATAATGAAAGGATCATTAAGATGGTTTGGACATATGGAAAGAATGAATGAAGAAAGAATGGTAAAAAAATTATATGTTAATGATGTAAATGGAACCAGAAATAGAGGAAGACCGAGGAAAACGTGGCACGATCAAACAAATCAAATATTGAATGTCGGCCATGTGAGGAGTCAGAGAAATCGACGCGCGTGCATGACACGATGTATGAATGTTGAGGAAGCGAGAGAAATATGTCAGGAAAGAAAGGTGTGGCAGTCCATTCTTTCTGCCTACCCCTTCGGGGAGACGGCGTGATGGTTAGTTAGTTAGTTACTTTTACATAAACAAGAATTCGGTACAGTATTTTTAACCTTATACGAGTATATGAATATGCGAGTAATATAAACCAAACATTATTCTATCGCGCTGAGCACCACTGTCAGGTCTAGAAATAAAAATTCATCATTTATATTTTGGTACTCCTTTTGTTAACTGACTTAATGAACTCTTCTCCAAATGGATGCATTGCGTCATATAATTTACGTTCCAATAATGTCTTGATTAAAATATTCCTAAATGGATGCAGACAATTGGCGATAGGCACTAACCGAATCAGCGCTTTGTAATGGGAGAGTTCGATGTGTAATTTATTTTAAGCATGGCACGGAGTCGTGGATAATGGGCATCAGTGATGCCGGCGTCTGCAAAATAGACTGCCAGGTCCATCCGAGTGAAATCGATTCACGAGAAATGTATAATTCAAAGCAATTATTTTCCAAAACGTGTCGAGAAGTGGTAATGTTTAATACGTTCTAAATAATGCCACCCGTTGAAGTAAATAATGTTTCAATAACTCAAATATGTATATGACAGTCAATCTAATATTTCTGTAAATTTGAGATAAGAGCAGCATAACAATATTATACAAACCGACCAAACTAAAGTACATAGTTTTTTATCATAATAACTTTATCCACTTTTTTTTATTTCTACATTTATTTCGATTTCGCCATGCTGACTGGCATCGACAGCGAAACAATGACAAGAATGGAAGTGGTTATTTAACCCTTAACGTACCGTGTTCAAAACAAAACGCTCGCTCCCATGTGGTAAGTTCAGTTTACCGCTAACTTTATCTAAATATCAAGCATATGACTAGATGAATCAAAATTTAATTTATGTCATCTTGTAGGGAATTTCATTAGGAATAGATCGATATCTATAACATACATGGATTATTTGAAAAACATATCATTATTAATTTTTTTCTGGAACCATGCGATTTCTGATATGTAATGCGTCACAGCATACGGGCGACTAGACATCGGGTATAAACTTGTCTGCGCGCCGCGGCCGGCGGGGCGAGGATAAAGGCACCTAGGCAAAATGTATAGTACGTTCAAGACAACGAGTACGTATTAATATTTGTCCCTTTTGGTAAAGTGTTAATATTTTCACAGTTCTGATATTATTAAGTTACGTGCTGCGTTTTCATCCAGTCGGTATTATTACGTACCTATTGAAAAGGTCAAAGATATAATTTATAATACGTTCAAAACAGCGAGTAAGTATTTGTCACTTTTGATAAAGTTGTAAATATTAGCAAAACAAATTCTACCTTAACACGAATGAAGGTGAGGGCAGTCTTAGAAAATATTTTTTTTTGGGATGAAGGAAGTAATTTTTTGCTTTTTTTATTACGAAATATTGAGAACACTTCAATGGAGGATTACAATTTTTTTATAATATTAGGGTCCATAGGTTTTAAGAAAATCAACTTTAAATTGGCAGTGGAAACTCAATTGACCACATGGCAACGCGACGGTTAAAACCGTTTTATTTAATTATTATTAAAAATGAACTTCCATCACGAGATTCCAGTAAAATCATTATAAATCAATAATTAACAACCAACCTAACATAACCTAACAAAACCTAACCATAAAATATTTTAAAAACTAACTAACCATCACGCCGTCCCTCCGAAGGGGTAGGCAGAAAGAATGGACTGCCACATTTTAACCGATGCGGCACTCCATCCTTCTCTTTTCACCCCCGCGAGAGACGCAGTGTGATGGATTGCGAACCTCATGCCACCAATAGGCATCTCCCGCGCACACTTAGATCGTCCAACATCCACAAAATTGATCTTAAACAAATAATATAAAATACAATGATATAAAATAAAACATCAAAAATAAAATTAACAAATAATGTTCTTTTTGATGGTGCACTTGTTGTCAGCTCGACGATCCGGACATTTGAAATATTTTATAATCTAGTAAATTTTTACGACGTTAAGTTGGATAATGATAGATTTAGTTAACTAATCATATGATAAACTTTAAATCGGTAGAATCAAGTTTATGTTAATCAATGAAATTATATTAAAGAAAATAAAAGAGTTGACACCAGACGCTGCTGATAGACGGAACCAAATAAGCGAATTTAAGAAAATATATTTCGGCACATTTGAAAAAATAACACTTTTGTTTTGTTTATAACAATAAAAATAAATTTGACGGGTCGTTTTTGCCAGGTTGTGGCGGCCATGTTGTTTTAGTTTAATTCCTCTTGATTTTAGTTTAATTCCACATGATTTTATGGCCTCGACCGGTTTCAGGAGCTCGCTGCCACAATCTGGTCCAGGTTCGGTCAAGCAAACCATTGGACCAGTGAATATTAGTTTTTAATTAAATTCAATTCAAACAAAAAGTTAATATAGATTGAAAAATAAAAAAGAGCGTTAAATGCGTTCCATTAAGAATTGATTTCAATGTCAACGGGCACGAAAATGGAGGACGCGTATTATGACATGCCAAATCAAGCATGCACTTTTGACGTAACCCAGTTAGTCAAGCACAACGAAGATCATACAAATAACTTTGCATCTTCAGAGTATTAAATTCCACGGGCGAGTTCTTCACGATCAAACCGCGATATTCGTTTCAAAGATAATTTGATGCAAAACTTCTCTGGAGCGTACTATTTATGGACAAGTATCGATAAGTTTTGCGAGATAATATTACCAGTGCGTATTACACTGGTCAGTGTATTTATGCCGGGAGTATCCATCTACGGTATAACTGTTATTTTAAGTTGGATGCAAATGTGGAATATTAATTTCATGTGTGAGAAAGTATGGAGAAATTAATATCTGTCGAAAAAGGATAATATTACTTATACGATTATACTTGAGTTACTTCGATCTTATCAAACTGCAAATTAATTACAACGTACCGTTTTTTAAGCATAAGAAAAAGTATTATAAATGGGCCGCTGCACTTTTCAAAACATACGGGTACGTAGATTTAGTGGGGCTTAATTTTCTTCGGTCTTCCTTGATATCGAATTCAATTAATTGTATTAACCACCCATTTACCCGTACCATTCTGCGCTATCCCGTATGACGTACGCGCTTGAGAAAAAGTAATGTACCTAAAATGTACAAACTGTTAGGGATACGCGCGTGTGCCAACAACACTCGAGTACAAGTCTTCATAAATATGATAGTTTTACAAGGGGCAGGCGAAGTGTGCGGCCGAGTATTTGACGTTTCGTAATTTAAAAAAATAAAAATTATATATAATTAAATTTCATTATTAAAAAACCTGCTTTTTTTGCACATTTCTCGGAAAATTACCTGAAGGTAGGGCGGTTAAACTTATTTCTGAGATATACGTAAAAGTGTCAAGTGTTTGACAAACAAGCTGACGTGAATGTTAGAACAATATAACTTAAATGACTAGGCAAACTGAAGATGGAAATAAATTAACTAATTAACTAACTACACATTACGCCGTCTCTCCGAAGGGGTAGGCAGAAATAATGGACTGCCACACTTTTATTACCTGACATACTACTCTCGATTCCTCATCATTCATATATATTATCATGCACGCACGTCGATTTCTCCGACTCCTCGCGTGGCCGACATTCAATATTTGATTTATTTGGTCGTGCCGCGTGGTCTTCCTCTATTTCTAGTTACATTCGTTAAAAAATACATATTTTACCATTCTTTCTTCATTCATTCTTTTCATGTGTCCAATCCATCTTTATGTGCCTTTCATTATTTTGTTCATAACACTTTCATTCGCACAGCATACACTTCTTATATTTTTATTCGCCGCTCTATCATTCACAGATTTTCCACACATTCGTCTAAGAGATCTCATTTCAACGACATTTATTCTACTTTCATTCTTCTTTTGCCAGTTCCATTATTCGCCTCCATCCATTAAATGGAAATAAGTATTGGTATAACCATGCATAGGATCAAGGTCCGTAAACGAGTACGCTCGAGTCTATTTCTTTTCTCTTATTCCTTTTGTATGCTTAAATAAAAGATCCACAAAAAAACATTTCGCAATAATTTAGAATGTAGCGTAGCGTAGCGTAGCATTGAATGATTTCTCGTTATTTCATTATCACCGGAAGAATACGTAAATAAATGAAAAGAATTCGGAAAACATCGAAGCATCCGGAATAATAACATCACCACGAGGAATCAGCACACATCATTAATTACGCAGAACTTGGTAGGCGGTCACTGGTGTGCGGTATAACATCAACAAGACAGTGTTTCTTGGGAAACAAATAATATGTTACTGGAACGTGTATTTAACGTGGATAAAATATTGAACAATTGATTTAACAGGTTATATGCCGCAACCGTCTATAGGCGGTCTATAATTTCGTGCACGGGAGGCCGGCCATACAAATTTGACGTATATAGACGCCAGTGGCGGTACTACCATAGAAGCCCAGAAGCCCGGCTTGCGTAAGAAAGTTTGAATCAAAACCCCCGAATCTAAGAAATCGTGCCCCCCAATAAACCAAAAACCCACCAAATCACCTTCCAACAATGTTCCCATCAGACGTAAGAGAAATAGCCACAAGAGCTGAACCTCAGTAAGCCAGAAGAGGTTTTGATTCAAAATTTCGTACGCAAGCCGGGCTTCTGGGCTTCTATGGGAGTAGCGCCACTGAAGACGCGGTACTTTAACACATAATATTTAGTCAAGTTTGACTATTTTAAATAATGTAATATTTTTAATGTATAGTTACATCTCTTGCCATCTTCTTCTTCTTTATTCTCAGCCTATTCCCGTCCACTCCTGGACAAAGGCCTCCTCCATTCGCTTCCATGTCACTCTGTCCTGTGCAGACTACATCCAGGTTATTCCGACGTGTCTGTTCAGATCATCCTTCCACCGTAGTTGCGGTCGCCCTGCACTTATTTTTGCTGTCCACGGTCACCAAGTCAGCAGTCTTCTTGTCCACTTTTCATCTGAGCTTCTGGATACGTGACCTGCCCATTGCCATTTTAGAGTCGCCACCCGGTGGATGATATCAGTGACCTTTGTTATTTCTCTCACCGTATCGTTTCTGACTCTGTCTCTTAGGTCTTTTCCTAACATGGCTCTTTCCATGGCTCTTTGGGTCACTCGTAGTTTCTCAGCACTTTGTTTAAACAGTGTAACAGTTTCAAGACCATAAGTACCAACTGGCAGAACGCAGGCTTCGTAGACTTTTCTTTCAGGTTGATCGGTATTTTCCGTTTTTAAGGATGTAACTCATGTTTCCGAAAGCTGCCCAGCTTAGTCCAATTTTTATTTTTAGTTCTGCGGTTTGATTATCTGCCATCATGTTAAAATAATAAGATGCAACATATTGTCAAGAATTATCGTTATTACATTGATTTAAAAAAAAAAATGCTTCGTCGGTCAATAAAAATGCCTCCTATGCAGGGCTGACATTCTTCATACACTTGCGCTCTAGATATATATTTTTTCGGGAATTACTGAATTCCCCGTTCGTTGAAATTCGTGTTCATATTTGATGTGTTTGAGTTCATTTATAACAATAAGTTATGTGCCAACCCTGTCGTCTTGTGAGAATTGAAGTTTTTTTTTTCGATAAATTAAGGCAAAAATGAAGCACGGATCATTATTATGGTATGTTTTTATTATGTGCTTTTAACATATTTCCAAAAAAAGATCTATTTAATAGGTTTTGATTTTTCAAAATCAATACTCCTTAAATACACCCTCAGGGTCCGGCCATATGAATACCTCTCGGCATTTAAGAGGTTATGGTTCGTTAACCCCACCAGTGTTTGATAATAAGCCATTATTAATATTATAATATATGAACAACCAACGCTTTATTATCAGATAACCAAGAGCACGTGTTCGAAATATAGTTGGATAAAATATATATTATTTATTATATTGAGTTAGTCATCGACACCAAAAGCAATGAAAAAAAATATATATGTTAGATCATACATTTAGTTTAATTCCACTCGTTCTATTGTTTCGACCGATATCGGCAGTTGACTGCCATCTTCCGGTATGCACATCAAAGTTTGTTAGGTTTTTATATTTAAATACATATATTCGTGACATACTTCTCTCGCTTCCTTACCATTCATATGTACATTGATTTATTCATCCTTTACAAAATTAAAAAATCATCTTTTAGATGGTTTAAACATATGTAACAAATAGATAAGAAAATGGTTTAAACGTTGTAAGCAAGCAGTGTGGATGCAAAACGAAGCCAAGAACAGCTGAGGAAAATATGGCATGACCAAATGAATCAATCTCTTATGCGTCTGCCGCCTTTTCAAACTAAGCAACAACAACAACAACAACAACAACAACACCATCACGTTGTCGTTTCCCGGGATCACGCCGTTTCCTATGGACCGCCACACTTTTCTATCGTGACACTCACACCTCTCTAGCTTCCATCACATTCATACACGCACGTCGATCGTTCCGACTTCTAACATGGCTGATCTTTAAAATTTGATTAATTATTTCATGCCATGTCTTTCTCGGTCTTCCTCGAGTCCGTATTCCATTTACATCGTTACGCATTTATTTCAATTGCTTTAAATGTTACCAATGGCCCGTTAATTTTTTTGTCGCGTGGCATTATATTATAAATTCAGTGATTTATGGGTTTACATATTCCAACGGCACCACTAGGCGAACTGAAGTTGATTTAACAACCTTATCTGGATTCAATGTAAACACTCGAGCACCACTGCTTATTGCGCATGCTCCTGAAAACCCAATGCCACTGATAACCAACACTTTCTGCTGAGAAATACTTAACGCAAATGCATCGAAGTATTACAGCGTAAATTACGAAAATCAATTATTTTAAATTCAAGGTCCCTTTCCAAATCACGCCGTCGATTTTTTTTTAATAAAACAAATTATTATTACAAGGCCAAAATTAACATTCATTTTAAGTATTATATAATAAATAACATTTTAATAAAAACAAAAAACACAAAAACTAGTAAGATTCTAAAGTTTTCGGCCACCAACTCTCGCAGAATACCAATACCACTCGAGGAAAAGGCCACAAAAACAAACTAAACTAACGATCACGCTGTGTCCTCAGAGAGATGATAGGCAGAGAGGATGGACCGCCACACTCTTCAATCCTGACATAACTCTCGCGCCTCCTGCGACACGCATGCTCGTCGATTGTTCCTACATTGAACATGGCCGCCTTTCAGCTATTGATTAATGCCATGTCATCCTTGGCCTCCCTCGACTTCTGTTTCCATTCACACTTTTTTTTAAAAGACTAACACCAAGGATTTAAACCAAAGATATTAGAATTTATTTTACAATCTTCGATATGAGCGGAAAATAGTTCATAATTATGAAGAAGGAATCTGGTCATGTCCAGGCTTGAACCCATGTCTCCTGGATTAGAAGTCAAGCGTTCTATCCCCTAGACCACCACCCGACTACTACTTGTACATATATACCTGTATTTAACCATTCTCCCCTCATCCATTCATTCCATATGTCCAACCATCTTAGTGACCATTTCTTAATAGCCCACATTAAGAAGAAGAAGAGAATAAGAACTTTCAAAGATGAAATTCTTCAGGCATGAATGAATCGTAAGATTTCACAAACAGTTTTTTTTTAATATATAATACAAAGGATTTAAATAAACGGTTTTATAATATATTTTACTATTTACAATATCAGCAAGCACAAATAATAGCTCATGTTGAAGGATCCTGGTCGTGTAAAATTATTGAACCCAAGTCCCTTGGATCAGGATCCAAAAGTTCTGTTTTCTGTTTTCATTATTTAATATATATTACAAATAACATAATAAATTATTTTTTTTAATAATTTGATTTTTCTGTCATTTTCACGAAGTCTTTTGAGATGGACATTAGATTTCAAGTGAGTCAAAGTAGTGATTAAGAAAAAATATTATTAATCAACAATAGTTTTCTTAGATAATACACTGTTTTGGAGGAAACTCTGTGATACTTCAACATTACTAACTGTATTCATTTTGAAACACTGTTATAATAAGTAACACAATTTATTAAATAATTTCTATGAAATTGTCACGACAACTGTTTCGCCACCATGGCATTATCAACTGTTTGCATCATCAGGTGTTACAAACAACTCAGCACTTGAGTAAAATAAAACACCAATTAAAATATGCCATAAAATTAAAACGTCGCATGTTTCGAGAAGTGTGGTTATTGCGCGAGAATGCGCCGATACACACTGCAGTTGCTGTGAATTATTCAGCAATGATATTTACTAGAACCAAATCATTCATATTAGAGTTATTTTGAAAGTAACAACAATTTTTTTATTCATTATCATCACTTATATGCTTACTTATCATTAATTTATTCTAACCCTTAACGGACGTAAGTCACCTCTGACGTGACAACAGAACTTTGTCGTTGCGATCGTATGGCACATGTGAGGTGACACGATTAATCAAGTTGAATCTTGTTGTCTGTGGAATCTGCGCGTAATTGCTTTGTCAGTTGAATATTATCAATGGAGAGATTAACATTCAGTATCTTTTTAAAATTAAATATTGATAGAATAACATAATCGCAGAATGTTGCGGATCTCATGGACTTATATGGTCACCAATAATGAGGTGCTACATAGAGCCAGAGTAGGAAGAGAATTGTTGTCTGATGTGAAGTCTAGAAAGATAGCCTATTTGGGACACATTCTCCGCAACGAGAAATAAGATCTGCTGCACCTCATCATAAAGAGGAAGATCGGTGAGTAAACCACAGATATCCTGGCTTGAGAATATCAAGGAATGGACCGGATTTCGGGGGGTGACGGAGTTGTTCCGTCTGGCAAAGGACAAAGAGGCCTACGCCAGGATGATGGCTGACGTCGGGGGGACCTGACATGGCACTCGAAGAAGAAGAAGAATAACATATACAAAATATACAAGAGACGGAACAATGGAGAAAGACATCGAAAGACGGGTTGGTACTAGGAATAAAATATAATAAATAGCGCACTCAAAGTCATTACTGCAAATAGGAAATATCCACAGAAGCAAAGACGGCAGTACACAATGGAGTTCTAGTGCCAACCCTCATGTATGGAAGTGAAGCTTGGAGCTGGCAAAAGAAGGATGAAAGTAGGATAAATACCGTAGAAATGAAGTCACTAAGAAGAATGTGCAGAAAAACAATGTATGATAGAATATCTAATGATGAAGTAATAAAGTAATGTAAGGCAGATGACTGCATCATGGATAAAATTAAAAAGGATCCCTGAGATGGTTTTGACTTATGCAACGAATGGATGAGAGTAGAATGGTTAAAAAGTTGTACACAAGCAGCGTGAGTGGAAAAAGAAGCCGAGGACGACCGAGGAAAACATGGCGTGACCAAATTAATCAATTACTAAAAGGCGGTCACATTCGAAGTCGGAATAATCGACGTGCGTGCATGGTACGATGTATGAAGCCCGAGAGGTATGCCAGGACAGAGCATTGTGGCGATCCATCCTGTCTGCCTACCCCTCCGGGTAAATGGCGTGATGGTTAGTTAGTTAGTTAGTTAAATATACAAAAGCTTATGCTTCCGATAAGGGTTACATTTTAGTTTCACTTAAAAAACGTAATTAATTGAATTTATATGTAAATGTAAAAGCATGCAGAAATTAATAATCTATTTTGTCATATCAATTCGATGCATTTGCATACTACACGCACCCTGACACGATAATGTGCGGAGTTAACTGCCAACACTTTCGATGGCAGTGAAATTTCATTACCGGTTCCTTGTAATATGCATACCTGCCTAATAACGTGTACGTGGTGCGAGTTTGGTGTGCGATATATGAATATCGTGCCAAACAGCGGGCGGTAAAGGTAATTCCTGCACCTACAGCACGTACGTAAGAGTATATAAATATGGTATATAATATATATAAATAAACATTTATGTCCGAATATGCTTCGTGTATAAACACACATAGTACCTCACGCGCCGGTGAGTAAATAAAATAAGTATACGAGGTATGTTCAAAAAGTATCGCGAATTTTGAATTTTCGCCGGTTACGTATATTCGATTTTTGATTTTTTTTGTGGCGTTAAGTTTGGTACTTATGTCTCTCACTTATGCCGATAAGTTCGGCCAGTTTGAATGTTCAGTTAATTTTTGAGAGCCACTTTGCTTGCACGTGTTTTGGCTCGTCTTCGATTTTTGCCCACTCCAAAAAAATGGATCAAAGAATCTGTATCAAATTTTGAGTGAAAAACAAAATTAAGTCCCCGGACGCATTCCGAATGTTGACTGTGGCATATGGTGAAGCTATTTTGGACCAAAGCAACGTTTATCGGTGGTACAAAATGTTCTCAGAGGACCGAGAAGATGTGAACGAAAAAGAGCCTGCCAGACGCCCGAGCACGTCAACAACAGACGAAAACATTGATGAAGTGAATAACATAGTATTGGCCAATCATCGAATCACCGCTAGAGAAGTTGTTGAGGACTTAAACATATCGCTTGGCTCGTGCCATTCGATTTTTACCAATGATTTGGGCATGAGATCGGTCGCCGCGAAATTCGTACCAAAATTGCTCAATTTTGCATCTGCTTGTGCGCGAATTTTTGGCCAAAACAACACACCAATAATGCCGCAGCCACCGTATTCCCCAGATCTGACCCCCTGTGACTTTTTCTTGTTCCCGAAACTGAAGAGGCCCATGAAAGGACGACGCTAGGCTACGATTGAGGAGATAAAGACGGCATCGAAGGAGGAGCTGAACAAGATCACAAAAATGATTTTTTGGGGTGCTTCGAGGATTGAAAAAAACGTTGGCACAAGTGTATAATATCTGGTTGGGATTACTTTAAAGGGGACAAAATAGAAATTCATGAATATATAAATAATTTTTGAAAAAACACAAAATTCGCGATACTTTTTGAACGGACCTCGTACACTATTATTTATTAAAGAGAGAGAGGGAGAGAAAGAGAAGTGAAATCAATAAACATTCTGAATTGAATACGACATTATTGCAATCACGTATATTCTTTGATTATCTCGTGTATGTAAGAATCGGATGTGTCAAGTAATAAGAAAGTAACTCAAATGGTTGTATTGAAATCGCTCGATGGAAGTTCATTTCAAAAAATATTTAAATAAAGCAACAATAATAATTAAGTTTTTAAATACTTATTTCCATTTTTTGTTTTTATTTCGACCAGCGACCGGTTTCGGCAGGCTCGCTGGCATCAAACCTCTGTTCTATATAACCATATGTCGATGCCAGCGAGTCTGGCAAAACCGGTCGCTGTTGAACTTAAGACACAAAATGGAAGAAGTAGTAATAAACTCGGTTAAAATAAATGTTATTCAAATAAAGAACATTTGAGGGATAATGAAAACAGAGAAAAAATCATTTGAATAATATAGGGAATAAAACGGCGTTTCCCCGTAGGGGTAGGCAAAGAGAATGGACCGCCACACTACTCTATCCTGACACACCTCTCTAGCTTCCTTCACATTCATACGCGCACGTCGATTCTTCCGACTTCTAACATGATCAACCTTTGAAATTTGATTAATTAATATAGGGAACAGAATTAAAACCAAATAGAAAGAAAAAAACATGTTTTTTCATTTACAACCACTTTTTTTTTTAAATTGAGCCTTAATAAGTAATATTCTAATGTAAATATTAAGTAATCTAAGTAAATAAAAACTCAAATAATAACATTTTAACAAAAAAAAACAGAAAATGATGAAGATGAGAAATGTTTAATGAAAAAACAAATGAAGTCAAAAACGAAACCATGCGTTACAGATAATATTTTTTCAGACATTTAACGCCATTTAAATCATTAAACAAAAATTGAAATGTATTAGAATGTATCTCTCACATTTTATAAAATATACAGATAAATCATTAAACTACACATTGAAACTTACACATTTGAGTTACTGCCTTATTATTTGAGCCACTCGATACATTTATGAGAATGTACTGTTGATGTTGGGAAAACACTCAATCAAGTATTATAATACAATATTTGCATGAATCGGCAAAAGCGCAGAACACAATACAAAGTACCGAGTAATAAAATAAATAATTACCACTTATTAACACACGTGTTGAGAAAATGAAATTACTTTTATGAACACAAGAGTACATTTCCCACACCGAGATCAGCTAAAATTAAACTGGGTAAAAATTCTGCTGAACATATCAAATCAAGAATCGGGCAACCTGTTGTATACAATATCTTAAAATCTCAAATTATTTTACTGAAATATCTTGATGGAAGTTTATTTTAAATAATAATTAGATAAATCGATGTTTTTTAACTACTTCCACTTTTGTCTTTATTTCGACAGACTGGTGACATTATTGCAAACCGAGTCCTTTATATACATACAGATCAGGAGTGGTAAACATGATTCTATACAAATTAATCTTCAAATATTAGGTCCTTACATATGAAAATGGCGTTTTGTATGGGAGGAACATAAAGTTAATTTTTTTTTAATATAACACATTTATTTAATCAAAGTAAGTACCATTGCTATCTATGCACTTTTGCCATCTCATAGGTAATTCATCGATCCCTTTACTAAAAAAAACATTCGGACGGGAATCAATAAAATCTTTGAAGTCGGTTTGGACTGCCCCATCGGAGTTGATTTTTTTCCCTTGCAAGAAGTTATCCAAATTTCGAAAAAAATAGTAATCTATTGGGGCAAGGTCCGGAGAGTACGGTGGATGTCTTAGACATTCCAATTGAAGCTCTTCCAATTTGCAAAAATTTAAAAGTAGCCGTCTGTTGTGCAGTGTATGGTCTAGCGTTATCATGAAGCAGCAGTGGCCTAGAGCGATTAACCAGCCTCGGTTGTTTAGCAGCTAGCTTTTCCATCATGGTTTGCAGTTGCTGACAATAGACATCTGCCGTAACCGTCTAGCCAGATTTAAGAAAGCTGTAGTGAACGACACCAGCACTAGTCCACCAAACGCTCACAAGTAACTTTTTTGGAGTCAATTTTCGCTTGGGGCATGGTTTGGCTGGTTCGGCAGGGTTCAGCCATTGCGATGATCGCTTCCGATTATCATACAGGATCCACTTTTCATCACAGGTAATGGATTCGATTCAAAATCCCTTCATTATTGTGCCGGTTGATTAATGCAACGCAGCAGTCAACGCGCGTTTGTTGATTTGCTTCACTCAATTCGTGAGGTACCCACCTTTCAAGCTTTTTCACCTTCCCAATTTGCTTCAAGTGGATTAAAACAGTTTTATCACTAACACCGGAGCCTGCAGCTAACTCGGACGTGGTTTGCGATAGATCCGCTTCCACAATAGCCTTCAATTCTTCATTATCAACTTCGTTCTCCGGCCGTCCACGGGGCTTGTTCTGCGGGTCGAAATTTCCAGAACGAAAACGTTGGAACCAAAAACGCACTGTGTTTTCTTTTGCGGCACCGTCGCCATACACATCATTAATCCTTCGAGCCGTTTCTGCAGCACTGGTGCCACGGTGGAACTCATACTCGTAAATAAAGCGATATTTCAAGTTTTCCACTTTGTAAACTGAGTGATGCAAAGAAAAAAAAACAATTGAGATAAAAACAAATGAATTATAATTTTCGAAACACAAATACTTGAGTAAATAGCTGTATAAATTTGAATTTGGAATTCCTAACCAAAGAGAAGATATTTGAGATCAAAGTTGCCAGTACGGCAAAACGCCAATTTCATATGTAAGGACCTAATATTTATGTAAAATTTGCTGAATTTAAATATTGGTATTACAGGTATTCAAGAAGGTTCATATTCAATACAATGGATTTTCAATTTTATTATATGTTTTGTTTGATTCCTAACCTTAGCAGCTATATGGATGGGGAAAACCGAATAAGGCGATGCCAACCTTATGGACCAAGAACTATAACATATAATATTTAAATTCAGTAATAATAAAAACAAAAGTACCATTTTAACAAACGTTATATATAAATATGTTAGCTATAATAAAATTTTAAATCCATTGTATTGAATATGAATCTTCTTGAATACCTGTTATATTAATATTTAAATTCAGTAAATTTTACATTAATATTTGAAGATTATTTTTGTACATAATCATGTTTACTACCCCTGATCTGTATGTACATTCATATAAAGGACTCAGTTTGCAACAGTGTCACCAGTCTGTCGATGCCAGCGAGCCTGGCGAAACCGGTCGCTGTCGAAATAAAGACAAAAGTGGAAGTAGTTTAAAAACATCGTTTTATCTAATTATCTTAAAAACTCTTTATAAGAGTCGTTTATAAGGACCTCTAGGAAAGCCTTAACAGCGCCTAATGGATAATGTTCTGGCTGATCTGGCAAGGTTGGGCGAAACAAACTACTGGTAGCAAAAGGCGCAGGATCGAGGAGATTTAAAAATCACTCAGGAGGCTAAAACTCTTCAAAAGATAAATGGCCATAGTAAGTAAGTAAGAGACGTTTATTGTACCATTATCACTTACAATATAATGGAAATTTACTAATAAATGCTTCATTTTAGAACTGGATTAAAAATCAAATATAATTATTTGACCTGATAAATTTATACGAAAATTGTTCTCTTGAAGTAAAAATAACACAAAATATAGATGCCCTTGAAAAGTTATTATAGTCCCGCGTATTGCGCCAATGATTTGCTCAACAGATAACAAATGAGGAAGTTTCTCTCGCATGCAGAAAACTGAAATTTTGTATCTTTATAAAGAAAATAAAAATAAAACGAATATCTTTATAATAGAAGTTGAAATCACACTTTCTTTGGTCTGGCAAAATTCACGTGACAATAAAAATGCCGATAAACTAGTTACCTATCACAGTCATGAGAATCAATAGTTAAAAATTGTACGCAAAAATTGGGTTCAAATAACATGTTGTATACAAAAATATTGAAAGCAACGGGAAACTAACACAATAAAAAGGCCCAAGTGGCATCCCATGAACCAGCGAAAAACTTCACATTTTGCTGCAAACCAATCCCTAGAATTGAAAGGTAAAAAAAGTAAGTTTAAATAAAAATATATACAACAACAAAATAAATTGCGTAGATTTACACGATTGGTTGTAATATGTATTATGGGTATAGGGTTGCAATCTCCATCTTCAAGGTGGTTAAGTCGGTCCAGAAATACGAGCTACACGGATTTTCCCAAGATCCCATAATACATATAACAACAAAAATCTTTATTTTTCTTCTATATTCGCAATAACTTTGTTTTGCGAATTCATTAAAAAAAATTATTACTTTGTAAACAACACTCACTTTATTAAAAATTTAAATACACATACTCGTATATTTCGAACACAGAAGCACTTCAGCAGTGTTTTGTTAATTATTGTATAAACAAAACAAAATTTTCACGAATGTGGTCAGTTTTGTCAGGTACAATCAGTTAAAACTGACCGCATTAATGAAAAATGTGTATACACAAACAAACAAACAAACCATCACGCAGTTTCCCCGCAGGGGTAGATAGAGAGAATGGACCGCCACACTACTCTATCCTGACATACCTCTCTAGATTCCTCCACATTCATACTACGAGTCATACACGCACGTCGATTCTTCCGGCTTCTGACATGACCAACCTTTAAAATTTGATTAATTTGGTCATGCCATGTTTTCCTCGGTCTACCACTACTCCGTACTCCATTTACATCGTAAACGTATACTTTTTTTTAACCATTCTTTCATCACCCATGCGCTCCATACGTCCGAACCAACGCAGCGATCCTTTAACTTTTTTTCATAATGCATTCTTTCGCTCTACATTCCTTTCTAATAATAGCATTTGAGATTCTGTCGTACATCGTTCTATCACACATACGTCTTAGGGACCTCATCTCTATCGCATTTATTCTGTTCTCATCTTTCTTCTACAAGTTCCATGCTTCGCTTCCATACATAAGGGTACATAATAATTAACAAAACACTGATGAAGGGCTTCTGTGCCCGAAACATGTTTATATTTTAATTTTAATATATAATAAAGTTAGCGTTATTTACAAAGTAATAAACATTGTATAAAAATATTTCTTGAAATACTTTTTATGAAATCATCCGTCGACATAAATACACGAAGTATGTATTTTAATTTTCACACATTTATCGCAGAACTGTGAGGTATGTTTTAAAATATGAATACATTATATATTATGAATGCACACAACTCGTGCACTGGACGTGTCTCCGTTATAATGGCGGCTGGAAAAATGTCAATGACAACTTCGAAACGCGAGTGAAAGTGATTAATGTGAACCGATAATAATTAAAAAGAGTGTGAAAATTGCCAATGCATCGGATATTAAATACTTTCGAGATGTTTACTTCACACAGAGCCGAGAAGAGATTCATCGTCCGGGAATATTATGTAATGTGTGAAAACGTGTTGTTATTTTCACATAAATTTCGTAAATATTTAACGGTCCACACATTAAATAAGATGGCGGGAATATCTCATATACGGTCTTACGTAACATACCATAGTTGAATGCACGAAGATACGAGTATATCACAGTTACAAGTTAATCGTACTCAACTAAAAAAATATTTAAAAATTATAAATACAAAAAAAATTTCGCCCTTGGACATAATGAAGCATGAAATGGCAAACATAATAATTATATCGATAATCTATGTTTACAAACATCATATTTTTTTTAATTTTAGATAAACTTAATGAGTTAACACTGTGGAATTCCATAATGACGAATTTTTATGAATTAAAACACTGTTTTTTCCACTTTTGAGTTTATTTTTCTCGACATGTTTCGAATCATCGGGAGAAAGTTAATATCGTTCTCCCGATGATGAAGGTGTAAGCCTTCGAAACATGTCGAGAAAAATAAACTCAAAAGTGAAAAAAACTGTGTTTTAATTCATAAAAATTCGTCATATTTTTTAAATAAAATGTTTATTCAACATCACAATCGTATATACTCGTATAGAGATACATAGAGAGGATGGACTACCAGACATTTGTACCCTGACATTTATCTCGAAATCTCATCATATAATAATTAAAAATAATATAAATGCACTTTTATTAATTTTAGATAAACTTAAGGCGTTAACACTGTGGAATTCCATAATGACATTTTAGAGTCGCCACCCGGTGGCGACTCTAAAATGGCAGTGGTCAGGTCACGTAGCCAGAAGCTCAGATGAAAAATGGACAAGAAGACTGCTAACTTGGAGACCGTGGACAGCAAACAGAAGTGCAGGGCGACCGCAACTACGGTGGAAGGATAATCTGAACAGACACGTCGGAATAACCTGGATGCAGTCTGCACAAAAGAGTGACATGGAAGCGAATGGAGGAGGCTTTTGTCCAGGAGTGGACGGGAATAGGCTGAGGAAGAATAAGAAGAAGAAGCACTTTATTCAAACAATAAACAAAAGTATTTCGGAATGGCACATTCATTTATTTTTTATCAACATAAATGTTTATTTAAACTACACTAATGTATTACAAACGAATAAGACACGTACGCTGGAAATTTAGCTTGTTAAAATGGTCATGTATTTTGTAATAGGAGAAAATCAAACGCACGAGACTCGGTATAAAGACTGACCCGTTCTATTATAGAATCTCTGTAGAATACATAATCCACAAGTACCCGTATAATATTTATAGTGAAAATAACTCTTAGTGCCGTTACAACCAAATTAACCGTGACCGGACCTCTTGATACGGATCTAAAAAAAAAACAAATTAATATCTTAAAATTTATCAAATCTAAGAACGAATGTGTGCATATATTATAAATTAGCGCGGTTTTATAAATGGTTTGCACATTATATTCATTTTCATTCCATGTTTTGGTTTTTTCCTTGATATCTACAAAGAAAATATATTGTAACACAATGAATTTGTTTCTTGAACAATGATGTAAAACTCCATCTATCTATATAAATAAAAGGCAGTTTTGGTTGTGTGTGTTTTCTATTTCTGAGGTTATTCCTGAGCTGATCATTTTCCAAGTTATACACTTTACTAAATGGAGTATCCCGGTCGTCATAGGCATATTTTTGTTATTAATCGAGCTCTAATTAACTTTGTAAATTTATAAATTTTCGTAGTGCGAGCGAGTATAGACCTTCATGTTCGTATCACCTGAGTATCGATCTTTAGAGTCTATATTCGCTTGGCGTGATAAGATGCAAATTAGTGGCTTTTTTGACGCTTTGCGTGGTCAGATATGAAATTAGTCGCTCTTTTGAACTGAAAAATATACGCACGTTATAGGGATGGGCAAAACGACTCATCTCAGGGATCTGATCTGAACGGTTCCGCTCAGCAAAGTGAGCCGACTCTTTTTAACGATCCACGGTTCACCATTTTGAGTCGTTCAAAGTTTGAAATTATTTTAGCGACCTTTATTTTTTTTTGCTTCTCGTTTTTTTGCTTCTCGTCTGCAACATTGAAGACATAGTGAGATGGAGTAGGCAGAGACATCGAGAGAATGGATCCAGCAAGAATTCCTACCCGCCGTCGACCACCAGGATGACCACCAAAGAGATGGAGAGAAGGCTGGTCGCCTTCATCACAGGAAGAAGTATGAAATAATGTTTTATTCAGTGTACCCGTAATTGAATAAAGTGCAAAAATTATAATAAAGGTTATCTAAATCAATAAACATATTTGGCTCTCAATTTTTTTTTAAACCGTTGTAAAGTACGCATTTGGCTCTTTGGCTAATAAGTTTGCCGACCCCCCTGACCTAGCGGATCATTGAGCTGCCGCTCTTTTTTTTATGGATCATCGCTCACCCGCTCACCAAAAAGATTCGAATATTTGAGTCGACTCGTGAGCGGATTGCCCATCCCTATCCGATTATATTTCCGCATTACATATTTCAAAGTTTTAGTTCTAAATTATATCGAATAGAAATGAAATTATATATCGTTTTACTTACGTATTATTTTAGGTTATGTTATGACTCTACATGGAAAAACGTTAAATTCTAAGTAACAATTCTATGAATTGGTATAATCTATTTTAATAATGTTATTTTAATGTAAAATTGTTCTGGCAGGGCGATAACCTATATCTTTTGGATTAGACGATTTACTTCAGCTGTTTTAGTTTTTCTCTGAAAAAAAAAAATGCTGTGATAGGTAAACATATCCTTACATACAGCATTAGCTGCCTCAGTTGGAAAAATCCACTAATATAACATTTCCAAATGGTCTGACGTTCCCACGCCAGTGTTTTTTTTTTAATATACGAGTACTGCTCATTTTAATATAATTATTTGATTTTTGCAGAGATGCCGACGCTAAGGATGATACCAGGAAAGACTCTTTGAGATAGGGTGAGGAACACGGCTATCCACGATATCTCCAAGGTGGAAGATGTCGTGAGATGGGGCACGCAACGCAAGATACTGGCATAGATGGATCCCACACCTCGATATGTGCAAGACAGATTGTTATATTTATGAACTAATTTTGAAATGGTATGTACGGGTTGGATTAATTGGTTTAATTCCACTATTAGAGGCAGAACAGGAGTGTCGGACATCATCGGAAGAGTGGCAGCGCTAAAATGGCATGCCGCTCGCAGCCCTGATGATAGATGAACTGTAACCCGAAACCCAGGACGTCCTCAACTTCGATGGAGGGACGACATTGGATGCGTGTTGCCCAGGATCGACAGACATTGAATCAGATGGAGGAGGCCTACGCCCAGGAGTGAACGGATATAGACTCATGATGATGATGATACAAAACATTGAAACACCTACATTCAACATTTTAAATATTTCTGGAATGGGTAAAATTCTGCAACAATGAATGTTCATTGTATGGAATGAATGCTTTAAATTATCAACTGATTTCTGTAGAATCACACTCCAAAGGAGAATTGATTCAATGTATATTTCCAGACATCACACAAATTTACAAATTTCGTCATTGGTTAAGTGAATGTGCATTATTAGCTTCATCTAATGGACATCAAAATCAAGAGTTTTGTTTCTCTAAACATTGTATTTCTAAGAGCATTATTATGACCTTGAATGGTATATGTATGAATGTTTTATGCAAATGTAATATAGTATATTTATTTGTTTTTTTAATTTCACTTAAAATATTAAGGAAAAAATTAAGACTGGACGTTACAAAAATGGTTTAAAAATAAAGCTGAAAAAGATAAATATTAACTTTTTTTTGGGTGGCATCTTTAGGGTAACGTTTTAACTACACTATATTATTAAATCATAACGCGCTTTTGCACAGCTATGTTTAAGACCAATTGGCATCAAAAACTCATTTCAGACTTTTTGTAAACTTGCCACCTTGGTAATGCCCAGCCTTCAATTGTTCAATTCACATTAGTATTATTCAAGTTCACAGCAAGTTTGCTTGGATTAAACAAATGTTTTAAAGATATGAACTGAATTAGGATACACACATTCTTACACCTATACACATGTCATTTTATCCAATAAAATAATTGATATTGAACTTTAATTGTATTTCTTTAATATATATTGGGTGTATTTATATACTCTAATATAGCAATAGCGAAGCGTTGCCGGGTCAGCTAGTATTAAATAAATAATACGAATGAAAACGTCAGTTTTCATTCGTATTAGGTATATTTTATGGGAATGACATGTTTCGCCCTTCTAAGGCATTATCAAATGTCATTCCCATATATTAAAACTTCTAGAAAACTGACGTTGTCATTTGTATTAACAATGAATTATTGTTACATTGAGGTTATATGTACATAATATTTGTGCGAAAAATTCCATAATTATGTTTTTTTTATTAATTAAAAACGGTTATTTCTCGCTATTTAAAAATTGTTTTGGTATCATAATGTGTGCACGAAATTTTCTACAATATGCGAATCCGGTAGCTACTGTTTTATATTTGTAGAATCAACCAACATACTATTAATGCGTTGAGTGCCTATTAATACGGTTTGACTCGGAATAACCCAAAAAAACCGCGACAATAAGCTGAACCTCTGTATGCTAGAAGATCCAAGTCTAGGACGTGAATGGAGTGATCTCATATTCTTATGAATTAGTCATATTTATAAATACTGAAACTGGGTAGCTATTTGATTGAGGTTATGAATGTACACGAAACTGTATTAAATAGGTTAAGGATTACAGGCTTATCAAGTTACGCACGATTTTAAGAATAGTAACTTTTTTTTTATATCTTTTAAAATACATTAATTATTTATGTAATATTTAGCGCCTTCAAGTAATTTATTCCTTTGTGAAAAAGGAAGAGAATTGTATTTAAATTCCACGCAGTAATGTCTACGCAGTTTTTTTAAAAATCAGCTATATTGGATTTTAAGAACATCGCACATATTAATGACCACTTCAGAAATATTTGTGAATATTCGTAGACATATAACATTAAGAAATATATACGAAAATATTCACATTTAAGAAGTGCCTGTTACTTTTGAATTACACCCTGATGATGAAACAGATAGTATAACGGTTCGACTTTAGGAATGTGAGATACTCTCTAACGTCAAGAATATTTGTCTTCTGAACGTACTTTGACTAATATGAAAAACGTCGATCTCTGAAGCGATCATGTTCAGCAGTTTGATCGTTCTTCCCACCGGCATCACCAGAGGCAAGTTAGTTCTGCATGTTGGGAGATTAGACAGTCTTGTACTGTCACAGTCGAACATAACTCCGGAATATAAAGAGGGATACTCTCTAAGATAATAATAAGTAACTCCCTTAATAAATCTGAAGAAATGGGTAAGTGTGAACCCATCCCTCCTTATCTGTAAGTTACAGTGTAAACTTTTGCGGTTTTGCGATTTTGCGTAAAAATGCGGTGGGAAAAAGGGATGAATAGCTACCAAACTCCCCCATCAATCAAATCAGTTTATTTTCTCAAAAGATATAACAAACAATTATTATAGTTTAAGACATCTATTGAGAACAGGTAAAATATAATAAATATATAATACCAGGAACGCATGAGAGATGGTTCGACATTAGGAATACATAATACTCTCCAAAGTCAAAGTCGAGTCTTTTGAATGTACTTTCACGAATATGAAAGACGTCGATTTCCGAAGCGATCGTGTTCATCAGTTTATTGCTCTCCCCATCGGCATCACCAGTAGCAGGTTGGTTCTGCATGCTGGGAGATAAAATAGTCTGTGCTGACGCTGTCGAAGATAACCATCCGGAATATAAAGATAGATAGCTTCCGAGATGACGGAATTGTCTCGCCTCGTGGGGACTCCATATCACAGAACTACACTCGAGCCGGCTCCTAACCTTTGACCCTTGATTCTTGATTCTCTTATTTTTAGAAGAAGAAGAATGAGTACCTACAAAATATAATAAAAGTAACAAGTAGAATCAAGCAAGTGGTCACTAATGTACGAACTACATAAATATGTATGTCTAATTTGAAACAAAGCACGTTAATTTTAAACGGTTTCATAATTTTATTTTGAATTAGCGTAATAACTCGTAATTATTTTTTCACTAAACACCGAGAATCAAAACAAATAATTATGCATACGCTCGTACATTGTGTATTATGTAACGGTGGCGTGTTCCGCTCCAAACTGCGGCTCTGCGATTAGGTATGTCACAGGTAGTAAAATTACGCTACGTTTTACTCGGTGATAACTAATTACTCAATTTTATTTCAACCGTTGATTCAAGAATAACAAGCGCACTTCTGTTGAGACAATCTTTCAGAACACCTTAAGTAACTCGAGCGAGCGGGAATATCTTAGTACGTTATCTGCATCAGATTTCACATCGCTAACGATAGATCTTTAATATTAAATATAGAGTCGTACAACATTGTTCAACCAGCAATAAATATGATATATCTCAATTAATAATTATGACAGCGTTTTTTTACATGAATGGAGAAAATCTGGAACAAGTATATGAGTTAATAAATACAATCCCAACCCTAACTGGTCTTCCATTCCTTGACAATAATGTTAGACTTTATCATAAACGCTAAATCCCCACTCGCCCGGGGGGCTAAATGTATGACACTCCGGGTCATACATTTAGCCCCATCATAAAACCACTAGCAAATCACGTTCCAACGATGCTTCCTACAGACGTAAGAGGAATAGCCATTAGAGCTGAACCTCTGTAAGCCAGAAGATCCAAGTCCAAGTCCAAGTATATTTAGGTAGTATGTTTACAAAGGATGGGCAAATGGAGAGGGATATTGAATGAAGAGTTGGGGCAGGCAACAAAGTGAATGGTGCACTTAAAGTTGTCATCGCAAACAAAATCCTATCCAAAAAGAGCTAAAATGGAAGTGCACAATGGTATTCTTGTACCTCCCTTGTGTATGGAAGTGAAGCATGGAACTGGCAAAATAATGATGAAAGGAGAATAAATGCAGTAGAAATTAGATCTCTTAGACGAATATGTGGTAAAACTGTGTATAATAGAGTATCGAATGAAAATCCAATAATTTTAAATGTGTTAAAAATATTAACTAGAAATATAGGAAGATTGAGGAAAACGTGGCGCAATCAAATAAATCAAATAGTGTATGTCGGCCACGTGAGGAGTCGGAGAAATCGACGCGCGTGCATGACACGATGTATGAATGTTGAAGATTCGAGAGAAATATGTCAGGAAATAACATAGTGGCAGTCGTTTCTATCTGCCTACCCCTTCGGGGAGACGACGTGATGGTTAGTTAGTTAGTTTAGCCATATGTATTATATTTTGGGATATTGGGTATATCTGTGTGACCTGTCTTTCTCTTCCGACGTTTCGGAGATCTTTGCAATTTGCATATTTAGGTTAGTTATGGCCAACTGATTCATAACTATCCTGTAGATGGAGAATGCAAAAATCTCCGAAATGTCGGTCTAGGAAGACAAGTCACGTGGATATACCAAAGATCCCAAAAACCATGTAGAATTATGTTAGTGTGATTTTCTGTAAAAAAAACTAAGTTAAGGAATACAAACAAAATCTAACAACAAAGCTTTTTCAATGATAAACTACCCGATAGGATGGAATCAGTTGGCCATTTAGTAGTCAAATTTTGCCCCATTAAAATAACAAAAATTGTCATTTGATAAAACTTCATTACATAGTTGTCTGTCTCTTATATAAATTGTTCATTTCAAAGTCCAATATTATTTTAACCGAAAAAAGCCCCGAGTCAACAACACGGCCGCAATAGGTTGGAGTCAGAAATACAGAAATACAACACATACTCGTAAATATATACTCGTATGTATCCATTGATCATATATTTTTTCATAAAAAGGTATGTCAAAAAATTGTGATTTGAATAGTTTGAAAATTGTGACACTTTGATATAATGAATTTTGAGAAGATCTCGTTATCAAATCAAATCAAATGAGTTTATTACCTCAACAGACATTACAAACAATATTAATGTTTAAGGCATCTATTGAGTACAGGTAACTAACTAACTAACCATCACGCCGTCTCCCCGAGGGGGTAGGCAGAAAGAATGGACTGCCACACCTTTCTTTCCTGACATATTTCTCTCGCTTCCTCAACATTCATACATCGTGTCATACACGCGCGTCGATTTCTCTGACTCCTCACATGGCCGACATTCAATATTTGATTTATTTGATCATGCCATGTTTTCCTCGATCTTCCTCTATTTCTGGTTAATTTTTTTATTTTTTCTTCTATATACAATATAATACAATATACAATATAATACCAGGAACGCATGAAAGATGGTTCGACATTAGGAAGACAAGATACTCTCTAAAGTCAAGAGTAGGCATTTGACTTCTGAACGTACTTTCACGAATATGAAAGACGTCGTCAATAAAGAAGTAAAATCCTATGATATGAATGCAAGATTTATATTGTAAGATAATAAAGGCTAGCCTAAAATTTCTGTGTAATGAAAATTTATTAAAAACTGTTGAAATATACACGATTATAAAAAATATAAAAACATTTTTTTAAATGTTTTACGTTATTGTATGCGCTGACTGTACTTCTATAATCTCGCTGATATTTCAGGTACAGGCCAGGAGAAGTGATCTCATATTATTAAAACCGGTTCAGTTATTCTTTTATGTTAGTGAAAACGCAAGCTGCCTCTCCGTCACAAATCGTGGTGCATACTACTGCTGGAGCCGCGCAGGGATGCAGGCTGCACGCATAATAAATTTCTATCATCAAATGACGTCACTTCATCTCGTGCATCCCGATCGGAACGTGCGGATCTGTTTCATGTTATTGATACCGACAGAACACGAGCAATTCGTCAAGTGGAATTTGATATAAAAGTAGGGCGAATACTATGAAAACAAAAAAAATGGAATACTTTATATGGTTCTCGCACGTGAGATTATAACCATGCGTAGCTTTGAATCAATATAAATAGATTTTTTGTTTAAAGAATGCTTTTACTTAAATTAGATTTTGTTCTATTTAAGTAAAAGTATTCTTTGAAAAAAATTTGCTCTAATGACCTCCCCAGAGAAGTAAGGTCACAGGTGGATAGGGCTGCAGCGGTTGCAGGCTGCCTGACAGATGTCATATGGAGAAACAAGGACATGAGGACTGACAGCAAGGTACGCATCTATAAGACCTGTGTGTGACCAATCCTCACATATGGCATTGAATCGAGGGCAGACACTGTCAAGACAAAGAGCATGCTCAGGACAACCGAGATGAAAACACTCCGCGCTATAGCTGGCAAGACCCTACGTGATCGAGTTAGGAATACAGCAATCCGAAAAATCTGCTAGGTCGAAGATGTGGTCAGTGGGGACGTCAAATACGGCGATACTGGCATCAACACGTAGAAAGGATGAGCCCAAATAGGATACCACACATAGCTCTCCATGGAACGCCAAACGGACAACGCCGACCAGGAAACCCCCGAAACGGTGGAGAGAAAGCTGGAGTTCAGCGTCTCAAGAGAACCCGCCTGAAATAACAGACTTCTGAGTCTACCAAAAGTGAAGAAGAAGAAGATTTTGTTGTACTAAAGTTCCAACTACTGGATCATCCAGAGATAACTTTTACATTGTTTATTAATCATTGTTAAAATTTCTCTGATTTAAAGCTTTTCTTTAAGAATGCACACAAAATGATTACAATACTTATAAACCATGTCTTAAATAACCCAAACCTTACTAACTAACTAACAAACCATCACGCCATTTCCCCAAAGGGGTAGGCAGATATAATGAACCACCACACTGTTATATTCTGACATACGAGTACTTCCCTCTTAAACACGTGTTAACTGTTTAAATATAAGAAGTAAATGCAAATACAAGAAGTTAATGCTGGGCGACAGAAACCGCTATGAACAAAACAATGAAATGTTAATTAGATGGTGTAAGTCATGGAAATAATGAATAAAGAAATGACGAAAAAAGTATGTGAATGGATCAAAAAACAGAGGAAGGCCGAAGAAAACGTAGTACGATCAAATCAATAAAATATTAAATGTCGGCAGAAATCGACGTGTGTGCACACGTGACATGATGTGTAAATATTGAGGAGACGTGAGAAGTATGCTATGAAAGAACAGTATGTCGGTCCATTGTTTCTGCAAACCCTTTTTAAAAGACGGAATGATGATTAGTTGGTTTAGATATTTATTTAACATTTTGTTTTTTTATACTTATTTATTTAGTTATAAAAAATAACGTATTTCTTACAACTAGGACATGGAATTTTTAATACATAATAGTTAAATGTATGATGAAAACGAATTTAAAAAAAAACAAATAGGCACAAAACACACATAGAAGAAATTTAACAAAAAAAAATTAATAACTTAAAAATGTGACCGGACGTACACTATACATTATCTGAGTCCTTCATGACTTGCGGTAAGCTATTAAATACTTTCAAACCCTTGTAAAAAAAATATGTTTTCCGAACCTCTTGATAATGTTCTATTAATTCTAAAATTTGTTTGGTCTCTCGTTGGGTACCCATGTATTTCATAATTGTAAACAAGCTGGTCACACAAATATTTTGTGGTAAAAGCCCACCCCTCAATTTGTAAGCAAAAATAAGTGTATTTAACCACCCTACGTATTTGAACGTACGTGATACGTTCACTTTGACTACCATTCTGCGCTATCCCGTATCACGTACGCGGTTAAGAAAAAGTAATGTACCTACCTAAAATGTACAAACTGTTAGGGATACGCGCGTGTGCCAACCACACTTGAGTACAAGACTTCATAAATATGATAGTTTTACAAGGGGCAGGCGAAGTGTGCGACCGAGTATTTTACGTTTCGTAATTTAAAAAAATTAAATTAATCTATAATTAAATTTCATTTATAAAAAAACTGCTTTTTTGCACGTTTCTCGGATAATTACCTGAAGGAAGGGCGGTTAAAGTGACTCTCTGTCTAATTGATAGCATTATTTGCACCTTTTGAGTATCGGTTTTATTAATCAAATAAAGAATGGTGGAACAATAATTATAATGTATTTCCTAAATTTCACTAACCGACCGCTAATCGGATTCTGGCAGCCCTCATTCACATCATGAGATCATCTCTCGGGATGAGGTATACAAGTTTTTTTCCATCCGAGAAAAAAGGACGATTCGTGAGTCGTGAGGGGTCGTGAACAAAACACAAATGTAGTCCTGCACGCTGATCCGTCTAGAGTCTAGACGTTATTGATTTTGGCACGACATACCTATGGGTCGTTGCAGCCTCTGAAAAAATCTCATCTTGTTTCAAACTTACGCGGGTGCGAGTCTAAGAATAAGACAAATTCATATTACGCGTAATAGAACATTTTTCACCACTTGTTGACAAATATAATAATTATTTTAGTTTACAAGTGTTGTATTTCCAAATTTGATCACGTTAAAGGCGATTAAAAATAACCTTTATGGTATTTAATAAACGTCGGTTTTCTAGAAGTTTTATTACAATTTATGTGAATGAAATGTTCTAAGGCATAATCAAATGTTAAATGTGAAATTTTACGATACCTATATTGGAAGCACAGTAAGGAATATCGCAATCATCTTTAACTATGAGTAAAAATATATTGAGTGTGTAAATGGCAAGTATGAAGACAATCTTTCTTCACAGTTAGAATGTTTTTAAATAATAATTTAATTAAATTATGTTTTTTTTTAACTACTTCCACTTTTGTTTTTATTTCGACAGAGACCGGTTTCGCCAGGAGCCTGGCGAAAATGAACTTCCACCAAGAGATTTCAGCAAAATCATTAGAAAGTGTTTACATTGTGTGTCATGACGACGCCATTTCTTACTTTGACCTGTGCAATTTAATATGTTCTATCATATTTTATTATTTAAATAAATATTGATATAATCATTTAGGAATATTATACTAAAACAAATGCGGTTTATTCAATTTACGAGTTTATTAATCTTGTAATTCGTTCGTGATATTATTTATGGCTTCATCAGGAGAGTAAATGAGGCAAAATATATTTTTTCGACTCGAAATATGTCGAGATAAATAAATTCGTTTCAATGGAACAAATGGCGTTAAATTCATAAAAAAAAAATAACATAAAAACAATGAGCAATCAAATGCAAATATAAGAAGTGAATGAGTTATGAATAAAATATTGAAACGATCGTTAAGATGGTTTGGACAAATGGAAAGAATAAATGTAGAAAGAATGGTAAATAAAGTATACGTAAACGACGAAAACGGAACTAGAAATAGAGAAAGATTGAGTCGAATAAATCGACGTACGTGCATGACACGATGTATGAATGTTGAAGAATACAGATAAGTATGTCAGGAAAGAACAGTATGGCGGATAGTAAGTTCGTTAGTTTTAACTTATTAAAAAAAACTAATTTAACATAGAAAAAATGTGTTGAGAGTGTTACAAAAGAGTAATATTATGCAAATTATCAATCGGGTTGTGGTTTAGGGGATAGAACGCTTGGCTCTTGATCCAGGGGACATGGGTTCGAGCCTGGACACGACCCGATCCCTTCTTCATGATAATGAGCTATTTTCTTTTCATATTGAGGATTGAAAAGTAAATTCTAATACCATTGGGCGGTGGTCTAGGGGATAGAACGCTAGACTCCTGATCCAGGGGACTTGGGTTCAAGCCTGAACAGGACCAGATTCCTTCTTCATAATAATGAGCTATTTTCTGCTCACATTGAAGATTGTAAAATAAATTCTAATATCATTGAGTTAAATCCTTGATATTAATTTTTTTTTTTTTAAATTGATTTAATTAAATCCTTGGGGTTAGTATTTTTATCTAATAAAAAATAATAATCTATGGTGAAACGTGCAAAGGGACAACAACAAAAAATAACAAAAAAAAAAATGTGAATTCAAACCTACATGTAGGGTGTTCATGTTTTACTTGGTAGTGTTTCGCCATGAAGAATTTAAGCTTGCAATAAATCAATAAAACATATATTTTTTTACTTTACTTGTCTAGTAGGTGGTTACTTAGTACATTCTGTATACAACTAGTTTAGCGCAAGTAGTGCAACCATAAGTATGAAACACGGATGCAAGTTGTAGGTTGTACATTATACTCCTATCAGTTCTTGTTAAATAGGTTTATTATAAATGTGATAGGCGTTGAGAATACAACTAATGTTGTATTATATTAATACGCGACGAGGTTAAAAGAATGGTTGAAGTAAAATGGACACTAAGTGCCAAAATAAAATATTAATTAATTAGCTTCGTTATATGTGTCATCTAGAATGAAACTAAATACTTTTTTGTACATAATAATTAAATAAAACGATGTTTTTTAACTTTACTTTTTTACTTTTTTGTACGTTTATTTTACTACAACCATAAGTTCATAAGTAAGTTATAATCAATTATTGATCATTTATTTACCAAGTACATAGCTTTAATACCTCCCAACTGGAGTAACCCGTTCTAGGGAGGCATTCCTAGCACTCTATATAATTTTAATATTTAATTTACAAAATTAGGGGACAATTAATGAACAAGGGGAGCAACACATATCCTAAAGTGTATAACTTAAAGTTAATTGTCTTATATATTATAATATATTATAAAACTATCTAATTAACTAACCTTACAAGGGTTTTTGTATTAATTGGTTTATTAAGCTAAATATGTATTCTTCTGTCTGATTCTATATGCCGTAACCGCTTTAATGGTGTGTTATTCATTTACCTGCCTTACATATATTTTTTTCATACATCGGCTTCTACATCATCTATTTTAATTCTACGTTCAGCATTTCTTCAACCAGCATCATGCTTTACTTCCATACGTAAGGATTGGCACTACAGTCCTTCGTTGTTCCATTCGATTTATCTTTTAACGTCTCTTAAAGAGCACCGTTCACTTTAGTTCTGGCATTAATATTTCTTCTGATATCTTTCTCCATTGTATCGTCTCTTCGAGAAAAATTCAAATAAACAAAAGCTATTTCGGGATTCCAGATTAGACGATAAACGTAATTACAAGTGAACTGGTAAATATAATGCACAATGTGGTTGTTTTTCCTATAGATTTAATGAATTCACTAATCAACTTAATTGTATCTTTAATCAATATAACTGATTTTATAAAAAAATGATAAAATAATTCTCAATCACATTCAAGTTTTATTTGATTAATTTATTATTTAATATGGCATATTTGATATATTTTCTTCTACGACGTTATCAAAAAATAACGTTTTTGTTAACATTATAAATTCCCATATTTTTGGATGGGTCGTAAACTCGTGATAAATGTATACTAAAACTGATAACGATAAATTCATAAAATACCGAACATATAAATAAACAAGCTATTGGTTTACGACAATTTTATTTTCAATAAATATAATGATTACTCACCAAAACAAAATCGAAAGATCGCTTCAGGCAAATTCCGTTGCGTTTATCCAAGATTCACAAATATAAAATATTTCAACTGTCAAACTGCACGCGCACTTATCGGTCGGTTAGCAAGGAATTCCTTTTTTCAAATATTTTGTCTATGGGCGACAAAACGAACTGGCGCGAAACGACTAAACGCACGCACTAATTCCACAGAACTAAAAACATCTTGCCGCCAAATGAAAACGAGTAGTGTTTAAATGAAAACATAGAGGGCAGAGAAATACCATAGCAAAAACGAGTTGAAGCATGAAGGCACTCCATAATAAGGTCGACTAATTAATATCATTCTAAAATTAAGTTAGTACTAATAAAATATATTTTTGGCTAATCTGCTTAATTTAGCAACCTCAACAACAAGAAACAGTAAAACGCGTTACCAGTTTATTATTTGAAAATTTATATGTTTATGTAAACAGTTCTAACTATAAAATTATTTCACTATAATTCTAATATTGTATTATGTGAAATACTTTGTTCATGAAAATATAAAATGTATAATTTACTAACAATCACGCAGTCTCTCCGAGGGATAGGCAGAGAAAATAGACCGCCACCCCGTTCTCTTCTGACATATTTCTATCGCTTCCTCAACATTCATACATCGTGTCATGTCATACAAGCACGTCGGTTTCTCCGACTCCTCGCATGGCCTTTGACATTATAATTCATCAAAGTATATTCCACATTTTGGCACTATCAATAATTTAACATTAACTGTTTAGTACAAAGAATGATTTTTTTTAATAATAACAATTTAACCTATAAATATTGATAAATGTCTAAGGTAAAGCATTTGCATTTTGTATTTAGGTTATATAATAAATAATTTTAAATATTTCCGTATATCCACGATGAATATCTTAATCGTTAAACAGTAAATTTTAACATTCATGCTCATTTACACAAATTCACTATAAAAATAGAATATTCTAATAAATTTTATGGTTAAAACATTTGGTTACTTACGGTAAATTCTATTGTGTTTGTGAAAGATAATAAATATTTCGCGGGTACTTTGATATCTCAATGTCAGTGTCTGCACATCGCAATAACAACACAATGCAGAAAACTTTCCGACGTCACAGGAATAAGCGCATGCGCGAATGCCGGTGGTTTCGTGACGCAGGAACACGCCACAAGGGCAAATCCACAGCATCCCACGATCCCCCCTTCCATTCATAGATAACAAACGGCGATCAGTTTAAAAGCGTAAGTATTAAAAATATGTTACTTTATTCATGTACTCCCACCAAGAATGTAAAGAGTAAAATATGAACAACAACAAACCATCACGCCGTTTCCTCGAAAGGGTAGGCAGAAAGAATGGAACGCCACATTACTCTATCCTGACACACCTCTCTAGCTTCCACCAAATTTTTAAAGTACACTCGATTATTCCGACTTCTTACATGCCCAATATTTAATATTTGATAAATTTGGTCATGCCATGTTTTCCTCAGTTTTTGTCTACTTCGCAATCCATTCACTTAATAAATATTAAGTAAGAAAAATACACTCTTTCACTTGCTTCATTAACCCTCACCACACAAATATCAAGTGCGACTCGACATAGTATTTCTTACACAAACTTAATTGTCGACTTAGACTCGACATTATACGACGCAATTTTTAAAATTAAATATTAATATTAATTAAAACACACTCTACACTTTCATAAAATGGCTTTTTGTGGAGACTCCTTCCTGTGTCATTTTTGTAAATTAATTAATTTGTGAAATGCAATGGGTTAATAATGTACTAAAATGTCTAGTAACTTAAGTGGACTTCCACAAGTGCCTGTTACTGTGCAAACACCATTTGCAAGTCGACTAGTTGTAGTAACTTGCCTTAACCTGTGCTTATCGACTTGCCGAGGTGTTTACACGGAGAAATGAATTTGGGAAATTCCGCTTGCTGGTGGACATTTTGTTTTATGCAAGCCTTGTCTTGTATTTTCATCATCGTCACAGTTGTATATAGGTTTAATTTCAGCTTATATTGTTCTCCCGATGATGAGGTGAAAAACCTTCGGAAAATTTTAACAATAAATAAAAACAGAATCGTCTCTTATACTTGTATACTAAAAATGGGGGTGGGATTATGCCTAAGAGTGGGACTAAATTTGAACTAATTTGAATTTAGAGAGAGGGGGAGGGATAACGGGAACATTTCGAACATGGGAATTGAATTTAAATTTAGTTGGTTGATTATAATACGATCCATCTTCATTCCGATATTTAGATATTTCCAACTGGATTCAAGCAAATTGGATAGTTTTTCATGAATCGAACATATTTAAAAAAAATATTAAACATTTCAAAATTGTGAAATAGCACCCCTGAAAACCACTTTTATTCCGAGGTCAGGCTAAGGCCAAACGGAGATACCTCATACCGGGCTGCAAGGTCAGGACCTTCACCCCAGCGGCCTCGTATCGGAAACAAATATTATCACCTACCCATTCACATAGCCATATTGTACTCGTGTAGTGGGTAGAAATATTAACAAAGGGGGTTGTATACTTAGCCGAATTAAAACGTGGGAGTTGATTGAACAAATTAAAAACTAATTCAAATTAAACAAACTAAAAACTAATTCAAAAATAAATATAATAATAATACACTTGTAAAATTTGTACATAAACCATTTTATTTGTTATAAACACCAACCAGTTTTGCTCCCGCCGGAGCTTCGTCAGGGTAACAGTTATCAGGGTAACAGTTACTGACGTTACCCTGACGAAGCTCCGGCGGGAGCGAAACCGGTTGATGTTTATAACGAATAAAGTGGTTTATTTACAAATTTTACAAGTGTATTTATTATATTTTTAAATGTCACACCACAAATTAAGTGCTTCATACGAAAGTATCAAAGTTCAATATTCATTATTCATTATATTATCGCTCATACGTTATTATGAGTTCAAATAATTGCGTCCTAATATATTATTGGGTTGCAAAATAATTGATCAGACTGGTCTTTCAATACCGAAACCGATCGCTAAAGTGACTTGAAAAAAAATCTATATGTTTTGTGTACATTATTATGATTAAAAAATAATGCTTCAATTTCAGTGAAATCATTAGATTTCAAGTTATTCCGGTATTTGAAATTAAAAAAGATAGGCGACCATATTACATACCGGTTCATAAAAAACAATGGAAATATTCTAAATATATATTATTAGTATCTAAATGACACAAGTCAAAACCACGTCTTCGACTAGTTTCACTTTAGAGGTAGGTGCTAATATGACATGTTAATTATTTTATTTTTTCGAGTAGGTATTTTAATATGAGTTTTCTTTATTTCAGTATAGGTATGTGGTAAAATTCGTAATCGAAAAAATAAATGAACATTCCGAATTAGTATTTCTAAAATGTCGCTAGTCGAAAAGATGAACATGACTTATATAGGTACCTACTAGTGCGATATAGTATTATTTTTAAATACACTTAAGGTATTAAAACTTAGGAAATTTATAACTATGAATTGAAATACAGTTTATTCCACGTTTAAACTTATTTTTTCGACATGTTTCAAATATATATCTTTTAGCAGCGGAAGAAAGATATAAAACAGTTTAATTAAATCGTTTTACCGATGATGACGGTAAGATTAAAATACCAGAATAGGTACTTTAGATATGTCGAAAAAAATAAACTCAAATGTGTAAAATTTATTAAAATATAATATTATTTATTAATATAATATATTCGAAAACACAAACAATAATGGATTTTAACTAAATACACATATTTATTATTATTATTATTAAAACCATGATTTTCATTAGGTATGAGCGTCTTGTCATAAACCTTCAACAACTATTGACGGAGAACAGTCTGTTATAAATGTTTAGGCCGAAAGAAACTACTTGTATGGATAAAATCTAAAATAAACAATAATATAAATAATATTGTATCATATAAACTGATAGCTTTCAATGTAAACGCACAGCATTCACATGCATACTCTAATGCACATTTCCTCTGATCGTAACCTGTATATTTCTGGCATAAACAGCTACCTCGATCTCATTTGATGGTTCTTTTATGGTAGAATGTCCATCGGCACACCATTATAGGCGCATATCAGAGGGTAACTGGGCTCGGTGTTTGCTCCGGGTCCACAAGGAAAACACACATTCCACAAATGGCCTTTTCGTTTTACGTGTGGTGTTACAGTGTTTATAGACTTTACTTATAATGTTTATAGTGGCAATGATAAACATAATACTGTGTTCGTACACGTGTAAAATAACAAAATGCCCGCTTACATCAAAGCGGCCACAAAGTTATGTTTCACATTAGCAGAAGAGCGGAACATATTGTTACGTAAATAAATGCCTTGAAAATTAATGCGAACACAAACTGCGGTGGTTCTTCCAATAATGTACCTAAATAGATTTCATAAACATAAATTTCATTGACAATGGTATTTTAAAAATAATCTCGATAAATGACATGCGGTTTTCTCGATTCAGGAAAATGCAAACGTAAATCATAAATAAAATAGTAACTAACTAACTAACTAACCATCACGCCGTCTCCCCGAAGAAAAGAATGGACTGCCACACTTTTCTTTCCTGACATGTTTCTCTCGATTCCTCAACATTCATACATCGTGTCATGCACGCGCATCGATTTCTTTGACTCCTCACGCCACGATCGCGCCACGTTTTCCTCGGTCTTCCTCTATTTCTAGTTCCATTTAAGTAACTAACCATCACGCCGTTTCCCCGGAGAGGTAGGCAGGGGAGATGGATCGCCACATTGTTCTATCCTCGCATAATTCTCGCGCGTCTTTTACATTCACGATTGTTCCTATTTCGAACCTGGCCGCCTTTCAGTAATTGATTAATTTGGTCATGCCATGTCTTCCTTGTCCTTCCTCGACTTATTTTCCCATTCACACTACTTGTATATATCCTTTTAACCATTCTTCCCTCATTCATTCGTTCCACATGTCCAAACCATCTTAGTGACCCTTTCTTAATTTTATTTATCACGCTATCATCCGCCTTATATTCCTTTCTTACTTCATCATTAGATATTCTATCATACTCGTACATTGTTTTTCCGCACATTCTTCATAGTGACCTCATTTCTACGGCATTTATCCTACTTTCATCCTTCTTCTGCCAACTCCAAGCTTCACTTCCATACACAAGGGTCGGCACTAGAACTCCTTTGTGCACTACCATCTTTGCTTCAGTCGATATATTTCTATTTGCGGTAATAACTTTGAGTGGACCATTTATTTTGTTTCCAGCTCCAATCCTTCTTCCGATATCTTTCTCCATTCTCCCATCTCTTGTAAACATGCTTCCCAGATAAACAAATTCGGTAACTTGCTCTAATTTCTCACCGTTCGCACTTATGTCACAATCCGTCATACATTCTTCCGATACGAGTTTAGATATAAATATATGTAGGTAATTGTCAATGATATGCATATTGGTATTAATTACCTTCAGTATTATAAATAAAAATAATGTGTTAAACAAAAATTATCATTTCATAAATTTTTAGGGATCTTTAAAACTAACTAACTAACTAACCATCACGCCGTCTCCCCGGAGGGGTAGGCAGAAATAATGGAACGCCACACTGTTCTGTCTTGACATACCTCTTTCGATTCCTCTACATTCATACATCTTGTCATGCACGCACGTCGATTTCTCCGACTCCTCACGTGACCGACATTCATTATTTGATTGATTTGATCGTCCCACGTTTTCCTCGCCCTTCCTCTATTTCTAGCTCCGTTCACGCCGTTTACATATACCTTCTTTACCAATCTGTCTTCACTCATTCTTTCCATGTGTCCAAACCATCTTAATGACCCTTTCCTTATTTTGTTCATAACACTTTCATTCGCACCATATTCACTTCTTATACTTGTATTTGTCACTCTATCATATACAGATTTGCCACACATTCGTCTTAGAGATCTCATTTCTACTGCATTTATTCTACGTTCATCCTTCTTTTGCCAGTTCCATGCTTCACTTCCATACATAAGAGTCGGCACAATCTTTAATGGATCTTTAATTGCATAATATTTGATCAAATAATTACATTCACTTTAAAAAATAAACGTGTGGTGTGTGATTCAATTGTTTAGTCATTATCAAAACATTTATAATTACGAGTACATTTATTCTGCTCGTATAGTCAGTATGTAACTTGTTTGCAACACAAGAAAACACATCACATCAACATCCTGGAAGTCACTAACAAACATCGCATCAATTCCTTGTCAGTTCTGTCAGTAAACATGGTGTCAGAAAGCCACTGATAACCCAATCCATACTGTAGCAGTAAATAAACAATTACATATATTATTTTAGTACAGACCAACTGGAAACAATACCCATACTGAATAAAATATTTGTGGTATTAAAAAATATGTTGAAATGTTTTGCTGTCAGTAAAATGTTATGTGTGAATGTGTTGATGTAATATACCCATAGGTATCGTGAGCAATACCTGAATATTGTAGGAAATCCCGGGTCGAGTGGAAATCACATGATGGGGTGAATAAGCAATTTAGTCACGAAATTCGATTTCAGCGTGACTAAAACCTTAATAATTGATATTTAAAAATTAAAAGCAATATATTAAATGTCAATGACACACTTTTATATAAAATTGTAAGATTGATGATTGTAAAATCATATAATTGGTAAATTATAAAATATTAAATTTTACAATTACCAATTATAAAATTTACCAAATATATTTACCAATTATAATATTATATAATAATAAATTATAATATTATATTATATTGCAATCAATTATAATATTATAATTAAAATATCACTTAAAATCACTTATATTTATAATTTACCAATTAATATATTTTACAAAGAATGAATGAAGAAAGAATGGTAAAAAAATTATATGTTAACGATGTGAATGGAACCAGAAATAGAGGAAGACCGAGGAAAACGTGGCACGATAAAATAAATCAAATATTGAATGTCGGCCATGTGAGGAGTCAGAGAAATAGACGCGCGTGCATGACACGATGTATGAATGTTGAGGAATCGAGAGAAATATGCCAGGAAAGAAAAGCGTGGCAGTCCATTCTTTCTGCCTACCCCTTTGGGGAGACGGCGTGATGGTTAGTTAGTTAGTTTAATTTTAAGCCCTGCATTGAAAATTGATATATATATATTTTTAACTGACTTTCCAAAAATATTATAACTACTTCACATTTCAAAATTGGTGATCAAAAAAAATTAAAAAATTCTTTTCCGTGTGAGAAAAACGCCGGCATAGAAATTTCGTTAAAAACTAATCCCAAAACCAACGGTAACGTCATCTTGGTGCCGGTTTATTGTTGTCGGAAATCACTTAATGGTTGATAAAAAAATCACTTAAAATTTAATAATATACCTAATTAAGAAATGTTGTTTAAAAAAAATAGTAATCAAAAACCATCACACGTATAAAGCCACGAATATAATTAGCCCAATGATTTAATATTCACGGACTGGCCCTGGAACTAAGATATAATAATGAAAGGGGTAGGGCAGTGGGTATGACTAACTACCCCCTTGAATCCGAGATAATATGCAAAAACCGGTATTCAAATAGTGGTCAATATAAAAGGGGTAAAAAAATCGTTACAATTTCTTTTTGACGGTATAATTTGTCGGAGAGATTTAAATTTGTTTATGTACCTTACAATTGTTTTCCTAATTATTATTGTAAAATTAACGATTTTTAGTCAACATTTGATTATTATCATATCTGTTGATTTAATAATAAATTTATTGTATTATCATAATAACAAATAAACGCAAAATATATTCTTTGAGACACAAAACAGTTTTTAGATTAAAATTATTATTACTAAATGAGACTACATCTTACCTTTTTGCATTTATCGAGTGAATTATTTTCATAAGATTGCGCCTTGGAAGCACTTGATAAAATAATATTGTCACTTGGTTTATCTAAATCTAATAAACAGTCTTCAGATTTCGAATTTCTTTTATTTTTTTCATCTTCGGTGGCAGTCTTTTTAGTTTCATTATTTACAGACACATTTGGTTCAGAAGAAGAGTTTTTAATTATAGAATCAATTCCATTCGAGCGAAATTTCCTACGACTAGTCATTGGAGAAGTAGGTGTGGATTTAATATCACTTTCGATGATGTCTACTTTAGACGATAATTTGTTTTTTATTTCACTAATCACGATAGAATCACCCATTATCATAAGGTATCACAAATTATTTTTGATTTCAAGTACAAAATCTAATTGTTTCAGTCATAAATCGCTCTAATTTTGCGCTAAAAATCTACGTACAAAAGCGGCGTGTTGTAAAAATCGATATTTGTTTCTCTTACCGCTTCTTTGAACCATAGACATTATTTTGTTTACCATTCTGATCACATGTTCATTTTTGGTAGCCCGTGGATTTGACTGTAGTGAAGTTCGTACGTCTGAACAAAAATATGCGTATAACAAATATGATAAATTTGTACAACTTCATCAGAATGTATGTTTATGTTGTTCAAATTTTGTGAATGCTCTATAAGTAGACAATTTTTTTTAGCAAAGTGCTCATACTTGCTTCCTGACTTTTCCATTTGAATGTGAGAAGTTTTGTATTAGGAATTTTCATACGATTTTATCTGTCAAATCTGGCAAAAGCGAAAGTGATTTAAGTTTTTCGCCTTAGCCGGTTTCTGTACTTATGCAATTATTTTACCTCAAATACGTTTAAATGCTCATTTCCAATAAAACAGCGTCTGAAACTTGTCCGAAATGATTCGTTTATCTTATTTTATTTATTTAACTTGTTCGCTTACTTTCTTTCTGAATGTCCGTTCCGAGGAATCTTGTGGTTGTTCAGTAGGAAGATCTCAAACTAGTGAGTGCTCTCTTGAAAATGAAGAACCATATAAGAAATACAGTGAACCTGAAAAACCTACATGTAATAAACCATGGCAACCTGTAGAAACAAATAGAAATAATCTGTCCAAAATGGTGCTTATCCCGGAAGGGGAATATACGATTGGAACCGATAAACCTATAATAACTAAAGATAAGGAAGGCCCTGCACGTAAAATCAATATAAAGTCTTTTTATATTGATAAATATGAAGTTTCCAATGAGGATTTTGCTACATTTTCTGCTGATACTAGTTATAAGTCTGAAGCCGAAAGGTTTGGAGATAGTTTTGTCTTCTCACTATTTTTAAATGAGAGTGTTAAAAAGGAATTGGAAGATTATAGAGTGCTGCAGGCCCCTTGGTGGTACAAGGTAGCGGGGGCAAACTGGAGGCAACCAGAAGGAGCTGGGTCTTCTTTTGTAGGTATGCTTACATTATAAATTATTTGCTGTATTAAACTTAAAATATTTATTCATTTGAATATTCTTTTACCAAGAAATTTCATTACTAATTATTCAACCGGTTAACAAGAATGCGACAATAGCACTCATAATATTCCCTCTAATTGGGGTGATGATCTACAGTTTACCTTTATGCATACACATATGAAATATATCTAGGCACTGAGTTGCATTGACATTTTTATTCGTTTGACTTTATATTTTGCAAAACAAAATTACTCATTATTGTAAATTCGAACGAATGAATGAGATAGATGTACACAAGCAGGGTGAATGGAAAAAGAAACAGAGGAGGGTCAAGGAAGATATGGCATGACCAAATGAATCAATTACTTATAGGCAGCCATGTTCGAAGTCAGAAAAAACAATAAGAGTGCGTGTCACGAATGTATGAATGTAGAAGATGCGCTAAAGTTGTCAGGATTGAACAGTGTGGTGATCCATCCTCTCTGCCTAACCCTTGGGTGAAATGGTGTGATGGTTAGTTAGTTACATTGTGAATTCTTGATCACTACGTCAATTTGTTTTAAATTAATTTTTATATAATCTACTCTATTATTAGCATATCTCTGATTGTTTTTTTTGTTTCCTGTAAGCCAAGGGTCTCCAAATTTTACAGCCTTAGGGCCATACTGATTACTCCAGTAAGTTCCAAGCCCCAAAACCGATTTTATTTTCCTGCCATTATCTATAATTTCTAGACTAGTCGCCGAGTACGCACCCTGAGCGAGCATACGCTTGCTTACACGGGCCTGATTGATGACACTGGTTACTAGCTGTCGCGGGCCGGATTGATGGCACGGGCGGGCCGAATTTAGCCTGCAAACCATAGTTTGGAGACCCCTGCTGTAAACGTTACATTTTTTTTATTCTTATAAAGTTTAAATAATTGTGTTTCTAGATAAAATACAACATCCAGTAATTCATGTTTCTTGGAATGATGCTGTTGCTTTTTGCAAGTGGAGGAACGACGGAGGCCGACTGCCCACAGAGGCTGAGTGGGAGACAGCCTGCCGTGGGGGCAGGAAAGATAAACTCTTTCCTTGGGGTGATAAACTAATGCCACAAGGAAAACATAGGTATTTATTGAGGTCCATTCAAATTGTTCAGGAAAAACGAAAACGTTCTGGTCCAGTTTAACACACAAATGATTGGTTATCTATATCCTTTATTAACTAACTAACCATCATGCCATCTCACAGAAGCTGGGTAGGCAGAAAGAATGGACCACCACACTGTTCTTTCCTGATTTACTTCTCTCGCTTCCTCAACATTCATACATGGTGCCATGCAAGCTCGTTGATTTCTCTGACTCTTCACGTGGATGACATTCAATATTTGATATATTTGATCGTACCATGTTTTTCTCGGTCTGCCTTCTAGTTCCGTTTACATCGTTAATATACACTTTCTTTAACATTCTATCTTCAGTCATTCTTTGCATACGTCCAAATCATCTTAATAATCATTTCATTATTTTATTCATAACATTTTTATTTGCACTGCAATCACTTCGTGTATTTTCATTCGACACTCTTTCATCTTTGTATCATAGATACACGAGGAACAACCAGCAACTAACGAGTGTATTTATGATGAGAGATCTCGGGATAGTCTATGAGAGTAGACTGGCTTTTCGCGCACATATCGAGAGGATTTGTGACATTGCACTGAGGATGTTGGGCTTCATCGTTCGGACCGAAAGAGTTTTCAGAGATCCCAATATCTCAGAGTCCTATACAAAGCGTTGGTTCAGAGCAGTTTCGAAAGTGGTTCTATGATATGGAATCCTCACAAAGCAAGATATTCTGTTATGCTGGAGAGAGTTAAGAAAAAAATTCTGATGTATGAGGGAGTATGATAGCTCTCCGTGGCTCTATCCCTCAGCATTTCTTTTGGGAATGCTTGGGACCAACTCTCTGCAGCTTCGAAGAGATGGGCATCTCATAACCCATTTCTTTCGATTAATCAGAGAATATTTCGAGAACTCGGCTGTGCTGGAGGATGTTGTTTTTTTTCTCTGGTGACACCGGCGGGAAGAGCAATTAGTCTGCTGAAGGCGGTCTTCTCGGAGATTGACATTTTTCAGATAACAAATACTCTTGACTTTATCTTGTCTTCCTAATGTCGAACAATCTCTCATACGTTCCTGGTGTTATATTGTATATATAATATTATATTTTACCTGTACTCAATAGATGCCTTAAATATTAATATCGTTTGTAATGTCTGTTGAGATAATAAACTGATTTGATTTGATTTGATACACAGATTTTCCACACATTTGTCTTAGAAATTTACATTTCTACTGCATTTATTCTACTTTCATTATGTTATTACGTAATTACAATGAGTCATGAAACAACCTTACAGTGATTGACACTGTTGTGTCCAGAGAATAGTTTGTTTTATTTTAACAAGGAAATATTCATTCAAATATATTTTTATTTATTTTATCATTTTTTTACAGGACTAATATATGGCAAGGAAAGTTTCCAGATGAAAATCTTGGGACGGATGGCTATCTCGGCACCGCTCCTGTTGATGAATTCCCAGAGAATGGTTATGGCCTTTATAACATGGCTGGAAATGTCTGGGAGTGGACTAGTGACTATTGGGCCGATGAGAGGGTAATTTTAAATACACATAATATTGTTTTGGAGTTTTCTATATTTAGGTCAAATCTATAATGAATATTGAAGTATCAAAATTATTAGTATGTATATCGTCGGCTAAGAGTGCAAAACCGCTAACTATTTTTTTTGACATAATGACTTTTTGATATGGTTTAAAAGAGAAAAAAAATACTAATATATATTGTCAAATATCAATATGGCATGTTACAATGCAAGAACCTAGGAACATATTTAATATGTGTTAGTCCACATACAGGGTCTGTCGCAAAAGTATAAAAAAAAAATTCCTGACTGCGCTAGAAGGGGTAGTGGGATGCGCCGAGTGGTGGGGATGGTAGGGAGGAGTCGCAGCTACCAAACGCGTCGCTGCTCAGTCCTCTCCGAGCAACGGTAGAGCTAGCACAGTGATCCGCGCAAAGTGTGTTTTGTCGTCGCGTTGGAAATCAAGAAGCAACGTTTGCTGGAGCAGCGGGCAGCCATCAAATTCTGCGTTCGGCTGAAAAAAACCGGTATCGAGACCCTGGCCATGATTCGGGAAGCCTTCGAAGATGAAGTCATGTCACAGGCAAGAGTTTACGAGTGGCACAAACAACTCCAAAACGGCCGGGAATCAATTGTAGACGATGTGCGCGTTGGACGACCGTCAACTTACAAAATTGATGACAACGTCACGAAAGTGAGGGAAGTGTTACAGTCTGATCGTCATCTCAGTGTCCGCTTAATAGCGGAGAAGTGCAGCATGACAAAAGACACAGTTCACCGCACTGTAACGGGTGATTTGCAAATGCAGAAGATTTGTGCCAAAATGTTACCAAAAGTGTTAACAGATGAACAAAGGAAAACTCGGGTTCGGATTTCTCAGGACGTCCTGGAACGCAGTGAAAGTGAACCTCGGACTTCTTTTTGTTCCCCCGCATCAAGCGAAGCCTAAAGGGACGCCATTTGGAGACGTTGGATGGGGTGAAAACCGCTTCGATGCAGTGCCTTAAGGGGGTTCCGTCTTCTGCCTTCCAGGGTTCCTTCCAAGAGTGGAAGAAACGCTACCAAAAGTGTATTGACGCGCAAGGGGCGTATTTTGAAGAATATTAAGTGTTTGTACGTTTATTGGCAATAAATTGTCTGAAAAAAAAAACTTCTCGATACTTTTGTGACAGACCCTGTATGTGTTATAATGAATGTGTAAGCCCTCGAAACATGTCAAGAAAAATAAACTCAAAAGTAGAAAAAGCAGTGTTTTAATTCTTTAAAAATTCATTTATTGTTTTTAGACTAATGAACGGGTAAAAAAAGGAGGTTCTTACCTCTGCCACGAGTCCTACTGCTACCGGTACAGGTGTGCTGCCCGCTCTCAGAACACGGCAGACTCTTCGGCAGGTAACCTTGGTTTTAGGTGTGCACTGAGCGCCCAATAATTAATTTAAGGATATTTTTAAGACTTCTACACATTATGTGATGGGTCCATATAATCGACAATTTGTATTAATGTTATGACCATCATAATAAAATGTCTTCCCAAATATGCAACTGCTAATTTATAACGAGATTAATCGTAAGTGATTATTTGATTGTTCCATTGTATACATACTGTATTTAGATGCAGGAGAAAGAAATTGCATAGTATTAAATTTCTGAAAATTAACATTCAAGTATGGAATTTAATAAATAATTAATTTAATAAATTTTTTAATTTGAAATGCTGTTATTACGTATCACAATTTGTTAACTATTATTTTAACACCTGATGATGCCAACATAGGTTGGCGTTGCGACTCATTAAAAAAAAAATTGTGATACATAATAACTAGGGCTCGGAATTGACATAAAAAGCATATTTTTTCTGTGTTTATCATTAAAGAAGATGACGTTTAGTTGTGTTATGAGATCTATCCACCCCCTTTAGCCCTAGTTTTTAGAGAATATAAAAATATATTTCAGGGTTTAGTGAATATTTAAGAATATTTCAGGGTTTTCGGGATGAAAGCAATTAAGTATCATGTTTTTACTTTGTCCATATTATATTTAACCTCTCTTTCAAACTTAAATGATGAAAGAATTGCCAAGCAAAAAGTAAGCAATGTGTATAGATGCGTCATGTTTTGACTAGGGTTTTCGAAATTGTTCAGCAACTATAAAATACAATCGTTGACATGGCCAGGAGAAAAGTTAGACCTTGTCAGGAAAAATCTGGAAGCAGTGTTGCGCCGAAATCCTGACGGAGAAATTTTTTAAAAAAATTCATCCATCCTAAAGGAAAAACCCCATCATTGATTGCACAATCTACAAGTTCTTACTTATTGTTTCGACTGACATCGAGAGGTCGTTCTACCATTTAATTTTTTTTTGCAAAAGCACGAGTTTGCCCCCGAAAAATAACAGAAATAGTTGTAATTGTAAAATACAAGTTTTTCTAGTAAACAGTAAATATGAGGTTAGAGAATATAAAATAATATTTTGGACTTACAAAAATAATATATTAAACTTTTTTAACGAATATAAATCCAAGCCCTAGTAATAACAGTGTTTCAATTTTAAACATTTAGTTATGTTGTAGTACCACAGTGTTTTGGCCAAAACAATGGATTATAATTATTTTAATTATACAGTTTGTCTTTAGTGAATAAGTCTTTTTTATAATCTCTACATCTAATGACCCGAATAAGACTTTAAATCCATTTCTTGGAGACCTCCATTTTATTAGAAAATGATTCATTTTAGCAGATGATAAATTCCCAAATGCAGAAATAAAAGAAAATACAATACAGTACTTACGTTTCAATAAAATATAACATGAGACTGATTCAGACTGACCAAATGTACTTAAATCACAATAAATAGATCAGTAATACTTGTCTCAACCTTTTTTAATAGATTATAATGATGTATCTGCTACTCAATCTAGGTAGTTGTAATATTTATGTACCAAATAAAATATTATGACAATATGGTTTTAAGACAAAAGTAGAATTATGTAAATCCTTATTGAAGTCTCAATTTGAAATACGCTTCATTTATGGTTCTTTTTTTAAGCAATTATCAATTGAAAAAATCTAATATTATTCAAAAGAATGAGATTAGATTTATTTCTCACATGCATTGTTTTTGACTTTTTTTTTTGTATACAATATGTTTTTAGAACCCAATTATTGTATATATTTTACATACATGTTAAAATAATACACAAATATCAGCAAATTGATAGGTATGTACCTATACGATCCTTAGAGGATGCCTAGGTCATTTGGAGAATGTCCACATTGACTGACACCTCATTGTACGCTGCGCTGTTCTGCTATGCGGTATGCACAACAGATCGTATATTCTAGCGCGAGCATACCTGTCCAGTGCATTGAAGCCATAACACTCCAAGGGTTATGGAGTATTTTAAATCCTAAGATCATCAATGTACCTTTTCTTCTTGATTCGAGACTGCGGTACTCTGTGTTAATCAATAGATCATTGTGGTGCATATACCTTGGATATACCCCATTAATTCGCCTGTAGAGGTATTTCAGATTTTTTTCTGAATTTGTTCTAATACCTCCACATACTTCTGCTGGTATGGAGACCATACACCACTCGTGTAATCTAATTTTGATCTAGCGGTGTCGTCAAACATTGAACCACATTCATTGCAAAGTGCCTTAAATTTGTTAAATGTGGTTTCTTGGTTATTTGATTTTGTTAAGATGCTCTGAGTTTGATATTGTATGTACCAAAGAAAAAATTTGTATAACCATAATTTCACATGTAATGTAAGTTTGTGTAAATTAGGTGAAATCTTCAGTAACTTTTTATGATAATATGAAATATTCCTTCAAAATTAATGTTTTGTTACAGCATCTATATTTATGTTTTATTACCATATAAATGACTATTAATTTGAAAAATATTTAATTTCTGTAGCCTGTAAAGTTATAAATGACGTATTTTAGATATGTTTTTGCCTATGATAATTAGTATATTTGATTGTGATTTTTAATGAAATTTAAGAGACAATAATATTTGTAAAAAAAATGTGCACAAATATAATAAAAATTAATTAGTAAAAACACAATCCTAAAAAATTAAATAATGAAAATAAAAATAAAATGTATAAAATCTTTTTAAAATGTATATTTATTATAGTTAAAATACACTAATGTTTGTGTTTTTAACCGGTTTCGGCAGCTCGCTGCCATCTTCTGTCCGGAAGGTACCGAAACCGGTTAGAGCCACAAGCATGAATGTATTTTATCTAAATATACATTTTAAAAAGATTTTTTACAATTTTTATTTTCATTATTTACAATGAACTTCTACCATGAAATTTCAAATAACAACATTAATTTAATAAAATTCAAGATATATAATATTATTGCTGTACAAAAAAATTGTAATACATATCTCATTCACCCAGTTTTATATTTAAAAGCAAGTAAAACTGTTCAGTAGGCTGAAGTATGTTTTTTAAATTGTATTATCCTTTGTTATTCGATTCTTTGAAATTAAGTTGATGCAACATTTTATTTTCAATAAGCTTACAACTTCAGATATCTCCAACAGCAACCGCATAGATTATTGTACCTACCGGCCGCCAGAACCAACCTGCATCTGGTGGGAAGAGCAATTAGTCTGCTGAACGCGGTCTCCTCGGAGATCGACGTCTTTCATATTAGTGAATTAATATTGTTTTTAATGTCTGTTGAGATAATAAACCGATTTGATTTGAAATGAAAAGTTCAATATAAGTGTTTATTGTTGAATTTCTTAAATTGTCTTTTATTTGTTTATTTTACATATTTGGATTTCAAACATAAAATCATATGCACAATATTATTAGCTAAATGGTTTTACCTCTTTATTAAATATAAGTATTTTTAAAGTACATTTTTGTAATTTACCTTGATTAAATATATATTTTATAATAAAATATTTTCTAAAAATTGTTATGGTTTAATTTTTTTATATTTATCTGAGATTTAAGATGATCAGAAAACTTATTTATTGTTTTACCAATGATGTAAAACTCCACATGAAATAATTAATATGAATTTAAACATCTGTTTTCTAGTTTTATTGTATTTCGTGGGAATGACACGTTTCACCTAAGCCACATTTGATAACACAGTAAAACCTCGATACAACGGAGGGGAGGGGATGTACGTTAAAGCCGAAAGTTCGTTATATAAAAATAGGTTTAAAATAAATCAAAAAAACTTTTTTTTGGAAATATGTACAGATTTAGATATAAATAAACAATACAAAATGCAAACAAAATTCAATTTAATGTCTTCGGACACTCGCCGTGAAGTGACGTTGCTGTTTGATATGGGCACGCTTTTTCGGTAATTCTGCTTTGAAAAAGGAATCAAGTTTTGTTTGCACGTTTGAAGTTTGCTGCTTTTTTATAATCAACTCTCTAAAATTATGAAAATGCGTATAGTATAATTGAACTTCGTTATCTCACGAATAGTCAATAAATGTTATTAGACCGTCGAGATGTGACCTTACCACTGATAACTTCATTTTCGGCAGTGTTGTTTATTCTTCTTCGCTATCTTCACTTCCATCCTCGGCATTATGTCTCATATTCTAGTGCTAGACGTATGATGTGATTATCATGGCCGCTAAAAATTGTTTACATGCGGCGAAACTTGAATTTAAGCATGTGTAATATTAACGTTTTAATTTTTTTTACATTTGACGGAATTTTTTGTCAGTTATATCCGAAGTTCATTAAATAGAGGTCTGTTATATTGGGGTTTTACTGTACCTTCATCACTACAAAACTTTTTTTTGTAGTTTACTTTTTAAAAAATATTTCCAATAAATTCTTTATTTCTTTTCTTACCGTTAGGATAAACAAGCCGTTTGGTGTCAAATATATGTTGCTGGCCGACAAACTTGACGTATTTATACCTAGATGGATCGTTGGGTATCTTCTGCAATGGTTACATTTCTACACATTAGAAATCATCAAAAGTTGAAGAGGGTAATTAGAAGAAGAAAAAAAACACAGTTTATGTTATGCATAATTTATTAATAACAGAAAATATGATAAGCCGATTATAAAAATACATATAACAGTCTGTTACTGTAACACTTTTGTTTTTATAAGCATTGATCAAATTAATCCGCAATCCAATTTAGTATTATTTTTATTTAAAATGTAATTGCTCAAAAACTAGTAGAACTTAACTAATGGTGTAAGAAAAGAAAAAACCCATCAGCGAATAATAATATTCCTTAACCATGCGATTAAAATGCACAAGAGTATGTTAACAATAATTAATTAGAAAATAATAAAGGTATGTTGATTATAATAAATGGTCTCATACCAGAAGAATATATAATATGTTTTAGGCAATTCCAATACTGATTAAAATAAATTGGCACAAATATCGTAAAAAATTGGAAAATTTTGAATGGTTTTAACTCAAATGTATTTTGATTTCTCAGAATATTAGCTCTTTATTTAAAAAGTATTTAAGGCATATCAATCTATATTTGTTATAGAAAAAATAGTGAAAATTGCAGTGAAAGAGCCTTATTTGTACATACTAAATATATTTTATAGTGAACGAACATCAGTCAAACGTTAAAAGTAACAGAAAAATATGATAAAAAAAATAATAAGTACATTCATAGAATACAAAGAAAAATAGATTAGAAATATGTATGTAGACACATTTCACGTGTTTAAGGCAACCATTTTTTTGGTATCACTTTGTAACCTGCAAAGATTATTAATCCTACAAATGCAATTTTAAACGAAACTTTTATCACCTTGCTTGACATGGTCGGTGGAGGAATTCTGAAAACAGATATAATAAATTGTTAAAATGGTAAAATAAGTCACCAATCATTTGTTAAATGCCAAAACCACAGATTCAAGTGTTGAGCAGAAATATTATGTATTCACAGCTTCTATTTCCACTCACACTGCTTGTACACAACTTTTTAACCATTCTTCTCCCTTCCATTCGTTCATTATGTTCAAAACATTGAAAGGATCCTTTTTTAATTTCACTTATGATCCAATAGTCTAACTTATATTTCTTCCTTATTTTGTAGTTCACTTTACTACATTTTACTGTTCATTTTTCTCAGTGATCTCATTTCTACAGGATTTATCATACTTTCATCCTTCTTTTGCCAGCTCCAAGCTTCACTTTCATATATAAGGATTGGCACATGAATTCCCTTGTGTACTGTTAAGACGCTTCAGTGGATAGATTCTATTTGCAGTGAAGACTTTGAGAGTGCTATTTATTTGGTTCCCAGTATCAACCCTTCTTTCAATGTCTTTCTCCATGTTTCCATCTCTTGTAAAACAACAACTTGTCGTACGTTCTTCCTTCTCAAATACCATCACCTTAAACTTAGACACATTCATCACAAGGTCACTCCTATTGTATGATTCATACATTTTTGATACTAAGATTTGCAGATTTTCCACACTATCAATGGTTAACATAACATCAACTGCATATAACAACAGTCGACTGAACAACTGTTTATATTAGTACCAGCATTTATGCCCTCTAGTTCTTTAAGAAACATGTTAAATTAAAAAAATATATATGTATTTATAAAAAAGCATCACTATGGAATTACAGTGTTCCATAAAATTTATCAAAAATAAAAAATAAAAATATATATATATAACTCACCTCATGATTGGAGGAATTTGTTTTGAGGTGACCTTGCCCCAGTTATCTAGAATACCCTGTAGATGTCCAATCCCTACCACGCCAACGACCCTCATAGGACCATTGATTGCTGGAATATTAATAAAAACAATTTCATAATTAACAATGAAGTTTAATATGAAATTTGAATATGGGGTATTAAATAAAATAATAAAATCAACTCACCTTTGGATGCGGCCGCAATCTGGAGCGAGTGAGTTAAATATACGTCCCTTTCTCTAACAAATACTCGTTCTAGCGCCGGGAATTCTCCGGCCATTTCAGCCAGCATTTCAGTCAACAGATCCTTCTGTTTGCAGCGTTCCACCTCCTCTTTGCTGAAAAATTATTAAACAAAATTATAATTTTGAAAAAAGATATATATTATATCATTCAAGAAGCGTTTCTAATAAAATTATTATTTATATAAATAAGTATTTAAACCTTTCCATAATTTGCAAGAGAGATAAATTATTTGTCTTGTTTAGTCAATTAGAATATTATGTCAGTCGATCTTGGACACTTGTCATGAGTGGACCTCTCGCTCGATGGTTTTCAAATATTGTGAACGTTTGCCGATTTTTTCATATACATAATATCATTCCTTTGATTTCAACTGTTGTTGATTGCAGCAATATCCAATGAATATTCTATTTTTCAAATTTTAAACTCTCATTTTGAAGTGTGTAAGTGATCACCGCAACGTGCGTAATTTTTTAGCACAAGCGAAAGATTGAATTGACACAAAAATTGTTTAAAAAAATCTTCTTTTAATTATAAGTGACAGACCTGATATCCTTGGTATTGAGCAGATGCCACACAAGTCGGACGGTCTGCCACCAGGACAGGGCTGAGAGGGCTCGGTGCATCGTGATATTGATAGGCCTGTCACCAAAATGTATAATGCAATGGGGGATATTCTTGACCTGTAAAAATAAATATTGTATCTTAACATTTTATGACCAGAATAAAATTATTTAACCTATAGTCTAGTGTGGCATATACATCATGCCAGTATATCTGTATAAATTGATGAATTTATTTGATGATTTACTTCACCAACCAAGAAAATACTTTTTTAATTGGTTCCTAGTTCCACTGACATCTTTGAAATATAAAACAATCCGTGCTTACTACCCGACAAGCCGAGACTAAATGATAATAACAACGACAACGCGCCGCTCAACTATGTAGAATTAAAAAGAGTATTCAATGAACTATGTATTATTACACATGAATCATAATATATTATAACAAGTTTAAACAGGTAAACATAAAATAAACAAAATCATATAAAATTTACTAACGAAAAATGTTAAATAATTATACCTCTTGAAGCGCTTTTCTGAATTCACCGCCTGGAGCCATCCCCAATTGTTTGGTGATTTGTGCTGATAAGTTCAATAGTAAAATATAAACGAGGCCATTGAAAACACCATTTTGATGAACAATTTCTCTGAAAGAAGAAACGTGTACATATGAGTTAATTTTCTATTTATTATCACAGTTGGTTAAATAATTTCTTGGATCTAGGGTACGTCTGGGTCCTACGGTAACAGGAATGATATTTGAAACGTCAGTTGCAGAAGGAACCGCAGGATGTGAACCCAACATTTGAGAAATCAGGTTTGAAACATCAATTTTGTATAAAAAAAAATGTTACCTTATTTTTTGGAAGTTTATGTTTTTGGCTTCTTCTAAAATAGTTTTTTCATCCAATTGCAAGATATTTATTCTTTGCGAACACAACTCCACCATGACAATATGTGGTTGAACTGACTGAATAATCTAAAAATATATATATTTATTTTAGAGTAAATACACAACCATTAAGTTTTTAATTCTAACCCCGATTGTGCAGCTGCCTACAATCGCAGTGCAAAAAGTTGCCTCCAACTGTGGCTGGCTACATGAATGTATCTAATATATTAATGTATTAAATAAATCTTTTTACATTAGTTCCTGATTACCAAGTTATGCGCAATGGGACAATCCACCTGAGCTACAAATGTTACCCCATTAAATATTCATATTTTTCAACTCATTCTTATTTGGTAAGATAATGTACCTTGGAAACATCATTTTGTGATTCTTCACTAAAGTGTGCAGTACCCACTATGTACACCTTGGATCCATCAGGATTTTTCAGAAGAGTGACGGTTGGTGGCAAATTATCATCTATGTTAGCCACCTTGTTGTTTGTGGTGGAGCTGGGAACTGGTTGACCCTCTTAAATCACAAACATTTCACCATTATTATTTACACTGGATTGGTGGTGGCCAATTCATAATACAAACCAATGAGGTAATTTTAAAAGTTGGTCAAGTCAAATTTGGTATATTTTCAACTAAATATTGCATCTAGTCCAGCTTCTAACATTCTATATATTGTTTTCAAACTTGGCCGAATGAATGATTTACACCATGGGTCGGCAACCAGCGGCCCGCAAGATTCTCTGAATTTTGTTTGGCAAAATACTAAAATGGAAAGTGCATTACTACAACTTCAAACTGATTTTAAAAAGATCTCACATAAGATGGAGATTTTCGAAAACCCCTTTGCAGTGGAAATCGATATTGAACCAAGCGATTTGCAAATCAACGTGATAGATTTGAAAAGTGATACCACACTTAAAATGGCTTTTAAAGAAAAAACTAATATGGTGGATTTCTATCAGGGTTTGCCTTCTGAAAACTCCAAGAAGTTGAAAAGGTTTGCTCAGCAAATAATTACGATGTTTGGTAGTACATGTATTTGTGAGCAAACTTTATGAATTCTGAATTATCAAACACTGTTCTCGATCAAACTGAAATATTCTCGGTTAACGGATTCACATTTAGACGCAATACTACGCGTCTCTACTAATATATAAAAAAAAAACTTGTAAGTTAAATCCAGCCACAAAAATCTCATTGATTTTATTACCTACAATAAATGTTGTAAAATTATACAATAAGTGTTTTATTTTTAAAACTAAAATATTTGTACACAAATATTGTAGGTAATGGACGTGTAATGTAATGATTTGTGACCCAAATGCGGCCCGCACTAATACCCATGGAAAATATTTGGCCCTCTTACCACAAAAGGTTGCCGACCCATGATTTACACTATAAAAAAACATAATTCAAGATGATTAATCCTTGAGTTTCAAGTAGTCATTAGACCATTAGTGTGAAATTCATTTCAAATATAGTTACATTCATTTCAACTAATCGCAAAGCTGACACGTGGCTATTGATAATGAATTTCAAAAGAATTCTCAACAAATTATCATATCACCATTGATATGGAATAAATAATTGTATTACTATCGCATTTGTATAATAAATATTTTCAATTTGCATTGTACATATTTTCATAAATTATCTATTGTACTGAATTTTGACATCCCTAATCATGACTTGAATTCAAAACAGCTACTTTATTCACAATAATAGTCAAGTCCAAATGATTTCAGGACAAAGTTGGCCGGGTCATTTTTAAAAAATATTTCATAGTTAAATCCTCGATATTCAATCACCGAATGTAGGAGTCCAGATTTATTTTCCAATTTTTTAAAGATTCGCGGTCATTTTTTCATTGATTCGTGATATTTAAATATGCATATTTAATTATTTTCACAACAAACAAAATATTGAAATATTATGTTTAAGTTAATTTTCTCTAAATCACATGCCAACTTTGAAAATTATCTCCAAAAATGAAAGAAAAATGTTGTTAATATTATAACCTGTTTTAATAAGACTGCTTACGTCATATTTTATCCAAATAGAATTACATGCATACAAAATAAACAAATCAAAAATATATATGAGACAACACACACACCACACCAGATCTTTGTAAGTGATGTGTGATACAGCCAATGACAATAAATTGCTTTGGTAAAATTTAGTAACCATTTTTGAAAGAACAAAATATTTGCTAGATATAAAAACTTTTTTGTAACATTCCACAAACAAAAAAAAAAAAACTAAACAAATATGTCAGATTTTAACATTTTGAAAGGTTATAACATTCTGTCAGATAAAAATAAAGCATGCTCATAAAATAAAACAATTGAATGAATCTTTGAAAAATAATTTTAAATATCTAAAATCCAAGTAGGTACTTAAGAACTTATTTAAAATATATTGGGAACCTGAATAAGTCTTGGCCATTTTCTATGACAAAACGCTACGTTATCCATTTGATGATTTTGCCTCTGCCATTTGCCAATTACATAGTTTTATAGGTTTATATATCAGGAGTCAAACAAAACATAACACATTTATTGCAAATGTAAACGATTGTTTTGGTAGCGCTGAAAATGTCTAAATTTGTGCCGAAAAAGTCCCATTTGCGGGAAGTGTTACTTTTTATTGAAGAAATGAGGGGCAAAAATGCATCATTTGCCCATAGAGTTTATGGGGAGTATGCCCCATCTGAAAGAAACTGGAGATTCTGATTTGAACGCTTCAAAGCTGGTGATTTCGACATGAATGACAAAGAATATGAAGGTGCCCCCATAATATTTGATGGCGCGGAATTGAAGTTAATACTCGATTAGGATTGTTCGCACACTCTTTGTAGAATTTTCTGAAGTGTTAGGTTTTGATTCGTCAACCGTAAGCAAACGCATATATGTGATGAGAATGGTCTAAAAGCCTGGCAATTGGCTGCCACGCGAGTTGAAAGGCGCTTAGTCACTTGTGAGATGCTGCTTCAACGACAACAAAGGTTTGTTTTGCGTCGTATCATCACTGGGGATGAAAAATGGATACACTGCAATAACCCTAAGCATATAAAAGGATGGGTACCGAAAAGTTGACCAGGTCCATTAACGGGAAAGCGCAATGTTCATAGTTCGAAGATTATGCTGTGTATCTGATGTGATCAAAAGGAGATGGTCACTATGAGCTGCTGAAACCATCACTGGCGATCGTTACCAACTCCAACTTATCCGTTTGAAGTGCGCCATTCAGCAAAAATAATCAGAAAAGGAAAAAAGATGTGACAAATTGATACTGCAGCACGACAACGCCAGCCCCCATGTGGCTCAACCCCTATAAATGTACTTAGAAGGGTTGAATTGGGAAGGTGCTTCCCAACCTACCATATTCACTAGACATTGCCCCTTATGACTACTATTTGTTCCAGTTTATGCAATCAGCTCTTACTGGTACCCGCTTCACTTCTTACGATAACATCAAAAATTGGCTCGATTAATGGATCGCTACAAAGGATTAAGGATTTTTCGCTCAAGGACTTCGATCTTTGTCCGAAAGATGGGCAAAGGTTGTAGCTTCAGATGGAGCATACTTTAAATGAAATCAATTTGTATCTTCATATTCAAATAAAGACGATTTTTTTTGCTAAAAAATGGCCAAGGCGAATTCAAGTTCCTAATACTTATTTGTAATTAATAAAAAATGTATACATTATTAAATAGGTACATACTTCTATCATTATATGAGTCACTTTCATCATCCACAGATACAGAAGTGTCGAAATCGCTAGGTGAATCCGAGTGAGAATCATCTGAAAAACAAATTTTATTTAATTAAAATACCATTTTAAACATTAAAACTGCATAAATTTGCACACTTACTATATTTAACATTTTTAGGTTTCAGTTTCAACATTTCTTCAAATAAAATGAAACTATTTAAGAACAAACACACGTTACGTTCAGTAAATTTTCAAATGAATTAGACAGCCGTACATATTGATGCATACTTAAGCATTACAACAGGGGGAATACTAATGTAGCTATGCTTTAATTTAAAACAAGAAAAGGAAAATTAAAATTTCATGCATGATTTTAATTGTAAAACTTATTGAAATATGTCACTTTCCACTGCAGTTTATCATGAGATGACTTTACATCACTGATGTGCTTAAATGATCACTAGTTACAAACTTGAAAAATTTATTTTGCAAGTACTTCTCAAGTTTTTACGCTGTTATAATAATGTCAGAATATCACAAGATGGTTTATTTATAAACAAATTCAAATAAAACACATTTTCCACACTGAAATACGTATTTTTCATACTCTTGTTATTATAGTCCTGCGACTTTTAATCACATAATCAATTGAAAAATGTAATCAATTGTAATCTTGCTAAAATTTCCAGCGCAAACGGAATGACTGAGCAACATTAAAAATTTCTGATTACATGTGTAGGTTGCAACAAGCTGCACAAGCTACAAAGACTTGTGAAAGTGTAATTGCATGGATCATTACAAGTTTTTTTGCTTATGGACACTTCAACATAGATTTGAGACTTAAATTTCAAATAAACACATTTCAATTGATGTTTGAGAACAGTCTAAAAAATATTCAATAAATACCCAATGAACAGCGTGTACCATAAAATGTAAAAGAAACCTTACATATTGCTTAGGATTCTTATGTCAATGAAACGGCACAAATTGAAACCTAACTAGATTAATACCCCTGTAACAGTAAATACAGTTCACTTAGTGAATATGAGTCCTCAAAATATTGAAGATTTTTAAATTTCCAAGGTTGGTTTAATTTTTTTCCTTGAAGTTAAAAACAATTACAAGAGTTTTTTTTTTAACACATTCCTATTCAAGAAGAAACATACAGGTGTCGAGTTCCTTTGTAATGGTGCTATATGAACCGATATTGTTTTTTTTTATTATTATTATTATTTTGTTGAATCACTCTTTACATCATGACAGCATGACCCAAATCGATGTAAGGGTATTATTGCTATCATTGTGATTCTCGTGACATGTGATAGGTGGCTAATCTATCGCCATTTTATTGTCACGTGAATTCTACACCAGACCAAAGACTGTGTGACAATCACACTTTCCCTCGCCGGGAATCGAACCCGGAACCTTCGGGGTGGCAGTCAATGCACTAACCACTCGGCCACGAAGGTTTTTGAACAGTGAAAAAATAAAAGTCATTATTGGGTCATTGTAGCAAAATGCTTGAAGTGTAAACAAGGTTTGTATTTAATTTAATTACAAATTTGTATTATTATTAATTGGTTTAAATTATTTCAAAAATAAAAACGACTGCTGCATCCCAAGTCTCACAAGTGCGATGATTTATTCCCATTCAAACTGTATGCGACATTTGATGCTGAATATTTGTAGCAAAATATACAAACTTGTTTCAGCATGTTTTATTCATATACATATAGTTAGGACCTTTGTAAAGAGATTGGTATACAACATTCAAATAAAAAATATAAGATGGTAATAGTTTTTTTGCTGTTAGACCCGGGACACAATGTAGAATTATCCTTCCCGTTGTTGAAGGAAAGGGTCATTAAGATGGTTTGGACACATGGAAAGAACGAGTGAAGACAGAATGGTAAAGAAGGTATATGCAAACAGCGTGAACGGAGCTAGAAATAGAGGAAGGCCGAGGCACGATCAAATCAATCAAATATTGAATGTCGGTCACATGAGGAGTCGGAGAAATCGACAAGGGTGCATGACAAGATGTATGAATGTAGAGGAAGCAAGAGAAGTATGTCAGGACAGAACAGTGTGGCGTTCCATTCTTTCTGCCTACCCCTCCGGGGAGACGGCGTGATGGTTAGTTAGTTAGTTAGTTTAGTTAGTTGTTGTGCAGCAGTCGACCAAACGGGTGGAATTACCTTATCCGCTTTAAGTGTGTTAATATAAAAGAAAATGTTAAGTTTTCTAGAAGTTTTATTTCATTTTATCGAAATGAAATGTTTCGCCTCTCTGAGGTATTATCAATACATTTGATAATGCTTTAGCAAGGCAGATTATCACAAATGAAACTTTAACAAATTATTTGAGCATTAAATTTAAAAAAATTATTTGAGTCAAACATAAACATACCTATTTATTGTTTCTTGAACAATGATGTAAAACTCCATATTAAATCTTCTAAGACATTTGATAATGCCTTAGAATGCCGAAACATGTCATTCCCATAAAAAAAACTTCTAGAAAACTGATATTTTCATTTGTATTAATTATAAACGTACCTGTTATTAGAATGACCGTGTCATCGGAATCTTTCCACTTGCGTTTTCCATACATTTCATTGTGTTTTTGATCATCTTCACCTTTTTCTTTGCTTATAAAACTCACTGAATCCGAGTCCAGATTGACTTTTACATCACCAGAGCCCTTTTTCAAGGGTGTGCTCTTATACTTGCTGCCGACGTTCCCAAAAAGGCTCTCCTCTTTTTCAGCAGAGGCACTCTCCCCGGCGCCATGCTGTGCTGTCAAATCTATGAGAAAAGACTTATCTGAAAATGTTTTTTATTTATTTCTTGAGTTGTTTTTTGTGTTGTTATTTAAAGACATACCAATGGACAAATGATAACCTAGTCCATTATATAAGATAATTATTTTATTATAAAATCAGGAATCAAACATTTTAGGTGTAAACAAGTAACAATAATTGCTGTGATTTAATCATGATGATGAAACTGACGTATTTTTTGTGAAATGTGTTAATTTTTTAGTATACTGATAATTGAAAATATTATTGTGTAGTAGCAAATAAAATTAAGTCGACACGGGATCGATAAATAAATAGACTAAAAATGAATGCCCATCGACTTCGACGTTATTTATAAAGAAAAGTCTAACCTGCAGTTATATCTGTCAGATTACCACTAATATCAAACGATGAATCTTCGCCGGTTAACGTGCTATTCGCTGTAAACATTGAAGTATCACTATCCGTAATTTGACTAGAAGAATGAGACATGATTGAATAAAGTATATTTGAAATATAAATCTAGTCCCATATGTGTAAACTTTCCTCACGCAAATTCACGAAATGGCAGAAACAAATCAACAAGTCGCACTTTGCACAAAAACACGGTTATAGAACATAGATTACGGAGCATAAACCATACTTTAAAGAAATCAAAAACTACCATAGACAGTTTATATTTATAGATATAAATATTTTTCATAGGCGGCAAATTTGTATTACTTGTGACAAAATCTTTTTGGCGGTCTTCCTGGTAATCTCTTGTTGCTTGGATTTTCATCTTTAACAATTTTTGCAATTCTTGTATTCTCCATGCGGTCCACATGGGTTCTCCAAAAATGTATTCTGCTTCTTCCCCATCTTACTATGTCTTCAACACCACAGACAGACCTTATCGTTTCATTTCTGATCCGATCTCTGAGGGTTTCGTCTGCGATAGAGCGTAGGGCTCGCATTTTTGCTACTCTAAGAAGGTTCTTAGTCCTATAGGTGGTGGCTCTGACTTCTATTCCATACATCATGATAGGGCGGAGGCATGCCTTGTATATTTTGACTTTACTTTCGGTTAACATGCCAAAGTCAACAAGGCAGTTACAATTTCTCGTGATCTAAAATCCACAATGTGGAAAAAAGATATGGCCATTAAGAGTAAGATGAAAATTTATAAAGCACGCGTAAGACCAACAAGTTTTGAGAACTTCCGAGATGAAGAAGCTGAAGGGTGATAGCAGGTAAGACACTAATAGATCGCGTGAGGACCATTTAGAGAGATATGTGAAGTTGGGGGTATTATAAGATGAAGTAGACAGAGAAGGAGGGACGTGTTCAAATAATGGAAACTACCAAATTCCCATAAATTGCACTACATAATCAGCCTCACGGGACCCGTCCCCATGGAAGATCTCCTAAAATGCGGAAGGACAGCTAGGAATTCACCTCACAGGAGGAACTCTCTGGAGAACAGAGCACATAGGTCTACAGCAAGGAAGAAGATGAAGAAGAAGATCTAATTACATAATAAAAAAAATACTGCTTACCTTTGAATTTTTATATCCCTGTGTGATAATAAATAAAAAAAACATTTAAAGATATTTTTTATAGTTTATTTACTGAAAATAAGTTAAGCGGTTTTTTTAAAACTTGTATTTTAATTTCGTTAAATACAAACAATACTCATTATCAAATAATATTTTTATCACAAAATTTAAAACATTGATTAATCATGAGTTCGATGTAAATAAATGACATATTTATACTTTCCAATATATCTACGATATAAAAATACATATTGAAGACTACTAGGCAGGGTAGAGATCAGTTTTAATCTGACAATCAAACTTGATATTTTTTTTTAAATGAATGAACATGTAAAATTTTAAGTATAAAATATGCGAAAATTCTATGACTTAATAACATACATGCATAAAAATGGTAAACGCAGAAATACGTACTGTCGTGAAGAAGCATTATTGTTAATTATTATGATAACGCTGATTTTCTAGATTTATTTATTTTTATTTAACAAAGATATTTAAATACTGTATAATATATATCCAGTATTGATGAAATCATTAATTTTCTAAATTTATGGGTGTAACATATTTTCCTTGCTAAGGCATTTTCAAATGTTTGATAATACTCTAGCAAGGCAACATGTCACTGCCAAAAAAGAAAAGAAAATTAATGATTTCATCAATACTGAATACAAATTATACAATATTTATATATCCTTGTTAAATAAAAATAAACAAATCTCTATTCTTCATACATCGTATAAATTGCAAATAATGCTAAGTATTAGATAATATTTAATTTACTGCTTTTTTTTATAAAGATAAAAAGAAAATTGACAAAGTAATATTTGAATATTATGTGTCTACTGAGATGCTGACAATATAATGCCAAAATATTTAGTTTACACCATAAAATTCTAAAATATTTTTGCTTTAGAAACAGGTCTAATACTTTTGATTTAATTCCTCTTACGATAGACAATAATTTTGCTGCATTATAACATGATTTTAACAACAACAACAACAACAACAAAATATATTCATTAATAAAAATATGATTTAATCTTCTCTTGGCCACCTCGAACTGTTTTTTTTATTAAATTTATTAAAAAGCTTTTTTCAAAAGAGCAGACGTTTTGCTTTGCTCTCATGTATTTGTATTGATTCAGACAGCAGAATTAGTATCTGACTTGGGTAATACTAATAAGAAAATAATAAGTTTCAAATTATATGTACAAATATAATTAACAAAGTAAAATTTTAAATTAGTGAGTATTCGTATATTATTTCTTATTGTTGAATACAGTGTACTCGTATATTATGTTCTAATGAACTTAATTAAAATTAAATAAAAAAAACATTCATTCCAAAGTTTAAATTACGTATTTACAATTATTATCATGAGAACCATTCTATAATATGTTAATATATATAAAACTCGCATTGTTTTCTCAAAAGAAGCATATGCTAATAATAAATTACGAAATATTTTATTCATTCAAAAATATATCTCTACAGATTGTCATTGTATTGGAATTTTTGTTCGCTTCTGGTCGTACGCGGGATCAAATCCGCAGCCCCTTTAATCAGGGGTTAAGAATTTTATCCCTTGGACCAACACGCATAACATTATTTATTGTTTCTTGAATAAGTATGTAAAACTTCCATATACTTTTAAGAATATTGATGGAAACGTCTATTTTATAGAAGTTTTATTCTATATATTTTAAGGGAGCGACATAATATATCGCCTTTCAAGTGCATTATCAAATATAATAAATATAAACTAACGTTTTCATTATTATTAAATGCCCAGAGCACTGTTTAGAAAATTGAATGGTTGCAGTAAAATAGGCACTAAGTACAAAATAAAATACAAAAAAAACTAAGTATGTAGTTTCGTTATATATGTAATATAGAACAAAACTGCATACTTGATTTTTTTGTATTTTTTTTTGGTACTTAGTGCCTATTTTACTTCAACCATTTAAATATAGAATTTGTAACATCCTATTGCACAATAGACATTTTAAAATAAATAAAATAATGTGGGTAATAAAATATTAACAATAGTCTACTTTTAAGAGTATATTCCTTTAAAATGGTTTTATTCTATGGTGATGTACTAAAGTTTTGAGAATATTACGTAATTAATTAATTTACACTTAAAAGGAATGAATTAGATAGATCGTAATGTGTAATTTAAGATTAACATAATAAATTAAGAATATCATATAAACATTATTATGTAAATACTAAATAATACAAATAAGCTATAACGTTTGGGATCTACTTACATTGAAATTCTTAAAATAAATAATATTGTTGTCTTATTTTAAAACAAAATAGTAACACAATAAAATTATCATAAATGATTATATTATTAACAATCAGATAATATATCTCTTCAATTAAGTAATGAACTAATTTAAACCTTTGATCTACTGTTTTCATTTTCAATTATTAAAAAAAAATACAAATGACTTAAGTAAAATATAAAAATGACTTGTTATTTTTACGGAATTTTGAATGAAGTGATTGTACAAGCAACACATTTCGTTTGAAACAACGTAAGTTTTCAAAATAAGAATGTTTTTAAATGTCCTGTACACAAAACGATGCATAAAACTTGAAGCAAAATTATTGTACACAATTTTAATACCAAATAATGTGTTTTGCCATATCTATATGGCATTAAACATATTTTTATAACCATATTGAAAATAAATAATAAATTAACTACATATTGATTGCTTGAAGGTGTTCATTGAATTACTATCTTGAATTAATAAATTGACTTAAGTATTTGAGTGATAATACACAGATACGAATACGTTTATGTGAGCTCTTCTACAGAAAAAAAGATGCCAATGATGTTAAAAAATGTAAGTACCTACTTAACACATAATATTACTTAAAAATAAAATAATGTTGGAATACTTTTATTTGCGAATGTAACATTAATAAAAATGTGTTTTTTTTTATTTGGTCTACCTTTATGTCATTTTCAGTACCTACCTGTAACTCTTAAGTAAGTACTTTGTATTTGGAACGATAATAAATAAAATATTATAAGAGTTTCATTTATCTACAGCACAAGAGATTAATATTGAGACACACATTTACTAGTTAGTAATATCAGTTCGGAATATGAGGTACTACCTAACATTTATTCTATATGACACATATGAACATAAGTACAATTTACACAGTATATGTTAATATTGTATTTTTGATCTAAGTACACGAATTATCTACAAACGAACAAGCTTAAGTACATTACAGTAAGATTATAATGCACAAACATATTATTATTTTGGTTTAACTTACAGGTTTTGAAAATTACAATATAAAAATATATTTATACAAAAAAAAACTAGACAAACGTTAGCTAAATATAGTCGGTAAGCACCTTTATATGTCCGTGTTTGTCTAAGTAATTATAAATACCTATTTATGTGTTACTTCCAAGTAGGTACCTAATAGGTACCCACCGAGTGTCAAAGTTATTAGCTGCCTTACTTTGGAGTATACTAATTAGGTACGTATTCAGGGTAACAGTTTTCCCTTTTCCACAGTTAAAATTGTAGGCTTGACCGAGTCTTTAGTGACCGAAGTCTTTTTAGTGGATAATGATTGTGTTCTGCCGCAGAAATAATCTTCGATTTCTTGAAGAGTTTTTCCTTTGGTCTCGGGAAGGCAGTAATAGAAGAATATGGTTCCTGAAACATTAACACATTGATTTATACAATTTGTTTTTTGAATGTATACAAATACTGGATTTTACCCATTGCGGGTTAATCATTTTTTAAGGATTAATTGTATCTCAATAGAGACGAACATGTAATTTTTTTTGGAAACAATATGGTAGTCGAGGCGTTTACAGGACTTATGACCTGTCATTGGTTGGGTTAAGCGATCACTTTATGTTAACAACATTCTCCATTCCACCCTTCTTACGACCACGACGTCTGACAAATTTTTGGAACTTGTATATATGCTACTATTTTTAAATAACTTCACATTTTTTAGGTCAATCTACACTAGCGCCATCTATTAAGATAATAATTGGCACTACCATATTCTGTTTCCAAAAAATTTACATCTTCGTCTCTATTGAAATTAATCCTTAACATTGATTTATGTTAGAATGGTAATATACACGCATTTGACAAGTAATTTCCAAATGTGTAAATAATTCAATGCAAATAAAGTTTTTTTTAAATGCCATATTGTATAAATGGTGGTCATCCCTAGTGCTTAGTGCCACACCGAAGGTCCCAGTTTCGTTTCCCGCCGATTATAGTGTGAAAAAATCACGTTGTCTTTGATCTGGTAGAATACACGTGACAATAAAAATGGCGGTAGACTAGCTACTTATCATATGTCAAGAGAATCAGTAGGTAATATGGAAAGCAACGGGAAATTATCACGTTAAAAGGCCCAAGTGACATCCCAAAAACCAGCAAAGATGTTTGACTCAATTGAAAACTTTAAAATAAAATGGTCTTAATAATTTTAAAACGTATTTTTTAATCAATAACGTAATACGAAATAAACAACAGATTAAAACATTATCGTTGTTAAATACAATTTCGCAAAAAAAAAAAAGTATGCTAACAGCCTCACCAATACACGAGTACCTACACCTGTTTATCTGATCGAATATAATACAACGTGATAGGTATAAACGTTAATTAACACAATAATTGGCACGTAAGGAAAATAATTAATCTTAATTGAATGCCTTGCGTAAAAAGCACGTAAAATTGTGTTTTCAGTGCATAAAAAAAATTAACAAAATATAATATTATGGGTTGCGGATTTGATTTGCACCGCGGAGAAATATTTTCGACTCTTGTTAAATTTTAATATGTATATGAATTAAAATTAAGTTTAATGATTCATATTTTGTATGTATTATAGCAAAATTTAACATTTTTGCTATTGTTGTATATCTTAATACGAAATAAATGGTGGACTCAAAGTCAATTACCCCAAACAGAAATATGTCGACTGAAGAAATATGGCAGGGAAGCTTGGAGTGGAAATGAGGTCACTAAGATGAATGTGTGGAAAAACAATGAATGATAGAATATCTAACGATGAAATAAGAAAGGAATGTAAGATGGTAAAGGGTCACTAAGATGGTTTGGATATATGGAACGAATGGATGAGGGAAGAATGGGAAAAAAAGTCGAAGTAGGCCAAGGAAGACATGTCACGACCAAAATAATCAATTACTGAAAGGCGGCCATGTTCGAAGTAGGAACAATCGACGAGCGTGTATGTCACGATGTGTGAATGTAGAAGAGGCGCAAGAGTTATGTCAGGATAGAATAGTGTGGCGGTCTATTCTCTCTGTCTACCTGTCTGTTTAGTGGTCATCAGAATCGAAGTACAGAATAAATATTACACGATGTTAATAAAATAAATTAGTGGTATATAAATCGAAGAATAGAATAGTACATTCTTTCGCAACGATAATCTTAACTTGAAACTCCGATAAAGAATGATTAAATGTTAAATATGGTCTGTTTTACTGTATGGCTGCGAAACCTGGACTCTGAAAGTGAATGTAATGAACCGGTTGGAAGCGTTCGAGATGTGGATATACCGCAGAATGCTCCGTCAGTAATGCAGACGTACTGCAGAGAGCCAGAGCCAATAGAGAGCTGTTGCCAAGTGTGAAAATTATAAAGGTCTCATATTTGGGTTTAGTGCCAAGGGGAGAAAAATACCACCTCCTTCGACTGATATTAATGGGTAAAGTGGAGGAACGTCGGGGAGTTGGTAAAAGGCAGCTGTCCTGGCTGCAAAACATCAAAGAGTGGACAGGAATAACAAGAGTTCAGAACCTGTTCCAATCACTACAGCAAAGGATAGAGATGCCTTTGCTGTAGTGATCGCCAACGTTGGGGGGACCTGACACGGCACCGAAAGAAGAATATAGAATAGTACACGGTGTTAATTAAAATAAATCGGTGGTACATACCTAGCAAAGAGATGACTCCATATAGCCAGAATGTTCCATGCCTCTCCAATAGGTGCGATAAGAACGGATACGTTTTGACTACTATGAATACGAACATGTGAGCAGAACAAGTCGTCATCCCTCCAACTATGCCTCGAACCTGTAAACATAAAATGTGAAACATTATATAAATACAGCCAATTAAAAATAAATCAATTAAACATTCATGTCAAAAAAAGATTAATCATTTTAATTCTAATTAATATTTCATTAAAATATATTGTGAATACAAAAAAACACACGACTACACTATTTATTTGTTTAATGCTAGAATTTTGTGAGGCATTCAAAATGGAGATACGAGTATGTGTACTTTTTAGTTTCTAAATACAATTTGATTTTTCAAATTTTTGATAGACATTTATAATTATTGAATTATTGTTTTGTGAACAATTATGTAAAATTCCTTATTAAGTATTTTTTTTTCTTGTATACAATTGGTCGTTTGAACCCAATTACTGTATACAATTAATTTTAGCTATTATATTGATTCTCATGACATGTGATAGGTAGTCAATGTATCGCAATTTTATTATCACGTGAATTCTACACCAGACCAAAGACAGTGTGACAATCACACTGCCATCGCCGGGAATCGAACCCGGGACCTTCTGTATGAAAGTCAGAGCTCTTACCACTCTGCCACGAAGGTCGACAAATCATTATCATCGACGAAAACGTCCGTTTTCAAAACACTATGTTTCTTTATATAGAAGTATGTTACAGTAGAACGTCGTTTATCCGGACGTCAGTTAATTGGAACTTCAATTATCCGGACAAGCTGAGATGAGACAAGCGTTCTGTACCGTGACCTACGCGTGACTAAGCTTACCCCATCACACCTACACAACGTTCCGTGTGGGTTGCATCATATTTTTCCTCCCTCCTCTCGTTTTCCCCCGCACCCTACGGACAGTCAGTCTCCCGCTGTGTTTGAGTTTCAACGTGTCATCTCGTTAGATTCAACCTGTCATTATTCATTCGAGATTTTTAGGAAAATCGGTATCCGGAACACCTCCGGATAAACGACAATATACTGTAATATGATTCTCCATGGCATTATCAAAAAAACAAACTATGATTTCCTAGCATGTTTAAAGACGATACTCTTATATTAAAACTTCAAGGAGACGGACGTTTTCATCAATTTTTAGATATATTAAAGAACATGAAAATGCATCTAATTATTTTAAAAATTAAAAGAAAAAACTACGCTTATTATCTATAAGATAGTGTTAAACAAATAACTGAACGCTTTTTTTCTTGAAAGATATTTAAATTTGTATCACCTGAGTTGGATAGACCTCGCCAATCATGACCCAAGGCACCACCAAGAAGCCCATGGTACAGGCCACGGTATACAGGAAGATGCATGCTACTGGGATCCAAGTCTGCTGCATGGGTAGGTTATTGGCCAGCCAGTACTGTCTATAGTAAAGGTATGTTCCGAGGCCCAACATGGTAAAACCGCATCCAAAACCTGAATCAACGAATAAAATATATTTGAATTGATTTATTTCCATATAAAAAAACTGTTCTAAACTTGAATTTATTTTCCAAGCGTTCCTTTTTTAAATATATTATCAACTAGGTTATAAATGATGCAATAACATAGATCGAGAGTTCTAGAATCTGCATCCATCGTCAAGCAAATTGTTTTTATGCATATACACTATATACAGGTACATTAAAAAAACGGTTATTTTTCAAAACTCATTCGATTTATACATACAGTAGACGCTCTCTTAACCGGCGCCGCTTTAACCGCCCCACCGCTTTAACCGGCCTCTTCTAGGCCTACTTTAAAAAAAAAAATTGGAGTGATGTGTAGCTTTTTCCTATACATATTTTTTTCAGTTTTGTGAAATGTTAATTTTTAATGTGTGAGTTTCTAAAACAGAATAAAAGTTCTGTTTTCTTAGTGTTTTGAAAAAAATGGGTTTTTACTTCCTTGCGAAAGTGTTTTTTTAAATGCGTTTTTCACTACCTTCTCTTTAACCGGCTTTTTCGTTATCCGGCCCTGGGTCGGTCCCCTCAAGGCCGGTTAAGAGAGCGTCTACTGTATATTAAAAAAATGTTGTTATTTGAAATTTCATAGAAGTTTATTGTAAATAATGAAATCAAATATATATTTTTTTGTAAAAAAATCTTTTTAAAATGTATATTTAGTTAAAATCCACTAATGTTTGTGTCTTCGACCGGTTTCGGGAGTTCGCTGCCATCTTCTAACAAGAATAAATTAAATATACATTTAAAAAATATATTTTACAGAAATTATGTTTTTAATAGTGACATTTCTGAATATTGTTATCGTGATGATAATATCGTTTGTGTATGATTTCCATAAACATACCAAATAATAATTTACTTTTGTTATCAAAGATGTTTTGAATAGTTTCGCAACATTGATTATATTAAGACAATTGATTAAATATTTTTAATGACACAAACAACAACACGTTTTAATACTTTATGCCAACGGGTTCCTCCAAGTAAATTAATATAAATATTTTTTTTTCAAATTCTTCTGAAGGATAAAATTGTTCTGTTTACATAAAAGGTTGATACAAGATTGCGAAATTGTATTGTATTGACATACATTTTATTATGTGGCAGGAAATATACACTATTCCGCTAGGGTTTCGCAATGTTATTGTTATCAAGCCTCATGGTGTGTAAAAATGTTACCTGATACAAAGGTGAGCGGTCGCCTTCCGCATTTCCTCAGTGCGATGCACGCAATTATTGTGAATACAAGTCGAACTACGCCCAAAATGATGGTCGCCAAGTATTTGTTCATTTGTGTTCCGGATTGCTGAAAGAATAATTCGAATATTAAATTAAATCAATATAAAAATCAACTATTAAAAGCCAGCCACATTCGAAGTCGGAAAAATCGACGAGCGTGCGTGTTGCGATGTAGACAGAGCAGTGTGGTGGTCCATCTTCTCTGCCTATCCTTCCAGGGACAAGGCGTGATGGTTAATTGTTTAATTAGTTGGTCTGAATGAAATAAATGTATTAATTTAGTGTTATTGAAAAGGCAAGGCAGACCGAGGAAAAAATGACATGACCAAGTTAATCTAATTTTAATGGTTGGTCATGTTAGAATTCGGAAGAATCGACGTGCGTGTATGACTCGCGAAGAAAGCTAGAGAGGTGTGACAGGATAGAGTAGCGTGGCGGTCTATTCTCTCTGCCTACTCCTACGGGGAAACGTCGTGATGGTTTGTTGTTGTTGTCGTTATTAAAGAGGTTCCAGAAGAAATTAGAAATTTAAATAACTGATGCTATAATAAAATTTAAAAAAAGGAGAAACATGATTAAACCCCTTTACATCTTAACTCCAAAATCTTAGACTTCTCAAATTACGACCAAAAGACCCACACCCGCCACAAGGACCCAAAGTCGATCCTCCTTCAGAGGAACACTCCGGGCCACACAAATCAACCCCCCACATAAACCAGCAACCCTAATCATATTTTTAACATTGTTTAGAACAGATGTAAGAGGAATAGCCACGAGAACTGAATCTCTATAAGCCTGAAGATCCAAGTCCATGTCTAAGATCCAAGTCCAAGTATATTTTTTTCTGCCGTTCAGCGGATATATCGGCTGTGTAATAATAATTTGCGTTAATATTCATATTCAGAAAATATTCTATGATATCACATATAAATTTTATTGAAATTTAAATCAACGAATCTTATTTAGAAATACGTGTAAATGTACAAGTATATGACGTATGGACAAGTAAACCAACTGTTGAAATTAAAGATCTCGACTTCAAGTACTGTTGGTAGCGTCAGTGAATATATTTTTGACATTTTTTTTATTGGAAAGTTATGAATATACATAGTAATAATGGTGAACTATCATATGTATACGTTAATGATGATTATGGATCCCAAAATCGCGGAAATCATAAGGTGACCAAATTGACAATTCAAATAAATCGTTTTAATTTCGGTCGTGTCAGGGGTTAGAAAAATCGACGAAAAATCATAACACATACATAGTACAAATGTTAACGAGTCTAGAAACAAAATACATGTCGGTCCATCCTTTCTTACATCATTCGTGCAAACAAACAAATAAAAATACAATTACTAATTTTTGAGACAAATTAATATTGAAATAAAAACATGATAAGTCGACAAAAAAATCGATGAGCCCGCTATTGATGCTTGAACAATGGTTGAAAACTCAATTTTAAATAACATATTTCATATTCAGGAAAACATATGACGTTTTCTAGCGATTTTATTGTATTACGGGAATTACAGTTTCACCTTGCTAGTGCATTATCAAATGTTGAGTGTTATTAAAAAATATTTACCTGGAAAATTTCAACAGCATAAAACGTAATTGTGTTGACTCCGCTAAACTGGTACATCATGAAGTAAAGGAAGAGTATCGCAAACGGTTTCAGAGCTGAAGGACTCAAGAGAGCTCGGATCGTTTCACGAGCTCCGCTCAATCTGAAAACGAAAGTTTGCAAAGGTTCAAATAAATTGCATTCCGTTGTTTTTAATAAAATGAAAATGCATTATTCTCGTGTGATGTGTGTGTGTGGGGGGGGGGGGGGGGTGCATGCGCACGTGTATTATGTGTATGTATGTGTGTGTATGATAATCAAATGATTGAAATATTTTGATGAAAGTTAATTAATAACTACTTCCACATTTGTGTTTATTTCGACAGCGACCGGTTTCGCCAGGCTTGCTGGCATCGACTGACTAGTGACACTGCCATTCACTCTTTTCCTTATATATACATATATTAGGGGTGGCAAATATGAATCTACGAGTATACAAGAATAATATTAAAATACGTTCTTCTTTTTCTTCTTGATTCTATAATTCAATTAATTCAATGAATGAATTAAATAAATTAAAATATTCTATTCAAAATCTATTCAAATAACGTGAATATCAATATTTAAATTCAGTATTTTTTTCATAAGTATTTTAATATTATTCTTGTACCTACAGATTCATGTTTGCCACCCCTGATCTATGTGTATGGAAGAGAGTTAATAGCATTGTCACCGATCTGTCGATGCCAGCGAGCCTGGCGAAACCGGTCGCTGTCGAAATAAAAACAAATGTGGAAGTGGTTATAAAAAACTTCGTTTTATTTCATGTTTGTATGTTTGAAATCTTTTTCGTTTTCATTAATGGCGAGGTGGTTTAATCTTATTTTTTTGCATAAACTAAATTACAGGATCTATTTATTTGGATTTCAAATTGAATCGAACGTCACTGGTACAGAGGTATTGTAAAAGGCAGCTCAAAATAATTTAATGCAAAGCGGATGTCCGAAGTGTGCAGTTAAGTATTATTTTTTACCACGAAGTAAAAAAGTTTTAGACATAAATTGGTACATTTGATTATCGCATATAAATAAGTGAGTAACAAATATTCCAATTTAAAATAACATTTCAGAGGTAAAAAATATTTTATGACGTATTTGTGAATTGTAAGCAACAAATTAACACATTGAATTCTGCTATTGCTTACTGAGATTGAAAATCGAATTTTTTGAAGAAAAAAATGTTTTGGACGATAAGACGCACCCAAATTTTTGGTTGAATTTTCAGAGTAAAAAAATGCGTCTTATGGTCCGAAAAATACGGTATATCGTCGCCCTAGAGCAATAGTGAGATAAACCAGTGCCATCTTGACAATATAACAAGCCGTAATGTTCCTTTGATTTTGTGTATGGTTTGACTTGGTGGAGGCCTTGCACTTATTTGAGTCTCCTAGGCCCTAGGAGACTCAAATAAGTGCAAGGCCTCCACCAAGTCAAACCATGAACAATATCAAAGGAACATTACGGCTTGTTATATTATCAAGATGGCACTGGTTTATCTCACTATTGCTCTGGGGCGACGATATAATGTATTTTCAGAAACTAAGTTGCTTGGATTTGTTTACCGTTGGACATTGTTGGTTTCCTTGAAGAGAAGCATCTGATCGAGTTCCTTGTTTACGTTGAAGGTGGACCCTCTTAACTTGGCCAGGCTGACCCTAGCTTTCTCGGCTTGGTTCCTGGAGATCAGGTAATTGGGAGTCTCCGGCATGATGATCATCAGCACCAAGGATACCACGGGAATGATAGCACTTATCGCTGATAGGATCTGCCACGACAGGAAGCTGCCAAGGACGTACTAGAAAAAACAAGTAAAACAAAAATATGAATCGCGATAATAAAAGCCAGTTGGTGGCGATGAGGTTCGCAACCCATCACACCGCGTCTCCCGCGGGAACGAAAATATAATGATGGAGTGCCGCATCGGCTAAAGAATGGCAGTCCATTCTTTCTGCCTACTCCTTCGGGGAGACGGCGTGATGGATATTAAAAGTATTATCTATTTAATACGAATGATAACGTCTATTTTCTAGAAGTTTTATTTTAGTTAATGAGAATGACATGTGTCGCCATTCATAGGCGTTATCAAATATATTTGTTTGTGTGCAAATGGACATTTGATAATGTCTTAGAAAGGCGAAACATGTCATTCCTATAAACTATAATAAATATTCTAGAAAACAGATGTTTTCATTCGCATTATTTGTTAAATGAGGAGTTTTACATAATTAAAGGCGGGCCACACTGTTTTAAACAAGCTCTCCACATCGGTCTCCACGGCGGTTCAAAACTGTGTAGACACTTGTTTGAAACCAAAATTCGTTTGACCTTCAACAAACTTTGTGGACGGACGCGCGTTTAAACACGCATTCCACGTGTGGAGAGTTTGTTTACAACAGTGTGTGGACGCTACACCAACCGTGGGCTCCACAGCTCTCCACCAAGGTCACCCCTGTGGAGAGTTTGTTTCAAACAGTGTGGCACGGTCTTTATTCAAGAAACAACAAATGAAGTATTATCACATTAGTATTAAAAATGCAATAAAAATGGTTATTAATTAGTATTTTTTATAAAATCAACTCGGTTATCAAACAAAACCGGATGGTGGTCCAGGTGATAGAACGCTTGGCTCCTGATCCAGGGGACGTGGGTTTCATCCTAGACACGACCCGATTCCGTATTCATAGAAATGAGCTATTTTTTTTTTCACATTTGAGTCTGTTAAATAAATTTTAATGACATTGATTTAAATCCTTGGTGTAGAGTTAAAAAAACTCGTCGGAAAAAACTTAATAATAATAAATTGGATAATTTATAGAGCGCCATTTTTATGAATTACTCATTGCGCTCGAGGTAAAAATTTTTGACATCCTATTCCCTGACAGGAAGACGCATTTGTTTACCTGTATTGCACACGTTTTAATCAAACCTTTGAAGAGTTGAACATGTTAAAAATAACGTCAATTGTGACGTCATCGACGGTAATCTGAAAATGTTATAACATGTAGTCTGTTTTCAGCGTTTTTTTTAGTTGTTTGGTCCATAAATAGTGACAAAACCACAATGAATAGTATGTATGATACATATGATGCCGCACGTGGTTTTTGATAAACGAATTACAGAATGTTAAATAATAACTACATAACGAAATATTATTTTTTCAGTGTGAAAATATTAAATTATACTTAAATTTGTTATAGACAAGGTGCATGTGTCTGGTATTTCAACAGTATCGTTGAAGAATCAAGAGATATTCAAACTAGAATTAATAAGTATATAACATAATGTACCTGGATCAAGACTCCGAGAGAGATGCCGACCGAGGCGAGGGCCCCCAGCATCCCTCGAAGGTGCGGCTGCGTCACCTCGCAGGTGTACACACGTGCAGGGGCCCCCACCATTCCAGACCCTAGGCCCACCAGCAGTCGTCCTAGAATAAATAGTTGCATATTATTACATCATTAAATAAATTCATGATTTTTTAAATGATTTTAAACACTGTTTTTTTTCCACTTCTGAGTTTATTTATCTCGACATGTTTCTAAGGCTTTATATGTTACATCTTCATCATCGGGTGAACGATATAAACTATTTTCGTTCCCTCGATGATGAATGTGTAAAACCTTCGAAACATGTCGAGAAAACAACTAACTAACTAACTAACCATCACGCCATTTCCCCGGAGGGGTAGGCAGAGAGGATGGATCGCCACAATGCTCCATTCTGGCATACCTCTTGAGCTTCCTCTACATTCATACATCGTACCATGCACCCATGTCGATTATTCCGACTTCGAATGTGACCGCCTTTTAGTAATTGATTAATTTGGTCATGCCATGTTTTCCTCGGTCGTCCTCGGCTTCTTTTTCCGCTCACGATGCTTGTGTACAACTTTTTAACCATTCTACTCTCATCCATTCGTTCCATATATCCAAACCATCTCAGGGATCCTTTTTTAATTCATGGAATTCCACAGTGTAAACGCCTTGATTTTATAAAAATGAACACATTTTTATTCTTAACCATATTTTCCTTTAATATTTTGAACTTTTCCTAATCACGTTAGTTAAATTGTTATCCGTCCAATGAAATGATTCGTCTTATTCGAATACATATTTTTAAAACATATTTGTGTAAGAGATTTTATCTCTACAAGAGAGAGCCCTTATTGATTTCACGTCAACTCATAGCTTCATTTTTTTTTAAATTTGCATCAAAATAATATTTCATAGACAATTCATTATTTTGGAAGAAACCTGCGAAACATTATTATTAACTGTTTATTTTACAACACTTTTATTATATCACATTTTTTATGTATTTTATCTTTATATTGTATAATTGTATAGACAGCTGTTTTGCCAGCCGATGTTAACATAAACAGGTGTTACAAATCAACAAATTTCAACAAAATCTGATTCCAACACCTGACGGTGCCAATATCGTTAGCCGAAACAGCTGTCACGACAAATGAATAAAATTAGACAAACAAATAAATAAATATTTTTGATATAATAACGGTGTTTTAAATTAATAATCAAATAATATTAAAAAAAAATATATTAACTATTGCCCGAGACTTAAATAAATAAAATACTCAGAATTTATTATCAGGGCATTCTGAAAGATTTGATTAAATATATAAATTGTAAAAACAAAAGTAATTAGTTATAATTTTAATTGTTATTTTTAAATTATTTAACCAACGGTACACGTATAATTGAAGCCATTGTATGATTTGATTTCGTGGTGTGAAGAATGCTACGGGCAGTATGTGGGATGGAATCTGTGGCTTCTTGATTAGGAGCCAAGAGCTCAGTCCCTTGACAAGCCCTATCTTACTTTTTTGTATATAAATTTGTCATCTTTCGTTATTTGTATTTATAATATAAAGTTTTTCATTAAGAGCGCTCGAGCTTTGACATGAAATTAAACAACCTGTCTAAGTGATATTGCCGCATATGTTAAATTAATTATAGAATATTTTAAAGGACATTCAATGACATTATGTATGGAATATAATTTCAGCCAAATGGCTGTTGTGGCTTCGCTGCAGGTGGTGTATCCTGGTGGTAGTGTTTCAATAGGGACGCTCGAACTTTGACAGCGTATAGCGGCCATTTTGGTAAAGCGATAGCTGTCGAATTTGACAAGAATAGTTATGTATAAAATATAGTAGTATGAATACTCATCGACTTGACATTTTACCGTGGAACGCTGCATGCTTAAACAACGCGTTGAAATTGTTAAAGTTTATTATCAAAATCAGTGCTCTATTCGCCAATTTATGGCATTCATGGCCGTCCTGCAGAGTCCACAATACGTCGTTTAATCCATAAATTAGAGACTCTTGTGGCTTAAACTGGGTGATATAGATACCGACAACATAATTATGGTTCCAACAGGACGGCGCTACGTAGCACACAGCGCTCACCACGATGGACAAGCTGCACTTGTTATTAAAAATGGAGCGTCTCTATTGAAAGACCCTATACATATTCGCCTTTAACCAGATTTAAAATATATTTTCTTTTTTGATAGTGCTGTGTCAAGTTATACTCGAGTGGTGTCCCTTTGCCTTTACTAGGGATTTTCTATAGGGGTTACTGTCCCTTAGCTGATGGGTCTCGGTTTTGTGGCGTCTAAGATATGTCATACATCCTCTATCTTTTATGCCCCTGGTGATAAGGTCAGTGAATCAAACTATAGAAATATAAATTATTATTTGAACTTACCGGCGTAGATCATCTCAATGTTCTGAGCACTAGCGATAAGGATCCACCCCATGATGAGAGGAATCTCGGTGAAGATGAGTGTCCGTCTTCTGCCGATGGAATCCATTAGATATCCTCCAAGTATACATCCCAGTGGCGTACTCGCGGAGCTCAAACTAGCTGTGAAAACAAACAATGTTATTTATTATTATTTATGATGATTTATATTTTAAGTGTGCCGTTTTGTAAAATCAATTATTCTAAGGGCGCACTAGGAAAAGACTGATCGAACAGTGCAATCTCTAGAAGTCTCTTAAATTTCACTATCCTCATATAATACTAACATGGAGGCTATTCTACGCCAACAGACCCGCAACGTCGAAACTTGCTTTATTGGCTCTGACTGGAATTGTAAAGTTGTTCGCATTTGTTTCCACTGATTGAAGTGAAGGTTGTCTTTCCGTTGGCATGGGTGTCACGCAGAGGTCTGAAATATAAGCTGGCGCTCTCTGATGTCGAGCCTTAAATACTATCAAACACAATTTGTATTTTACTCGCTCCCGGATTTTGAGCTAGTGAAGTTACTTCAGGATTGGCTCGGTATGAAAGTATTTTTGTTGCCCCATAATCAATCGAGCAACACCATTGAATAAGCTTTGAATTCTGCTCATTTGATTATTATTTTGTTAATGTTAATATTAATAAAAACCAAGTGTTTATTCATCATCATCATTTTCTTCTTTCTGTATAACTTGCGATCTGTAAAGACAGGGCATCAATTTTAGTCAAGTGATGAAGATGTCCAACTGTCTCTCCATCTCTTTAGATTCAATGATGTCGTAGTGGTCGACGGCACCCTGGAATCTCGTGCATTACGATCTTGGATATTCTCTGTGAGTCCATTCTTTCAACGCGGTCTTCCCAGAATCGTCTTCTCTGGCTACTCCATTTCACAATGTCATCAATAAAGCAGGTTCTGCGAATCTCTCCGTTAGGCATCCTACCTCTAAGGAATGTTTCGTACCTATTATAGAATGTTCTGAAGGAGAAAAACGTGTTTATTTACTCACTTTTCATAAATTAGTTTTCATATGAGTAAAATTGTAGCAATAAACATGTGTAAATGTTGATGTAACGTTTTTTTTCAGGAATTGTTACACGGATGTGGCTACGCAACATCGTTATGTTTGTTTTATTATTGATTATATTGTGGTAAATATGATAAATTTATAAAACGATATAAATAGCCATCCGTAGCCTATTGCATAGATCCCAAAAACAAAAGACGTGTATAGATAACTAACTAAACAATCATCAATGAATGTTAATATTAGGATAGTAATAATAAACCTATAATCAATTTGTTATCTCAATAATGTTTCATCAATAATAATGGAGATTTTAGATTTTTCAGGATAACTCTGTTAAATGAACGATAAAACATAATATATTTAGATAAAGATAATTGCATATTTCATTTAAAAAAAATAAAAAAATTGATATAGGTACATTAAGTTTTTGCACTATGGAGTTTCATAATTTGTTTTTATTTTTAAAGAGTATTCGTATTAGGGAGTCAAGTACTCGTATTAGAGATTTTTTAATAAAATTAGCTGAAAATGTGAGTATAAAACCATAGTTTTGTATAACCACGTGCCCAAATCAGTTGTGGTATACGTATTATGATATAATATAATCGTGACCTTGCGTGTTTCGTGGATAGGTCAATTTCTACGATAGTGTTACTCGGTCAAAGATTTTTTTTTCAATGTCGTTATTTTAAAAAGGTTATCAAATGTAAAGCATAAACAACCCACTCAATGTCGATAATTTAATTCACCACTTACATAGAACACATATGTTCTTGGACTTGGATCTTCTGGCATGTGGAAGTTTAGTTCTTGTCGTTGTTCCCTTACGTGATGGAAACTTTATGAATTTTCAAGTTAAAGCGGGAGTTCGATCTTTGTATCTTGAAGTGTTCCTATGAACGAGGGCAAACGTAGACTTAGGGACTATGAATAGATACAAATCAATCAAATATTAGGAGTCGGGGAAATCGATGCGTGACATAATTTATGAATGTAGAAAAATCGAGAGAAGCATTATAGTTATTAGTCGGTTATGTCAAATATATGGGTTTCTTATACCCCTATTTTTAAGTAGAGTCAGTGGATATTATAGGTCACACCCGTGCTGGACGATGTTGGTCTTTTTGTTTACTACAGATATCTCCGACAGCTCTGATTGATTGTTTTATTTGAAGACCGCCATAACCAAGTTGCCCCTGGTGACACCGGTGAAGATATATATCAGTCTGCTGAACATGTGAGCACCTCAAAGATTGACATCTTCATATAAGTGAAAGTTCGTTTAGAAGTCATATACTCAAGATGCTACACAGTATCTTATCTTTCTAAAGTAGAACCACTGTTCACGCTTTCCTGGTATTATATTTGTTCTCAAATATATGCCTCAGTTTGGAACGTCTTGAGAAAAATAAACCGATTTGATTTGATTTGAAGTTACGTATCCAACCGATAAGGGGATGACGCATCCATAAAATTGTTTACTACAAAACGAAAATGCAAGTAAACACAATAAAGTTGATAGCACATTGTGAAATATCACCTCTATTTAATATAACTGGATATAATGAGATGAGTGTTTATAATGTTTTATCAATATACGATAAGCTTCATGAATAGGACAATACATTTGACCCGAGTGCACTTACTAATAACAGTTTATACATCGGTACTAACCTAACTCATATTGTACCTATATTATGTATATTTAAACTGAATTCAGGGTTCATATGAATGGCGTCTGAAAACGAAATATGTATAAGAGATTTTAATCCTTGTATGTATAAGTGATTTAAAGCCTCTCTTTTATACTTATTTCACATAGTAAATGTTAAATATTATAATACGAAATAGTCTTCTTCTTTTCATTGATCTGCCGATCTATGTCACAGAAATAATGTCTCCTAGGATGATGAGGACCAGCTGTCCCTCCATCTCTTAGGTGGTCTTCCAGGTAAACGGTGTCCGGAGGGGATTTCTTAAGAAGTTGATGCGAGTCTGTCACTATCCAATCTGGCTACATGGTCTCTATAGTATCTTCTTTTGGATCTACGCCACGGAACGATATCCTCTATTTCGTAAATTTTTCTTATGTCTAGGTTACGGACAGGATCTCGGAGTGTTTTTCCAGTAATGAATCTAAAGACCCTTGGTTTGTACAGTTCGGCCCGGATCTCTACGGCATACGTCATGATAGGTCACACGCATGTATTGTTAATTCTAACCTTGCTGTCAATACGCATGTACTTGTTCTTCGAGACCAGATTCTTCAGACACCCTGACACGGCAGAGACTTTATTAACTTGTTCTCGTACTTAGGTATAAAGGTCATTATGACTGCATATCTCTACTCCCAAATATCTTAAGCTATTTACTTGCTCCATAGGTATATAATCTATAGTCAGCTTACATCTAGTAGGTTTTCTGGATTTTGTGAGACATTTTGTTTTGCTGTTGCCTTTGTGATACTATGTGGGATTTGTACAACATTCTTTGTACAAGTAGTAATAGTACTAAACATATATTTGTAATATTGATAAATAGATAAATAGGCTCTGCATGGGATAACAGATGGACGGCTTCTACCAGGGAGACCTCAAAACGATGGAGAGATAGCTGGAGTTCAGATCACAGGAGGAGAAACCTATAGTAACAGTCTCTTCAGTCTACAATAAGTTGAAGAAGAAGTAAAAGAAGATAAATGGAAATAAATGTTCTCTTTTCAATGACAAAATATTTGTATTTTTATTGTATATTATTTCCAATTATTAGTAACGTTATTTAAAAATATCTAACACAGCTTTTCCGTATAAAATGCATAAAAATCAATGCTCTAGCATACATGATGATTCATACCAACGAATACACCTATGTCATAATATAATATATTTCACATCAATACTTTTACTAACATGATCTTTTACTAACGTGCAACGACTTCATCTACAACACCACCAACTTTCACGACATATGAGGGAAAACTTCTAACTAAATTTAATATCACAACACCTCAAGAAGTGATTAAACTTATCTTAAACGCACCTAATAAACAGTGTTCGCTTGATCCAATTCCGACATGGCTTCTCAAGAGATGCTGTCACCATGTTGCTCCATTTTTAGTCAAAATTTTTAACAAATCTCTTCTAACAGGACAAGTCCCCTTTTTGCTCAAGAAAGCTATTGTTTCTCCCATATTAAAAAAACCTCAACTAGATTCCGAAAATCTTAGTAACTTCCGGCCCGTCTCAAATCTACCTTTCATCTCTAAAGTTCTTGAAAAAATTGTAGCCTCCCAAATTTCTAATCACCTTTCGACAAATAATATTTTGTCTAAATTACAATCCGCCTACAGACGTTTCCATTCAACGGAAACGGCATTGCTTAGAGTCATGTCGGATTTGGTACTGGCAAACGAATCGGGCAAATTGGCACTGCTCTCCCTTCTGGACATGAGCGCTGCGTTTGACACAATTGATCACTCATATCTTATCCAACGATTAGCGATCACGTATGGTTTTAGAGGTAATGCCATAGACTGGCTAAATTCATATCTGTCGGATCGTTCACAAGCTGTGCAGCTAGCAGGTAAAAAATCCTCATTTACTAATATCCAATCTGGTGTGCCACAAGGCTCTGTTTTAGGACCCCTTTTATTTATCATGTTTACAAATGACGTTGCCAAAATAATAGAATCCTTTGGCCTCCTCTCACATTGCTATGCTGATGATCAGCAACTTTATTTTTTCTGCAACCCTGATGACACCAAACATCTTACGTCAATAACTGTCAACTGCATTGATGCCATATCTAGATGGATGGCATCAAACAAACTTAAACTAAATCCATCCAAAACGGAATTTCTCTGGACGTCTTCCGCAAAGCGTCAACATCATATCGATCATTCCTCAATTTCAACAGCTGACAATGATATCGTTCCCAAAAACTCCACAAAGCTTCTTGGTGTTTATCTTGACGCAAATCTGTCTCTAAAATCCCAAATTAATAACACGGTCAGCGCTAGTTTCTTCCACCTAAGACGATTAAAATCCGTCAAAAGGAGTATTCCCCATGACACTTTCAAAACTCTTGTAAATTCCTTCGTTGTGTCACGACTAGATTATTGTAATGGAATTTATGCAAACATTCCAAAACAACAAATAAACAAACTTCAATCTGCGTTCAATGCAGCAGCAAGGCTCATTAAAGGCATTCCAAAAAAGTCCCATATAAGACAACATCTCAAAGAACTTCACTGGCTTAAAAGTCCAGAAAGAATCCAGTATAAACTCTGCTGGACAGTCTTCAAAGCGCTACATGGAATGGCACCAAGTTATATATCTGAACTCTGTATAACGGACAGCCTAAATTCACGGAAATCCACACTTCGCTCGGCGAACTCCTCAGCAATAGGAAGATTAGTTGAGCCGAAGCGTTGCCCCAGTACAAATTTCGGGGATCGAGCGTTCGCGGTAGCCGGTCCATCAGCTTGGAACAATCTCCCTTCACACCTTAGATGCATAAATGATCCGACAGATTTCAGATCTAAATTGAAAACCCATCTTTTTCATATTTCATATCCAATTTAAACATTTATACTTTGTTCTACTATACTTTTAAACCGATCGTTTTTTAAGCGGTCACATTTAGATTTTTAAGATTTAAAACACGTCTTAATGCGCCCTTGAGGTGATTACATCACAAAAACGGCGCTTTAAAAGTTAGCATATTATTATTATTATTTATTATTATGATATGTACGAGTATATGATGATTTTCCTATCAACGAAAACGCTTTTGTACGTGGTTTCAGGACACCTGTTTTTCCTAAAATTAAATTATTTTGCCAACATAATACACCTAATACATCAGTTAGTAATGGAAAACCCCCGTAAGCATTTAATCTTTGTCCTTATAAATATGTATCAGTCAATATTTTTGCTCAATTTTTTTTATCAAAATGTTAGTTTGATGTGCAGATCATATAAAAATAATATATTGGAGCTTAGGACCGATGCTAAATATCCAGATGTTGCTATCATTGCCCTTATCAGTTTAAAGCATTTTATCGTCCTTCACAATAAAAAAAAAAAGGCATTGAATGTTAAAATATAACAAAGGGGCACGGTTAAAGGAAAAGTATTCACAGGGTTCGTTTTCACATAAATGGATTTCAATTGTTAAAAAAACAGTATTAGATATAATGAAATTTAATAAAAAATTTAATAATTAGATAATAATAAGATTAATTTAATGCCGAGGAAACTTACTTAGATCAGTATTTTTTCATCTGGACTAAAATTTTGAATATATTTGCTTGGAATTACTGAAGTTAATTGTTATCAACACAGGGGGTTTAAAAATATTTAATATCATTGAAGAAGTTAGATCACAAGGTAAGAATATCAAAAATAATATCTAATGTATTTAAAAAGCTTCTTCGTTTGAATTGATTTTTTAATATTGCGTATAGAATCACTCTATCATAAAAAATGTATTAAATTTTAACACAAAAAACACCCTAATGCAAAGAGAAGAACGCATGCTAGCGATATCTATTTGAACGGAAGATTCTGAGGCAAAATTTTGCACCCACAATGGAGGATGGGACTACCAGAATTAAAAGAAATCTTGATCTAGGATTATTGATTGATCAAGAAACATTGGTGATATCCTGTTAGACTCAATGCCTATAGCACCGAATTGACACCAATTGATACCATCAAGAAAAAATATGGATGGAACTGCGTCGAAGAGAACTGGAGGAAACTGGGAAGACCTGGATAGGGATGGCCAGGGACAGCAGAAGGCCAAATCTCACACCAGAACTAGCGCAGATCAGAAGCAGAATAAGAACCAAAAAACAAAATCAATGTTTCTAATTATTATTTTTTTAAGATATTCTGGGAAATCCAATTAATATCATGTCGAATTTTCTAGGTACGGGTCTAGAAAACGTGATTATAAAGTACTAAATGTATAATTAATACTAACTATTTAGTTTCCACTGAATCTTCGTATATTACGAAATTCAAAAATAATAAGTAAAAGAAAAAAAACATAAAAAATGTAAGTAACCAATTTTAATCGTTTGTATGACATTTGTTGCATACATAAGTATGGAGAAAATTTTACATCAGAAAGCGATCAAATATGAGATTAATCATACACAAGCATTTCCGAATACCGCAATAACTTACACAGGGATTCTGTAGGTAGTGGCTATTTAGATACGAGTATATTTAGACTTATGATATTTAAAAAAAAAACAATGTTTATACTTCTTATGATAGTTTTTAAAGTCACGAGGTTTTGCCAAATGCAAATTGATATTTTTCTTTCTTAATCTGGACAACCATAATGTTTTATAAATCGAACTATTTGCGACCATTACAATGGTGGGTTGTTTTGAATGATTGTGTCTCGGTGCAAAACAAAAGATAGTTGTATTATTATGTTCATTCGTCAATCATATTTAATGAGAGAATTAATTGTTAACCAGATGCGCCATCGCACCGTACAAAAAATTAATGAACACCCAAATATTCACAAAGGAGAAAATTAACAATTGTCGTATCAAATACACGTATTTTCTATTCTTGTACCGGAAACATTAATTTTCATTGTTCAAAGTATCGATTCCATTTCTGTAAACTGGAATCGGTTATTGTTTTTATATAAACTGGTTTTAAATTCAACTGTAAACAAGATTTTCATATATACGTACTATGCTTTACATAAATTAATTCTACGTAAAGTCTGATGAAAATTTCGATTATATAGAGAACGTTTGATAATAAAAACTATAATCATTTTATTTTTCTCAGAAGCAATAATTTTATTTTCATAGTGTATTTTATTGTTAATTGAAAATAATGCATGATAAACAAACTAAGGAATTAATATATAATACCTTAGTTAATTACCTATTTTTCATGAATTAAAACACTGTTTTAGCCCCTTATCTCGACATTTTTTTAAGGTAGTATATACCTTCGTTATCGAAAAAATTGACTTTCAAAATATTTCAAGATATTTGAACATAACTGTATCTTTTGAAACCCCGACGAAGCTCCGGCGGGAGCGAAACTGGTTGGTTGTTAAATAATAAAGTGGTGTAAAAACAAATGAAAAGTGTTTTTATATTATATTTAAAACTGTGTATATTCACCGGAATGTTGTACTGCTATGCGTGCACGGCGGGACTTCGAGGGAGAGTAGCGTAGCTTAAATGTGGTCTGTGTCCCCCTTGGTTGCAAATATGCATATAGTATTTTTTTTTTTAACGTAAGTCCCGCATGGACGGGGGACGGGCCAAGGGAGTGCACGAGTGAAGTTGACGAAAGGCGCCGCTGCGCCTATAACAGCTTCGGGTAAGCGGAGGGAGCCCTCTATGGCTCGGCCATTAATACTCACCGGATATAATTTATCAATTGATATTTTGTATTATATCACATAATTTAATTATAAAAATCTGAGTTTATACAAAAAAAAATTAAGGATTAATTGTATCTAAAAATAATTAACCCGCAATGGGAAAAAATCCAGTATTTGTCTACAAGTATTTATATACATTAAAAAATATATATATATGTTGATAATTAAAATTTATTGATGGAAGTAAGTTGCAAATAATAGATATAAAATGACGATCTCTATATTCTATTTAATTGTTTTCAATTCAAGTAGGTAATCGTACTTTTACTACAATTTTAAACAAATTTATTTCAGAATATCATACGCTAATTTTCTTTGTTATCGAATCAATCTCTACGTGAATTGTTTGATATTATATGTAATTGCGAGTGTAAGAGTATTATGTACATCGGGTTACAACACAAGAAATATTCTTCATACGAGTACATCGGAGAAATTCGGTTACCTTCGGTGGTCTTCGGCTATGCGAATAAAATTTTCCATGAGTTAACTTCGCAAGCGTTAAAATTGATTTCAATATCGTTATTCCATTGTTTCAATTGTTGAAATGAACCTCCGATCAATTGAATAACTGAGTAGGACTTGGAATCAATAAAGACGAACAAAACTAAATTAGAACACACACCATGCTACACAGAATACCTTCTTGAAAACCTAAATTAAATTATTGATTTTACTTATTTTTAGATATATTTTACAGGTATTGGAATCATCACATACTCGTTATTAAATTTTACAAGAAAACTGCTTTCGGCGAGGTACGGGTATAATTTTTATTTTATACACATGAACATTGAGCGATTTTTATAATGAAAAATCAAAATCTTTACCTTGTTAGAGATTAAGTGAAAATAATTCAAAACTGTTCTTGTGTATCACAATTTTTATTTTTATTTTTCGCGACAGCTGTTTTATCAACCTATGTTGACATCATCAGGTGTTACAATAAAACAGAGTTTTATAATTGAACAGTTTATAATGTTGAAGTATTATAATGTGAGAGAAATCGACGCGCGTGCATGACGCGATGTATGAATGTTGAGGAAACGAAAAAATATGTCAGGAAAGAAAAGTGTGGCAGTTCATTATTTCTGCCTACCCCTTCGGGGAAACGGCGTGATAGTGAGTTAAGTATTATAGTGTTTCGGCCAAAACAATCGACTATTTCAAATAATTAATTTTAAAAAAATACTATTTTTTTTTAACAATTTCTTTCCACTTTTGAGTTTATTTTCCTCGACGTATTTTGTAGGTTTACACTGTTTTTTTTAAATCTAATTGTCGTTATAAATATTTTTATCATTTTTCCGATGATGAAGGTGTTAAATCTTCGAAACGTGTTGAGAAAAATAAACTCAAAAGTAGAAAAAGTTGTATTTCAATTCATGAAAATAAACTTCTTTATGAAATTCCACAGCAACAACGCCTTGAGTTTATAAAAAAAAAATATTGAGAATATATTTTTTTAATAATAATAATTATTAATATATTATTTGTGAAATCGCTCTTTACATCATGACAGCAAGAGCCAAATCGATGTAAAGGGTATTATAGCTATCATAGTGATTCTCGTGACATGTGATAGGTGGCTAATCTATTGCCATTTTATTGTCACGTGAATTCTACACCAGACCAAACACAGTGTGACAATCACACTGCCCTCGCCGGGAATCGAACCCGGAACCTTCGGGGTGGTAGTCAATGCACTTACCACTCGGCCACGAAGGTCGTCGATCGTCGATAATAATCCCACCGTTAATATTGTAATTAGGGGTTTAGTAAAGGATTTACTCGTAGTGTAACGTAATTATATAGTTTTTATGTGATAAGGTTATATTGAATAATATTAAATCCATCTCGATAATTTCAATGTTTTTCTAAAATAAGTCCTAATTCCATGAAGAGAACACGCCGCAGTCCTATGAAGAGAAAGTTCTTTTCATAGGTTTAGTGTTCTCTTCATGTTTCTTTTTGTCTGTTTTGTTTATTAAATAATATTATTTAAAATTATCTATCACAAAAGATGTACCCAATCATACATTTTTTAGATGCCGAAAATAAATCGTAAGACGGACGACGAATTCAAAGATGCTATAGATGCCGTCATCGTACAAAAGAAAAGAGACAAGTATTGCAATACCATTGTTGTGGAAAGTTATTAAACAATCAAAGCAGGCACAAGAATTGGGAATCTCTTCATGGGAACTAGTGTTCTTTTCATGGTACACTATCCCTTGAAGAGAACATTTCGCATTTTTTATAAAATTATCCATAACCTAGAATTTGATAATTGAATTTAAAATTCACTTTAGGAATTATAGAAGGAATGAATACTCTACAATACTTCATACTTTGTTTTTGAAACAGTGTATTGATTTTGTATTTACAGCAAGGAGATAAAAAATGTTGTCTTCATGGTGGTTCTCCCCTACTCATAGCATTAGTATAATTAATTTTGCTAGCGTTATTATGATCATAAAATTAATTCTTATGTACTAAAGCCCGCATTCTAGATCTACAAACGCAGTTTAAACCATTAAAGCTTCACATAATATATGATTTAACGTACGATTTAAATTAAAAAACATTTCAAGCCGACACCTACATGAGTGTAACTAACTAACTAACTAACCATCACGTCGTCTCCCTGCCACACTTTTCTTTCCTGACATATTTCTCTCGCTTCCTCAACATTCATACATCGTGTCATGCACGCGCGTAGATTTCTCTGACTCCTCACATGGCCGACATTCAATATTTGATGGATTTGATCGTGCCACGTTTTCCTCGGCCTTCCTCTATTTCTGGTTCCAGTAACATCGTTAACATATAATTTTTTACCATTCTTTCTTCATTCATTCTTCCATATGAAAAAAACATCTTAATGATCCTTTCATTATTTTGTTCATAACACCATCATTTGCACCGCATTGACTTATTATATTTTACACTCTATCATACACAAAGTATTCACACATTCGTCTAAGAGATCTCATTTCTACTGCACTTATTCTACTTTCATCCTTCTTTTGCCAGTTCCATGCTTCGCTTCCATACATAAGGGTCGGTAGAAGAGCACCATTGTGCACTGCCATTCTAGCTTTTTTGGATAGGTTTTTGTTTGCGATGACACCTTTAAGTGCACCATTCACTTTGTTGCCTGCCCCAACCCTTCTTTCAATATCCCTCTCCACTCGCCCATCTTTTGTAAACATACTACCTAAATACACGAACTCATCTACTTGCTCCAAATTTTCACCATTCACGCTAATGTTGCAGGCTGTCATGACTTCTTCTTTTTCAAAAATCATTACCTTGGACTTATTAACATTCATTATCAGATCATGTCGCATGCATACCTCAAATAAAAAATAAAAATAATTTTAAACTAACTAACCATCACGCCGTCTCCCCGAAAGGGTAGGCAGAAAGAATGGACTGTCACACTATAACCGATGCGGCACTCCATCCTTCTCTTTTCGCCCCGCGGGAGACGCGGTGTGATGGGTTACGAACCTCATCGCACAAAAGTAATTCTTATGTACTAAAACCCGTAATCTAGATATACAAACGCAGTTTAAACCATCAAAGCTTTACATAATATATTAACGTACGATTTAAATTAAAAAATGTTTCAAGCCGACACCTATATGAGTTAATATACTTATGTGTATAATCCATGTTTGAACAGATTAACAGCCATTTTTATAATTGACGAGTAAATTGGCGGGTAAGATTTTTAAGTAATATTTTCTAGAACTTTACAATTTACAACAATACATAGATAGTACTAACGGTTAGAGGAGATATATTATGTCTTAACAGTATTCAGAATATGTCGTACGTAGATATATTTGGCACTAAGTGCCAAGTTGACATTGGAGCTGGCAGATACATGGTAACTTATGACGGTACTCTTATAATAATAGTACAATTCAACAGATATGTAAAAACTCTTGCATAACTCTTACCATATAGTTTAACTTTGTATTTTTACAAGATTCCAAAAAATGCAACTTTTTTCAAATCAATTAAATTTTTTTAATGTAAGTGTTGTATATACAAACTATATAAAAAAGAGAAATAAAGCTACGCGTTTGATTTTCGCTATATTTGATAATGTCACAAAGCAAAACACGTGTCACCTATGAAATATAATAAAACTTCCATATAATGGACATTTTCATCAATTTAAAATATTTAATATGGAGTGTAACGTCATTGTTTGAGAAATAATAAATCAATGGCAGGCATGTATTAAAAATAAATTAATTGATGACAGATAATCTTATATCTTGTGTCATAAATCAAATATCTTGTGTCACAAGACCTCTTCGAAAAATATTTTTATTCGTGTTTTTTCATAATATGTATTTTCTAGAATTCTGCAATTATGTATGATTGTTTTTAATAGTATAATCAGATTTATTGTATTATGCAAATATATTTGCACAAAAGAACGATTGTACACGCACAACAATGATACCGAGAGATGATTTAAAGAAAATATTTATTCTAAACGGAACACAACTGCTACTATTTATGAATAGTGTCATTTTGGCATTGATTTGCTCTCTGTGGGAGATGTCTTTCATTGAATACCACGTGATGATTTAGTAACGCTAGCAGAGAGTGCACGTGCTAATACCGCCTAATAAAGTTGTGGTATTTGTATAAATATACAATATATTATTTTGTATTATGCACCTGATCATATGTAACAACAGTTCATTGCAACCCGAGAGAACTAGCGAACACGGAAGTAACGACGCAGCAAGGTTGGAATGGGGAGAGAAAAAAACACTGACCAAGAATAATGTCATGGGAACAGCGGGCGGCGCTTGTCGTCTGTCTGTTGCAAAAAATTGAACGATTTTTGAGAGTTTTTGTAGGATGATCTGATTATCTTTGCACTCGTGTAAAACTACTAAATATTTCAAGACGCGACCTCGCTGTATATGATTGTAATTAATACGAATGAAAACGTCTGTTTTCTAAAAGTTTTATTATATTTTATATAAATGACATGTTTTAACTGTCTAAGGCATTATCAAATGTACAGAAAAAATCGTGATGTTTATATACACGAGTTAAAGGAGTAGAATACATTTATTAAGGTAATTGACGTGGCCCAATACAATTAAGGGATTTATTTATTGTTTCTTGAGCAATGATGTAAAACTCCATATGAAATAATTAACACGAATGAAAACGTCAGTTTTCTAGAAGTTTTATTATAGTTTATGGGAATGACATATTTCGCCCTTCTAAGGCACTATCAAATGTCTTAGAAGGGCGAACATTTGATAATGCTTTAGAAGGGCGAAACATGTCATTCCCATAAAATATAATAAAACTTATAGAAAACTGATGTTTTCATTCTTATTCATTAATTAAGGGATTAACCCCAGAATACAAGAAAGTATTACGTGGAACTGGTTACATTTATTAATACAATGTTTATTATTTTTTATTTTATTTTATTATCACATAATTATTTTGTTGAATCCCTCTTTACATCATTACATCGAGAGCCAAATCGATGTAAACGGTATAGCTTTTATATTGATTCTCTTGACATGTGATAGGTAGCTAATCTATCGACATTTTATTGTCACGTGAATTCTACATCAGACCAAAGACACTTCGGTGTGGCAATCGTAGCATTTACCACTCGGCCACGAAGGTCGTCAATAGGTCAACGGCGACATAGGTAATGACTACTTAATGACGTTATGTAAATCAGAAAAGTATTTCAATATTCAAAATAAAGTGTTTCCGAAAAAACTTTTAGAAAACAGACGTTTTCATTCGTATTCATTACTGAATATGGAGTTTTACATCATTGTTCAAGTAAATGGTGGTATAACACGTATATGTTAATAATCTAATACAATGTACTTATATTATTCATAATCTAAGAAGATTAGAATCGTAGTCAAAATATGTAAACATTGAGCGCAATGGAAAATTAAATAAGTTAAATGTGTGTCGAGTTGGTTTCAATTTGTGTATTCAATGAAATCTTACAAAGTATTTTATACGCACGTGCAAAGTTGGAGACGGTTTTTAATTAGAAATTGCACATGTTTATCGTAAGATCCCAGAGTTTGTATTTAATAGCATTAGAACTAAAGAAAGAAAGAAAGACGGGACGTAAAAGCAAGTAGAAATATATCTACTAAAGCAAAGATGGCAGTACATAATGTAATTCTAGTGTCAACCCTTTTAATATGAAAGTGACGCTTGGAGCTGGCGATGAAAGTAGGATAAATGCCGTAATCATGAGAAAACCGAGAAGAATGTGCGGGAAAACGATATATTATAGAATACCGAACGATGAAATAAGAAAGAAATGTAAGGAAGATTGTATTGTAAGTAAAATTAAAAAAATATTCCCTAAGATGGTTTCGACATATGGAACGAATGGACGAGAGAAGAATGGTTACATCTGTATACAAGCAGTGTGAGTAGAATGAGAAGCCGTGGAAAACCAAGGAAAACATGGCATGACCAAATTAATCAAATACTAAAAGGCGGCCACATTCGACGAGCGTGTACGAGTATGTTATTATGTATGAATGGTTATATTTTTTTAAACTTAATATCATAAATTAATTACTTATGGTGGGTAAATAATACCGACCATAAGTAATTCATTTAAATAATATGCAAAAAGCTTCTGTTTTAGTAAATTTTATGGGAATGACACGTTTCGCTTTGCTTAGGCTTTATTAAAAATTCAACTATACTGACGGGGGGATTAAGAGCTAATGATCATACATTCTCAACTGTAATTATGTTATTTTAGTATTTTTTTCCCGACTTAACATAATAAAGCGATACATTTGATAAGTAAATGATTCATTGAAAACATTTGAAAATCACGAATTGTAAAGAAATTGACGAATATTTTTTATGAATTAAAACACGTTTTTTTTTCAATTTGGAGTTTATTTTATATACGAGTACATTTTATTCAAACTTAATATAGTTTCATCCCTAGAAAAACGATATTAACCGATGATGAATTATAATATCATCGAAAAACAACTAAGAAAATATATGAAAACTAATAATACTATGGTGTAAATATATAAACTAATTAACTAACCATCACGTCGTCTCTTTGATTTGATTTATTTAAACATGCCACAATTACCTCTATTTCTAGTTTCGTTCATAGTGTAAATATATATATTTGTTATAAATACTCACCAACCCAACTGGCTTGAAATTCATCTATTTTAATAAGGGAATCTGGAGCTTCCAGCTGCGGTACCACCACAGCGGAGAAGCCGAAGACCAGACCCGTGTTGATGGTGCCGAGGTTGGCCACGAAGGCCGCCAGGACTTGCCGCAACGCCTTGCCCCGCGGCTCTTTGGCGCCCTCCCCCGGCCCTGGCCCCGTCACTGTGATCTGCTGCTGCGGCTCCATCAGGGACTTCTGATCATTTCTGAAATGAGTTTCTTTATTAGTATACGCCCAAAATTCTGAAAAGCAAGGGCAAATGGATGATGACGTCGAAAAAACGTCGGGTTGGTGCAGGTAACAAAGTGAATGGAGCTTTAAAAATCGTAATTGGAAAAAAATTTCAATGAAAGCAAAAATGGCCGTTCACAATGAAGTATTAGTACCAACCCTGATGTATAGAAGTGAAGCATGCAACTGGCAGAAGAAGAGATCCGATCCCTAAGACGTATGTTTGGTAAAAAGGTGTACGACAGAATATGATATAAGGAAGGAATGTAGAGTGCAAGAAAGTATTATGAACAAAATTAAATTATGAATGGAACACTGCTTTGGTTTGGATATATGGAACGTATGGATGATGAAAGATTGGTTAAGAAGGTATACGTTAACGGTGCGAATGGAATACGGAGTCGTGGTAGACTGAGAAAAACTTGGCATGTCCAGATATATACATTTTTAAAAGTAGGCAATTTTAGAAGTCGGGAGAATCGACGTGCGTGTATGACTCGTTGTGTGAATGTGGATAAAACTAGAGACGTGTGTCAGGATTGAGAAGTGTGGCGGTTCATTCTCTCTGCATACCCCTTCGTGGAAACAGTGTGATGGTTTGTTGTTGTTGTTATGTTATCAATTGTTAATTTACAATATAATTAAAACCAATGAAAACGTCTGTTTTCTATAAGTTTTATTATAGTTCATGGGAATGACATGTTTCGCCTTTTAAGGCATTATCAAAAGTTAATCAGACATTTAATAATGCCTTAAGAAGTTTTAGAGAAATACGATATAGGCCATGCCTAGTGTGACAAGTACTGATACAAATTTTTTGTATCAAATATTAAAAAAAAAAAGTTCGTGTAAAATAAAATAAAAAAAGTTTAATAATATAATTAAAAATTAGTTGATTACGTGAAATGAAACCTCCGAATTATGTAGTGTTGAATATTTATAATTTAAAAAATGTTTATTACTAACAAAAATGACAAAACTATCACGCTATTTTACCGGAGGTGTAGACAGAGAAAATGGACCGCCATACAATTCTATTCTGACAGACCTCTTTAGTTTTCTTCGCACTCGTAAAGCGAGTCATACATGTACAATTTACAACATGGCCCATCTTTAAAATTATATTAATCTGGTCATGCCATGTTTCCCTCAGTTTTTTTCTATTCGTTACTCCATTCGTTAACGTACGGATTTTAACAATTCTTTCTTTTTTTATGCGTTTTATTTGTCCAAAACATTGCAGTGATCCTTCTATAATTTTGTATATAACAATTTTTGCGCTATACATTTCTATTCGATATCAGCTTTGGATATTCTGTCATGCATCCTTTTACCACACATCCGTCCATAGGATCTCATGTCAACTGCATTTATTCTGTTATTCTTCATTTGGCAGTACCTTGTTTCGTTTCCATACTTACGTTACCAGAACTCCGACAAACGAAGCGCGAAGTATGCTTTATTTGATTTCAAAATTAAAAATGATTTGTAAAAATATAAAGGGAAAACGAAATCAAAATAATTTTAACTAATAATAAAAAATAAAAAAAAAGTACTCATTACAAAAATAGAAAACATTTTGGTTTCGTTATGCTTGACCCTTTACTCTTTTTGGGAAATGAGTTTTTTCCAATTTATCAAGAAGCCAAAAAACGGTACCAATTGAATATTTATGTCCTTCAAATGTCTTTTGTTCGATAAAGGTCCTTGTACGTCTTCTCGAGTTCGTTAACAAACCAAAATAATGGGGCACCAGCCGAAGTACGTTCGACAGAATACTTCCAAGTCTTAATTAACGGAAAATTTTCACAGAACGAATTACGTATAAACAGGCGCATTTCTACTAAATTGAGCACGTGCGTATATACATAAAATAGCTAAATAAATAGAATCTCTTGGTGTTTTTTGTTAAGTGAGAGTAAATAAAGGTAATATTGAAGGTTGTTAGTAAAAAATACATTGTATTATAATTACATATATACACACATTTCAACCCTGTATATGATAAATGTTTACTTTAAAAAAAAATCTTGAAAATTTTATGTAAATATTTAAACCGCAAGATTTATAATATTGTATTAAACTATTTTTTTTACATAAATAGTAAATTAATTTTTATTTTATCTTTCTTCACTTCTTATCATAACATACTCGTATTTCTGCTGTGTACACTGTTCAAATATAATTTAACATTTTAATTCTTAATCAAATATACAAGACTTTGTCTCTTGTTTGGATGTTTTAAAAAGTATGCATTAAGTGTCTTCAGGTCAAGTATAAAAAATGTTTACAGATAAAATATTTAATGTTTTCTTTCTCAGCATTTTGCATTTCTCAGTGACATGTGCATAGCAAATCATCGACTGTCACGCGAATTTTTCCTTTTATCATTGTTGCAAGCGAGAATATAAGGTAGGACATAATATGTATTAATTGACGTAATGATTTCTTTATATGTATAATACATCATTAACATATTTTTATACTAACAACTTGGCGCTTTTGTGAAACACCGTGAAATCTTATAATTACAATATAAATTTAATAAATTTGGTATATCTAATATAAATATAGGTATACTCGTATATTCAATTAATCCGCACGTACTTGTTACATATTTAAGAATTTTTAGAAAGGTTTTTTAATGTAAAAAAATTAGAGTTTTGGGCAAAGATATTATTATTATAAATAAATGTTTTTAGCTTCCATGTTTTACAATAATTTAATAAAAACCTTCTTAATTTTTTTTAAATATAAAACTAAGGGAGTTCAAAAGGGTAGTAGGGCTACGATGGGGTATGTTTTGCTGGAAAATAAGCCTCTACAAAATGTCGTAAGGCGCCATGTTGCATTTACAACAGCAACACTACTATCAAGTCCAACTCCCTAGCGTCCACGAGAGGTATTTAAAAAACCCCGCGAGCCCCGGGCAATGTGGCACATATTACTTAGTGCCATAGCAGATAGAGAGAGGACGAATGGCGAGCTTCCAGCGCCATAAAACTGGATACACCCAGCTAAGGGAAGGTAACCCCGACAGAAAATCCTCCAGAGAAGGCAAGAGGATACCACTTTGGATATTTTTCCCCAGGTCATCACCATGAGGCCTACTCAAGGGTGATAGTCAACGTTAGGGAGACCTGACAAGACACAGAAAGAAGAAGAATAAATATAAAACTGGTAAATAAAATATAAGTTAGTAAGAAAGGCAGTGGTCCTGGCTGCGGAATGTAAGGGATTAGACAGGAATGAGGAGATTTGAGGACATATTCCGAGTAACGCAGGACAAATACGCTTTCGCTGCAGTAATCGCAAAAGTCGGGGAAACACTTTAATGTGTTGCTATAACACCACTTTTTTTCAATATTAATCAAGTGTGAATGTTGTCAATTGAAATTTCACGATAGAAGTTCATTGTAAGTATTACAAAAAAAAATTCTTACACCAGACCTCGTCATCTCGCCACCTTCTTAGATTAGACTTCTAGTTTAAGAAAATGAACCGATGTTGAATTTATTTATTCAAATTTTACACGACTAATAAGTGCTTCGTATAAAAATATGCATTAAATCTGTTTAAAATACAATAAGTTGACATTGCAAACAAAAGCTTATCCAAAAAAGCCGAAATGGCTGTACACAGTGGTGTTCTTGTACCAACCCTTATACATGGAAGCGAAGCATTGAACTGGCAAAATAAGGATTACAGTAGAATAAATGCAGTAGAAATAAGATCTCTTAGACGCATGTCTGAAAACTGTGCATGATAGAGTGCCGAATGAAAATATAACAAGTGAATGTGGTGCGAATGAAAGTGTTATGCACAAAATAATGAAAGGATCATTAAAATGGTTTGGATTTATGGAAAGAATGAATAAAGAAAGAATTGCAAAAAAGTATATGCTAACGATGTTAATGGAACTAGAAAAAGATAATAACGTGGCACGATAAAACAAAATCAAATATTGAATGTCGGCCACGTGAGTCGGAGAAATCGACGTGCGTGCATGACACGATGTATGAATGTTGAGGTATCAAGAGAAATATGTCAGGAAAGAAAAGTGTGGCAATCGATTATTTCTAACTACCCCTTCAGGGGGACGGACGCACGGCGTGATAGTTAGTTAGTTAAGTCTGTAATCTTAATAAATAATTAAATTTCTTATAATGCATTTGTACATACAGAAAAAAAACATAAAATTTTGATGATATTTTAAGAAATATACATATTATCAATAGTGCTATTTCGCTTGTACAAGGAATGTAAAAATTTACACAGGCTGTCATATCATGATAGATATTCTAAAAGTAAATAATCAAAAAGCAATTCAGTGAACGGATTTTTGATAAGAATTCACTGAATCACAAAATGATAAGTAATCCATGTACCTGAAGAACATATCGATGCGTAAATACTTTAATACAATACATCGATACATAACATACTAAACAGGAATATTTAATTAGCTTATTAGATATGTACGCTACAGATTACATTTCGTAGATTGCATTATACATTGGTAATTCATAATCTCATTAATGTATAAAGGTATTAGAAACGTCAACTCGTAACTGTCAAATAACAATATTTTTTAAAGATAACCTAATGATTTTATTAAGACCAAGATGAGACTGGTGTGACTTGGAATGACCCAAAGAGCCACGGAAAGAGCCATGTTGGGAATAAGCCTAAGAGATAGAGTCAGAAACGATATGGTGAGAGAAAAAACAAAGGTCACTGACATCATCCACCGGGTGGCGACTCTAAAATGGCAATGGGCAGGTCACGTAGCCAGAAGCTCAGATGAAAAGTGGACAGGAAGATTGTTGACTTGGAGACCGTGGACGGCGAAGAGAAGTGCAGGGCGACCGCAACTACGGTGGAAGGATGATCTAAACAGGCACGTCGGAATAACCTGGATGCAGTCTGCACAGGACAGAATGACATGGAAGCAAATGGAGGAGGCCTTTTTCCAGGAGTGGACAGGAATAGACTGAGGAAGAAGAAGAAGAAGGAGAGACTGGTTCAAGCCCTTGTTTTCTCCGTATTACTTTATGGTTGCGAGTCTTGGACTATAGAGGTCCAAAATTGATGCTTTCGAGATGTAGTGCTGGCGACGAATGCTGCGTATACCCTGTACAAACCAGTCAATCATTGACCAGCTGGGTATCAAGGCAAGACTCTCGCGGATGTGTTCTCAGAGAGTGTTGAAATATTTTGGACATAGCCCGGAGAGATAAGGACAACCTTGAAAAGCTCATCATCATGGGCAAAGTGGAGGGGAGGCGACCACCGAGACGCTGGTCCGATCAAATCACGGTTTATTTTTATAAGTACTTTCACTTTTGTTTTATTTTTTCGACATGAAAGACAATGTGTAAGTAGTTATAAAACATTGTTTTAATTCTTCTTCTTCTTTTAGACCGTATATTTATTAATGTATATTTTTAAAATAATTTTAAAGCAACCAAAGAAACCGGTTGGTTAGATAAAACAAAATTAAGTGGTGTAAAATCAAAATAAAAGTATTTTTTAATTATTCCTAATAATGCCACGCCACAAATTTACACAAAAGTATAATATTTTTCATACAAGCTTATACAAATTATTTAGAAAGGACGAGTATCTATTATACTTTAAATTCGTATGAAAAAAAAAACGATGGATTGGTTTACTAATTTACCCGTGTATAGCGAGGGAGTTTAATAATTTAATTTGAAAATAGAATTATCAAATTAAAGCCGTTCGATATTTCAATGTTAACAAAATAATCGCAAGTGTGTGTATCTAATTACGATACATATGTCTGACAGTGGGTAGGGGACCAACTGATTATATTTAAATAGGAACACACCTACTACGTACATATTGAATAGACACCTCTTATTTGATTCAAACTCATTCTTATACGTAATTTACGTGCGATATTTTGATGAATTCTCGCAAATCGAAAATTTTCGCGAACTGAAGCTGTCAAATTAAAAAAATCACTGTTTTTATTAATTATTCAACATAAAACAACAACAACAAATTATCACCCAGTTTCCACAGAAGTGGAAACTGGAAGAGCGCCACACTCTATCTTGACACACCTCTCTAGATTCCTCCACATTCATATAGCAAGACATACGTCGATTCGTCTGACTACTAACATGGCCGACCATTTCATTTTTTGATTAATTTGACTATGTCGTGTTTTCCTCGATGTTTCTAACCATTCTTTCTTCATCCATGAGTTCCATATGTCCAAAACAACGAAGTAATCCTTTCATAATTTTGTTTATAATACTTTATTCCTATCTATACTCCTTCCGTATTTCTGCATTACAAAATTATACATCGTTCTACAACTCATATGTCTAAGGGACCTCTAGGTAATATTTTTTCTGCTCTCATCCTTCTTCTGCTAGTTCTATCCTTCGCTTTCATACATAAGGGTTAGCGCGAAAACATCATTGTAAATCCAATCTTAGCTTTACAGGCTAATTGTTTCGATGAATTAAACGTCGAATAATATAAAATGACTGCTACAACCGAAAGCCCCGGGTTCGATTCCCGGCGAGGGCAGTGTGATTCTCACACTGTCTTTGATCTGGTGTTGAATTCACGTAATAAATCACAATAAAAATAGCGATAGATTATCTACCTATCACTTGTCATGAGAATCAATATAATAGCTAAAGAAAGAAATTGTATACAGTAATTGGGTTCAAACCACCTGTTGTATACAAAAAAGGTAAATAAATAAGAGCAGTAAACGTGTACACACGTCGTATCTACACACGCCTTAACCGTGCAACAGTCGCGATAGGAATGAACTCGTGCATCACTGGTCACTCAGTATCACATTACAGCGCGAGCCAAATCTAAGCTAAGGATAGCTCATATTGATTCTCGTGACATGTGATAGGTAGCTAATCTATCCCTATTATAGACGGTGTAACAATTACACTGCCATCGCTGGGAATCGAACCGGGGCCTTCGGGGTGGCAGTCAAAGAACTTACCGATCGGCCATTTATGATCAACAGTTATGAGTGCCACACCGAAGGTCTCGGGTTCGACTCCCGGCGATGACAGTGCGATTTTGACATTATCTTTTGCCTGATGTAGAATTGACATGACAATAAAATGGCGACAGATAAATCACATGTCATGAGAATCAATATAATGGCTATACCATTTACAGCAATGGGGCTCGCGCTTTAATGATGTAAAGAGATATTAAAAATAATACAATAGTATTAATAATACATCAAATTATAAAATTAAAATTACATAGACATGTTTCGGACAACCAGTCCTTCAGTGATACATATTATAAAGATACATACAGATTTAAAATATTATAAAATTGTTTACATGATGTTTGTAAACATCTGTCAGATCATGTAAACAATTTTATAATATTTTAAATCTGTATGTATCTTTAAAGTATGTATCACTGAAGAAGGACAGGTTGTCCGAAACATGTTTATGTAAATTTTTTTTTTGTAAGTGTTGTATAAACAAAGTGTATAAAAAAAGAAAAAGAGAAATTTTTAAAAATTACTGAGAAGTATCCGGTTAGGAATTCTTAGTATGCAATAGATTGATGAAAATAATACAATATTGCCACTTATAGCCTCGAAACTGTCACATTGTCCAGACAAAGTGCCGAGAAACTACGTGTGACCCTAAGGGCCATGTTAGGAATAGAGCCATAGAGCAAGTCAGAAACGATACGGTGAGAGAAAAAACAAAGGTTACTGACATTGTACACCATGTAGAGACGGTAATGGCAATGGCCAGGCCACGTAGCCAGAAGCTCAGACGAAAAATGAACAAGAAGACTGCTAACTTGGAAATCATAGACGGGAAATTTAAATGCAGGTCGATCGCAACTACGGTGTAAAGATGACCCGAGCCGGTAACTTGGCATAACCTGGATGCAGTCTAAAGAAGATAGAGTTGCGTGGAAGTTGATGGAGGAGATTTTTTATTATCAAGGAATGACCTAAAGAAAGAAGAAAACATATTATCTGCCATATGTATTTAAGCATATCGTAAAAAATGTTCGTATCATAATGATTGTATGTACTTTTACTAATTAGACGTACTTTACGCGGGCTCACGTCAACGCCGGTGACGATGACGATACTTAAACGATATTTAGATAATAACAAGTATCATAGAGTAGGGAGTCGCTATGTCTGGGCTAATTGGCAGAAGTCATCGAGATGCCGCACTCTCATATTAATAAATTATTATCACGGTTTGACCGCGTGGGCTGGTGTAGCGAGAGTTATATAATATTGTGAACCGCGGTGCATGTACATTGTGAGCGGTATCCTCGTTGCACTCTGGTTTAAACCCAGTTTAATCCACCGATTACAATTATCTAACATTGAAGACTTTATTAATTTTGTAATTAGTAGGTATCTAATTAATTACAAACACGTGACTATATTTTCTAAAATACCACAATGTTCTCATCTCTAAAATACCACAATGCCTTAAGAAAGTATTCAACCAGTGCGTCTTGCCAGTCATGACGTACGGAGACAAGACGTGACAAAAAGTCTAGTCTACAGATTCAAGGTTGCCCAACACGCCATGGAAAGAGCCAGGTGGCTCTGAAGATGGGTGGGCTGAAGTGGCGATAGGCTGGCCATATCTGTCGGAAAAACCGACGGCTGATGGGGGAGACGGACTGTTGGCATTCAAGTTCCTTCCTCGAATACACATATTTCATATTCTATTGAGATGGTCACTCCGGCAGCCCACTTAATCATCTTCATCGCTGCCACATGCAAATGCAGTCTCTGTTCTCCTGGCGTCTTACAGCTCATCATTCCGAACCGAACAGCATGGCTGGTCTCAACAGTTTTGTATATCTTTCTTTTATTTTCAAACATTTTATAGAGTTTGGCTTCTGCTTAACTCTATAAAATGTCAAGTGTGACACTAAACAGGGAAAATATTTTTTCTAGTATTGATTTGACGTTTAGCGATATCAGATAATTTAATTCATAAGTCGTATCAAAATAACACAAAATCTCTAAAATAAGTCACCAATGTTTCCAGCGTGATTCGAACTCGATACATTTTATTATCCCTACGTGTCGTGAGTTTGACTTTGAGTTTTCGATGATAATTTATATACGAGTATGTATAGTAATTTCTTAGATATCAGATTTGTGAGATTTTTCAGAGATGTTATTCGTAATATTACAATTTTATAATTATTATCATGAGCACTCTTATAAGTTAATAATAATTATAACAATATTCTGGTGTGTCTCTATCGGGACAAATAATATCTTTAATCATTTCTTAAGAATGTCGCTTCAAATGATTCTATTATTTTTAATATTAAGCAGGCATTGTAGATGGTATCTCTTGGGTAATTAAACAATTATTTAAGTCTTCAAAAACAAATTAAACATATAAGATTATTACAACTAAACTGATTACAGCAGATAAAGAAAAATTAGACCAAGGAGAAAAAAACATGACACAACATTGATATTACTTTTTAAAATTCACAAATTAATTACATTCAGGCTTTATAATGTACCAAAATACCTCAATGCCTCAAGAAGATGCGAAGAGAAGACAGATTTAGAAACGAATTTATTCGACAACAAACCAAGGTGACTGAGGTGGCTCTGAGGATGGGCGGGCTGAAGTGGCGATGGGCTGGCAATATCTGTCGGAGAACCGACGGCTGATGGGGGAGATGGGTTCTGGAGTGGAGACCGCGTACAGGATTCCGCAGAGTTGAAAGTATCCCGTTGGACCTACGATCTGAAGAGGATTGCTGGACATGGATGGATGGGAGCGGCAATGGATAGGGGGCGGTGGCGTGCTTTGGGAGAGGCCTACGTTCAGCAGTGGATGACAGACGGCTGATGATGATATTATATTAATGAAAATAATATTCGTTATTGAGAAATTTTATATAAACGACGTAAACGGAACAAGAAATAGATGAAGACCGAGGAAAACGTGGCACAATCAAATCAATCGGAGTCGGTAAAAACGATGTGCGTGCATTGCATGATGTATGAATATTGAGGAGTCGAGAGAAGTATATCAGAAAAGTACAATGTGGCGGTCCATTCTTTTAGCCCACCCTTCCGGAGAAATGATGTAATAGTTAGCTAGTTAATTTTTTTTTTTTAAATAAAAAAATTAAAAATTTTCAGGTTAATTTTACTCAGTTTAATGCAAATCAGTACAAAAGACACATTAGAATTATGTATATTGTTAACCGGCATCTTAGATTATTCACGACAGACTCTACATGTGGGCTCTCGTTATTTTACAGACGATTGCTCTGGACAGCTGAGTTTTGGCATCTCTGGATTTCATGGCGTCCGCAAATGTTTGCTGGCAAGTTATACGTTAGTATTATTTATACAATAATTTTTTAATTGCATTTTACAAAGATCAGAATTTTTCAATTGCATTTTACAACGATCTCTCTCTCGTTTAAATGTTATCCAGAGGGTGTAGGCATCCAGTCCTTAAGAAATAAATGAAATCGCGGGATGTCATGTAATTTATCATGCCATTTATTTATTCTTAAAAATGTCTGTAGTAACCATAATAATAATAAAAACTGCATTAACTGTTAAATTTACAGTCATAATACCAAAAATATTTTGAATACATTTTTTGAGAATGTCGCGATAGCTATTTCGCCAACATCGTTCGGCCAAACAGCCGTCACGACATTCTCAAAAAGTGGATAGTATTTTTTTTTTAAATATAACAACAGTGTTGTGAATTTGACAGTTCATAATGTTGAAGTATCATAGTGTTTTGGCAAAAATCATGGACTTATAAATTGGGTGGTAATCTAGGAAACCAAACTTAAATAATCAATACGATTTAAAACCTCTATTTTCTAGAAGTAAAATTTTATTTTACGGGAATTACTTATTTCACCTTGCAAATGCATTAAAAAATGTCTTTTGATAATGCCTTATCGAAGTGAAATAAGTATTTCTGGCATTAGGCAGTCTATTAGGAACAAGAAACCACCAATTTCTAAAACCTTGTTTAATGTATATGATTACATATCTTCCTTGCCAGTTTCAATCTAAGGGATTGTTTTGCAGCAAAGTGTTATATTTTTGCTGGTTCTTGGGATGCCATTTGGGCCTTTTAATGTGGTATTTTCCAATCGTTTTCCACATTTGTATACAGCAGGTTATTTGAATTACTGTATACATTTTTAAAACTATTGATTCTCATGACATCATGCTAAGGTAGCTAATCTTTCGCCATTTTATTGTCACGTGCATACACCAGACCAAAGACACTGACAATCAGACTCCCATCGCCGGGAATCGAACCCGGGTCATTCAGTGTGGCAGTCATAGCTCTTGCCATTCTGCCACGAAGGCCGTAAAGGTTACGTATTAACTAAATAAATTTATCATTTATGAATCTCTTTCAAGATCTGAAATTGTGAATACACATGTATAGAGTGTTTTTTTTAGAGGTTTGGTTTTTAAACTGGCAAGATTGTTTCTACAGACTGTCAATTTGACAGTTGACAGCTGGTTTGTAGTCAATACGTTTTGCCATTTTACGATAAGTAAACTGACGTCAGAACAGCGTTTGAAAATTGTGCAATTTTTTTGACACCCATGGTTCGGTTCTCCAACATTAACATTATTTTATTGTGTTTTTTTTTTCATTTTGAATATGTATTGTATACCTCTTAAAAAAACACCCGTATGATAATATGTTATTTACAGATTTTTAAATTAAATTTTATTACTTGCCCTCATGTTAAGAAGTTGTACTGTTGAGGTGATCAAAATACTCGTAAATTAAAATGCATTATGGTTAGTTTATGTCAATTGAGTTTTATTTCACGGTCTGATAAAAAAAGTATAAAATGAATTGGTGTACAGAAAAAAAAACATATATTCCACTCCCCTTCGATCCAATGTTTTCTCTGATGTTTATCAGACCAGCTGATACAATGCAATGAATTAAACGTCAGATTTTCCCGAATAATTGAAAAAATGTCATTCAAAGAGTCTCGGAGATACTAAAATTGACAAAATTGATTATTGATGCGAACAATTGATCGTTTGGAGATATGATTTAAGCGATTGTCATTTACAACACAATAAGAGCGACTGTCAGCAAATTACCAAAATTTAGAGTTTTTAATAGCATTTAACAACAATTTCTCTCGTTTAAATGTTATCCAGAGGGTAAAGGCATCCAGCCCTTAAGAATTAAATTAAATTGCGGGATGTGATGGGCGGTATCATGCCTTTAAATTATTCTTTAAAATGTATAAAGTAACTATAATAATAATAATAAAAAACTTCATTCTCTGTTAAATTTACAACAATATTATATAACATCAGAAATATAAACTATACATTTTTTGAGAATGTCGCGATAGCTATTTCGCCAACATCGTTTGGCGAAACAGCCGTCACGACATTATCAAAACGTGGATAATATATATTTTTTTATATAATAACAATGTTGTAGATTTAACAGTTAATAATATTGAAGTATAATAGTCTTTGGGCCAAAACAATGAAATATTTAATAAAAAATTCTATAATATAGACGGTTTTATTTGTATTAATAATATTTAAAGGTAGAAAAGCAGTGGTTTAATCCATATATATCTACAATATATTTTTGATAAATTTGAGACGTGTATAAACAATGTGGAATTCCACAATGACATTTTTTTTATGAATGATAATACTCTAACATTTTTTTTCACATTTAAGTTTATTTTTCTCGACTCATTTCGAAAGTTTAATACCTTCGTCGTCAGTTATGCGTTCTCCCCATCATGACGTATGGAATAGAGGTCAGAGCCGATACCAATAGAACTAAGAACCTTCTCAGAGTAGCAGAAATGCGAACCCTTCATTCCATCGCAGGCAAAACCCCTTAGAGATCAGATCAGAAATGAAACGATAAGGTCTGTCTGTGGTGTTGAAGACATATTGAGATGGGGAAGATGCAGAAGGCGCTTTTGGAGAAACCACGTGGACCGCATGTAGAATACAAGAATTGCAAAAATTGTTAAGGATGAAAACCCAAGCAGCAAGAGATTACCAGGAAGGTCGCCGAAGAGATGGAGAGATGGCTGGACATCATCATCCCAGGACAGCCCACCGTCACAAACAGGTCCAAACTTACAATCTTAGTTTAGGTCTCCACAAACTTAGTTTAGGTCGTCTGACCTTAGTTTAGGTCGCCTTTACCTCTTAGTTTAGGTCGCCGCATAGAAGTAGGATGGAGTAGATTAAATGTGGTCTGGCACCCTCTTGCTGTTGCCGTCTTTAAATGTAAGTCCCGGATGGATCGGGGACAGGCCCAGGGAGTGTACGAGCGAGGCTGATAAAAGGGCGCCTCTACATAACAACCTCGGGTATGTGGCGGGAACTTCTATGTTCCTTTAAAAAAAAAAGGTCGTCTGACCTAAACTAAGAGGAAGAAGAAGAATAACAAGAAGAAGTCGTCAGGAGAACGTTATAAACTCGATGTCAAGTTTTATATCGTTCTGCCTATGATGAAGGTATAAAACCTTCAAAACATGTCTAAAAAAACTACTTTATTTCATACAAATAACGTTACATATAAATCATAAATTTACTGTAGTTCTATACGCATGCTAAAATGAGTATTATAATTTAATCTGCATAATGACCTTGCCGACCTTGATTCTCCGGAAATCTCGCCCACACTTTGTATCGCCGCTGCGGAAGGAAGTTTCGTTAGCGATGTTCGCACAATTAAGCGCATACCCCGTCGTTAAAAACAACGGTCGGAATAATTGACGAGCGGTTTTCACGGCCTAGGGCTCGGGGACCGCGGGTTGCTGCCGCCCGCATGTCACAATACCAGCCAGTTGAGCTCCTTCATTATCAGCCATGACTGTCGCGTGACTCTTGTCAATTGAATCTTTGATAAACAATTTCATGAGTTTATTTATAAGTGGGTACCTACCCGTGTCTCTGGATTTAATATATTGTTTACGACCACAAATCATTATCAGACGACAACCGAGTACCTACTCCGCGTGGAAACGTGCAAGTTTTCTCGTATTGCTAAATTCAATTCAATTTATTTATGCTAGAAATTGGGATGCTAAAATAAGCATTGCATGACCAAATTAATCAAATATTCGATATCGGAAAAAAAATCGTCGAGCAAACTACGTGCATGCTACGATGTATGAATGTATGCTCCAGATGTAATTGCAAACAATTTGGAATTGTATGTCTGTAATGTTTGTGATTATTATCAAAATAAATGAAATGAAAATAAAAATGGAAATGTATGTCAGGACAGAACAGTAAAGTGGTCCATCATCTCTGCTTACCCCTCCGGGGAAACGGCGTGATAGTAGTTAGTTAGTTATTTAAAAAAATCATAAACATAACAAATAAACAAATATAAATCGTGTTTAACTACAGAACAAGATGTTAAATAAACATCTAAATTGCCATTAATTATGTAAGAATGATTAGAAAATATTTTTTTTAAATAAAAAACAATTAGAAAATACAAGAAAAAGAAAATCAAGTAGCAGTTTAATAAATTAGCGATAGATGCTTTCTGATGGTAGAATCACTTTTGTTAAAAATGTCCACATCCGAAGATATGCGGTTTAGAAGGAACATTGCTATGCCCACGGGCATGATCTTAGGTAGATTAATTCTACAGTGGCAGGTAAAATAATCTATGTTACCGTTGTCACAGATAATTGTCGGGAACAAACAAAGTCAAGTCATTTCGAATATCCGAGTTATCTATTCGACCGCGAATCAGTTGAAAAAAATAAACACCCAAACGGATAGTTCGTTTGTAATTTCCAATGATTGTATGTCCACCCAGTAAGAAATCAGTTGGGTATAGCTAAGGGTAATAATCGTTTTCTATTGTGTTTAATTTAATTGGCAAAAAATATCGTACACATGAATTTACTGTTTCTTGAATAAAGAATAAAAGATACTAATGAAATCATCCGTTTTCTAGGATTTTTAATATTTTATAGGAATGACCTTTTTGCCTTGCTTAGACACTATCAAATGTTGATAATGCCTTAGCTAGTAGAAACATGTCATTCCTATAAAACGAAATTTCTAGAAAACAGATGTTTTCACAAGAGCTGAACCTCTGTAAGCCAGAAGATCCAGAATGTCCAAGTACAAGTACTTGTACTATATCGTATGAAAATAATATGATTTTGAATTATCGATGGTTGGGATTTTATTTTGTAAAACTCTATTGAATCTCTGTATAACCGAATAAAACAGTCGCGTTTTTTATTCTAATTTATTTTTAAGTTAAAACAATAAGTTTTTATAAGTGAAAATAGTTAACAGAAATTAATAATATAATATCAAGTAACAATAAAAAAATTCCAACTTATTTCGTAAACGATTAAAAAAATATGCATACAAAAAAAATGGCTATGGGTTACCTAATTTACTTGGTATGCTTAAAGGTACCAATGTTTTGAGTCAGAATAATCGATGAGCACGCTCATAACGCATTATGGAAGTAGAGGATTTGTCAATATATTCTGTCAGCCAAACTCTCTGTAATTCAGTTTAATGATTTGATACAATGAATTGGAATTTAAAAAAAGTGCACGTTTAAATAATTTATGATTTCAAAAGATATTATATGTATTTTATTATAATTCAATAGTAAAATAAACCAATTTAATGACTACTACTAAATATAATACAACACAAATGTAACAATGAATTTACAGAAAATATAATGTTTTTTTAATCACATAAATTTAATTAATCTATTTAAATAAATAAACATCTGAATATAATAAATGAGCAAAGGCATCTGAAACCTCACACGTCACACGTCACACATTCTACCAACTCACATTAAGTTATGGAATATAAAACATTAGAACGGAATGAAAATACGAGTACAATGTGTGTCGAATTAATTGGAATAATTAATCTAACCATTTTTTGTTTAGCTAAAAATTATAATGATTCACTCTCTTTCAAATAGACCACATGTAAAAGTACTTATTCATAATTGGCATTTACGACACGCAGGAAAAAACCAACGGTTTTTCTACAAAATTTCTGGTATACGAACAATGCGAAAATAAAGGCAGTTAAGAAATATGTGGTTATTTGGAAAAAAGGACAAGTTATATTTCATAGAAAGTGATTTAAATTAGGAACGTACGTTAGCGATTTAAAATTTTAATTCCCATAAACGAAATAAATTAATTTACAATTGATTGATTGGATGAAATGTTGTGGTTAATAATACATAATCAAGGATGCCAGACAGGATAATTTTAAAATTATTAAATATATTTATTTTGGTCACATGGAACACGTGGATGAAGAATGAATGGTTAAGGAAGTATACGTCAACTACGAGTATGTGAATGGAGTACGGATCCGAGGAAAACCGAGGAAAACATGACATGACCAAATCAATCAAATTTAAAGGCCGGCCATGTTATAAGTCAGAAGAATCGACGTGCGTGTATGACTCGCTATATGAACGTGGAGGATGCTAGAGAGGTATGTCAAGATAGAGCAGTGTGGCGGTTCATTCTCTATGCCGACCCTTTCGGAGAAAAAGCGTGATGGTTAGTTAGAAAAACACGAAAAAGAAGGCTTAAACTCTTTAAAAGTTGTAAGGCCATTTAAAAGTATGTAAGTAAGAGCAATGATATGAAATGTGACTTTTATGTTCTGATATTCATCGTCAGGGTGCGATGTTTTGCGTTAAATTGGGGTTATCTACGACGCCGTTATCACCGGCGTAGTAATTTAAATATTTTGAATGCTGTTACTTAGCTTTGGTATCAGGGGCGCGTGGTTAGTCATATTTATTTCGCTGGCCGCAGCTCTAGGTTAAAGGTCAAGCACATGTTCGGCGGGCAAAGTTCTTCGAGGAAAGCCGTCGTCATTTCGTTTCGTCAGACAAGAGAAACAAAGGAAATGCCCCAAACTCAATAAACGAATCCGTCTAAATGTGAAATGTCAAATCGACTAATGGACTCTATGACATCAATACGTCATTTGAATCCTCGGGTTCCTGATTAACGTGTTTCTTGAGTTCAAAAATTGTAACTCGATTTTAATTTGAATGGGTAAGATATAATTTTTTAGGACTTCCGAGATGAAGACACTGAGGACGATAGCAAGCAAGACACAGAAATCGTGGGAAGAATGCCAGAATAAGAGAGATATGTGAGGTTGAGGATATTATAAGGTGGAGCAGACAGCGAAAATGGACTGGTACGGTCATATTCAAAGAAAGGACTCCACCAGACTCCCCTATATTGCATTACATAATCAGTTTTATGGGACTCGTCCTCGTGGAATACCTCCTAAAATATGGAAGGGCAGCTGGGAGTCTACCTCGCAGGAGGAGCAACACTCTGGAGAACAAACCACATGGATTTACAACAAGGAAGAAGAAAAAGAAGAAGAAACGGGTATTCACACTTAGTTGAAAACCTATTTTAAAAGTAAAATTTTGAATTGTTTCTTCATGATAACTCTGTCGTGGTTTATTCTTTAGATAATTTGAATGAATGTTATAAACTTTTGGTTTGCATGAGAATATAATATTATGAAAGGCATTTAAGCATTATTTATAACATTATTGTTTTTAAATAGTCCATTGTTTTGGCCGAAACACTATGACACTTCAACATTATTAACAGTTAAAACTGTTGTTTGTAACACCTGATGATGCCAACATCTGTTGGCGAAACAGCTGTCGCGACATTAAAAAAATTAACGGTTAATTTTTGTTATTAGCTTACTAATTTATGAGGTAAAAATATTGAAAAAATCTGTTAAACTTCTTAGGCAATACAAGGTCATAAGGCAATATCAACCAAGTAATCAAAGTAGATGTATGTTACCTTATCGAGAATCAATTTATTTGCAAATGATAAACGCTTGCCTCTTTTGATCATCATTTTGCCTTGCAGTATTTGCATGATATTATTGAAATATCCGAGTGAAATCATTATGGTGGAAGGATGATAAATTTGTGAATCAAAATAAAACAGTGCAATCCAGTTTGAATTGCAAATACTAGCGAATGATAAATGCTGAATAAAGCAGTTTATAAGTTTAATCACATATTAATTAAAATTTTCTATTAAGAAATCTCTCATAGCACTTAAAATAAGGATTATATCTTTATTGTGTTATTATCAAATAATAAACAAAACTAAGAAATTTTATATTTTTTAGAATAATTAAAAGTGTGGTGTAGGTAGTGTTAGGTGTAAGGTGTGCAATACAGTCTAGTGGAGTAAGATTTTCTATGACTACTAAACTATGCACCATATAGGTGTGACAGGATGTGAAGAAGAATAAGAAGAAAAAAAATATGGATATGAATGTAATTCGGAGATTTTTTAGTATGGAAAAGAATGGTCTATTATATAATTTGATTAAATTTTTAAACACGTGGTCACCTTCACCACCACTATCACCACCTCTTCCATCATCTCGCACATGTTTTACATACGATTTGATGGTAATAACATTAATAATATAAATGTCAAATTGTCCATTTGAACACTTTTTTTTACCATCCATTAGAATGTTTTTGTAACCCTAACGAAGCTCCGGAAGCGAAAACGGTTGGTTCGTATAAACAAATAAGGTGGTGTAAAAACAAAATATGAAAGTGTTTCAAATTTATGTTTAATAATACATGGTTTTCATATATCCTTTTTTTCGTAATTATTTGTTATAAAATCATTAGAATATATATTATAATATATTAACATTTTTGTAAATTAGCGAAAGCGATGTTTCTATGTAAATTGTAAAAGAGAAGATTCCAAAATAACGAAGGCTAAAGTACGGAGGGCAGAGATGCAGACGCTGGGGACAATAGCAAGAAAGACTCTTCGAGATGGGAAAGGGAACATGACTGTTCGCGAAATCTGCAAGGTAGAATATATCACAAGATGGTGTAGACAACGCAGAAGATACTGCGCAAGAAGATACTAATAATGCGCACATGCAGAGGATGGATCCTTCCAGAATCCTACACGTTGTGGTGCATCAGATTCCTGTTAGCTACCGTCCCCCCGGAAGACCGCCAAATAGATGAAGGGAAAGCTGAGAGTCAACATCAGGAACAGACCAAAGGTCTTAAAAGAGAAGAAGGTGCTAAAAGTGTTCAATTAAAGGTGATGAAATACCCCCTATAATACAAAATATCAATCAATGTTTTTTTATTATTATATAATGTAATCGTCGCATTATATATGTGTCATTTTAGTGGCAGTTCCTTTCGTCGTTTTAATTCAGAGCTTTTCTATTTTTGTCTTTCGAAGATACTTGGTAAAAGTCACCCAATGCGAGCTTCCTGGCCAATGTGTATTCAAATCGTCATAGCTCTACAATAAAGCGCATGACAAAGCTTGGAACGTGCATGAATCCTTTGTGAGTTTGCTAACTCGGGCTCGTATGCGGATCGCGCTGTCTTGCAGCCAAGATTCGATTTCTAGACAAGGCCAATGGCTAATATCAATAATTCGAGTCTGTAGAAACACACACATTAATAATGTACAAACACGTATGAAGCGAAATTTTCCAATCAGCATTCAAATACAAACGCAAACTAGTATCAGCTATAACGTTTCCATAAAGCGCAAATATCTTATATGTGTGTAATAAAAATATGTTTTTGATGTTTTTAATTATAATTTTTCGTAAAAAAATTTGGCCATCGAATATAAAATCTGACGTCATATTATGCGTGTGCAGAATTTATAAACAAAGTAATCTTGAAAACAAGCATCGTTATCTATGTGGACCGAACAAAATCATTGAAATGTCGTAAATAAAATATAATATATATGTGCAACTTATCACAATCCGTAATGTAATAAATAGGATTCTTTTTGGGATATTTGTAGTACTAGAATATTAAATATGGTGAAAATCGAAAAGTAATCCACCCGTTCAAACAAATTTACAAAATATTGTTCTAATCTTATCTTATACAACGTAAAAATTGTGAGTTTTAATTTATGTACAAATCAATTATTTATTTGTAGGTATGATTAATATGTTTTTTCCTTAATTTTAATTTTGGATTTTTTTGTCGTACTCGTATAACAGAAAACGTAAAAAAACACAAATAAAGAATACATGTCAATAGATATATTACACGCTACCTCATATATTACATAAATGTTTTAAAATATGTAAATGTACGTACACACATACATATGCAAACATACACATACATATATACACAAACATACACATTCATACACCTCTGATAATAAGAGCAAATTTAACAATTATATCCAAAACAATAATCTATCCAAAGTTAAATACAAAATATCAATTACAACGGAGGACTGCTCCAATCATTCCTTCAAAACAGCTTTTTTAGTATAAACATAGAAAGTCTTCCCACCACATACCCGAGGTTGTTATAGGGCGCAGCGGCACCCTTTCGTCAACCTCGCTCATGCACTTCCTAGGCCTGTTCACCGTCATCCGGGACTTACGTTTAATATTGTTTATCAATCGCAAGGGGGTGCCAGGCCGCATTTGATCTAATATTTTTTCCCCTTCTATCTCCCGCACTTACACATGTAAACCTACAGTATATTTTTATAGCTAACATTTAGTGAACTTAACCTAGATATCACAGTGAAGACAAAGCTTTGTATACAACAGATCGTTTGAACCCAATAATTAATTACTATATGCAATTTGTTTTTAGCTATTATATTTGTTCTCGTGGCATGTGAAAGGTAGCTAATCTATCGCCATTTTATTGTCACGTGTGTTATACACCAGAACAAAGACAGTGTGACAATCACACTGCCATCCCCAGGAATCGAACCTGCTACCTTCGGTATAGCAGTCATACCTCTTTGCCACTCTATTACGAAGGTCACCAATTTATCCTATTTATCTTTAAAAAAATAATAGAGATATATAAATCTAAAAACATGTTTTTTTTCTCATTATTTGTTTATACTCGTATAAATATAAACTCGTATCGCTTGTAGTAAGAAGGTTTTGATCAAGTTCGACCCCCGACTATATGATTTTTATCTATTCGTACAGCCTCTACAGCACGACAAGGATGTTCTAATATATTTTTATCGATGGCTTATTCGCATAACATATTATTAAAAATTGATAGTCAATCATTTATCAACCATATAATTAACTATTCTTGTGTATCATATTTTTTTGTCATGCTTTTTTAATATTTTTTTTTTCATAAGTATGGTATTACATATAGATAGTAGATTTAATTGATTATTTGAAGCTTAACTTGATGATGTATTATGATGGATGAATTAATCGAACACTTCGAAAATATCCAATTAAATAACCCAAATGGGTTCATATTTAGAATGGTTATTAATATAAATTCACGATTGATAATGCAAAATATTGATTGAGATTATGATAGGGAATCTATTTTAGTTTTGAATGTAAAAACAAGTAAAATGTAAGTATAAAAATAAGGAAATAAGCGAGGCTGGAGATTTTGTTAGTTGGTGGAACAACTGAGAAAATATAAGTGACCACACGTGAGAAGAATGGATTCACCCAAACTCCCCCACATTGTATTGTACGACCAACCCCAATGTACACGACCCCCGAACAAACCACCAAAAAGATGGATCGACAGTTGGGAATCGACGTCGTCTGGGAATCGCAGAAGGCTAATCTCTATTCAAAAGCAGGCCACAAGGCCTACATTAAGAATAATAATAATAAGAAAAACTAGTGCAACACATTATTCGTGAAATTTGATTCGTAAAATTATAATAATAATAATAATAAATTGGATGATTTATAGAGCGCCATTTTTATGAATTAATCATCTCAAGGGCGCTGTAGCTCCATTTTATGAACTAGTTGAAGATAAATATTTTAGTTAATGTGAAAATTTTGGTCCAGAATAAAGATTTTGTTAAAAATAAACATTTTGTTAAAAATAAAGATTTTTTTAAAAATAAACATTTTGTTAAAAATAAAGGTTTTGTTAAAAATAAACATTTTGTTAAATTATTTAAAAAAAAATTAAATGAACGTTTTGTTAAGAATAACATTTTTGTAAAAAATACACATACAGTTGAAAATAAATTAAAAAATTATATTATGGAAATAATAAAAATTCTAGAAAACTGACGTTTTCATTCGTATTAATTATTTAATATGCAGTTTTACATCATTGTTCAAGAAACAATAAATATTACAAATATTGTTATAGAAAATGAGCTTGATTTTTTTAACGATTAAAGAAAATAAATAGAAAAAATATTTTCAACAATCTATGTACTCGTATATTGGAAGCTGCGATTTAAAATATAAACCATACATGACGACCTTCGTGGCCGAGTGGTAAGTGCATTGACGCCACCCCGAAGGTTCCGGGTTCGATTCCCGGCGAGGGCAGTGTGATTGTCACACTGTCTTTGGTCTGGTGTAGAAATCACTTGACGATAAAATGGCCATTGATTAGCTACCTATAACATGTCACGAGAAACACTATGATAGCTATAATACCCTTTACATCGATTTGGCTCATGCTCTCATGATGTAAAGATCGATTCAACAAAATAATAATAATAATATTAATAAAATTATGACTCATGTATTTTGATGAACTTGTATAATCCTATACCATGTCTATTACTATATTTTATCGATACAATAAAAAATATATTAAAATGATCCATCAAAAGGCATTTTTTCGAGTATACAATTACTCATGTTATACTTTATAATCTTTTTTTATATATAGTAGTTTAATTCATCGTATCAAAATACTATACAAATACCGAGCTTTCCTTAATCATCTGAAGACAGATGAAACATATGCAATAAAAAACCTACATTTCCCAAAAAAAAATTGGATTCAACAAAAACAACAACAATCCATCACGCCGATTCACCCCAGGGGTAGGCAGAAAGAATAGACCGCCACACTACTCTATCCTGACACATTTCTCTAGATTCCTCCACTTTCATACAAAGAGACATACACGCACGTCGATTCTTCCGACTTCTAACATGACCATTTTCCTCGGTCTACCTTGACTCCGTACCCCATTTACATCATTAACGTATAATTGTTTAAACATTCTTTCTCCATCCATGCGCTCCATATGTCCCAACCATCTTGGATTATATTTTTAATATTGTCTACGAAGTAATATTGATGAAACGTATATATGCATTTGAGAGATTACCAAAATAATTGTTTTCTATTTCTGCAATACATTAATGTATATTGACGACCTTCGTGACCAAGTGGTAAGTGCATTGACTGCCACCCCAAAGGTTCCGGATTCGATTCCCGGCAAGGGCAGTGTGATTGTCACACTGTATTTGGTCTGGTGTAGGATTTATATGACAATAAAATGGCGATAGATTACCTATCACATGTCACGAGAATCACTATGATAGGTATAATATCCTTTACATCGATTTGGCTCATGCCATCATGATGTAAAGAGAGATTCAACAAAATAAAAATAAAAAAATAATTAAAAAAATATGTATATAGACTAATAATTTTTAACTCTTTGTACTTACTCTCTATAACTCGATAGAAGCGAAGTCCGCTCGTTTGATGGACCAGGGTTATTATAAAAATCACTACGCGACATTGTAAGAAGTACGTTAATTATATAATTAATAAACAACACAACTTCTCACATTTAACGTAAAAACGACGATCTTTCTCTTTGAATTAGTGATTCAAAATCAAGAATACAGAGAAAAGTGTAAAGATGCTGGTATCGGCCACGCTGTATCCAAGCAACTGATATAAAATGAGAGTTCTGGTACAAATAATATGATACGTCTATCTCATTTCTGTGGTAAACTATCACAGTTTATTCAGTAAATACTTAACACGAATAAGGGGTCAAACTTTGCTTCCAAACCGACCGCATTATCTCTATGTCCATATTGCTCGTAATCTTTTATTTTAATTGTGACTGAGAGCCTACCTGAAGATAATAAGATGTAACAAAAACATTCATCATGGTTTCGTATCATATTAAATACTCGTATGTTACCGGACTGAAATCGTTTATTAAAACAAAATCTAAATAGTTTTTCCTTCTACTTACTACTTAAGCAAACCTTATTTCACCGGGTTAGCATATTGCATTTTTTTTACTAATGACACGACACATTCATAGAGAAGGAACTTTGTAATCCAATGTTTCAAAATTGCAATTAACCGCCCTACCTTCAGGTAATTTTCCGAGAAATATGCAAAAAAACGTAGGTTTTTATTAATTAAATTTAATTATATATTGATTTCATTTTTTTAAATAACTAAATGTCAAAGACTCGACCGCACACTTCGCCTGCCCCATGTAAAACTCTCATATTTGCGAAGACTTGTACTCAAGTGTTGTTGGCACACGCGCGTATCCCTAACAGTTTGTACATTTTAGTTACGTTACTTTTTCTCAAGCGCGTACGTGATACGGGATAGCGCAGAATGGTACAGTCAAAGTGAACGTATCACGTACGTTCAAATACGTAGGGTGGTTAATTGATAATAGGTAACGTTTAATATCTCAATTTTCATAATTAACTTGCTCTTGTGATGCCAGTGGGGTGAACAATCTAAATATCAATCATTATCACATTAGAAATTTCAAATAAATACATACATTATTTAAATTAAAAAAAAAAAACTGAATTGTATATATCGTAATATTCTGCTTTATTAAACGTCTGTAAATATCCATTAATTTATACCAAAAATTAATATATAATATTAAACATAGGTTGATGAAATAGCTGTCTCGTAAAATAAAAATACATTTATGATACATGTAACCAACTTTTTGAATTCAACAGTTTATAATGTTAAAGTATCATAGTGTTTCGGCTAAAACAATGGACTATTTAAATTATTATTTATTAATTTTAAGTTTAAATTTTAATATTAGTTTTAACAAATGTACCCCATGGATGCTCCATAATTTATAACCTATTTATAGCATAACCTATATTTTAGCTCATTTTGTAGATAAAATATAAAATAAATAACAACTTATTAATTGGTTTATCTTCAAGTTTAATTAAATTGATTGATGCATCTACCATATAAATAATATTTATATGTAATTATGTTAATATAAAATATGTCGGTCCTTACCTACATTACATACGGTACACGCGATTTCTATAATATTATATTATTGACTAATTGGTAAAAAACATAAAAACCATTCAAGGTTTCAAGCGCTTTTTCGTCAATTTTACACTTTTTTTTACCCAAATATAGATTTTTTCTACGTCGTTGTATTATGGAGTACCTAATCTCATTTTTAAACGTACAGTACACTCTAGTTTTTCCGGGATAGACGGTGAAAAAAAATTCCGTATAATCGATTTCCCGGTTAATCCGAAAACGTGAAAAAATGTAAACAAAGAGAAATTTAAAACTGCGCTATATGCGTTTATGTATTCCTTTTTGCTTTAAGACGCACGTGTTGACAGTGTTACACTTTTTGACTGGCGGTCCAATAAATATTTAACGGTTGCACCATTTTCAAACTTTTGAATTATTTCGAGTTTTTGTTCAATTGAATGTACGACTCGTTTGCGTTTATCCATTATTATAGACACTTTCTTATTGTAAAACAAATTAATGACAATTTTTTATGAGTATGAACTACGCTGCGGGTGCTTTATTGCAAACTCGAAACTTTATGACACGACTATAGAGCCACAAACGTACATATGCGGTGGCGCAAATGTGAACTTAACACCCAATGTCATTGTGACAGATTTGAGTTTAATTGACATTTTAAGTAAATTATGAAAAATTCTTGTTTTTATAAAATATTTTTTCAATGACTTAAGTGTCTCGGATAATCCGCTTTCCGGTTAACCTGACCCCGGAAAATCGGGAGTGTAATGTACATGTTTTGTCGTAATCATGGATTTGTGAATATGTTAAGTGCCACGGTGAGGCATACCCTGCTGGAAGATATGTACCTATAACCATGCCGTGAAACGCCATCATGCATGACAACAGCCTTCCTCCAAAAGACTTCTAGTAAATCCGACTCCCTTGCATCCAAGAGTGGTCCTTGTAATCCTGCGAGTCCCGGGACCAATGGGAAATCCCTAGAAAATCCCTGGATAAGGCGACGAAATACCACTCCAGTAATATTTCTCAGTAAATCACTGGCGATAAAGTATTCGCTACGGTGATTCCGAGGTCGGGGGGACCTTGGACTTGGACTTGGATCTTCTGGCTTACAGAGGTTCAGCTCTAATGGCTATTCCTAAAAATACTGGATGATTAATGACTGATGATGATGATAAACAACAAGAAAACATCACGCCGTTTCCACAGAAGGGTAGGTAGGCAGAGATATTGTACACTACTCTACCCTGTCACACCTCTCAAGATTCTTTTGATATGCAATACATACAACGAGTCATACACGCACGTCGATTCTTCCGACATCTAACATGGCCGACCTTTATAATTTGATTAATTTGGTCATGCCAGGTTATCCTCGGTCTTATTTGACTCCATAATCCATTCACATCGTTAACGTATACTTTAATATTCATTATTTCTTCATCCATGCGTTCTATATGTTCTAATTTAGTTTAAAATACTTAATTTTGCTCTACATTCTTTTTTTATATCAGTATTTATTATTCACCACGAATTTTGGCATTCATCGTATGCATACAATATCTGTTAACTGTTTAATCACAACTACTACTATTTTACTACTATTAATCATAAACTGATCAATATAATATACATAATAAGTAAGATAATATTTTATTAGCGTTACATATGTGGTGTCACATAACAAGTATAAATAAACGTTTTGACTTTTTTTGTTAAACAAAAAAGTTTACAAAATATGTAATATAAGCATTTTGTTTTATTCCATATAATAGCTTCCGTTATAATTTAAAAACAATAAAAAATAGCTTGCATTCGCGTGATATAAGAAGTCGTTTAATGAATGTTTTTACTTCACAAAAACATATGGTATTCTAAAAAGTAATACCAACATATAGTTTGTTCTAAATACATACTTGCGAAAAGTACATACAATCTAACTACAGATGACGTGAATGTGACCACGTGCGTTTTAAACTGTAAATTCCCATATGTTATGTATGTGTTGGTTTGATTTAAGTCTAATATAAACGTTTCCATACCGGTTTATTTATTATTTAGAATTACAAATTTGATGCAAATAATTTATTATAATAGTCAGAACAAGTTTCTGGCTAACAATCAACAATATAATTAAAAGTATGCGTAATTGTTACTATGGAGATAAGTGAAAAAAATATGTATTAGATAAATTCGAATTCTGGCATATTAAATTATTCAAATTGATTACAATTTGATATAAATGTTATTTTGTTTTTTTGAGCATTTAAAATTAATCATTGTTTGTTTCATCAACCTTTTGCCCATGCTTTTATTTTGATTAGAATAATGGACTTTGATCTTCTGGGATAAAGAGGTTCAGCTTTTTTCCTTCGGTTGGAAACAATGTTGAAAATGTGATTTGGTAATTGTTTAATCCGGGAGCAAGATGTATGGCTTGGAGTGCTCCTCCGAAAGAGGCATGGGAAGAATTATGATCTATGTGAATGTCCTACTTTTATCGGTCAGAGTTGTATTAATAATAGATCAGATATCATTGGTATTGTAGAGTACCTATGATTGTATCAGTTTTATTATTTTAGAATGGAGGGTATTTCCGAGGGGAAGAGGTGATGGGAGATTGCATCCTGCGTAAGACCATTTCCTTTGGCGTAAATTAAAGGTTTGTATTGTATTAATATCAATAATCTAGCTATTTTTTTTTTATTCCTGGCGTCATCAATTACTTGTGTGATACCACTTATCCGAATATATAAATTTACGCACAGTACTCGGCGATAAGTAGTATACATCGGGTTTAAGAAAGAGACTATTGGTCATAATCGTCTAACTTCCACATTGCAGAGCGCTAGATCTTACAGTCCGGTATTTATTATAGAACACGTGTTTGAATGACAGAGATGACGCTCTACAAATCCGAAGTTTGCCGGTTATGGCCCAGAGTCTCTTTCTAAAACCCGATGTGTATTACCGCTGGAATCTACACAACAACAACAACAAACCATCACGCCGTTTCCCCGCAGGGGTAGGCAGAGAGAATGGACCGCCACACTACTCTCTAGCTTCCTCCACATTCATACATCGAGTCATACACGCACGTCGACTCTTCCGGCTTCTGACATGCAGAGCTACCTCGAAGAGTATAGATACTATACACAATATATTATTTTAACTGTTCTAAATAGGTGCCTTAATTTTTTTTTTTAATGTCGAAATAAACAGATTTGATTTGATTTGTTTGATTAAAATTTAATTTATTTTTGTAAATATTTCTCTCGGTCGTGAAGGTATACGACCTTCGAAACATGTCATTTTTAATAAACTCATATAGTCGAAAAAAGTATCATGATTCTTAAAAAGTAAATTATTAATATTTAATATTTAAAAATCCCTTTTTACATTACGACCAATATATTATAATTGCAAGGTCCCCAAGAAATCTTATTGCAAAAACCTTTGAAAGGTTAATAAACTGCCATACTTCCAAGTTCGTTGGAAGTTAAGGTCAAGCGTTTAAACACTTTTACGAGTTAAGTCTCTGTTTTCGCAATTGAAGATAAACTATTTGTCTTATTATTATTATATCTTATTATTGTGTATTTAAAATTATAAATTGATTTGTTGAAATTTTTGAATGATTAATGGATTTTTTAAATCCATAAATCGACTGGCAGGTAAATCTACCAATTCAACAAATCATCGTACCATGCACGCACGTCGATTATTCCGACTTCGAATGTGGCCGCCTTTCAGTAATTGATTAATTTGGTCATGCCATGTTTTCCTCGGTCGTCCTCGGCTTCTTTTTCCACTCAAGCTGCTTGCGTACAACTTTTTAACCATTCGATTCTACTCATCCATTCGTTCCATATGTCCAAACCATCTCTCCATTTTTTAATTTTATCCATTATGCATCATGTCATCTGCTTTACATTTTATCTTATTTCATTGTTCGGTATTCTATCATACAGCGTTTTCCGCACATTCTTCTTAGTGCTCTCATTTCTATGGCGTTTATCCTGCTTTCATCCTTCTTTTGCCAGCTCCAAACTTCACTTCCATACATGAAGGTTGGCACTAGAACTCCATTGTGTACTGCCATATTTGCTTCTGTGGATATATTTATATTTGCAGTAGTGACTTTAAGTGCGCCATTTATTTTATTCCCAGCACCAACCCTTCTTTCGATGTCTTTCTCCATTTTTCCGTCTTGATGATTTACTAAAATGTTTACTGGAAAACGTGAAAGTACTATTAATAATTTTAAAATGCATAGAAATGAATTGTTTTTCAATATTAAAAATGATATTTTTCCTATTACTTCATTCATAACGATTTAATAATTTCGCTTTCACGATTTTCACGATATGAAATAAATATGTGTTACAAGTACTTTGTATTAATAATATTATGTAACGGCGGCGATAAGACGGCGGCGTTAAATTACAAATAAAATAAAATAAATTGTATGGCGAAACAGTAAAACAAATCTCTTTTTAAACAATGAAGCATGGAGTTGGAAGGAAAAGGTCGATAGTATAATAAATATATTTTAAACAGTCATCATCATCATCGGCTGTCCCTCGTGTCCGAGGAAGACTGTCCTTCACGGTTGTGGGTCTGCATGTGACCGAAGAGCCCGATCCTGGACCGACAAATTCTGGGGCATCTAGGGCAGGGGAAGGCGCTTGTAATGGAGCCGTCACCGTCTCCCAGTGGTTCTTTCCTTTCTCCTCCTCCTCTCTGCGACATCGTCTCTGCGCTGTGCTTCAAAGTCTTGCGTGTCTTTATGTACCTACTGTTGTTCTCCACCTAGTCTTCTGCAGTCTTTTCTCAGCAATCACAGTCGATGCCAGACTTTTGTAGGTTTCCTTTAAGGGAGTTCTTAAAGCGTTTCTTCTGACTACCGTGTGAGCGTTTCCCTTGGGTAAGTTGAGAGTACATAATCTTCCTTGGGAGTCTTGTCTCAGGCATTCTGACAATGTGACCAGTCCAGCGCAGTTGTCTCTGAATAATGGCAGTCTCAATACTTGTCATATTGACCTCAGCAAGTATGCTGTCATTTGTCCGTTTGTCCTGCCATTTCACATTTAGGATCCTACGTAGAAAGCGTTGGTGATATCGCTCTAGGGCTTTTATGTGTCTTTTGTATGGAGTCCATGTTTCTGAGGCATACAGGAGTGTTGGCAGGACAACGGACTTGTAAACAGGCACAAAAATATATTTTAATAAGTAAATCGCTCTGGATAATATGTGGTAATACACCGTACAAAAAATACCATGCGGAAATATTAGGAAGGAGGGAAAGGCAGATTAATTCGTCCTTAAGAAAATTAAGATGGAGTTACTAAGATAGTTCATACACTACGAGTATATTAAAGTGTGGATGAGTGTAAAATGTATAGAAAATCACGATGTGACCATATAAAACTAACATTAAAAGTCGGCAACCGACAATCTTGTTTAATACGGTGAATGGTTATAAAATTCTCAGGAAATTTTTTATAATACAGTTATATGGCAGTCCATTCTCTCTGCGTATTCTATCGGGGATACGGCGTGGCGGTTAGTTACAATGTTTCATTAAATGATTAATTTACATAGCATAAGATTGATTATTATTATTCAAATAATACGCACTTTACAATGTTTATATTACAAATTAATAACAATATTATAATTTGAAAGGCAACGGACGAAAAAAATATATACGTTACAGAACAAAAATATGTTTACAAAAAAAGGAATTCTTATCAGGTTAAATATACGTCAAGTTTAAAGTACACATTAGTAAATTTATTTAATTAAATTTATTTGTTTTCATCATAAAAAAAAGACTTAATTTACGCGTATTCACAAATATAGTCAGCGAGATATACATTACGAGTATAAGTGTCGTGAACGAGTATAAGGCACGTTGACAATTATTATTGAATATTATACTCATAAAAGGAAGGTGTTTGACTGTTGCGTCCTACTGGAGTTATCTTATGGGCTTAAAACTATTACAATGTCTCAGAAAATCGCAAAAAAAAATGAGAATTTTCGAAAGATCAATGAAAAGAGCAATGTTGGGAATCTGTATAGCAGGCAGGATGAGAAACTCCACTATTAGCGCCAGAACAGGAGTCTTGGACATCATCGGAAGAGTGGCAGCGTTAAAATGGCGCCAGGAAGACCATGTCAGTCGCAGCCCTGATGATTGATGGATAAAACGCCTCCTGTGCTGATGTCTTAGAACTGCGACCCGAAACCCAGGACGCCCTCAAATTTGATGAAGGGACGACATTAGAGACACCGCCGGCACGACATGGATGCGTGTTGCCTAGGATCGACAGACATGGAAGCAGATGGAGGAGGCTTACGTCCAGGAGTGGACGGATATAGGCTGATGATGATAATGATGAAGATAATATTATGTAAAAAAAACAATTATCACTTATGTATTGTGTCCAAATATGTTATATAAAAATAGTGATAATGCTTATTAATATTAACTAATTTAATCAAACAGATATGGGACAATAGAATAAAATAAATTTTATAATTAATTTTTATATAAATAAAATTCGTAGTAATTCAACGGTTTTTTAGTATCTAAATATTCAAATAGAGAACACAACATGTTAGTATGTTCATATATCGAACGTAGAGAATTCCTTCGTAGATGTTTAAATTCGCCTCGCGAATTAAATTACGTTCACGTACCTACAAGAAACAAAATAAATTATTCCACATACACAAGTAATAAAAATTGATTGTAAGTGTATTATGGAAAGTAATTTTTAATTTAAATATATAATTCATCAAGTTATAAAATTATATACTCGTATATTGCATATCAAGCTGAATTTTACCGATGTTCGCAACGATTTAATTTACTATTAAATTTATTGCGTAAATCATCAAATATAACTATCCATCACACCGTATCCTGAAAGGAATAGGCAGAAAAAATGGATCGCCAACACTGTTCTTTCTTGACATACTTCTCTCGCTTCCTCAACATTAATATAATTTCTCCGACTCCTCACGTGGCCGACATCTCTAAGACGAATGTATGTTAAATCTGTATATGATAGAGCGTCAAATATTTAAAAATATTTTATGTGGATCGTATTGATAATTTAACGCCCTGCTTATTTTTTTAAAAACATAATTATAATACTCTTTCATGGTATTCTTGTACCGACCCTTATGTATGGAAGCTAAGCATGGAACTGGCAAAAGAAGGATGAAAGTAGAATAATTGCAATAGAAATGAGATCTCTTAGACGAATGTGTGGATACTCTGTGTATGATAGAGTGTCGAATGAAAATATAAGAAGTGAATGCGTTTGGACACATGGAAAGAATGAATGAAGAAAGAACACGAAAAAAGTATATTTTAACGGTGTAAATGGAACTAGAAAAAGAGGGAGACCGATGAAAACGTGGCACGATCAAATAAATCAAATATTGAATGTCGGCCACGCGAGGAGTCCGAAATATTGACGCGTGTGTATAACATGATATATGAATGTTGAGGAAGCGAGAGAAATATTATATACAAGCAGTACCAGGAAAGAAAAGTGTGGCAGTCTATTGTTTCTGCCTACCCCTTCGGGGAGACGGCGTGATGGTTAGTTAGTTAGTTTGATAGTTAATTATAATAAATTCAATATTTTTATAAGAATATTAAAATAGAATTAAATTTTGTTTCAAGTTCAATTAAATAATACCGCTGATAAGCTATGTCAAGAGCTAACAATAAAAATTTATTTTATCACTTGTTTATTATTATTTTTACTATTATATATGATATAAACTAACTTATGAATGACGAAATTTCACAAAAAAGTTTTATAGCATTACGTGTCTTATAAGTTTGTCACATCGCTGTCTAATTTATGTAGTAACCTAAACTTAGTATAGATTTTGGATAAAAAATGACATCACGGTTGCTTATACCACCATTCTTGGAATGATTTGTATTTTTAACCACGTGGTACTGTGCTAACGGATATATCGGTACAACAGATTTGTTTAAAATTCGCATTATCAATAAATACATCCAAAGTGAAACATTTTTATCAATACATCTTCTGTATTTTTTGTTTTTCTTTCTATGAATTTTTATTCTGAAAGTATTGAGCGCTTTTAACGTTTTTTGATAAGCTCTTTCTCGAAAGCATTATTATGGAAATATCATTAAATATGTTTGCATTATATTAAATATTGACGACCTTCGTGGCCGAGTGGTAAGTGCATTGACTGCCACCCCGAAGGTTCCGAGTTTGATTCACACTGTGACTGTCACACTGCCTTTGGTCTGGTGTAGAATTCACATGACAATAAAATGGCGATAGATTAGCTACCTATCATATATCACGAGAATCACTATGATAGCTATACCCTTTACATCGATTTACCTCATGCTGTCATGATGTAAAGAGCGATTCAACAAAATAACAATAATAATAATAAAGTAATTAAAATAGGGCAGTACCCGATGGACATTTAGAATACTTTAATGAAGGCCTTTGACAAATAAAACGAGTGTCGGGAGCCACCTAAAATATAGACTGATGATATTGACGGAATAGTTGGAACGACATGGATGCGGAAGGGACAAGACAGGGACGAGTGGAGGAAAATGGAAGAGGCCTATATCCAGCAGTGGAAGGAAGAAGACTATAGAAGAAGAAGAATTATAACATAACAACCAGTACTCACCCAGCCATTGTTTAAATGCAGTCTTAAGCACTCTAGTTTTTTCTATATGTAATATCACAGGGGTCGAAATACACAAACAATATTATTAAAATATCACAGACCACAATTTAAATTAAATATCTATTTCAATAATTAATTCAATATTAACTTGGTGTCTTAGTAAACAAATATAGTGTTGTTAATCGAGCAGTCGTGGAGTTTTCTCGGTAACTTTGTTATACCGAAGAAATTTTCCAAAAGGAAAAAGACTAATCCACTGGCATGCGTTACGCGAAGTTTTTGAAAGTCAAAAGACATTGATTTTCAAAGTTTGTTCCATCATAATTTTAAACAAAGGAACGTTGATTTTTTAACGATACATGCCGATTTTCAGGCCGGTAATCTTTTAGATTTCGCGTTGCCAGACCGGCGTTTCAGCTGATCACGATTACACCAGGCGATATCTTCTCGCGCGGCGATATAATGGACTACTGTTGATATCCGTCATGTGCGTTGACTTTATACACAAATCTCCCCCCCCTCAAATTCGGACCAGAAATGGATTGGAAATTAAACGGCGACGTTAATGAATTGATTGTTGTTGTTAAATGGGTAAGATTTTTCTTTACGTTCACGTTTATTAATGTGTACATTACTCAAATTTTAATTTTCAACACCGATGCACTGAAGCTTCGAATATCGTTTGAATCTAAACGTTTCAGATTCGTTCAATAGATGACTCAAATTTTCTTTGGATAATTTTTGGGGGGAAAATAAACTGGTTCGACAAACATTTGACTTATCACAAGTATAGGCTATAATTAAATCGTGATCAAATATAGTTTAAGTGATATTCTGGAAAATAAAATTAAGTAGTAAAGTCCAATAATGGAAGTCTTAAGATATATTATTGAGTCGAAATTGTTGTTGAATTTTTATGAATTAAAACACTGTTTTTTCCACTTTTGAGTTTATTTTTCTCGACATGTTTCGAACGCTTACCACCTTCATCATCGGGAGAATGATATAAATAGTTTATATCGTTCTCCCGATGATGAAGGTGTAAGTCGAGAAAAATAAACTCAAAAGTGGAAAAAACAGTGTTTTAATCATAAAAATTCATCATTATGTAATTCCACCGTGTTAACGCCTTAAGTTTATCTGAAATTGCATGTGTTACTCATAGTCAATTAAAAAACACGAGATAGAATAAAGTTGATCCAGATAACAAAATGTTATTATATTTTTAAATATTTAAAATGATCTATATTTTTTAAAAACTTTGGTAACAAATCGAATTTCAATGGAGTTGGTTCTTCCGGGAACAAGATCGGTGAACATATTTGTTAATTAAGATTTTTAACTATTTCTTTTCTTTCCTGACATATTTCCCTCGCTTCCTCAACATTCATACATCGTGTCATGCACGCGCGTCGATTTCTCTGATCCCCACGTGGCCGACATTCAATATTTGATTTATTTGATCGTGCCACGTTTTCCTCAATCTTCCTCTATTTCTAGTTCCATTTACATCGTTAACATATATATTTTTTACCATTCTTTCATCATTCATTCTTTCCATGTGTCCAAACCATCTTAATGATCCTTTCATTATTTTGTTCATAACACTATCATTTGCACCGCATTCACTTCTTATATTTTCATTCGACACTCTATCATAACAGAGTATCACACATTCGTCTAAGAGATCTAATTTCTACCACATTTATTCTACTTTCATCCTTCTTTTGCTAGTTCCATGGTCCACAAAAAGGGTCGGTACAAGAACACCATTGTGCACTGCCATTTTAGCTTTTTTGGATAGGTTTTTTTTTGCGATGACAACTTTAAATGCACCATTCACTTTGTTGCCTGCCCCAACCCTTCTTTCAATATCTATCTCCGCTCGCCCATCTTTTGTAAACATTGGTAAAATCTGAAATTACGGTTTTAACCTAATAAAATCAAAGTTAATAAAAAAAGAACAATTTTGTATATTTTATTTCAAATCCCAGATTTCAAATTACAGATTTCAGTATAAGAATTAATATAATATTTAAAAAATAAATCCAAAAATAATATATTTTCCAATATTTAAGAAACTTGAAGAAGAAATTTTCTTATCAACAAGTTTCTTGAGGTTTTCCTTTCCGTGATTCTTCACTCCAACAAATAAGATGCTTCCAATATTTAAATTTCATATCCATTGTAACATTTTGTACGGATGAAACACATTTTGCCTAATGTAAAAAGATCAACTTTTCAGAACCAAAATAAATTCGTAAACTTAGGACAAGTAAAAAAGTATTTAAAATACAAGAAGTTATATGATTCAACATCATAAATATTGTTATTTGATAATATGGAAACTCAATAATAGTAGAAGAATAAGAAATATAATATATTATATTTAATATTCTTTAACAACGTATTACCGTTATATGAAACGAATTCAATTGAAGCAAGTTTTTTTTCAATTCGATAACCAAATCATACTTTATTGTCTAAGGTATATAACAAACGCCAGTTTGGGGTCGAAGTATTAAACAGAAAAGTTTGTGGCTAAAACCTTATTTTACTACCCTGTACAAAATTTTTATGTGTTTTTCGTGTAAAGGAATCCAAAAAAATTTCGAAACCGTTTAACCTTTTTTTTCAGAATAAAATAAAAAAACATTTTGTACAAATTGTCAATCGTTTTGAGCTTGGATTATTAGACCGCCGGTCATTCTGTCTTAATATCGCATTTTAACAAAATCCCTTATTAAATAAATTGTTCCATTTATAAATCATGTTGTCATTATCACGACTGTTATGTTTATTTTTATGATGACATGAGTCATCATCTTTATTATAGACTTTTTAGAATTAATGACACATTTTTAATGTAACACTAAGTATTAAATGCTTTGGATGCAATATGAATATACATTCGTTAACATTGTATACGTAAACTAATCATCACAATGCACACCTTGCAAAGTGTCGCGACTATGTTTCTTTGGATTTAAAACAATTGCGCTCATTTTAGTTAAAAGAAGAAAAAACTAACAGTAATTCTTATAGTCTAATAGTAATCCTAGTTATCGAATTATATAAAAAAGAAACAAAAACCTATCCAAAAAAGCTAGAATGGCAGTGTACAATGGTGTTCTACCGACCCTTATGTATGGAAGCTAAGCATGGAACTGGCAAAAGAAGGATGAAAGTAGAATAAATGCAGTAGAAATTAGATCTCTTAGACGAATGTGTGTATACTCTGTGTATGATAGAGTGTCGAATGAAAAAATAAGAAGTGAATTCGGTGCGAATGATGGTGTCATTAACAAAATAATGAAAGGATCATTAAGATGGTTTGGACATATGGAAAGGATGAACGAAAAAAGAATTCTAAAAAAATTATATGTTAATGATGTAAATGGAACCCGAAATAGAGAAAGACCGAGGAAAACGTGGCACGATCAAATAAATCAAATATTGAATGTCGGCCATGTGAGGAGTCAGAGAAATCGACGCGCGTGCATGACACGATGTATGAATATTGAGGAATCGAGAGAAATATGTCAGGAAAGAAAAGTGTGGCAGTCCATTCTTTCTGCCTACCCCTTCGGGGAGACGGCGTGATGGTTAGTTAGTTAGTTAAAAAAGAAATAATTATCAAATAAAAGACATATAATACAATATATATATATATCGATTTTTTTTAAACTGAATATCAATTGTTAGTAACTTTGAAATTCAATCGCTGAGATAAATAAAATAAAAGAAATTAAAAATATTCACTTGTTTTATATTAATATTTGAAACAGACAGTTGATAACTTATTTTAATGATGTATAATGATAAATAATCAATTAATTATTATATTATATGTTACGTACAAAATTTTGGATGTTGAAAAAAAAACTTCATTTGCGCATGTATTATAAAATGCACACTATTTAATAAAATTAAAACACTCATTCGCGTCTGTACTTTATAATTTCAAATGAGCATAAAATATCCCTAAATATGTAGGTTATCTAATCTCTACACTTACCCTTGTGCGCGAAGTTATTGTGTAAGTGGATATCCGTTACATGAATAAAAATTATAAATATACATATAAAAAAAACTGCGAATCTTCTTGATCTCGAGATACAGAACGAAGACGATGTGTAACCGATCTTTAAGTGAAAAATAATGATTGGCTACCTGAGGGGGCGACTACCGTACGTGATTTTACATCCCCCCTCCACGGATAAGAAATTGTGAATGTGTTTAAGCAGAAAAATAATTCAAACATTCCTAGAAAAGCGCAAGTCTGTCATAGTAACCAAAGATGATAAAGGATATAGATTCATAGTTGAATGTTCATAATTCATAGATGGCCCTTTTGACTTAGGATCATTTTTATTTATTTTTAAATTTAATATATTAAACCCCGTGGCATGGTATAAATATATTTTTATTATCACATACTCTAAAAACATGATTTTAAAATAATTTTTATGTATTATAAGAGCAATGATTTGTTGTAAGTAATTACTTGAACCCCAATAAGAACATTAAATTATTATTTTAAATTTTAAATTGAATCACAATATTTTTATTTATTTATTATTTTTTTTAAAAGACTAACATCAAAGATTTAAATCAATGATATTAGAATTTATCTTACAATCCACTATCCCCTAGACCACCCCCCGGTTTGGTTATAACAAAAGCATAAACGTTCCAAAATTAATATTTATAACATCTGTCACATCATGTAAACAATTTTATAAAATATTTAAAATATATCATTATAATATGTATCGTTGTCCGAAACATGTCTGTGTAATTTTTTTTTTAATGTAAGTTTTGTAAATACAAAGTATATAGGTAATAAAGAAAAAGTGAAATAAAGCAATAACTCTATTTATTTTATGTTTGCCGCAATTTCTTATTTCGTGGTTTTAATGAGCGGATCACACTCGTAATGAATTGAAATTAAAATGGTTAAATTTGAAATAATAATAATAATAATTTTGTCCTAAGATCCTACTGGTAAACCTCTCCGAGATTATGTTCGTAACGCAAAATAAGAAAAACTTGGGAAATAGAGGACATCGTCCAGTGGAGTAGATCCGGAAGAAGATACTGGGGGGACTATGTATCCCGAATTTATAGTGACAGACGCATATACAGCGGCTTACGAAATCCCCTCCGGATACCGCCCACCTGGAAGATCAACTTAAAAAATGGAGGGACAGTTGGACTTCATCATCGCAGGGACATGATATCTGTGTCATTGATCGTCAGATCTATTAAAAGAAAGAGAAAAAAGAAAGAAAATAATATTAACGTGGGAAGAACCCATTCGGCAATAAAATAAAAGAATAGTCTAGATAACACATAATAGACATAAAAAAAACGTTTCATTAAAAAATAAAGATGGGTTTTACATAAGTTCTGCAAGGGTCGATTGGCTTGAAATAGCTTCCATGTTAGTATTAAGTATGAGGACAGTGATGATATCTTAAATTTAATAGACGTCTAAAGACTGCACTGTTCGGTCAGTCTTTTTGCTTTTTTACGCACTTTTAAAATAAATTATCATAAATAATAATAATAATGCATATGATAAAAAATATGTACACCGTTTGTTAAATAATAAACATAAGATTACTTGACAGAAGTGAAATTTTACTTTGTTTGCAAACTTTTCAAGAAAATCGTGACAGTGTTACGCACAGAGTAATAAATTTCGGAACACGAAAAAGCGATTTTCCAACAAACGACAAAGAAAATAGAAAACATTGCATATACGTACTTTGTTGACACGATGTTTAAGATTAGAATGTTTACAAATGTGATAATCTTAGTTCTTTGTTTGACCGTATTTAACGAAGGCAGGTGATGTTTTGATGATCGGTGTGTGACAGGCACAAAAGCGGGATGACGATTCGTCACTTATCACGTCGGCCGTAACACCGCGACGAGGTAAACACGCCCGGCGCTTAAAACTCTAAAGCTCTAAACATGCAAAACACAAGAACTCATTATCATTATTTGGTTACTAGCAAATACGAGAAAGAATCTCTTAAAACACTGCTCATAAAATGAATTATGCCCATTGCGTGATCAAAAGTCAAACAAATGTGCGGGATGCAGATATTTAAATTAGCATTAGATTTGTTTGTGTTTCCGAGAAAGTATTTTGAATTTCGGAAACGCGGATCATAGGCCAAAAGTAGGATGGCTCAAATGGCGTGCTCTTTCCAGAGCGCTTTGTGACTATAAAGTACCTACCCATTTAAACTAATGAAAAGGTAATTGCGTAGATCTTGGGAAAATCAAGGTAGTTAACTACCTTAAGACTGTAACGATCTCCGAAACGTAGAGAAAGACAAGTGTCACGGATATTACTAAGATTCCACAAATCATAAAGGAAAGATGCCCAAAATCGTTGTGCGACCAGCCATACTCTTCGGTTGAGAATACCGAGCTGTACGCCGCCAAGATAAACAGAGGCTGCATGTGGTAGAGATGAGGATATTGTGGTGGGCTGGAGTTATCAGACGCGATAGAATAATAAATTTGTGAATTCTAAGAAAGTGGTCCCTGTGACGGAGAGACGAAAAAGTATCGTCTGTGATGGTACGGTCATGTACTCGTATGTAGAAGAGACGACATCCATATAATCCAAAAAGCCCTACAACTAGAGGCGGGAAAATAGTGGATAAAATAAAATAATAAATACAATACCGAGAAGTCTACCAATCCTTAATTAGTAGAGCTGACCTAAAATAATTTAGAAATTGCTAGGAGAGAAAAAAATTACATTTAACGTAATTATATTTCATTAAATAACATATTGATTAATCATATAAAAATTAATTGATATTTTAATTTGCATATATAATTTAAAACATAAATTAAAACAGATCTTTGATACGTATGTCCGAAATAGAACAAACGTTTTTCTTTGTGAAGCGGCTTTCGTCCAAGACTATTGTGGTTTAACATCACAATTATTTTTCATGCTGTCAATCATTCATATTTTCCTTCTTGTCACCGTGCGTTAGGAATTGTTTGCCAAAAAATAAGTAATCATATTAATTACACGATTAATAAAGAAATCGAATAAAAATACATTAATTATCTATTGTTATTTTTATACATTTATAATCCTATAAAACCTACGTGGCAGAGTGGCAAGAACTATGCCATACCGAAGGTTCCGGGTTCCATTCACGGTGATGGGAGTGTGATTGTCACATTGCCTTTGGTCTGGTGTAGAATTTGGGTAACAATAAAATGGCGATAGATTAGCTACCTATAACATGTCATGAGAATCTATAGATAAAAAGTTGTAAACAGAAATTGGGTTCAAATAACCTACTGTATACACGTGTGGAAAGCAACGGGAAACAACCACATGAAAGGTCCAAGTGGCTTACACTTTGCTCCAAACCAATTCCATGGATTGAATTTAGCGAAGAAGAATCCAATTACTTGTAAATCTAGCACTCACATTGTGGTTACATATTTTAAACTTGATGAAGAGGTCCAAACGAAACTAGTCGGCAATAATTGCAATAGCCATACTATTGTTAAATGTAAAGTGTTTTATTATTTTACATTTATAAGATTAATATATTTTTAAATTATCAGTACTCAGAATTATTAAATGTGATTTTTTATTACGGTTTATAGACATTTTTCAGCAGGCAATCGTTTGGGATTCTTTTTAATATATCTGGTATCTAATACGAATGAAAACGTCAGTTTTATAGAAGTTTTATTATATTTTATGGGAATTACATGTTTCGCCCTTCTAAGGCATTATTAAATGTGACGAAACTTCAACTCGTTGCAGTTTATATACACTAGTAATGGTAATTAACGAATATTGATATGACTTTATACATTTTTAACAAAGAATTATTTTGGTAAATCCAAAAATATTGGAAAATATTTCTTAGAACTCGTTAAGATATTTTATGACAATGATTCATAGTTACGGGATACTAAATGATATTATATAAATAAAAAATAAGTTATTTGAGGTAGGACGAAATAAAGTATTTCTAAGAAAAACATCTCCTTACAAATTGTTTACAAATGATTTTACATATTTCAAGGTGACAAATGATTCTAAGTATTATATAATATACGAGTATACCTAAAATAAAATCGCCATCCTATGTGCGTATACTCAATCGACGTTTTCATTCGTATTAATTATTTTATATGGAGTTTTACATCATTGTTCAAGAAACAATAAATATTTGATGTCTGTAAATCACTCAATTATAAAATTGTCTTAATAAAAAAATTAAATACGTAGGTAACGCTGTTAATACAAATATATTTTTATACGGGTATTTTTAATGAAATCACGCGGAATTAATCATATTTATATTATTTAAGATAAGTAAATGTATGTCCAATAGGTCAAAGTCGCGTGATAATGAAAGGTGATATCTTAACAATCAAAATTCATCGATTAATTTTGTAATTTCCATCGAGGAGCCCCGGAAGACTGCTATTTTGAGAACCATTCTGTGGTGTATAGAAATTATTAACAATATCAGGGACGTATGAATATAAGATATCCCGACACTCGATAACATCAAATTACGAAACAAATTGTCAGGCACACACTACGTTTATACGTGACGAGAGTACTGTGTTGTATTTCACACGAATGCATCAAGTGTAAAGATGCTGTGGGTACCACTGATTGGTATTATCATGATTGTCGGTAAATATTGAACCCATTATAGATGTCTATACGCTTTACTAATCAATGAGACGGGACATCAAATTAATGTGTTTGAGAACAATGTTTGCAATACGTGAATATGTCATATAAAACGAATGTGTTAATATATTAATAATACAAAATTGATATATGTATAATAAAAATAGATCCCGCTAATTGAAAACACGAACGATATCTTGAACTTTTTAAATATATTTCTATCCTAGGGATTCTTTTGCATCAAAGTCTAATATTTGCTGGTTCTTGGGACGCTATCCCGCTTCTTTTCATATTTTTGTATAAAACAGGTTATTTGAAGCAATAAATGTACACATTTTTTATCTAGTGATTCTCACGACACGTGATAGGTGGCTAGTATCACCATTTATTGTCACGTGAATTTTACCAGATCAAAACAGCGTGATTTTTTTTATACACACTGTCATCGCCGGGAATTGGACCCGAGACTTTCGGCGTGACAGTCACAGCTATTGCTACACTGCCACGAAGGCCGTCCAGATCTTGAATTAAAAGTTTTGAATTTGTTATTACTGAAGGGCAAATCTTCTTATTTTTGGTGCTATATCAACTATAGGTACGAGTATGTTCAAGAGTAGGCGTTTCATCTTCTTTCCCAAAAGTCCATATTCTGATTATTTTGAGTCAGGGCAATATTTTTCTATATTCACTTTCTGACTCCACTTCCCATTTAAATATAATTTAAAGGAGTCTTACGTGACAAATATTTTAAGTGCATAGCGCTGAATTTGAGAGTAGGTACTAATTACGATAAAAATAGACAAAAAAAATTGAAAAATATGTCAATATTTTTTGGACACTACAATATTAGCGTTTAACAATTTTTTAGATAGTATTTAAGTAACAACATCCTAGAATATCCATAAATAAATCTCCAGCAATTAAATATTAAGGTTTAAATTCTCTTAACGAATTTTTTTTTGAGATTATGTTTCCAGAGCACAGGTTCCCAAACTTATAGATGTTTTATTTTTAAATACTCGTATGTATTATTTAAATGCTAGTAGTATTTCTATTATTGATCGCCTCTCAAGCTACATTAATTGTCTACAGTAGTAGATATACTTACGTTGAGAATTATTATTCTTTAGAATTTGGTATTTACGAGTATATTTCTTTGCATTCTTGTTGATTGCTGACGTATGCAACGTTCCATTTTCCAACGTTTTTCTATGCGATTCAAAGTGTTATAGATCTGCAACTCCTCACATCCATCAGTAATAAACAATACCGATTTCACAATTAACAATACCGAATTATTCTCCTTTTGTTTTCTACACTAATGTTATACAACAATTATCACAACAAAATTCAAAATAATCCAGTAACGTTTTTGGGCATGCGTATCGTGTGCATTTCGAATTACTTTAGGAGAGAATCGAAATATTCCTCTCTCGCTCTATTATATTCAAAATATTCTCGTAATCTCTCTTGACAACATACGGTTTTACCTATTTTTATTATGATTCTGTACAAATTTAATTTCAATATTTTGAAAATAGTTGAAAATATCTCCTGGCCATGTCCTGGGAAATTCGACTGAACGCGTTAAACATGAATAATTTAAGCGAATCTTATTGACCGATAATAAATGTTACTGAGACGGTCACAGAGCATTGCGTGCTTGCGTCATTCACGCCGAATATTTCCATAGAGGCAGGCAGAATCATTAAACGCAAAATAATGTATGGTACACGGAGGAGATTTTTTTTCTTATTTACGTCATCAGACACACCCTGGTTCGAGCCCCCAATCATGAAACTGCGATTGAACCAATCAAATGTATTTATATTTTGCGAATGTTCAAGGTGACCAACCGTAGCCGGATAATATACTTTTTGTGGATCTTTTTTTAAAATCAAGAACTTTTACTGCAACGACAATTTAAATTTATTACTTCGACAGAGGATGGCGATATTTATAACATACATATGGAAGTACGTACTTACATACGAAGTACAGTGTTCAGTCAGTACTATGAACCGTTTAAACCCAGACCAATGGCTGCGAGCCAAATGTGTCTCTTTGGTTATTTGAGAGCGGCTTTTCCAGGAAAGACATACTAAAACTTTTTTTTTAAACTTTATTAATATTTGATATAGTATACTTGAATTCTAATAGTTATGCTGAATAACAGAATCACATCTGAAATTAAAAACAACCACATACAAACCTGACTTACCAAATAATTTGATTTAAGTGATTCCTTCTTCTCAGTCGTATTCCTCATGATTGAGGGTCGTGTCCATCCTGTAAACTATTGACCATGGCACGCCATGCGCTCCTGTCGCCCGTCAGTCTCCAGGCTGCAGCTAATGAGAGACCAGTCAGATCCCTGATTTGATCGGACCAGCGCGAGCGTCTCGGTGGTCGTCCTGTGATCGCCTTCCCTCCACTTTGCCCATGATGATGAGATTTTCAAGGTTGTCCTGATCTCTCCGGGCTATGTGTCTAAAATATTTCAGCACTCTGACTCTCAATGATTTACTGACTGTGATAATGGGTAAGAAAAAATGTTTTCTCCTTCTTCTTCTTCCTTGTTGTAGACCTATGTGCTCTGTTCTCCAGGGTTGCTCTTCCTGTGAGTTGGATTCCCAGCTCTCCTTCCATCTCTTTGGTAGTCGATGGCCCTCTGGAGTCTCGTGCATCCTAATCTTGGGAATCCTCGCTGGGTCCACCCTCTCAACGTGGTTTCTCCAGAATCGTCTTCCAGCCTAATCCCATCCCACAATGTCATCAATATTGCAGGTTCTACGAATATCTCTAAGCGCTATCCCCACGATAGGTCGCAATGTTTTAATTTCTGCTGTTCTAAGGAGATGTTTCTTTCTGACAGTGTCTGCTCTTGCTTCGATTACGTAAGTCATTATGAATATCCCGAAAGTTTAAATTGAAACAAATATACCTATACCCACACACCACTATTAAAAAAATAAGTGTAACACCCGTTTAAGTGCATTTAAAATATATATGGATCTAGGAAAACACTTTTATGTCGTGCGCGGCAAATAAAACGGATGGTCACCTTACTGTTACGCTGATAAAACAATTACTCCAATTCGGCCACTGACGCATTTCGCTACAATGAATATTGTCGTATTTTTGAGACGATTTATCATTCGATCAATTTATTTATCCAGCGCAATATTTGTCGTACAACTAATTATAAACAAGTTATTGATAGCAACCGGCGCAAAAAAAAAACATTTCACGGATCAATTGAATTGACCCCACTATGGGTAGTATTTTGAATAAAACGACAACACGAAATATTATTTAACGTCTTGTTGATTGTCTACGAAGTTATTACGAGTATTAAGTTCTCATTTACACAACGATAAAAAATAGAGGTACCTATCTATCTTGTGGTCGTACATACATCATGTTCCCTCTTTAAATTTTCATACTTCATAGGGTTAAAGAAAGTAAACAACACTAAATTTGATTGTATTTTACATACGCTTCATTTTGTTTACCTTTCAATGTAATTCGGACTGCGTGGAAGATGACTAGGAGAAACTGGAAAGACCTGGAGAATGGAGAGGAATGGCCAGGAACAGGAGCCAGTGGAGGAGGCCAAATCCTACATCGAAAAGAGGAACATTAGACTACTTTTATTTAAAAAAAAAATTAAGGTCAATAAGCAGTAAATAAAATATATTTTTTATATTAACTGGAAGTGAACTCCAATACAAAACAAAAAATAAGCACTCAGTTGGTCTGTTTCAATGATTTAAAGGACGTGATTAAAAAAATATTTTTGTTTATGGCTATATTGAATAACTCACTATTTGCATTTGCATCCGTGTGACTCTGAGGTACAGATATGTTCATTTCATATTGTTCCAAAACGATTACAAAAAATACACATATTTAATCAAAAATTTTAAAAGTTTACATTACTGATATTACTTTTGTGACATTACCTGTTCATGGTGGGAGAATTTATGGTAAATAATAACAAAACAGTTATATATTTGGTGTAGTACTTTATTAAATAAACATTACTTAATGTGACCCTAAATATGGTATAATATGAATATACCCAGTGCCGGATCAGCCATATAGCATAAGTAGCGAGTGCTACGGGCTCCGCACCTATAAACTCTCATGTATGGAAGTGAAGCATGGGACTGGCAAAAGAAGGGTGAAAATATAATAAATGTAGTAAAAAATTAGATCTCTTAGACAAATGTGTGGCAAATCTGTATATGATAGATTGTCAAATGTAAATATAAGAAACGAATGCAGTGCGATTGAATGTGCTATCAACAAAATATTGAAAGGATCATTAAGACGGTTTGAACACATGGAAAAATGAATGAAGAAAGAATGGTAAATAATGTTAATGTTAACAATGTAAACGGAACAAGAAATATACGAAGACCCAGGAAAACGTGGCACGATCTAATCATCTAAATATTAAATGTCGGTCACGTGAGGAGTCGGAGAAATCAGCATCAGAAAAGAACTGTGTGGCCCACTATCGGGCGGCCGGACCTAAATCGTCCTAAAATTCAATTTTGTCAAATATATGGCAGAATTAAAATAATAATTGATTCATTCAACTGTATATTTTTCAGAAAAAAATCGCCAATTTTTCATATTGCTCCGTTAATTAATTATGACACCTTAGAGTTGGATGTTTTCGAATAACCGTTTATTAAGTAATTTTAAGTGAAATTTCAAATCCTCGTATAAAGCATTTTGATGGGAAATATTTTTTAATTTTGTTTTGTTTACACTAAGTTCTAGTTATTTTCTATCCTAAAACGTATTTTTTTTCTAATACAGCTTATGAACTTTTTATTATAAATTTTGAAACACACAACTAAAAATATTTTTAAAATTAACCTTTCACGAAACTTTTCGTTACTAGCGAATTTTGCCAAAAGTTGGATATTATGATTTTTATTATAAATAATAAGTTTTGTTTGAGAAACAGAAAAAAAACGTGCACCTACTTGCGCCAATTTGAGAAAAAAATAATTTTATAGGAAAAGAAACTTTACCCAAAAAATGTATGGATGCAATATATATTTTTAATTTTTTTAAATTTACAAATAAATTTTAGTATGGATTTATATTATTAACTAGCTTATTTTCAACAAGCACAATATTTTTTTCACGTATTTATTATACCGATAATCATTATTATAATAAATTTTATTTTGTGGTTATTTTTATCTGCGGGAAGTCTAAATATGTGTCAACTTAAATATTATCTTGCATTGTTGGAATTGTTTTTATTATTGTGAGATCATGATTAACAATTTAACTATCAATAACCAACGACTATAATGGTAAATAGAAATTTAGAACAAAATATTTTACCCTCCAATATTCTTAAAAATATTTTTTTGTTTTTTATACATTCCATTTTTCCGCACGCATTTTGCACCCGTTGTATGTTGTAGTTTAACTTTGAAAACGTATTTATACGGCTGTAAATTCAGTTTCTGATATACATATAAACACTTTCCGTTTATACGAAGTAGTAACGTAAAAGATATTTTAATTTTTTGATTGAAACTTTAAAAAAATGTCTATAATAAAGATCAACATCCACGACCTTTGCATGGCTTTTGTGGATCACGGAAAATATATTTGAACGGCAGAAACTTTATTGAATAATAATTTTAACCGAACAAAAACGCAATATACCTGCGTCAAAGCGAACATTAAAAAAACTCTATTGCCTCAATTTAAAATTAAATGGGCTGTAGCACCAAGAAAGAAGGATCGTTTTATTGTTATGAATCAAGTCTGGTTAAATACAAAATTTATCATTAACTTCAACGATCCAAAAGCATCCACACCTTCCGGATCAAAACTGAGAAGTCTTCTGAGTCTTCAAAAAAGAATAAAGCCACAAAATTAATACAACATTCTGGAGTAGATCAAATAAGTTTCTCTCATTTACAAGCGCTGAGGTCGATTGGAGATACGACGCAAGCAAATATTATTGAAAAATTGAGAGATTCGTCCCCGGAATTGTAAAGGAGCCTGTTAACTTGGCTTCATAATGATGGGCATGCCGCAATAAATTTTTCTAAAGATGAGGCCCTGTCTATTTATGTAGACTTAAACATTTCTAGAGACAGATATCAATTATTAAAAAATGTTCTTGATGGTAAAAAATGTAAAGTACTCCTTACTTACAAAATAATATCGGAAGCAAAATCAGATTGCTACCCCGACGGGATCACTGTTACAGATATAAAAGCAAGTGTTAATCTTCAGAGTCTTCATAACCATACTGTAAAAAGGATTCTAAAAATTGACTATCAATATATCAGACACTTTAGAAATGATACTATACGTAAAATGGGGATGTGATGGATCGTCAGGACAGGCAGAGTACAAACAAATTTTAACCGGTGAAAGTGAACTTATTTCAGATGCTAATCTTTATATTGCCTCTTTAGTTCCTCTCAAGTTGGTGGACTCTCACAATGAGCGTGTGATATTGGAAAATCAAACTCCATCATCTAACAGATACTGCCGTCCAATATCAATTGAGTTTACCAAAGAAACACCACCAAAAACACGCGAAATTATTTCGGGAATAGAACATGAAATTTCAGTGCTTCTTCCTACGCAGGTGGTTATTTCAGAATATACTATTACTTCTGTAAGGCATCAAATGTTTTTAACTATGATTGACGGCAAAGTAACACAAGTTTTGACAGATAATCCGCCTTCATCAGGATGTATAATATGTCTAGCGAAACCTACCGAAATGAATAATCTGGAACTTGTTAGAACTAAAGAAGACAGACAAGAAGCTTACATATTTGGGCTTTCCACATTACATGCTGGATCAGATTTATGAAATGTATTTTGCATATTTTTTGCAATTTAGAATTCAAAAAATGGTCTGTTCGGAGCGAGGAAAACAAAAATAAAAAACAAATAAAGAAGGCAGAAGTCCAAAAAAAATTCAGAGATAAGCTAGGAATAATTATTGACAAACCTCGTCAAGGAAGTGGTAAATCCAGCGACGGGAATACTGCAAGGAGGTTTTTTTCTAATTACACATGTAGTGCAAATATAACTGGAGTAAAAGAGGAACTTATCAAGAGATTTTACATCATTTTACAAACTGGCAAGTGGAAAACCTGTAAACGCACAAAAATTCGGAAGCTATGCAAAAGCAACGGCCGAATATTTTGTACATGAGTACGAATGATACTTTATGCCTGCTTCTGTACATGAGGTCCTAATACATGGAGAAAATATTATAAAACATCACTCTTTACTACCATTGGGACAGCTTTCAGAAGATGCTCAAGAAGCAAGAAACAAGGATTACAAGTATTATTGCCTCCACCACGCAAGAAAATGTTCACGGTCATCAACAAATGAAGACGTTTTTCACACTCTATTGTACAGTTCAGATCCATATATTTCTAGCAAAAGTATATCTACATCACGCAAAGTAATGGAATCAGAAGACGAGGCTAAAACACTTTTAAATACAAAATTATAGAATTTGAGTTGAACAGTGAGATGAAAACATCTTTGTTAAAAAAATTACACTCGTGAAAGTGGCATAATTTTTATAATGTAACGTTTTTTATAAACTACAGTTTTTTTTATGTATTATAACGTATTTTTAATCCTAAATCCATGTGTTTTTCTTACATAAGATAATTTTTTTTTAGTCTAAAGAGTGTATTTTTGCTGACCTATAATTCATACTACGAATAAAATGATAGAAATGTTTTTATGGATAATGAATTTGTATTAATTCACTATTATTTCCTCCAAATTTTGTGTCATTATTATATGTGCACGGTACGATGTATGAATGTAGAGGAAGCCAGAGAGGTATGCCAGGACAGAGCATTGAGGCGATCCATCCTCTCTGCCTACCTCTCCGGAGAAATGGCGTGATGGTTAGTTAGTTAGTACTATGCAAAACCTATAGTTTAAAAGTAACATATACTTAAAATGGTATTATTTTTATTTGCTCATAGTTCATTAAACATGTTGAAGATTTAAAACAATTGGTTAATTTATTAATAGCCTGGGAATTCTCCTGTAAAGCTGACGACATTCTTGTTAGACCACACGAAGGAGCCATTGAGGGTGTCGGGGGCGTCCAGAGCTAGGTACAAGGACGGTTCGGCTCCTTGGTCCGTTGTCAGCACACCCTGGTGGCGATTCATGTCGGTACTCACGTAACTGAATCAAATAAAATTAAATTCAGCATTATTCTGTCAAATTCTAGTGTTATTACTATCTGCATGCTATAAGAATGAACCCAATTTAGATATATGGATTATGAGAAGTTAATGCAGCAAGGGGAGCTTTCGCTATGCTTCGCCCTGTATGGCGTTCCAGTATCATTTTGAGAAAGCTCAAGCTCCAAATATTCAGCAGTAGCGTTAAAAGCGTACTACTGTACTGATGTGAGACTTGGAAATCTACCGTGGACGTTATTGGTAAACTCCAGGTGTTTATGAATAGGTGCCTTCACTAAATATTCAAAGTCTATTGACCCCAAACAGTGTCAAATGCCGTTCTCTGGACCATGGCAGGCGAAAAGCCAATTAGAGAACAAGTCGCTAGACGCAATCGTCAACAGACGAATCGGTCACACTCTGAGACGGAACCCAGCCTGCATCGCTTGAGGCGCACTAGACTGGTCCCCTATGGGGGGAAAGAGAAAGCGAGGCAGACCTAAAGCCACCTGGAGAAGAACCCTGCAGGATGAGGTTAAGGCAGCAGGCCTCACTTGGGATGATTTTAGGCATCAGGCATGCGATAGAGTCGGGTGGAGAACGTTCCCTGAGGCCCTATGCACCACGGAGGTGTGACAGGACAAAAAGAAGAAGAATACAGCATGAATGAAAGTGATATGAATTAAATAATGAATTAATAATAGATAAAGAAAGCATGTTAGAAATGTAAACTTTACAAGAAATAGAGGAAGAAAAATGTGACATAATCAAATCATTCAAATAATAAATGTTGGACATGCAAAGTCAGAGAAATCAACATGTGTGCATAATGTTGAGGAAGCGAAAGAAGTTTATTAGGAAAGAACAATGTGATGGTCTATTATATATCCCCCACCCCTTCAGCGATAACATTATGAATTGAAAGGTTATCGTAAAAGAAAAATTATATATTAGAATAAAACACAAGTGGTTGATGATAGATCTTAAAAGTCCCAACTAACAAAATTAACTGTTTAACTTACCCAGGATTTACAGCATTAACATGTACATTTTTGCGCTGAGATGTAAAATACCTCTGTTGTACAAAAGTAAGCGCTGCTACACATGCTTTGGACACTTTGTAAGGATCATCTCCCCAGCCATCAGCATCATGTGTTCCTCGCCTTACTGATCTGTAAAAAAATAATTAGTTGGGTATAATGACATTCATAACCCGATGTTCATACAAAACTTCAACAATCACATTCAGTTTAAAAACCACAAATAAAAACATACCAAGATGAGAGAGAAGAAAGAATACATTCTGATTGTCAAATCAAATGCAAAAATAGATATTTACAAAATAAAATCTCAAAGATTTCAATCATTGTATTAATATTTGTGTAAGATACTACTAGTGACATCTATTAATATGTTTTGTAATTTCATTTATTATTGGAAAACATTGTGATATCACCATTTGCACTTATTAACTGGTTCGATGCCACGAGCGCGTTAACGCGCTCTCCGATTCCGTGCTTGCCAGGCCGGCCATACAAAATGAGCGCAGATACGCGCTCACCTTTGAGCTTGTCGTAAGCCAATATCAAATCTGATGGATGATATTATATAAATATTTGTATGAAGATGCTACATATAAATATTAACTTTACTTATTTACTTACCTAATGAAATCATCCACTAAGTGATTGAGTTGCCACAAAGACAAGTTGGGATTAGCGAGAGCATTACGGATGTTCTCTCCGGGAATATGAGACAGATGCCCAAAGCCGCTGGATGTGTTGATGACCCTTCCGTTTTCTCTCATGATTGGGAACAGGTCCATACAGAAGTCTCGGAGATCTCCGAAGTTTCCTCTCATTGTCTTTTCAGCTATTTCCAGAAGTGGTTTGTCATATGGTCTCTAAACAATAGCGCAAGGAAATTAAAATAAAATAAATAAAAAATTATACACTTTTTGTAATTTGTATAAACACCACTTTATTTGGTAACACCAACCGGTTTCGCTCCTGCCGGAGCTTTGTCAGGGTGAGAGAGTAAACTGAGTCAGTTTACTCTCTCACCCTGACGAAGCTCCGGCGGGAGCGAAACCGGTTGGTGTTACCAAATAAAGTGGTGTTTATACAAATTACTAAAAGTGTGTTCTCATTTTATTTAATAATGTCACACCGCAAATTAAGTGTTTCGTACGAAAGTTTAAAATAAATTATATCAGAATTCATGTTGATTGGAGATTGCTAATTTTAAATAATCTTATATTGAACAGTTTCAGTTGTAAATAAAAATAAACAATGGATATAATACTCATACACTAAAGTGTTTTTCATCCAAGAGGCTTTCAAGCATTATGTATATCTTTATCAGTTCTAAGAAAATATTGAACATTCATACACGTTATCTAAGAATTTGATGTTGGTTATCATAACAATAACTCGTAAAGTTACACATATTTTTTAAAAGTAGTGATGATTTTAATCCATAGTAAAATAAAGCAAAAATATTATTTAGTTATCTTAAATTTACAGATATTTTAACAGGATTCTTTGTGATAAAAATCTTTGTATTTGTGCCCAAGCTTCCACACATTATTCTTAGACAGCACTACGGCCTTTCAACATTGGATGCAGCAGATTATGATGTAGGTTTATTGTCAAAATATAAAACACTGTTATAATATCACAATTTCTTTTTATTCACTAAGAGTGTCACGACAGCTGTTTCGTCAACTGATGTTGGCATCATCAGGTGCTACAATAAAACGGTTTTATTGTAACACCTGATGATGCCAACATCGGTTAGCGAAACAGCTGTCGCAACACTCTCAGCGAATAAAAAGAAATTGTGATATTATAACAGTGTTTTAAATTTTAACAGTAATAATGTCGAAGTATCATAGTGTTTCGGCCAAAATAATGGACTGTTTGATGTAGGTTTGTCAATAGTATTTTAAATATACAATACATAAATCGACCACATAAAAAATATAAATGATTGATTGATGCTAATTGCATAAACTGAAAGGTTTCCTATTTGTTACTTTAAATAATACTAAAATAATGATGAAATTGAGGGCTGATTACAAAGGTGCCAAGTATCAAAAAATACAATGGGTTTTTGATCGCAATTGGTGTTAAACACAATGGCCAATAACTGTGCAAAGTGATTGAATAATATAATATAGTTCAAACTTTATCCTAAAGATGTCACCCGTTCTAAATGACACTTGTTACAATAAACAGATTTATCACTTCTTTATTTTATGTGTATTTACTTTATTATACTTAGTACCTTTGTAATAACTAACCTTTAATTATCTTAACCCACTCTGTTCCTCAACTGTTGTGTGCGACAGTACACATTCCTCCGCCCGCTCACTTAACAGTTGGGTCGAAATTTAGTAAATAACTCCCCACCCCTTCAGTTACAGGGATAGCGAGAAAGCACCCTGGACTGGAAAATACTGTATCGGGATGGAATGGGTTAATGTTAACTAATTTAACAAATAATTACAGTCATTACTCACAAAAAATTGAACTCCTGCATTATTGATTAGGATATCAATGCCTCCGTGAGTTTTGACAATGTAATCCTTAAATCTCTTGACACTAAACATATCACTGATATCTAGTTGGTGGAACTCAGGGTGCAGTCCTAGCTGTAATTGTAAGAAAACATTAGAAAAACATGTTTATGGAACATGTTAAAATTGGTAATTGTTCATCAAAAGAATCAAAGGGTATTTTATTTCAGATATGAAGTATTTGAATAAATTTATTTTCACAATATTTTATTATAGTCTTTGTTCTCCATCCTTCTTTACTATGGTAATTATAAAATTGAATGAAAAAATACAATATCACAAATAAATTGGTAAATTTTAAGATTTGTACACTGAAGAAGGATTAGAATCCTCCTAAACATGTGTATTGAAATTAAAATGTTCTTCAAATGTGAATCCAAATGATAGAAGCATAAAAAATACAGTTCAGTTCTAATGTCTGATTAAATGTAAAATGTAATATATATGATAAAAATACAAACTTCATTGAGTTCAGTTACAGCAACTTCACCTTTGGTTGCATTGCGTGCTGTGAGGTATACAACTCCGTCAAATCTCTTGCATAAACCCTTCACAATTCCAAATCCAATACCTTTGTTGGCCCCAGTAACCTTCACATTTTAAAATACAATAAAATAAAAATGTATCAATCTTTTATAATAAAATTGATAAGTAGTAAAAATTTTGAATTAAATTAGATCACATATTGAAAAAAAAAAACATTTTATTATTTTAAACTATAGATATGTAAATAAACAGCTTATTTCTTATTATGTGATTATAAAAAGTCTTTATTCATGAATAAAATATTGTTTTGAAAAATTAACTCACCACGGCTACTTTCTGTTTGGTTGTCATGATGAATCTCTCTCGCTTTCAACAAGATTAATGAAAGACTGATGCTTTCCCTTTAGTATTTATACCTACATGTATGTATTGTGAATACTGGAAATTTTGTTTTTGTTAATTTTGGTAAACCACAAAGATAGAACTGGAAGTTTATGAACCAGCACAATGTAAAAATAATAAATCTAAGAGATTAAATTTATATTTGTGGTATTTGTAATAAACCAATATTGGTTGACCCTTTAGCATCCATGATAACGATTTAGTTGGGGAAATATTATGAAAACATTCAGTCTAAGTGAATTAACTGATAGTGAATAGAATCATTATACGAATTAAACCAGAAACAGGTTACCGCCCCGCGACAAAAATATTTATTTAAAGGACCGTTTGTCTCCAATAGGAATGAGAAGGACCTCCTGAATATTTTGATCAACCTAGACGGCAACACAAGGATCAGAGCAAATGGGAAATTCACTAAAGCCATTAAAACATCCCTTGGCATCAGACAAGGCGATAGCTTAAGCCCATTTCTCTTTAACTGCATCATGGACAACATCATTGCAGAGGTTGCATCTCTCAATTTAGGGTACACTCTGGGTAAAGAAGTAATTGGAATGCTTTGCTATGCAGACGACGCCACAATCGTGGCCGAAAATGAAAGCGACTTACAAGCAATGCTCTCAAAGTTTGATGAATCCTGTTCAAAATATAACATGATCATATCCATCCCAAAAACGAAGTGTATGACATTCGCAAGAAATCAACTGAGATGCGAAGTCTCCGTACGCCAGGAGGAAATTGAACAGGTGGACCTATTCAGATATCTCGGAAGCGAAGTAACCAGCTCTAATGACCTCCCCAGAGAAGTAAGGTCACAGGTGGATAGGGCTGCAGCAGTTGCAGGCTGCCTGAAAGATGTCATATAGAGAAACAAGGACATGAGGACTGACAGCAAGGTACGCATCTATAAGACCTGTGTGCGACCAATCCTCACATATGGCATTGAATCGAGGGCAGACACTGTCAAGACAAAGAGCATGCTCAGGACAACCGAGATGAAAACACTCCGCGCTATAGCTGGCAAGACCCTACGTGATCGAGTTAGGAATACAGCAATCCGAGAAATCTGCGAGGTCGAAGATGTGGTCAGATGGGGACGTCAAAGACGGCGATACTGGCATCAACATGTAGAAAGGATGAGCTCAAATAGGATACCACACATAGCTCTCCATGGAACGCCAAACGGACAACGCCGACCAGGAAGACCCCCAAAACGGTGGAGAGAAAGCTGGAGTTCAGCATCTCAAGAGGACCCGCCTGAAATAACAGACTCCTGAGTCTACCAAAAGTGAAGAAGAAGAAGAAGAGGAGGGAGGAATGAGAAAGAGACTGGTGATGCGCCGGAGTAGAGTGCTCCTTCTTGGCAATGATGATGTGAATCTTGGAGTTTGGGGAATGAAGCCACGGATCAGTAAAATGAAAAGATCCAAAATGCGATAGAAGGTGACCAAGGTCTAAAGTTTTTTACTCGATACATCTAGCGAACACTCCCAAAACAAACAAAAAAAGGCCGAACTACTTACTATAATAATGTGTCATTTACCCATGGCAGTATCTGGGAGGTATCTGAACTAGGCAAAGCATTTCGAAAAAATCATACCATATGAACATCATATAAACAGTGGCGGTACTCCTATAGAAGCCCAGAAGCCCGGCTTGCATAAGAAATTTTGAATCAAACCCCCCAAATCTAAGTAATCATGCCCCCGCATAAACCAACAACCCACCAAATCACCTGCCAACAATGTTCCCATCAAACGTAAGAGGAATAGCCACAAGAGCTGAACCTCTGTAAGTCAGAAAAGGTTTTGATTCTAAATATCTTACGCAAGCCGGGCTTCTGGGCTTCTATGGGAGTACCGCCACAGCATATAAATAAATATCATGAAAATATGAAATTCGACAAAATCAATTATCATTACAATTATTGCAAAAATATTGAGACCGTTCAGCGTCGTCTACCACATGTCTCATACAATAATACTATTAAGTTCTATATTTAAAAAAATAGTAAAATATAATAAGATCAAAATAGAATGTAAAAAAACTTGGTAATTCAAATGCGATAAGATTGATGTATTAGTATTATATGATAAAAATACGAAGTATATATATTTTGTATTTGAAGCTACTGTTAGCATTTGTAAAAAAAATTAAATACTGGATTAAGTAAAGTAATTAAGTAATGATGATCATTGGATTGCAGAAGGGGGTAGTGAAGTGTTTGTATGTAGATATGTTTATATTAATTTTTAGTTAAGATATGTACATAATTGTATATTTCCCACAAATATTTATCTGTATCAATATTATGCAATGTAGGTTGGTGTACAATTTTTTTTTTCCCATTTAAATAATTATAATATAACTTTTTAATATGGAATAATTTAATTGTGTGTTATTATAACACAATTAAATTATTGCCAAGTGCCGTCTCAGCTTCCCCAACGTTGGTGATCACTGCAGCAAAAGCATCTCTATCCTATGCCACTTGGAACAGGTTCTCCACTCTACTCATTCCTGTCTATTCTCTTATATTTCGCAGCCAGGATAACTACCTTCTATTTTGACCATGATTATCAGCCGAAGCAGGTGGTATCTTTCTACCCTTAGCACATGACCCAAATATGAGACCTTTCTAACCTTCACACTTGACACAGCTTACTATTGGCTTTGGCTCTCTGTAGTACATCTGCATTACTGACCCTATCGGTCTACGGTATATGAATCATTCTGCCGTATATCCACATCTCAAACGCCTCCAACTGGTTCATTACATTCACTTACAGAGTCCAATTACTAAAAAATATAAAATGTAAAAAATTATATCCATTTTAGATAGGTAATAAAAATTGTTTTTGATAAATTTTCTTACTTATTTATTTATCACATGAAACACACATAACAATTTAATTTAATTTATGTAAGTTTAACAACACTTGGTACAAATACAATATAGTGATTATGAGTGCATATACGGTACATTGCAAAAATCTAAAAACTTAATATTGGACTGTAACATAGAGAATTAGAAACAAAGAAAAAATTTCTAGTAGTACTAAAATTTAGTGTACAATTTATTTTTAATAACACTTGGTACAAATACAATATAATGATTATGAGTATGGGTACATACGGTACATTGCAAAAATCTAAAAACTTTTTTTATTAACATATTTATAAAAAATGTTACTGTGCCCTCCTTTATAATAATAATCTGATAATAAATGGCTGTGTATAAAGTTGGGGACAAGGAAGATTGATTCCACATATGGTGTTATATAACACCCAGCACCCCTGAAACGATACAAAGTCGGCTAAACATTCCACACAATGGCAAGCAAAGTGGAGAGATATGATCATTTTTAAGGCTATCCCTACAAAATACCACTGACACGCCGAAGATAGAAAAAGCCTTCTTGAGGCAAATCATGGGCACATATAAATACAATTTGACTGTATTTCAAATAATTAATAGAATGGCAGATTTTTCTCAAAATTTAAATTATAATATATGTATTCAAGTGGGATTGCCTGTGGGTTTGAAATTTATTACATTTTGCCCGTTCTTAGATACTGAGAATGATTTTGGGACCCAGACTCTGGTGTTGCAGCGGGAACTTGGAGGCATAGGACCAACCAAAAGATCTGTACAATGACCCAACAGCCTCCTTATAATGAGCACCGTGAGAGCTAGTCGCCTAGCATGGATTGGGACATTATACAAGCCGGAGAGACTAGAGCACCAAGACCCTGTACCCATCTAGACCGACTGGGTAAGACCTCTAGGAAGGCCTAGACAGCTTAATGGACAATGTTCTGGCTAATTTGGTTAGGTTAGGCGAATCGGACTGCTGAGAGCAAAAGGTGTAGGATTGAGAGCTTGGAGGAAAATCATCAAAGGAGGCTAAAACCTTCTAAGAGTTGTATAGCCATAGGAAGAAGAAAAGTAATATTATAACAATCTGTAAAATGTTCTTTAAAGTAGATACCATAAAACACAGATCTATCTAAGGGTCCAAGACATGCTATTATTTTTATTATTCTGATGATTTAGAGTTTTTAAGTGCGCCGTTTTGTAAAAATCAATTACTTCAAGGGCGCACTAGAAATGACTGACCGAACAGTGCAGTCTTTCAGAGTTTCTTAAATTTAATGTCACTATCCTCATACTTAATACTGACATACGGAGGCTATTCCACGCCAACGGACCCGCAACGCTGAAAGCACGATCATAGAAACATGCTTTATTGGTTCTGACTGGAATTGCTGTTGTTTGCACTTGTTTCTACCGATCGGAGTAAACGTTGCCTTTTCCGTGGCATGGGTGTCACCAGAGGTCCGATATATACGCTGGCGCTCTCTGGTGTCGAGCCTTAAACACTGTCAAACACAATTTATATTTTACTTCGCTCTCGGTTTTAAGCCAGTGAAGGTCCTTCAGAGTGGCGCGATATGACAGTATTTTTGTTGCCCATAATCCAATCCGGGCAGCAGCATTGAATACGCTTTTGTATTCACCAATTGATTATTTGGCAATCCAGCGTACATTCCGTTGCAATAATCTAAACGTGACACTACAAAAGAATTTATGAGGGTCCTACTTCATCAACAGGTCTTATATGTTTTAACTGTCTCAGTTGGAAGAAACCAGACTTAACAAGCCCCGGATATGTGCGTATTGTAAGACAGATTGCCATCTAATTGAACACCTAGAAACTTTAAACTCTTTGAAGGAGATATTTCTATCCCTCCTATTTTCAAAGGTCAGAGTCTAGAAATGTTGTCGCCGAGGAGGCCACCCACATGAGTTCTGTTTTTGTGGGATTTATTTTGTTTATCTCGGCCATCCATTTCTGAAACTCTATACATCGCACAGTATCAAACCTTGTTTAATCTTTCTCATCAAAATCGCACAATTTATAGATTAAACGGTCATCTGCATAACCAAATGCTTCAAATCCTCTGCCTGGATGACTTTATCAATATTGTTTATGTCAAAAGGCAGAGCAATGGCCCAAGAACTGATCTTGGGGACCCACCACATTTCGTTTTCAGAAGATTTAGAATCATAGACCTACAAATTGACGTCTCTCCGAGAGGTAGGATTTCATCATCAAGGCTGTCCTCGATACCGAACTCATGTTTCAACTTCCTAAGAAGTATATCATGATCTACAGTGTCAAAAGCTGCGCTCATATCTAAAACAGATACTAAAGCAATTTTCCCTTTTCAACTCCTGTTATGATATCTGACATGATTCTCATTAGAACTGTCTCAGTGGAGTGATATTTCCGATATGCAGATTGGTTTGTTGATAAAAGATTACTACTATGGAGATATTTAACAATCTGTGAAGCTACGACCCTTTCCAAAGTTTGACATGAATGGAAGGTAAAAATTCTATATCCTCTAGTCGGTCTTCAGGGAGTCCTACGGTCTTAATTATTGGTGTTATTATTGATGACTTCAAACTAATGGTAAACAAGTATTATATAAAGATAAGTAACAATTTTATTGATAATCTGTAGAGGAGTAGAGGTAGACATTTCTGAGGAGCCATGTTGGTAAAGGATCTAGGCTACATTTGTTTGTTTGAGCACTTTAATATGGTTCGGTTGAACTTCTTCGTCACTAATTTTGTGAAGTCATTTAGGGTTGTTACGCACTGCACTGAGTCCATTTTCAGTTTCACATCAGGAAGGGACGAGGTTTTAATTTTCTCACTGAAGTAGTTGGCGAAATCCTGTGCTGTGATGGAGGTTTCCGGATGGGATTTTTTTTTTTGTGTTATGTTTTTAGGTTGTTCCATAGACTTTTTTAGGTTGTTCTTATCTGTTTCTATTTTGTTTTTCCAATAGTTTGTTTTTATTGTATGTCATACTCTGTTGATGATGATACTTGTTGTTTGGGAGATGCCTATTGGTGGCGATGAGGTTCGCGACCCATCACACGCTTCTCCGCAGATTAAAGAGAAGGATGGAGTGCCGCATCAGTAAAAGTGTGACAGTCCATTCTTTCTGCCTACCCTTTCGGGGGAGACGGCGTGATGGTTGAAGATTAGTTAGTTAGTACTCCTGTAAGCTTTTTGGGAGATCATCCATTTATCACGATTCACAGTAGAGGCTATTCAATTTAAATTGCCTTTCAGCTTTCCTCTATTATTTTCTTTTTTGAGACCGCATTCCTCATCGAACCATTTATTTGATATGTTTTGGGTTCGGCACTTTTACTTGTAATAGGAGGCATATTTATCTATTAACGATGACAAAGTGTTATTGTAAGCATTAACTAAACGAGTTAACATCGTTATTTTCAGTATCTTCCCTGATTACATAAGCTAGAGGATTGAAATTCTCTATAAAATCATAATTGAAGTACTCCAACTTCCTCGATTTTATTGTTTTGTAAATTGAGCAGGTCTCATGAAATTTAGATCAGAGATTACCATCCTTGATCTGACAAACCAACATCTTTTACTCGGGCATGCTCTCTGAAATCAACATTTTCACTTGTGATCACCAGATAATATCCCGCCTGTATCATGCAGGGAGAAGTGACTCTCTGGGTGTAGCCAAAGTCTTTGAAAATCTTTTTCTAGTTTCTTTGTATACTTGCAGTCACTTTTTTCAATGTGAATGTAAAGTCTCCCGAAATGTAAACTGACAGGTGTAGTTAACTGCGTGTTCTAATAGTGAAATAAGCTCTTCAAAGAAAGTGCAGTTTGGAGCTTTGGAGCTGATCTGAAATATTAGCAAAACTATGTGCAGTTGTCTGTCATTAAGTCACATTCTACGAATTCCAGATTTCAAAGTTTTGTTTAAGTGTAAGGGTTTGACATTTGTAACGATTCTTTGCAATGATAGCGACACCACCATGATTTGTAAAATTAATATTTTCTTTTATGCATTTATATTCCCTTGCCTTTTCTACTACAGTAAAGTTATAATTTTGAATAGTTTAGATATTAATGTCATCACTGTTTTCATGCCAAGTTTCGCTTAAGCAGAGTACATCAATATTGTGTTCTTTGAATAAATCGACAATATCATCGATTTTTATTGATGGACCTTTGCATTCCATGTAGCCACGTACGTGATGATAGATGGCATGACAGCCGTCGAAAGCCGCTCCGTAGTTACCGTTGTGGGAGATGGTTCTTTATGGATGGTTTAAAGTACTTTATTTTTGTGGTTTAGAATTTGTTAAGGCAGAACACTGATTTAGAAATGAAAGTTAAATGTTGTTTTATCACTTAATTAAGTAGAATTTGTAGAAATCTGAATGTATTTTCCTATTGATTAGACGATCAGGATTTTTAACGTAAATTGAACGGTATGGGGATGTCCCGATCCCAGAGAGAATAAAATACATAAGAGCGGTAAATACGTTCAGCAGCTACAGAGCGCCACACGCCACAAGACATGTTAGTTTAATCAACTGTAATAATCTACCACAATGAATTTACAATACAAATTAAAGATTAATTTATATTTACAAAGTGAAGATATTAAATAATAGTATAATATATAACAATACAAAAAATATAATAATATACATAAAATAAAGACACACGTTGTATTTCAATCATTCGTTTTACCCAAGCTTTTATCAGGGAAATATAAAAACTGTTTTTATATCTACATTTTAAAATGTCTTAACGATATAGCAAAGTGCTTCTTATGAGAAAAATTATATATAAACTACTAGCAATTATGAAAAAGATTAAAGTATCATTAAAATTATAAGAATACTTTTAATCAAATGTATGTACTTCATTCTTAATCATACTGGAGTATAAACATTCTTAAAAATCTGTTAAACAAATGTGTGTATAATTTTAGCACTTTAATTTTTGAGCAATGTAAATAGCGAAGATGGTCCGTAAAAATAATTGAATTAAGTAAGTGAGTTCATATAATATTAAAATACATAAAACAAAAAATATTATGTGATGAATATGGCATTTATAAATCTAAAAATGAGATCATATTTAATTGACCTAATAATCAACACATCACAGTTAAAATTATTATATAACCATTTTATCAGATTAGTTTTGTGATAATATAATACCGGACAAACATATACACAAAATATATTATAATTTGTTGATATAAAAGTAGTAATTGACTAATAATTAATAAATAAAAATAGTTGAATGTCACATATGAAATGATTATTATATTATATTTATTTAACCCATTCAGACGAGGTAATAAGTCTGACTCTTGTGTTACCAACCATGAGCAAAAAACTAGTAGTCATTTTTAAAATAGACCCTATGAAATTACATAGTACGAGGTAGGCTACTGAGTACACTAGAAATCATTACAGCTCAATACAAAAAAATATATGGAATTTGGTTAGACACATTGCATTTTTCATCTCTTGATAAACTAAGAAATAAATGATTGGGCTTATACCAGCTCCAGTTCATGATGTAAGAGATGGATTTTATATATATTTTATTTATTTATTGAATGGTTTAAGTTTTTTTTTTTTACGTATACAACAGGTCGTTTGAACCAATTACTGTATACAATTTTATTTTTACTATTATATTGATTCTCGCGGACACGCGATAGGTAGCCAAACTATCGCCATTTTATTGTCACGTGAATTCTACGTTAGACCAAAGACAGTGTGACACCACACATGCCATCGCCGGAATCGAACGGGACCTTCTGTATGGAAGTCAGAGCTCTACCACTCTGCCACGAAGGTCGCCGGCATCGCTAATAAATTCTGATAATTTTTCATTCAATTTAAAAAAAAATCTGAAAACAAAAAAGCACTGTCTGAATGTAGTCAATGGTAAAATAAATATGTATATAAATAATGAGAATCATAAGCCACATATCTCATATAGCCTACCTCAGTTATTTTAATGCATGGTAACCTTTTTTACTTATTTAATTATATCTACCTCTGTATTTAGTGTAAAAAGAGTACATTGGTAAAAGCATGATAAAGATATATTTTATCTAATATTATATTATAATAATTTTATTCCATAGATCTTACCTAAAATCGTATTAAAGTAGAAAATGTTAAAAAAATTCCTATTTAAATGCTTTTGTAAAATATTGTACAATTTATATGAAACTATGGTAGTGTTCATTACAAACAAATGCAATTAACACGTTTGTATGATTAACAATAAAAACATTTATTCAACAAACTATTTTAAATGTGTGATAGTGAACATCCAGGGAGGGGAGGGGGAAGCAGAACCTAAATGGCCAAAACTCTCCAAGACATGGCAAGACAGAGATAAAACTGGTTTAAACCCTCGTATTCTCCATATTCTTTTATGGTTGCGTGTCTTGGACTCTGTGAGCATCGGAGAGGTGCAAAATTGATGCTTTAAGATGAAAGGGCAGGGCAAGACTCTCAAGGGTATGCTCTCAAGTGTGCAAGGCGAGCCACAGTGGATAGTTTACATTATAAACACAATCCTCACGCATGAGGAATGCGACTGACAAAGAAGTGAAAAAGAAAACTTCTATTTGTGCCCCTCACTGTGTAAACATGTGATGCAAGTCGACATACGCAAGCCGGGCCAATTTGTGCAAGCTATAAAACTTGCAGTAGTCGATATGTTGGTGTTGACATAACATTATTCAAAAAATACATTTGGTTCCTAGAATACGACTTTTGATCATGGATGGATTCACCACAAGACATTTCAATATGAATCGACTTTTAAAGTCGTTTGCTGTAAACTTTCCGGAAACCTCATAAAACTTCTGAATTGCCACCCAGCACATCACCATAGCCGTCTGAAATAACATCTCCAGGTATTTCTGTGTACGGTGCAGATTCCCTGAAAAAAAAAGAGAAATAAACATTAAGCAAACGTAATAAATATAAATAAGAACGTCCATTTCCTAGAAGTTTCATTATATTTTATGGGAATGAGATGTTTCAGCTATCAAAAAACATTCTCAAATGTAGTGAGAATCAAACACATTGCTGTTTATATATCTGAGCTAGTGGAACTTAAGATAATTGAAGGCTGGACATTACAAAGGTGCCAAGTGGTTTAAATATAAATCAGAGAAAATAAGCAAAAACTGTTTTTTGTTCCATATGTCATACCACGGGTGGCATCTTTATGGTGACATCTTTTGCACAGTTATTGGCCTTTATGTTTAAGACCAATTGGTATCAAAAACTAATTTTTGACATTTTGTACACTTGGCACCTTTGTAATGTCCAGCCTTCAATTGATGTGGCATTGTTAACAATTAACAATAATTAAAGGGCAAAAGAAAAGAAAATGTGAAAATGTTACTTATTTAAAGAATTTCATGACTACTTACATATACAATGCTTACATTGTTAAAGAATACTAATTAATAAGATAAGATAATATCAGAAAGATGCTTAAGGTAAACCCAAAATAAACAGTTTCCAAGAAAAAACTGTTTTTACAATATTTTTTTATTAAATTTTTACATTATTGTTCAAGAAACAATCAATAAAAAGCATAAAATTACATGTCAAAAGTAAAATTTAACAATGAATTAAAATATTTAAAAAAAATATAAACAATAGAAAAGAAAAAAATAAAATACATATTTGCATATTTTTAATTAATATTCCATCACAAGTAAATGAATAATTCTTTAACAATGATGTAAAACTCCATTTCAAATATTAATATTGATGAAAATGGCAGTTTCCTAGAAGTATAATTATATTTAATGGGTGTGACATGTTTTGCTTTGCTTAATCAAATATTGTATACATTTGATAATGCCCAAACAAGGCGAAGCATATCAGTCCAATAAAATATAATAAGTATAACTTCTAGAAAACTAAAATTTTCATCAATATTAAAGATTACAAGTACTCGGTTTACATTATATTTATTTATTTAAAATGTGATATTTTAGAAAATTTTAACAATAAATTCTTGCAAATGATATAAATATACAGAATACAATATAAAATAAATTATGTTGAACAAATTTTCTATTTTAAAACATGGAAATAAAATAAACATTTATATTTCCTTAACGTTTTGAGTTTTGCGGAAATTTTTATTATTTTAATATTAATTAGTTGATCAGAATATGAAAATTGGGAGAATATCCAAAGTAAGGAATCATAGGATCTGAACAGCAAGGTTAGAAAGTGTAAAAAATTGAAGATAGTTAACTGCTATCAGATAAATGTTCAATTGTCAACGGAAAAACATTGATCCAATTTTATTAGCATAAATATGAAACTATTTAAATTCTAAATGGAATTCCTTGATGTACACAATTGAAAATATTAAATAAAACCAAAAACATAAATTAAATAAACATATTTTTTCCTAGTAAATTTAGTAAAACTTCTCTCTGCACGTGATTTTTTTTTTTATAAATATAAAACACAATATATAATATAGAAATATAACTTTTAAATTAATAAGTTTATGTATAAAAAATATTATAACACTATTTCAGGAGTTTGCAGCCAGCATTCAACGTAACATATGTATAATTAACAACTAACATATTACATTTTTAGTCGTCTTAAACACAAGTCAAGAAGATGGTAAAAATGTTTTACCAAAAAATATGTAGATGGCACTAGTTGTACAGCAATGTTTCTCAAACTTTTATATATAAAAAAAAATTATAGATACCCATCGATTTTGTAGTAGTATCAAGAATTGAAGGAGCCCTGCATTCTAGTTTAAATGAATTATTTCATTCATTTTAGGTAATAAGATTTATTTACAAAACATGTGGATTTAATAATAAAAATAATAATAATAAATAATCTGGATAAACAATTTATTAAAAATGTCATTTTCATATACTCGTATCTTTATAAAGATCATTCCATCAAATATATCAAGAAAAACTTAAAATAAATGTATACAAAGATATTTTGATATCTATTGCTTAGTAAAATAAATAAAGATATATTTTCTGTGATAATCTGTAATATATTTTCATTTTTAATTCAAAAGGCATGCGTTCAATTATTCATAGAAAATAGAACGCAGAGTTTTCATTTATAGCAACATTTTAGCAGAATGGATTGAATATCAGAGAGTATAAATAAAAAATCTAATAAATATTGGATTATATAATATTAAGTATTGCAAAAAGAGCGTAAATAATAATAAAAAAGCCGCTCGCTACTAATCAATATCATAATATAAACATATTGTGGAAAATATATTTATTTGCATAAAAATGATATCAGTAAATAGTTATTCTGCATGAAAATCTTGCAAAAATGGAGAAATAATGAAAATGTAGTAAACCATATAAAATTAATAAAGTGATTGCATATTTGATATTGCATTTATTTTATAAAGATTCACTACATACATATCATGAGAATAAGGAAGAGTTAGTAAATGAATAAATAAATAAATAAAAAAGAACACATATGGGAAAATTTATTATATAGTTTATTATATATATAAAATTTGGGTGTCAAATTGAATAAAAAACAATAGTTTATTATTGAAAGTTATAAATAAAAATATTCATAATTAGTTAAATTAATTTTTGATGATTTTTCATTCTGGGCCTGTGATCCTCTTGATATAAATTTCCTCCAGATTTTCTGTGACCTATCCACATATATTACACTACAATATGTTTTTAAGTTGGCAAGTTTTTCTTTCTTCAAATTACAAAATATCAGCTGTATAATTTATTACATTGATTTAATCTAGAGAATAATTTATTTAGATTAACGTGGTATCTTGTTTAATTTTATTGCCACTAGAGTCAAATTTATTAGCAAACTCATAAAGAAATGGACTTTCTTCCGGGATAGCTTTAATTACATTATCCAAAGGTTTTTCTGTATTATTATATTTTCTGAAAAAGAAAACTGATGATGTTTAAAAGAGTGTTAGATGTTTGATAAGTGAAAAAACAATATAATTGTTATAATATTAAATTATTAAAAAGGAAAATAAATTACATTTAATTTGTCCTACAATGACCAATGCAAAGTGCATTAAAAATAATATATCTTTAAAATAATGCAATGGTAACTACGGGGTAAACTCTACGAGGAATATTAAAAATATATATATTAAAAGCGATAAAAAGTAAATCCAATTGTTAGTAGAAAGCTTCGATATATTAAAATTGTTCTAAATACAGACTGACAATTGCATTAAGCCACCCTGAAGCGATTGTACCTTCACACAACTGCCTAAATCTACTTGCTAATAAAATAAAATTCCTTGCATACTCTCAGATAACTTACCATCTGCGAGAATATGTTGGCAATACAACTTAATATAAAAATACAAACCTTACTCCATCCAAAGTGTAATGAATGTAATAATTCATTAATTAAATTACAAATAAAAATTAAGAAAATATTTAAAGAATAATTTTAAACGCGAATACGTAAATTTTGAAGGTCTCACCAGTGAGATCACAGCATAGCTAGAAAATTAAAGCATTTCTTACACATCACCCTTCATACAATGCTTTGGTCAAAGAATACTTAAGTATTATGAAACAGAAGATTCTCTTTATGCATCTAATAATATATAAAATATATACAGGTCGTCTCAAAAGATAGTTTACGTTTGTTTGGCTAACTGCGTGAACGCAACGAATCCGAGGGGCGCGGGGGATATATCAATTGGTAGCCTGGGTCTTGGGAACTCAGTCACTATGGAGTGTTTCTCGGGAGTGGACCGCACGTTGTACGTGCGATAGTTTTACAAAATTCTCCTATTTAAAAGATTCTACAATATTCGAGGTTTTCACCACTTAAATGATGCGTCAAGCATACCTCTTGAAGAGACCGGTACAACAATGGAAAAACCAAAATCCAGGCGACCAAGATCATGAAGAACGGTAGAAAACGTGAAGAGTGTTAATCAGACGTCATAAGAAATTTTACTGATCGATTAAATGAGTGCCGCGAACGGGAGGGTTTACATTTGGACGATATTATTTTTAAGAAATAAATTCCCAAATTGTATACCTTAATAATTAACAAATATTTTTTCTTAAATAGCTTACTTTTTTTTTAATCAAACCTCTAAAAATAATTTTTCTTTTGAGACAACCTGTATTTAAAAAATTAAATGATTATACAATCAAAATAGCAAATATATACCAATAGCAAACTAATTTCATGAAATTAAATGTCACTGACTGAAACATGTGTGGCATTAACGTCCACTGAATAACCTCCAGCAAATGATAAACTTATCAAAGTTATAATTTTATAAATGTAAAAAACTAAACTTTAATTTAAGTAATTTTGGGAACAGAGATTCTTCTGAACAGAAAATTAATTAATAAATGATATTTCATAATTTTTTTTTAAAACTTCGAAATACATATTAACCCATTCAGATGAAATGATGAGTCTGAATCGTAGTGTTTAACCAGATAGTAAAAAACTAGCAGAGTCATTATTAGAATATACCCCAGCAAGAAATTATAAAGCGTGTAATAGACCTAGCTGAACAGAAAATTTTGGGCGTTTTGCTAGACACACCACAATGACTCACAAAAATTTGCACCCTACAAACCCCTATAAAAGTGTGTACAAAAAATAAAAAAAATAAGTGAAATAGTGTGGAAGTGTGAATAATGTATTGTTTTTATGAATGTGCCTGAGTGATTAAAAATATATCACACTCTAGATGAAAATTAAAAAATTTCATTCCTTGGAACAAAGAAGTGAAAATGAGCAGTTGGGCTTCTTTTTTAAATAATTTGTTTTATTTCTGTATCGCTATTAAATTCAGAAAATTTTCATTTAATTATATTTTTCACTCTGGATGGCAAGAAGAACAAACCAGTCAATCATTGACCAGCTGGGTATCAGGGCAAAACTCTCGCGGATGTGCTCTCAGAGAGTGTTTAAATACTTTGGACACATAGCCCGGAGAGATCAGGACAACCTTGAAAAGCTCATCATCATGGGCAAAGTGGAGGGAAGGCGACCACAAGGACGTCCACCAAGCCGCTGGTCTGATCAAATCAGGGAGCTGACTGGTCTCTCATGAGCTGCAGCCTGAAGACTGACGGGTGACAGGAGCGCGTGGCGTGCCATGGTCACGACCCTCAATCCGAATGAGAATACAAATGAGAAGAATATATTTTTCACACTTATGTATATCCGAAAACATAAATGGTGCTGCAAATCTAACATTAAAAAAAATAATAATACTGTCTGAATGGGTTAAAAACACATATCGCCTCTTTGCGAGAATAACGTGTTATCTCGAAAAATTGAAAAATGAAATAAGACACCCGTCTGAAAGAGACAACATGACACAATATACCACTGCTGTGTTGTCTCTTTCCCTCATAAATTCTGTTTTTCACTTTAAAAATATCATGTTTTTGTAGAAAATAAAGTTGAACATGGCAGATTTGATTTTCGAAATGTCACGTTATTCTCGCAAAGAGGCGATATGTTTAGATTTACACGAATATAAAAAATATTAAAATGGAAGAAAACATAAAATACTATCTGGCACTAAGGAAATTAATTTGTATGAATATGTAAAAAAAAAAAGTACATTAAATAATAATAATAATCTAAGATAATTAATTTATATAAAAGCTATAGATATTTTCTATATTAAACAATAAATAAATGCATGGTATCTTCCTTTCGGGAAGGTCCAATATTTTAAAATTTTAATTTTGCTATTAAATATATAAACAATGTTTACACACATATATCAACTATAGTAACGTGTCAGGAGCATGTGGTCTATGTCAAAGTCCAAATCCTCTATAAGCCGATATGCTCTCCACAGTTATAGTTCATAATTATTCAAGCAAGTTTCGGTAATCACCGTCCTAATATGATATTTACAAAGCGAATCCTGTTTTGTATTTTACAAGAGATAAACTGATATAAAAACAGGAATACCATAGTAATTGACTATACATAATTATCTGCTATGACCATAACACAACAATCACATTCTGACAACATATGTATAAGTAATACATAAAATAAAATTTTGTTTTACGTCCAGCAATTCAGACATTTAAAAATAGAATATTTTCAAAACTTGTTAGGAACATTTAATGTAGGAAAAAGAAGGAAATTAAGTAATAAATATAATACTATGTTTAAGCAATTACAAAAATAAAAACTTAACACTTAAAATATCATAATAAACTTACATTTCAATAATGTACTTAAAATATGTAATTAAAATTTAGATTAAGCATACATAGTGTTGAAAATAATATGTAGGATTATATATACATATTATTTTTAATACATTGTCCCTGTTTGTTTTATCATAAATGAGTGAAAATATATGTATACACTTTCAAGTAATTAAATTTTAAAAATACACAAATTAAAAATAATATGATTGTTCTGTTTTGTATTTGTTAAAATAAAGAAAAATATTTAAAAGATTTTTTTAGAAAAAAACATTTTTTTTTAATTTTTCATTAATAAATAATTAGATTGGTTAAAAATTTACCAAAAATTCAACATTTTTTCTTTAATTAAAATTATTAACATAAGAGATAAAATGAGCACTTAAAAAAATAATACATCTACGAGTATATATTTACAAGGTCATTTCTAATCGAAACAAGTAAACATTTATATTGTAACATGTCTTAGGGTTACAAGGAAGGCTATCATTTCATATCATTTACCTATAGAAATAGATATACTATTTTAAGTCCCGCGTAATACAAAAGACATTAAAATAAATACATGTGTATTAAATAACTAAAATAAAAAATGCATAGATAATAAACAATTATAAATGGATCAATTCCATAATGAAAAGTGAATAAATTTCATTTCAATTTTAAATATTATAATAAAGAATCAAATTCAAACAAATGATAAGCGAAATTCATGATATTGTGTACTTAAATATCTGTGCAAATAAAAGCATTAAAAATGGTTGATCAAAACAGAAGACTATTCAACTAGAAACACTTCAATTATTCATAATTATAAAACGCGAAAGCTTTGTTTTTTGCCACCATTATACTGTACCTTTGAGATCAATTATCTTGTCAGCTCCCCTAAAAATTAACACATACAATAATGAAACAGAAAGAATCACTTCCAGCGTAGATTAAGCTAAAAAATCATAGCATTTATTATATAACAAAACAACACACACAACAAATTAATAGAAAACCAATCAGTTGTTATCTAATGACTAGATTTAAATTAATAAAAAAAAATAGAAAACTTAATGTCCCGGAATGATTAAAAAAATCACAGACTATTGAAAAATTATTCACGGTTAAGATTTATTCCTCCACATTCTCATGAATTTGCTACAAACTCTAAAAAAAATTAACTATGCGTTGATTGTATAAAACATATTACCTATCTGCTAGTTTGGTTTGGTATTTAACAATAGCTACTAAAATTTTTAATAAAACTTAAAAAATTAATGAAAACAAAATTTGCAAATTGTATTTTACAAGAATAACAAAAATTGCAAAAATATGAAAAATAATACCAACTGAACCTATTTATTGTTTCTTGAATAATAATGTAAAACTCCATATAAAATAATAATAAAATGTCTGTTATCTAAACGTTTTATTATGTTTTATTGGAATTGTGTTTCGTAATGACATACATTTAAAAATGCATTAGCAAGACGAAATATTTAATTCCTATAAAATATAATAAAAGTTCTAAAGAGGTGTTTTAATTAATTACTGAAATTCTCTTCATATTATTTCTTCTATACATATTTGCCTTTACTTTGTGTTGTGGATTCACATTTGAATAAATAGAAAAGCACTTTGTAATTCATAACATTTTACATTTTTATTTGCAGACATGTTTCAGTCCTTTTTCGGTGCAGAGATTTTAAAATTTGTGCATCGAAGAAGGAATGAATGAGGACCGAAATATTTTTGCAAGTAAAAAAAATGAAGTGTTGTGAAAATACAAAGTGCTTTTCAATTTATTCAAAAAACTCTTCGTTCATTCAAATAACTAATAATCAGACATACACAATGATTTATTGAACAGATAAAACAGTGAAATTAAACAGTGTTGTCAACTACACTAATGTTTGTGCAATACCTGGTAAGAATCACCAGGTTTCTACTTACGGTGAGAGTGAAAACTACATTGGTGAAATTATGAAATGTGTAATATTGAATCACTTTCTACTAGGAAATGTTAGGACACGACTGGGGTACCTATTGTAATTCTACTAATGAATGATACTTTCAGAGATAATAAATTAGTCAAGCAAAATCAATTTACAAAAAAATATATATACCCTTTCAATACAAACACCAGCTTTTAATTCCATTTGACGCATTAACCAAAACTATATTCGTTTGTTACAAAATATACAATTGTGCCTTATTATTAACTTTAAGTTGGAACTCATTTATTTATTATACATTTCAAACTTGTAATCCTTTTGCAGTGTTTGATTTTGATCTATAATTAACAAATCCATTTTTGGGAAAATAGTCATTTAGGAGCACCAGACCTTGGGTAAAGGTTATATACCTTAAAGTTATTAGTTTTGATATCATATGACGATGATTTATGCTAATGCCATTTTATAAAATAGCTCGATCCAAGAATGCACTAGGAAAATACTGATAAAGTATGCAAGCTGGATGTGGATGTATCTTGAATATTAAAAATATCATTGGCCAAATGAAGACATAAAAAGAAATTAATATGACCATAAATGGCAGGAAACTTGAATACTTCAGACACGTGAGAAAGGATATATGTAAAGTGCTGGAATTGTTTATCCAATGTAAAACTGAAGGAAAATAAAGTGTTGGGAGAAGAACAAAATCCTGGCTAAAAAACCTTTGAAAATGGTTCAGTTGCAGTACTGCATCCTTGTTTAGAGCTGCATCTAAAGTAAAAATAGCCATGATGTTGTCAAACATCTGATAGGAAAGGAACGAGAAGAAGATGAATTCCAAGGTAAGTGGTGTAGTTATTTAAATATCTTTTTTTTTTCTTCACTTATGAGAGATTTGAGTTTATCCTATTTTAATGCTAATAGAAACATTTTTTTAAATGCAACAAAAAACTACATTTTAAATACTGAATAAATGAATAATTTTATTGAATAAAAATAATAAAAAAATCAAATTAATTTATTTTAAGAGCAAATACAGCACTAGTAATATTTAATAATGAATATAATTAAATGGTTAACTGCATAAGAAATCTTTGATACATTTGAAAACCAAATTAATTACAAATAAACAAAATTGAATGATATACATATAATAATATATACACCCAATAGATATTTTTATTTTGTTATTTCTATAAAAATTGCAGTAATTCCAAAAATGAAACAAATGCAGTTTAGAATAACAAAATACAGAATACAGTTATATTCAAATTATGCCAACAAAACTGTGAACTGTATTATTAAAAAAAAAACATTATGTATCAAAGATTTCTTAATACTTAAAAGTCAATTTGGAATTAAAACTACTTGTAATAAAAATTGAAATATAATTTTTTTGAATAATGTTAGACATTAAAAAAAACACGGTAATAAAAAATAATACATACCTGTATAGAACGTAGTGTTGAATAATAAAGAATATATCAAAAACTACTGAGAACAATCCCAAGCCAAATTTGGTGGGATCGCCGAATATAGACTTCCAATCATTATAGTTATATGCATTCAGGATCATCTGAAGCATGCTCAACATGCCGCCAGTGAAATCTAAGAATATGTTTCCGATACTCCATCCCACAGTGGACTTTCTTCGATAATTCATGTAGGCCTGTCAAATAAACACAATTATAATTGATGAGCTAACCTTGTAAAGATGATTTATTTCCAAAAATCGTATTTTGCAGGTAGGTAAACAATTTTTACCTGCGGCACATATTTTATGAGCGTGATTGTAAGCTTAACATAACTGCAGATGTATAGGAAGTCTAGCCACCCAAAGACATTTGTCCCAGCCAAAATACTCGATATTATCAAAATAACGGCAAAGATGCAAAGTATTACGCGTGCTGTGATGGACACTCGTTGATTGTCACGCTGAAAAAAGGAAACAGTAATAATTCTTTCACCAGAGTCAAATTAACAAACTTATATTATGAATAAAGATTTTTAAGATGCTTAAAATATTAGAGAAGTCAAAATTTGTATTTTTTCATTTTAAAAAATCTCAAGTAAATTTAGTAATTAAAAAACACTTATTATAATAAAAACATCATAGAATTTTATAAATGGTATGATCTCGAAAGCAAAATTGATATATTTTTATTTAGATTATTTATTTAGATATTAGAGGTTCTAATTCTTGATCTAAGGATGCCAGATAACTGCTTTGACAAAATAAGCAATAAGAAAATAAACATATGAACAAGAGGATAAACAAAAAGAATCATTGCACATTGAAACCGAATATAAGTATATACAAAATAAAAACTACCTAACTATCACGCCGTCTCTCCGATGGAGTAGGCAGAAAAATGTACTACCACACTGTTTTTTCTTGACATATTTCTCTCGCTTCCTCAATATTCATACATGGTGTCATGCATGCACATTGATTTCTCTGTCTGACTGCTCATGTGGCTGACTATATACTTTTTTTACCGTTCTTTCCATGCGTCCAAACCATCTTAATGAGCCTTTCATTACAATTTGATAAAATTATCAAATTGTATTTCTAGAATGCATATAATATTAGGTCCTTACATATGAAATTGGCGTTTTGCCGTACTGGCAACTTTGATCTCAAATATCTTCTCTTTGGTTAGGACTTTCAAATTCAAATTTATACAGCTATTTACTCAAGTATTTGTGTTTCGAAAATCATAATTCATTTGTTTTTTCCTAAATTGTTTTTTTTCTTTGCGTCACTCAGTTTGCAAAATGGAAAACTTGAAATATCGCGTTATTTACGAGTATGAGTTCCACCGTGGCACCAGTGCTGCAGAAACGGCTCGAAGGATTAATGATGTGTATGGTGACGGTGCCGCAAAAGAAAACACAGTGCGTTTTTGGTTCCAACGTTTTCGTTCTGGAAATTTCGACCTGCAGAACAAGGCCCGTGGACGACCGGAGACCAAAGTTGATAATGAAGAATTGAAGGCTATTGTGGAAGCAGATCCATCGCAAACCACGTCCGAGTTATCTGCAGGCTGCGGTGTTAGTGATAAAACTGTTTTAATCCACTTGAAGCAAATTGGGAAGGTGAAAAAGCTTGAAAGGTGGGTACCTCACGAATTGAGTGAAGCAAATCAACAAACGCGCGTTGACTGCTGCGTTGCATTACTCAACCGGCACAATAATGAAGGGATTTTGAATCGAATCATTACCTGTGATGAAAAGTGGATCCTATATGATAATCGGAAGCGCTCATCGCAATGGCTGAACCCTGCCGAACCAGCCAAACCATGCCCCAAGCGAAAATTGACTCCAAAAAAGTTACTTGTGAGCGTTTGGTGGACTAGTGCTGGTGTCGTTCACTACAGCTTTCTTAAATCTGGCCAGACGATTACGGCAGATGTCTATTGTCAGCAACTGCAAACCATGATGGAAAAGCTAGCTGCTAAACAACCGAGGCTGGTTAATCGCTCTAGGCCACTGCTGCTTCATGATAACGCTAAACCACACACTGCACAACAGACGGCTACCACATTAGAAGAGCTTCAATTGGAATGTCTAAGACATCCACCGTACTCTCCGGACCTTGCCCCAACAGATGACTATTTTTTTCGAAATTTGGATAACTTCTTGCAAGGGAAAAAATTCAACTCCGATGGGGCAGTCCAAACCGACTTCAAAGATTTTATTGATTCCCGTCCGAATGTTTTTTTAGTAAAGGGATCGATGAACTACCTATGAGATGGCAAAAGTGCATAGATAGCAATGGTACATACTTTGATTAAATAAATATATTATATTTAAAAGAAATCAATTTTATGTTCCTCCCATTCAAAACGCCAATTTCATATGTAAGGACCTAATATAAAATGTTACTTTGTTCATTATCTCATTTAACTATTCAACAGTTTTGATCATACGGGTGGATTCTAGTTAAATTTCCATATGCATGAATAAAATATAATTTAATTAAGAACAAATATTACATGTTCAACCCACACAGAGTTATATAACATTTTTGATGGGAAGAGAGAATTGTACCTCATAAAAAAAGCACTGCAGAATAGTGACTAGCGTGGCAAACACTGCGTGGATTGCAAAGAATATGTCATTCACTTGTACTGGATTCAGGCCCCGGGGGTGTCGGTTCAGATATTCCGCCTGAAAACATTCAATTATTTGATCAACATAAATTCATATTTTAAAAAAAAAAAAATATTTTCACTTCATATACAATTGTATGTGCTATTCTATAAATTGTTTATAATTAAAACAAATTGAATCATTAAAAAAAATGTTACCCTTACAGTCTATTTATTAAAATATACTTTGGATACTAGAGGTAAGTACATATATTACATATTATGTTTTCTTTGATTTTAATTAAATGTGAAGTGCATGTATAGGAAGTTTTTTTTAGCAACAGATCAAATCTATTATATTATTAATGTAAATAGAAGTTAATTTGAAAGCACAGTGTATGATAAATAATATAACATATTATAAGGTAAAATGAAATAAACAATAAGGTTCTTTGAGAATTCATTTTAAATAGAGTTGTAGACCAAAAGTAGAATCAGAAGATATTTAATAATATAATAAGAAAAAATGTGATAGTTTTATACACTTTGTTAGGTAATAGCTTGCATTTTGAATATTGTTCAATATCTTCATGAAAAATAAAGGCAATTAAAAATACTTTAAACTCAGCACATCTCTGTAATTTTTTTAAATAAATTGTAAATGTTAATATGAATGAAAACGTATGTTTTGTAGATGTTTTCTTATTTTTTATGTGAATTACATGTTTTGCCTGTCTAAGGCATTAAACAGGCAAAACATGTCATTCAAAACATTTGATAATCCCTTCGACAGGCGAAACATGTCATTTACATAAAATATAATAAAACTTCTACAAAATATATGTTTTCATTTGTATCAATTATTTAATATGGAGTTTTACTTCATTGTTCGAGAAACAATATTTTTACTGTGCTATCAAAATATCTTGGAAGAATTTCATTGAATATCTCGATTCTATAAATATCATTTTAAAATCATAAATAAAATGGCTATTTAGTTTACAACCCGAAACATATGATAAGAATAAAAATCTTCCATCACTCATACATGCATCAAGTACATTTTGATATGCTGCAAACAATAGACTGTAATGAATTAAGATTACCTCAATTGATGGAATATAAAAGAGACCCAAATTGAATAGTGAATATAAAATGAAGCCCACTATATTCAAGCCAAGAAAGTCAAAATTCAATCCGACAACACTCTTCCTTCTATAGTTGATCCAAATCTGTGGGTAGAAGGAAATGGACCAGGCTAAGAAGTAGATCCATCCCATAACATTGGAGATGTGATAGATGGCATTGGAATGCTGTATCGTTACTTTTAAAAATAACTCTTCAATCCTGGAAAGAAACAACAGTACAGTCATGTAACAAGATACAGATTTAATTCGCATGTGATTGGTATAGGCGTGATATTGCTCATCAAAAGTATATATAGTAAGCTTGAATAACCTCTCCATAGGTTATTCAAGCCCAATATGATATGTTTATTTTATTGTGGTTTACTGTTATTAGTAAGTATGAATGACTAATGTAGTAAACATTACTTTGGCAATATTATTATATTAGAAAAAATAATACAAACATACATATATATTTTTTAAGAAACCACAAAGTTTTTTTAAAGAAACACATCTGTTTAAAATGTGCAGTTTATAAGTATCTGATAAGGATGATAGTAAACAAAAAAGCGGAAAAATTTACTACTACCAAGTCAAATATCGGTTAAATTAAATTGTTGATAAGAGTCCAGGAATTTACATGAAATGGTGAAATGCAGGTGTCTCATAACCAATTTCTTTAGATTGATTAGGGGATATTTCAAGAACTCATGTTGGAATGTGTGGGTCGTTATATTCCTGACAGATATCTCCGACAGCCCCAGCATATAATGTTCTATCTGCCGGACACCAGAACCAACAAGCCTCTGGTGATGCTAGTGTAAAGAGCAATCAGTCTGCTTAACATGATCCCTCTTTCACGAGATCGACATCTTTCATATTAGTGAAAGTAAGTTCAAAAGACAAATATTCTTGACTTTAGAGAGCATCTTGTCTTCTTAAAGATGAACCATATCTAACTCGTTCCTGGTATTTTACATGTTCTCAAAAAGATGCATTGAATTACAATATAAATATGTTTGTAATATTTTTTGACAAAATAAACTGATTTCATCGATATAAAAATCAGAATAATATTTAAGCTTAATGATTTTATTACATAACTTTGGTACGAAGCCAATAGTTGGTGGTTTGACATATTTCAAAAGAAAATTAAATGTTTTCACTTAATATAAACCACTTTATTTAAGTTAGTAGTGCCAACTAATTTTACTTTGTAGCAAGCTCCCTCAGGTCTATACACAAACACTTGGACTTGGATCTTCTGGCTTACAGAGGTTCAGCTCTAATGGCTATTCCTCTTACGTCTGTAGGAAACATTGTTGGAATGTGATTTGGTAGTTGTTTTATGATGGGGCTAAATGTATGGCCCGGAGTGTTTAGGGTTTATGATAAAGTCTTACATTATTGTCAAGGAATGGAAGACCAGTTAGGGTTGGGATTGTATTTATAAAAAAGTCTGTTCCCAAGATTGTTTATACTAAGAAAAAAAAATTATAATTTTTTTTTGTTTTATTAAAGGTTAATAAAAAATGTTGTATGGAATAATGGAAACAATAATGTTTATGAATAATTAAAATAATACAAGTAGTACAATAATGTGAACACAAATAAGCTAGCAATTCAATGAGTAATGATATATGCAGCTATGAAAGATGGTCAGTGCTCTCTAGCGATGTTCAATAGGTTTAATTACACATAATAGATTCAGTCCATACAGTGATTCAGTGGCCTACAGACACGGTGTAAATCGGTCTGCATATTTGATGCAAATGAGAAACAATTAAAGGGAGTACTACAATTGGATTGAACAAAAGTAAAAGTTCACATTATTGACCCGTCTCATTGCCAGCAATAATCTTTATTGCCAGGCCCGGGACATACTGCATGGATTGAATAACCGGCGTGGTGTGTTATATAACAAGGTGAGGTGTCATTACAAATACTTTGTAGCCATTCAATTATTATAGTCTTGAATCGTGAACCGGCTGAGGTAATGCAGGACTCAAAATGACATTTAATTGTATAATAATGCAGTTACATTAGAAATCCAATTATTCGAACTCCGATTATCTGAATCAATTCAGAATTTCAGAAAAAAATTAAGATGGATACGTACTGCGATTCGCAAAATAACGAAAACGGATGTTGACAGTTTTTTTTTTTTTTTTTACGCATACAACAGGTCGCTTGAACCCAATTACAGTATACAATTTGTTTAAGCTGATATATTGATTCTCGTGACATGTGACAGGTAGCCAATCTATCGCCATTTTATTGTCACGAGAATACTACGCCAGACCAAAGACAGTGTGACAATCACACTGCCATCGCCGGGAATCGAACCCAGAACCTTCGGAATGGGAATCAGAGCTCTTACCACTCTGCCACGAAGGTCGTCAAAGGTCGTCAGTTAAACAGCTTACTTTGAACGAGATGTTCGGCAAGTAATGACTTTCATTTACAGTGCGGTACGTACATACTTTACTAATGTACAGCACTTGTAACCACTGGCGGTACTCCCATAGCAGCCCAGAAGCCCGGCTTGCGTAAGAAATTTTGAATCAAAACCCCCAAATCTAAGTAATCATGGCCCCATAAACCAACAACCCGCCGAATCGCCTTCCAACAATGTTCCCATCAGACGTAAGAGGAATAGCCACAAGAGTTGAACCTCTGTAAGCCAGAAGCGGTTTTGATTCAAAATCTTACGTAAGCCGGGCTTCTTGGCTTCTATGGGAGTACCGCCACTGCTTATAACTACGCTTAACGTGTAAAAGTGTTGCTTTTTCATTTAATTAATTAAAAGCTATTTTTCTTTCAAATAGTTATTACCTTCCATTCTCAACACACATACAGTAATTAATTAAAATATACCTGTGCATACAGTGATTTCTCAAAAGCTTTTGACAAAGTTGATCATTCAATTCTTTTAACTAAACTTCGTAAAATTGGTCTAAGTGATACCTTAGTCCAATTTTTCAATAGTTACCTCTCCAATAGACAACAATTCGTAGCTTATGGACTCTTCCAATCCAATCAGTTCTCCACACCTTCTGGAGTTCCTCAGGGTTCCATCCTAGGGCCGTTGTTATTTACAATTTTTATAAATGATATTACTAAAAATATCAAATATTCCAATAGCCTCTTGTTTGCCGACGATTTAAAAATATTTCGAGAAATTAAATCTGTCGACGATTGTTTTAAACTCCAAAAAGACATTCACAGCGTCTTGGAATGGAGTAAAAGAAACAAATTGTATTTTAATATATCAAAGTGTTTCATCATGTCCTATACTAGGGCTCGCACGACGATCTATCACAGCTATACAATGGATGGTATATCACTGGATAGGACTACGTCTTCGAAAGATTTGGGAGTTACATTCGATCCTAAATTATCTTTCAGTCTTCATATTACTTCAGTAAGTAATAGCTCCCATAAGATTTTGGGATTTGTTCTTAGGAATGGGAAAGATTTTACCAATTCAAAAGTTCTGAAGTTATTGTATAACTCTTTGGTAAGAAGTCGGTTGGAATCTGGTACACTGGTGTGGGCACCACATGAAAATAAATATTGCCTGTTGATTGAAAAGGTACAAAAAAAGTTCTTACGTTTTTTGTACCTCAAAGATAACGGTTATTACCCCTGGCTGTACCCAACTGATTTCTTGCTGGGTATGCTGGACTACCAATCATTAGAAATTAGACGAACTATCCATTTGGGTGTTCATTTTTTTCAACTGATTCGTGGTCGAATACATAACTCGGATATTTTGAATGACTTGACTTTGTTTGTCCCTGACAATTATCTGCGACAAAGGCAACATAGATTATTTCACCTGCCACTGTGTAGAACCAATTTACCTAAAGTTATGCCCGTGGGCAGGGCAATAATCCTTCTAAACCGCATCTCTTCGGATGTGGACATCTTTCACGATAGTGAGGCTTCCCTCAGAAAACATCTATCTATTAAATAATGTGTTGTTCTTCTTATTGTTTCTAATTATTTATTTGGTCTTTATTTTTTAATTATCTGGTGTTTTTTGTGTTTTTGTCTATTTTTAAATTTCTTTATTGTATTTACTGTTTAAAATAACTATTTTTTTACCTACCTGTATAGTCATAAGCGCCTTGGTTTAATACTGTAATGTTTATGATTTAAAATAAATTGAATTGAATTGAATTGAATTGAATACCATTTTTTCAGAAATAATTCAATTATCCGAATTTTTGATTATCCAAACGGGGTCCGGTCCCAATTGATTCGAATAATTGGAGTTCTATTCTAATGATTATAAAAAGATTGAATGCCATTTTTTTTATTCCAATATACCTCAAATAGTTTCATATTGTATCTGTATATTTCATAACACAGATTGATTATTTAAAAAAAAAAATTACTTTATATAAATACACCTAGTAGTTGCACTTTGATAAAATAAGCTAAAAATCTTTAAACCTCATCTAATTCATATGGCAATGTAAATCATGTACTACATTTATTATAAAGGGTAAAGAAGTGAAGCTTGAAGCTGGCAGAAGGAAGAAAATAAGACAAATGCCATAGAAATGAAATTTACTAAGAATGTGCAGGAAAACAATTGATAATATACACGATTAATAAGGAAGATATGTAAAGCAGTTGAATGCGTCTTTAGTAAAATTTAGAAAGGATTACAAAGCTGGTTTGGATGAAATGAATGGATGAAGGTAGATTGTATACGATATACAATATACAACAGTGTGAATGGAAAAAACATGAGAAAAACATGGCATGACCAAATAATGCGGCACCCATATTCGACAAGTATACATATAGATGAATCTCGAGAAGTATGCTGGGATAAAACAGTGTAGCTGTCCATCCTCTCTACCTACCCTTCCAGTGAATAAAGCGTGATGGTTAGTTAAATATTTAAAGAAGTTAAACAATTGACTGAAAGCAATTATGTAGAATAAAATTTTATCAACTATTATAGCACAACTATGTTATTGAATTAATAAATGCAGTTGGTTGAATTGAACAATATTTATAAAAAGTAATAAAATATAATAATAAAACGTCAAAAAAATTAAAGATGCAACATAAATCTTCCTGAGAATCTCATATCTATTAATGACATAAATAAATTTAAACGTGCTCTAACCAAATATATAAAGGGGTCAACCATAGACGTAGAAAATGTTTTTTTCTTTTAGATTTAGAAGAGTTTTCCAATCTATCCTAGTATGTAAATTTATTATCACAACTTTCCTAGCATTCAATTTTAATTATTTCATCATGTTGCGATAAGTCTCTTACCAATGTTAGCATAAGATTACTAACAAATACTAATAAACCGCCATGTTACTAACAATTCCACTAACATGCTATTTTATGTAGTTGTCACGATATAGGCCATGCCTAGTGCGACAACTACAGTCGATAAACTTTTTTCATCAAATTAATAAAAGTAAAATAAAAATAATAAAAATTAACTTAGTATCAAAGTGGCTATAGAATATTGACACAATGGGTAATGGAGTAGGTATACAAGTAAATCTGCCAGATGTGTCCTATTGACACAATGCACTGAAACACGTGCAAATATTGCATCAGCAGTTACGCTGGGCGTAACACTTACGGAGCAATGCCGGCTGGCGTGGTGTTGGCAATGATATCCAGGTGACCCGGGCTGACACCCAAAATACACACTTTGTGCGCCACCGACACGTTGGGTGGAGAGTCGCCTTGCGTGCTCAGATCCAGAGGGGATGGGAACACTTGAACGAGTCCATCATGCTGCATGTAAAAGTTCAACATTGATTCCTTTGGGAATTCCCCTCTGAAAAAAAAACAATTAACATTTAAATACATTATTTTTAGATGTGTTCTTTAAGACATTTATTTAAATTTTTCGTGTCATGACATTTATAAAAAGCACAAAAGAATTAATTTAAAATAAGAATAATAAAGGTTAAATAGAGAAGGGAAACCATTTAACATATGAATGTTTAAAATTATCTATTTTAATAAATTTAACCCGAGGTGTGCACACGCAATGTATTCTTTACAAGCAACAAAACACTATTTTTGAATATGAATATGTTTGCGTACATTTAATAAGTTATGTCATTTGTAAAGAGCTATGTTATGTCCAGCTTTAAATCAGGTTCTTATGCAATTAATTTGTATAAAAATACTCACATTGTTATAACATCAAAGTGCTGCGTGCCATCTACTAAAACTGTAATGTCTTGCGATGAAAATGTAATTAATCTAGTATCGCTTTGCTGTAAAGCTGAAAAAAAAAAATTGCATTAAAAAAAATCATTATTGCGTCTGTGGGAAGAATCTTAATACCTAATTACTAGGCTGGTATTGGTCAGCGGGAATGGCATATATACCTTCTTTGCAGACACTTCATAAACTGTTGAAAGTGTATTTTTACATGAAATTTTAGTGACATATTTTAATCACATATTGAAGTACACAACAGTTCTCCGCAGGGGTAGGCGGAGAGAACGGACCGCCACACTACTCTGTCCTGACAAACCTCTCTAGCTTTCTCCACATTCATACAACGAGTCATACACGTACGTCGATTCCTCCGACTTCTAACATGATCATGTTTTCCTCGGTCTGCCTCAACTCCGTACTCCATTCAAATCATTAACGTATACTTTGTTAACCATTCTTTCTCCATCCATGCGTTCCATATGTCCGAACCATCGCAGCGATCCTTTCATAATTTTGATCATAATACCTTTTTCTGCTCTACATTCCTTTTTTATATCAGAAAGTACACATACAGTAAAATGTTATCATTGTGGTTCAATTGCAAGCCATACGTGATAAATTTATATCGTAGCGCGCGAATCTTACCCGCAGACAATGTGTTAATTGAAAAAACTGAATTCTTGCATTTTTTTAATTCCAACTCCTAAGACATCTCCGAGGAATTCACTTTCGAGTATGTAACGCAATGTATAATTAGCCTCATCACATTCTAAAATACATATCTACAGACGAGCCTTCATAACGAACATATAATTACTCAGGGTCAATGGTGTGTAAATTCAGAATGAGACAACAGTAGAGATGTTGTTTCTGGTAAATGTCGAATAATTAATCTTCATCTTATAGTTAGAAATTGATAAAAAAATATTATGAATGTTTTATTTGTCTGCACCATAAAAAAGAACACTATTTGTTATATTATTTTTATTTTGTTACATTATTTTTATTTTGTTATTTTATTTTTATTTTGTTATTTTATTTTTATTTTGTTATTTTATTTTATTTTATGTCATAGTATTTTATATTATTTATTTATATTTATTTTGTGGACATTGGACGATCCAAATTTTTCTTTTTTTTTTAAAAAAAAAGACTAACATCAAGGATTTATATCAATGATATTAGAATTTATTTTATAATCTTCAATGTGAGCAGAAAATAGCTCATTATTGTGAAGAAGGAACCTGGTCATGTCCAGGCTTGAACCCATGCCCCCTGGATCAGGAGCCAAGCATTCTATCCCCTAGACCACCACCCAGTTGCGTGGGAGATGCCTATTGGTGGCGATGAGGTTCGCAACCCATCCCACCGCGTCTCCCGCGGGGGCGAAGAGAGAAGGATGGAGTGGCAGTCCATTTTTTCTGCCTACCCCTTCGGAAAGATGGCGTGATGGTTTGTTAGTTAATATTATGAATGTTTTATTTGTATATGTTGAATGTTAAAACTTTTGATTTATTCAAATAAAGTAATCAGTATAAAATGTATTTATCAAATTAGTGTATATAAACAAAGAAAAATAAATTAAATTAAATAATATCGGATAGAGATGATTGATTGTGTTAGAAAGTGATGATTCGTTAATTAAATATTTAGAACACTAATATGTAATCTATGTAGGCTCACTATCATAGATATATTAACACAGATAATAATTATTTATTATTCTAAAACAAATGATTTTATCTGCACCAGAAAATAAAATTCACAATTTACAAAATCAGGTTTTGATACATGGGTCACTAGAGGTTTTTCTCAAGGGGATTTTTAATAATCAATTTAGAAATAATATAAGTAATTCTGCAACATTAGCGTGAATAGTGAAAATCTGGAGCAAGTTGATGAGTTTGTGTATTTGAGTAGTATGTTTACAAAAGATGGGCGAGTGGAGAGGAATATTGAAAAAAGGGTTGGGGCAGGCAACAAAGTGAATGGTGCATGTTGTCATCGCAAACAAAAACCTATTGTAATCGCAAATAAAAAATGGCTGTGCACAATGGTGCTCTTGTACCGACCCTGGAACTGGCAAAAGAAGGATGAAAGTAGAATAAATGCAGTAGAAATCTCTTCAGTGCGCGAATGACGGTGTTATGTGACATGATCGTGGCATGATCAAATAAATCAAATATTGAATGTCAGCCACCTGAAGAGTCAGAAAAATCGACGCGCGTGCATGACACGATGTATGAATGTTGAGGAAGCGAGAGAAATATGTCAGGAAAGAAAAGTGTGGCAGTCCATTATTTCTGCCTACCCCTTCGGAGAGATGGCATGATGGTCAGTTAGTCAGTTAGTTAGTTAGTTATAAGTGATTTTTTAAATGTGTTAAATAAATTTAAATAATTACCAGATTTAATAAATAGTAATACTAGTAACACAGACGAGTATGCAAGATTACTTCTCATCTTGAATAGTGAAGACATGGCGAATGCTTCACGCAATAAATATTTATATTATGTTGTAGTTCCTAATATCTGAAACAAAAAGATATAAACAATGTTATCTTTACATTCAAATTATAAAAACATTAACTTACTATAATACAATGGTTTAAGTGTTTACGGAGAACATAAACACTATCAGCTCAACAGTTCAAAGAAAAATAGTACAATGCAAAACTGAACAATAATCTGGAATTCAATAACGCAGAAACACAACATCTAGGAAAATATGATCATAAAAATGATTGAGCTAAAACCCAAATGGATTGCTTTTGTTCTTAGTAGAACACTAAAGTAGTTGAGTAGGAGACTGCAGTCTAATTGAGTTTATTTCTTTTTTACTCCACATACATTTTATGATGCACTAATGAGTGTGTTAAGGAAGATGTGTGAATTGTGCTTAATACAAAAAAGACATTCATAAAAATACACATCTGGTTCAATTCGGTCACCAAAAAACCAGACATACTAATTTGATCATAAAAAATATATACAATGAAAGGAAATGTTTACTGACATCTGTCATATATGATAATTCACACTGACAGAAGAATGTAAAATAAGTGATTAAATTGTATGAACATACACCGGAATATTTCACTAGTTTTTCACAATATTTCACAATAGTCCACCGATGAGATGGACCGATGATATTATCAAAAGGGTTGGAAAATCTTGGAGGCAAAAGGGGCAGGATAGAGACGAGTGGAAGAAATTGGAAGAGGAATCTAGCAGTGGAGGGAAGAAGGCTAGCAAAGAAGAAGAAGACACCGGAATATTTATATATGCATTATTTTAGAATAGTTAAAAAAAATTGTGGTGTACAGTTTGAAAAATAGTATATTTAAAAATAAAATAATAAAATTGATTTACATATAAAAACATATGATTATATTTTGAAAATATAGATAGAAAAACAGGAATACTGTATATTGGTTGGCATATTTATTTATATGAAAAAGTACACGTGTACACAAACACACGTTCTAATAAAAATGTTTAAACAATGAAAAAATAATAATCTAAATATGTTACATTTTGGTTACATATTTGTATAATTATTTTCTAAATTTGTTCATGTCCTCCTCGCCTCTGACTTCCTCCGAAATCTGGTATATCTATAATAACATAAAAATTTAAATCATGTTTTATTATATAATTGGTTAGTAAGAATCAAGGTGGTTTTTGCGTAAACAATCTCCAGAGACACAGAAACCAGTTGTAATAAATGGAATAAAAAAATCTTATACATGTAAATCAAAAGGGTAATAAAATATGCATCAATGAATTATTGCTTAACAATTTATGCATATTGGAAATTTGCAATTTGCAATGGATACACAATATCTAGAATAGTGGTACACAAAGCGTTAGAAAGGGATAATAGCAGTAATATATACAGGTTGAGATCATGAGAAAATGGCCTCGATAGTTGGGCAAACCTGAGTGTAAAATAACATGAAATGATATGGATATCTGTGGAAAGAATGCGTATCACGAGTAACACTGGAAAACCCAACAAATTGTGAGCAATGACTCAACACTTTGAATACACATATCATTAATAAATTCAACATAATTATATTACTTGCATTCATACCTGAATTAACCTATCCATCGGCTTACCAGACTTTTAGATTTGTTATTAAATAAAACAATGTGTTTTAACTACTTCCACTTTTGTCTTTATTTTGGCAGTGACCGGTTACGCCAGGCTTGCTGGCATCGACAGACTGGTCTGTCGATGCCAGGAAGCCTGGCGAAACCAGTCGCTGTTGAAATGAAGACAAAGTGGAAGTAGTTTAAAAACATACTTTTATTTAATTATTATTTAAAATGAACTTCCATCAAGAGATATCAGTAAAATCATCTGATTATCTTTAAAAAAATGTTATTTCTTTGCATCCAAGTAACTAATTAGTACATAGAATATTTATATCATTGTAGGTCAATTATTCTTCCAGAAATTCTTAAAAATCTATGATACAATGCGGTTAAAATATATATATTTTTTTAATTTTTGTGAAGAGCAAATGAGACTTTTTTTGTATAAACTTAAGGCATCAACACTGGAATTCCATGAAGACATTATTTTTATTAATTAAAGCGCAACATTTTCTACTTTTGAGTTTATTTTTCTTTTCATGTGTTGAAGGTTTTATACCTTCATCATAGAGAGAAAACGAAATAAACTCAAAAGTGGAAATTTTTTTTTTTTAATAAATACAAAATTGTCAATAAAATAAAATACTTGTTCAAAAAAGTATTTTAGCAATGCAAAATAGATGGTAAACATTCCTACAATCACATGATGTATAGACTAAGTACCGAAGGCACTCTGCAAGTGCTGATAACATATTATTTTAAAACATATTGGAATCACTTCAAAACTGATCAAGCATGATTTAATCCATTGGCATTATATGTTTATCGGACCAAAGAATTGATATGGAGGCAGGCAACTTGTAGGTTAAGGACAACCTTTTATTAGGTAATCTGTTTTCAATAAGCATTCGTGACATTGGCACGAGTAAAGTGAAGGCAGGTATCAATACAATTTTAGATGGTACTTTTAACATACAAATTACGAAGAAGAAAAAAACACAACCGTGGAGATTGGAAGAGCACAGATGATTTTAAACGTCAAGGTGACTTCTTGAAAAATATAAATTCAAATTTTAAAAGAAATAAGTACATTTATACACATACATATTTATGGAATACAAATATAAATCCTTTAATATATATATTTTTTTAAATTATTAACGTTGGAAATAGATGTAGATTTTCTGGCTTATGGAGGTTCTGTTCTTGTAGCTATTCCTCTTATATCTGACTATTGAAATAGTGATTTAGTGGGTTGTTAGTTTATATGGGAGCTTGATTTGTGTGGCACAGATATTTGACACTCAAAATACACTAATTTATTTAGATTAGAAATTTTACATTATTAAAAAAAAATACCAATATTTTCACCAAAAGTAAAAAATATTACATATTTTATGAAAATGTACAATACTAATTGGGAAATATTTGTTTTTTGATCTATGATTCATTGCTAAATAGTTTCTTACCTAAACAGAAGAAGAAGCACATTAGAATTTAGTAAACTATGTATATTTTGATGTTATACACTTTAAGAGAAAAATATTAGGAAAATCAGTTCCACCATAAAATATAGATTAATTAGATTCAACTCAATGTTAAACCTGAATTCCGTTTAATTGTAAATTATTAAGCTATGACTGGTCAGAAAAAAAATGATAAGCTGATTAAGAAAATTCAAATGCAAGACATAGGTCTTATCTAAAGTCGGAATACAATGTATTTATGATAATATTATACAAATAAAACATACTTAATCCGGTAAAGTAAAAAATAATGATGTATTGATCCAGCGAATAATTTAATATCTTGTCAATGACAGATTAAACAGAGAGCTTTGTTCCGATTACGTTTTGATACACCTGTCTATTGTAATCGTAGACTAAAATAGAATGCACCATTCCTTAACCGGCACCACGCTACATTCACTTTCTATGATGACCAAGTTTAAAGCTTCATTTCCATTTCAACATGTTTTAGTCTCAACGATTTCAATTTGCAGTACTGGTTCTCACACTCGCCCAACACCACAACAGATTTTAAATTGTTACTCTGGGTAATCTGTGTTTACTTACAATAAAATCTAAATTTAAATTGAAAATCAATGGTGGGGGGCATATGGATATAAAAAAATCTATATTTCTCAGTCATAAAATACTAAATTGTTCAAATAATGAAAATAATAAAAATAATTTTACAATACATATTTAGATTTATTTCACTTCTACACCAGAAGATGGCAGCGAGCTGCCGAAACCAGTCGAAACTAAAAAAAACAAGTGGAATAATACTAAATATATTTTTATTTATCATAACATAAAATATAAATTATTGCATTTCCATATTATTTTTTTATTTAATCTAATTATATACTATGAACTACTACCCCAAAAATTCATTTAAAAACATTAATACTAAATATAGTATTAATTTAATAATAATTCAAATCAGTAAATTTATTTATTTTTCAAAACATACCATTTCAATATAGATTTCAATATATAACTAGAACTGCAAAACTTTGCAATTCAATTGCAAAAAAATGCAAAACTCATTATGAGATATTTAACTCATGTACATATATTATGAATTTTTATTTATTTATTTATTCTTATTATTTACAACGAACTTCTACAAAAAAAAAAACAACTAAAAACATTAATACTACACTATTCAAACCAGCAATTTTATTTATTTATCAAAACTTATAATTTCAATATACATATAATAAACAACACATATATTTTTTTTAAATTCTAGAATTGCAAAACTTATAATATATGTTGAATAAAAAAATAAAAGCAATAGAATAGCTGTATTTCATTAGAAAAGAATTAAGGAATATATAACACAATATAAGCTTAATGTTTAAACAATACACATGCATGTAAAAATATATATATTTATAAACCTGTATTTTTTATAACTATAGAGACAAAAGTGTACATAAAAAAAAAATCACAAAACTATCACCATCAGTGTCATCCTTCAATTAGTTGGAATGAAAATCATATTTAAGCTAATCGAAATAAACTAGATTGGGTCGGATGAATTCAGCAATGACAAGCGGAATTTTCAATGATAGAATCAGCAGCTCATTTTTTGCAACGGTTAATATTTTCAGGCACGGTATCAATTAAGATATACCCGACTATCTGCTGCCCGCCGCAGATCAATGTGACTAATATTCATGAGTTCAATTTGCTTACAACACGTGCAAAAAAAAATGCTACAAAGTTTGATGTGATTAATAATGGAAATGCTTAGGGCAAGAACCATTCTATTTTCAAACTTTTAATTGGTTGTTATTTTTTAAATCATTTTTATTATTATTTCATTTTAATTTATTTATTTATTTATAAAGATTACAAACATAACAGATGCGTCCAAGTCATCTGCAACCTCAAAATTACATAATTAGATATACATATTTTCAAAATAACATTTAAAAAATAACAAAATACATACTCGTAAATACTACAGCATCAGAGATAACAATCACAACATTGATATTGCATCCCTGAGCCAACTCACACTATCACGAAATATGTCGACCTCCGAGGCGACACGATTAAGCAATAAGATTGTCCTACCCACAGGCATAACCATTGGCAGGTTGGTTCTGCAGCGCGGCAAATAAAACAATCTGTGCTGTCTTTGACGAAGGTTATTAGGGACAAATAGACCTACATCACTCAAGACATCCGAGTTTTGTATACGGCCGCCAATAAGCTGAAAGAAGTGAACTCCCAAGTGAATATTAGTGGCAAGAGCTACGACTGCCACACTTAAAGATCCCAGGTTTGATTCCCGGTGATGGTAGTGTGTTTGTCACAACATGATCTAGTGTAGAATTCTTGTGACAATAAATTGGCGATTCATTTGTCATGGGAATCAATATAATTAGCTAAAAAAAAAATTGTATACAGGATTGGGTTCAAATAACCTGCTGTATACAAATATGGGAAGCAACGGGAAACTACCACATTAAAGGCACAAGTGGCATCCCAAGAACCAACAAAAATGTCCCACTTTGCTACAAATCAATCCCTTGGATTGAAACTAGCGGGAAACAATATAAAATACTCATTTGAGTGAATTAAAATTGTAATTGTAAGTAAATAATTCGTTAAAAAAAAGTAGTTAACAAACTAACTAACCATCACGCCATTTCTCCGGAGGAGTAGGCAGAGAGGATGGATCGCCACAATGCTCTGTCCTGGCATACCTCTCGGGGTTCCTCTACATTCATAATCGTACCATGCACGCACGTCGATTATTCCGACTTCGAATGTGACCGCCTTCTAGTAATTGATTAATTTGGTCATGCCATGTTTTCCTCGGTCTTCCTCAGCTTCTTTTTCCACCCACGCTGCTTGTGTACAACTTTTTAACCATTCTACTCTCATCCATTCGTTCCATATGTCCAAACCATCTCAGGGATCCTTTTTTAATTTTATCCATGATGCAGTCAACTGCCTTACATTTCTTTCTTATTTCTTCATTCGGTATTCTATCATACAACGGTTTCCTGCACATTCTTCTTAGTGATCTCATTTCTACGGCGTTTATCCTGCTTTAATCCTTCTTTTGCCAGCTCCGAGCTTCACTTCCATACATGAGGGTTGGCACTAGAACTCCATTGTGTACTACCATATTTGCTTCTGTGGATATATTTCTATTTGCAGTAATGACTTTGAGTGCGCCATTTATTTTCTAATAACAATAATATTATACAACAATAACAATTAATACAGCTTATTATTTAGGTTTGAATAAGCACGTAGCAAATAAAACATATTTGATTCACGCTTTATAATGCATACTTGAGTATACATCTACAGTAAGGGAAACCTGGAACTGGAGAGATATGACCTGAATGAGAGTGGTTTAGAATGTGGTTTAAGTACAATTTAATTTAAATTGAAAGATTGCCTTGATATCGCGTTTGAAGTGTAAAATGAGACAAACCACCCACAAATATACGCTGGTGTACATAATTTCACAGTGACGAAATTGTACAAATGAGGAAAATTTGATTACAAAACTTGATATAACCGCAGTCGATTAAGGTAAAAATATACTAAACTCACACCACAATTTTTTTAAATTACAAATCATTTTTTTATGATTCAAAATTACAAAAGTTGATTAAGTATATAAAGCGATTAATTGTAAATAGAAATGACTTTGGAAGGAAGGAAAGAAAGGCAGAATGTTGAGCAATGTGTTTTTATAATTACATGTGGTTGATGTGGTACACTTCGTCTTGACCTCCAATGTGCAAGGTAAGACGGACAAGTTTTTTTTAATAGTCCACACCTCAAACTAGTTCACAATATTATGTCTGGTACGACATAAACATTTACTAAAAGTAAGGTTGGCTGGTATAAAATAATGTACATCACTTAATTTGGTAAGTAATTGTGAGATCACATATTATAAACTAAAAATTGGTTTTAATTTGCAGATTTATCTACTAATTTTGCTAACAAATTTCAATACAATCCTAATTAATCTAATTATTTGGCAAAATAAAATGTTATGAAGGTTTAGAGCTATATTTTTTAAAACTTTAAAATAGATCAATTTAAGGCGTTAACACTGTGGAATTCCATAATGACGAATTTTTTATGAATTAAAATAATTTTTTCCACTATAGATTATTTTCTCCACATGTTTCGAATGCTTTACATCTTCATCAACGAGAGAACGATAAAAACAGTTAAGCTGATGAGCCTTCGAAACATGTCGAGAAAAATAAACTCAAAAGTGGAAAAACAGTGTTTTAATTCATAAAAATCAACCTTAAAATAAAATAAATAAAAAACAAAGAAAAGAGATATTTACAAAATCTCTCTAACATTCAGGACTAGAATTAGTATTATTCAAACAATTTATACTGGTTTAGTGTACATATCTAATAACATTAGAATCAGCTAAGATTAATATGTTAAGCCTGATTGAATACAAGCAAAACAGGATGGCAATTCAATTAAAAATGGTAACTTAAGTGTGTATCACAATGTGTTTATATGTTTTTTACCCAAAGATTGGTTTAAATTACCCCTTTAAATTATAATTCATTCAATGGAGAATAATAAGAAAGTGAAAAAATAACACAGTGGCAACCCTAACACAAAGTGGAACAATGATGATTAAAAGCAGAAAGTAATGAAGCAAAAACTGCTGCCCATATATAACCGCTCAGCAAAAGAGTTCTCATTATAAATGGGCAATGGAGGAATTCCAGATCTGGTGAAGAATTACAGCCGTCGGGAGAATCATTAAATAAATAACTTGGGAATTAACTTTTAAGTAGTCATAATCTTCATTTACATACAAAAAAAGTAATTTATTAATCACTAGCTTAGAAGAAAAAAAAGATAACACAGAAAATTTAAGTAGGTACACTAATTTTACTATAATCTTAATTGCATGTGTATATAGGATAAATCAGTTGATATCATAAATTACATTAAATTGTTAATACAAAGTAATTAAAATAAATAAATAAAAATCATTAAAAATATTGAATTTAAAACAATTAAAAAATCTATAACAGTGAACAAAATTATAAAACTTAACAAATGTATGTGGCGGTCTACAAGTAGGTAATGAATGAATACTTTGACCTTCCAATTATCCTTGAACTGCAATTGTACAAATAGAAAAAAAATCTTGTTAAGAATTGCTAATATCTAATTGACTTTAAACTGAACCACACTTTGCAGGGAACGATCGATTCACTTTGAAGACTATTCAGCCTCATCCATATGTAATATTTCACATAAATTTTGGATCCTAACATAAAAATTCAAGGTTTCGTTGACTTTGTATACATTAAAAAATATGCAAAAGAAATATAGATGGTAAAGTAATAACAATTATCTATTGCGATAATGGTCTAGACAATGGTGAGTATGTATTTATAAATAAGCCCCTCCATGATAAGCCACACCATAAAATATAAATCATTTTGTATATTTAACAAGAACATTTATTACTTGTAAGTACAAAGTTAAAATTTAAGACTCACGATGACAACTTCTGTCTTCTGACACAACTCCTAAAGAAAAGGGCTGTAAAAATTAATCAAAAATCACTTAAATCAAATCAAATAGTACCTACCAAGAATATTTTTATGTAATTCTTGGGAACATAAATTGATTATAATTACACCAATTCTATATAAATAAAAGGCAATGTTCGTAATGGGTGAGGGTAAAAAATGCTCGACTGATTTTGTTGAAAATTTCAGTTTGTTCTTATTAGTGCCAAGAGTGTTTTTGAATGAAATTCGATAATGTATAATTTTAAATTTTCGCTTTTGTTCACAAGTTATGAATAAAAAAAATTACAAAATGATTTTTTTAAAGCTCTTAGATCAAATATTCAGATTTGCACAGATATCTGATCGTTCTCATTTAAATTATTTTGCTTTCATACAAATAATTTAAAATATATTTAGATGTGGCATTGTCATTCCATAAATATCACAAAATTTCATTGATTCAATCATGCCACATTTTTCTCTATCTCTTGCTCCATTAATACTATCTTAACTATTCTTTCTTCATTAATTATTTATATATGTTCAAACCATCTTTAAGAAACCTTTTATTATTTAGTTTAAATGATTTCTTATTAACCTCCATTGCGCAGTTGACTCCATTTGCAGTAAAAAAAAATGATCTCGAACTGCGGCTGACTATATTTGGAGCTCAGACAGATTGCCCCCCTTCATAAAATTATAATGCACAATTTAGTAGAAAGGAACTAATATAAAAACCTTTAAAAGATACTGCAGTTCGAAATCATTTTTTGGACTGCAAATGTTCTCAATAGATGCCTTAAAAATAAATTTTGTAATGTCTGTTGATGAAATAAACTGATTTGATTTGATTTGAAAATGCAGCCATCCGCACAATAGGGGTCAAACATCTTCATTAAATAACTACGGGGGCATTAAGGAATTCTGTTTAACACAATTGTTGATATTAATTTAACATAAATCAGGCTGTAAGATTTCAAATTACTCTGACACCAGAAACACTTCTCTCTTACAGAAATACAATTGTTTTTGATATAATTCCATATTCTATATACAAAATTTTCCATAACTTCACTGTCTACACAATCATAAACTTTTTGCAAATCGATAAATGCACAAATGCATATAAATTATCAAATGTAAAAATAAGTGTAAATTAATGGTTGTGTTTCGTAATGCATATAATGCTTCTAGTTAGTCATTATGCAATCACCATTTACCATTTAAAAATGGAAATTATAATGTTAACAATAAATTATTCAAATTAACATTTCTATACCTACATAGGCGTATAATTCAATGCGGAATTGAATTTCTAATAAAAAGGTCATTCATCAAAATCATAGATAAATTTTTTGGCTTCATTTATAAATTTGGTTTACCAAATAATAGTGTAAATATAAAACAAATGTTTAGAAAAAAAAACTATAAATTGTAAATTAAATATTTTAAAAAAATAATTCTATTGGTGAAATTTTATGGTTTTTTATCATTAAATTGATATACTCAGATAATTCAGAAAAATCATTCTAAAAACAGTATTTTTCAACACAGCTCCTAGATATAATGAGGGCTATGGGATTGAGTCCCGATGGTAATGATTTTTATTAATTTTATTTGAAAAATTTAGTTTTTAAAAAGACTTAATACAAAAAAAGTCAATTCTTAAATTGTTTTTGATTACAAGATTATATAAGCATACCCACAATTAACTAAAATTCCTGCTACAAGCAGTATATGATGCAACTTGATATCACTTTTATTTAAGTTAATACGTCACTGTTTTATAACTTTAATATTTTAAATAATCAAAATAAAACTCAGCGTAAAAAATATATCTGGTTCTAACAAGTGACCCATGTTACGCTGTAGCGATCTGGGAATTTTTGGGTTAAATATTGACCTTCAAATGAAAAATGATAGTCTGATATGTAACGCATAATAGAAAAATTATGTAATTATTTTACTTAAATAAATATTGAAATATGGTACAGAGAATAATAAATGTATTAATTTACATATGGGTGGATCAGAATAATAATTGATCAATTCCATCAATATATTATAGACCCTGAGATATTCGGACCATAAGTTAATATTTATTTTGGAAAACCCACAGATGTTTTCAGTGTAATTAAATAAAATATGTTGATAATAAATAAATGGATTCAAATAAATATTTGAAATAGAAAATAAATTAGCATTTCATTAATATAACAACATATAATTTTCTTCTTCTTCTTCTTCTTTTAACCGTCGCGTTGCCATGTGGTAAATTGAGTTTCCACTGCCAATTTAAAGTTGATTTTCTTAAAACCTATGGACCCTAATATTATAAAAAAAATTGTAATCCTCCATTGAAGTGTTCTCAATATTTCGTAATAATAAAAAAAGCAAAAAATTACTTCCTTCATCCCAAAAAAAAATATTTTCTAAGACTGCCCTCACCTTCATTCGTGTTAAGGTAGAATTTGTTTTGCTAATATTTACAACTTTATCAAAAGTGACAAATACTTACTCGCTGTTTTGAACGTATTATAAATTATAACTTTGACCTTTTCAATATGTACGTAATAATACCACTGTGGACGGAAACGCAGGACGTAACTTAATAATATCAGAACTGTGAAAATATTAACACTTTACCAAAAGGGACAAATATTAATACGTACTCGTTGTCTTGAACGTACTATACATTTTGCCTAGGTGCCTTTATCCTCGCCCCGCCGGCCGCGGCGCGCAGACAAGTTTATACCCGATGTCCATTCGCCCGTATGCTGTGACGCATTACATATCAGAAATCGCATGGTTCCAGAAAAAAATTAATAATGATATGTTTTTCAAATAATCCATGTATGTTATAGATATCGATCTATTCCTAATGAAATTCCCTACAAGATGACATAAATTAAATTTTGATTCATCTAGTCATATGCTTGATATTTAGATAAAGTTAGCGGTAAACTGAACTTACCACATGGGAGCGAGCGTTTTGTTTTGAACACGGTACGTTAAGGGTTAATAGATCTGACGATCTAAGAAAAGAAATCATATCTCGTCGGATGATGAGATCCAGCTGTCCCTCCAATATAATTTTATTACGGTGAAAATTCTCTTTAATAAATTTTTACATGTTTAAAAAAAAATTAAAAAAGAAATGGAAAATATGTATTAGGAACAATTAAGAGTATTTTTGTAAGCCATTAATCAACAGAACATGTCTAACGTATTTTTGATTTTAAAAGAATTTGATACACAAAAATAATTATTGGTACCAAAAAATATCATTCAAATAATTGTACAGTGGAACCCCTCTCCCTCTTTATCGGATATGTAATGGAACACAGAGTTCAAAAAGACTTATGTGCTGCAGCCGCTTTTTCTATAGTCCAAGCTTCATCAAGCTGCACATTTATAATACCATCATCAAGCCAGTGGTGACATATGGTTCTAAGTCATGAATAATGACTCTTTAAGAACAACAAAGAATCTACTGGTTTGAGAATAGGATCCTAAGAATGATCCCGGGATCCAAACCTGGTGTTCCAACAGGAACTTCATACAGTGACCCAGCTACCCCTTAAAATATTAGCTATTGATATAATAGCTAAAATCAAATTGTATTAAGTAATTGGGTTCAAATGATACAAAAAAAAAATGGTCAAAACGAACTGCTGGGAGCAAAAGATGCAGAGAGTTGCACAGCCATATGAAATAAATCTAGTAAGTATTCTAAATCACTGGAGAAACTCAAATCTTCATCTAAACTCATTTTAAGTAAAAAAAATACCTATTTACACGACTGAACGAGCTGTCAAAATGGACATGATCCCACTAACATTCTGAAGGATTTCAAAATTTTATCTTCAATCAATATGAATATTGGCATTTATGGAGAAAAAAAAATGTAGAGCTATTATTCAGTTATTAACATACAACATTGAAATCTGTAATCTACCGACAGAAATGTTATATTATTATAACTTGATCAGTTGTTATTCCGACTCACCCATAAAAGCTAGAGGCCAAGGAACGAAGATATTTCAGTAAAACTGAAAGTGATTATCTTAGTTAAGAACCCATAACAGGGTGGTTGTCCCATAATTGGGAAAAAAAGTTTGGCCCATTATCCAGAGGGTCGTGGGTCTGGATTCTACAACAATATATTTGGATTGGATTTTTTTTAAATAAATGCATAGGCCAAATTATAATTAAAAATTATTAAAATTTATAAAATATATATAATATGTTTTCAAGAAAGCCTCAGCTGAATAAAATGTGTTTTGGATATAACAAATGAAGACTACAGGGGAAAAACAAGGAATGTCAGTTAAAATTCAAATAAAATGTAATAACGCCATCTAGCGGCATTTGTACGTATCTATCCACAGTAAAATTTTCATATTAAAAAATCATCTGTGTCATTGACTATGGCCAGATAATCGATTGCTAATAGCTAAGAAATATATAGACTTTGATTAGCTTTATTCTCAATTTATTCAAATGAACCTTCTACTGACATTCCTTGTTTTTCCCCTGTAGTCTTCAAATGCTTATATACCTATATACATATATTTATGAAATGAAAGTGTGTATTCAACTTTCACACAAGGAATTGCACAGAAGTGAGATGTACTAATTAGTCTTGATTGATATCTCCTTAACGATTAATGGTTTTGATTGAACATGATTTATGATAGGTTTAGAGTTAATTTTTAAGATAACTTTTATACTGCTGAAACTGAATATCTGTAATATAATTACATGTCAGAGACAGCCTGCCAATAGTTAATTAATGAAATCATTATCTTGATAAAGGTGTTATTGTAGAGTGCAAGAATGTTAAATATTTATTATACATCGTAACAATTAGAATCAATTGTCAAAATGCTCATAGAAAAAAAAACAGATAATAATAACAGATAATGTCAAATTATACAAAATACATAAATTCAATACGATGTGCTCATGGAACAATAATTAATCAAATAAATATATAATTTAAAATATTATATAATTTTAATTGTTGACAGAATTAGAGATATAACCTAAAATATGTTATAAACATAAGATTCTTGAACATATTGAAATATGGGAGTGACTATTTAATCGTGTTAATTCGACTAAGAATATAGACACTTAAATTGTATTATATGTTAATAAAATTAGCAATTATTTAATGTTATTTACTGCTTTCCGTGAATAATAAACATATTAGTGTCACAGGTAAAGAGCAAATATTACATAAATTATTAACGATCAAATCATTTGATAGTGAAATAAATAAAAATCACTAAGTCGGTACATAATATGTATTAATACAACTAAAAAATAATTTAAGAGATTCTCTAGCCTAAAATATAAATATTGTGAGACTGAATATATCATTATTTTTACACTAAATAATATGGAAGAATTATGTCAAAAATACTTACGTAAGTAATATTTCACAAAAGCTTAAAAGTTGAAGTTAATTAAATCGTTTATTAGTTGTTTAAAAAATAATAATAAACATATTTTGCTAAACGTCAAATTCAACACAGCGCGCGAGCTCTCGCCGCGCTATTTGAAAATGGAATGACATTTTTTATTGGTTAGAATGAATGCGAGCGACTCGCAAGATGTTCAGTTCAATCTTTGAGTCAAGCACTTGAGTAAAAAGGTCAATCACAGTTTTGGCGTTAATTTATTTCAACTCGTTAGTGCATTCCTACTTCTTACCTTCAATATTATAATCGCAGAAGAGAAAAATAAATATAATGCTTGTCCAGCTAAATATTAAGAACTTATTTATCTATCTAAAACAGGTATTCAGTTGAATTTCGTTTTTAATATACAATTTTTATTTCGTATTTTGAAAAGATTTTTTCAGCGAGAAATAATATTGTATCAAAGTTCCCAAAATTGTGCTATTTAAAGTCATATGATGAGATTCACAGATCCCGGATAAATTAACAAACATCTAGACTTACGTCCTAAATTAAATCAAGTATTAAAAGTTATTAACCTACGGAAACGTGTTCTGATTTTCAGTTAATTGATATCGGTAAGTGGTAAGTTGCATGGGAATAATTATGCGTGTTTACTTTAGTAATATAGTGCAATCTGTATAAAAATACAGTATGGCCAGACTACTGTAGACCAATAAGACGTGTTCCTAATGTTTTAATATTTTTATATGTATAATAAGTCACGTATAAACCCAAGAAAATCGCATGCAAAAGGAATGATATAGTTTAATTCTTTCAATTTGTGTGAGTCAAAGAATAATTTGTCTTATGTGTATGATTTTAAATGCACAATGGCTAATTACAGATACCGTAAAGGCTGGGACTCGTTAATGTATTATATTTTGTCGTGTATCATATTGGTTTTAAATATTCTACGACGTCAAAGGCGTGCAGATAATTAAATATTTTATGGTATACCTACCGTAACCAATGTAATGTAAGCAAAAACGAAGATAGCCTAATGACAAACATGTGCTTAAATCTATAGTACTAGTAGCCTCCTAAATTACATATATTATGAAACTGTTGACTTAATATTTTCGATTGATTTTTTTCACATTAAAAATCATCTGCTAAAATATATAAAATCTCATGCATTCACAAATATTTTGTTAAAATCTTATTTATTTAAATAAATAATATTTATGTAGTTATGTATTTTGGCTTTTAATAACAAGTATTTTTATATTTAAAAAATGGAAAAGACTCTTTACCCAGTTACAACGATCACTACTTATATTTTGGAAGTAAGAACTGATAGTTTTAATTTTAATAATTCCACATAATTAAATATAATCAAGGGGTTTATTATTCTTAAATGTGAAGTTAGAATGATACTCGTTAAAATAATTATGTTAGCCCGCAATCTAAAATCGTGCAAAACTAACCGAAAAATAAATCATGTTTTTTGGAGCATAAACAGCAATATACCCACTTCATTCATCAACCGAGGAGGAAGTTGCTATTTATAACAATTGACTGACTTGTTCCAGAAAATTAATTCAAATTTATGAAAATGTTTTTTATTGCGAAATAAAATAAAAAAGACACATATTGTAGGAGGTTTAATCTCAAAATATACTTGTATTTTTTTAGTTAAATTATGTCTTGTCCCAATTTAATTTTATTATTACGAATACTTTAGTGAAAACTGCGGAATTGCTGGGTGAGGATAGGCGTTTTCCTGACTTATAGTCTAAACCGAGAGAACTTTACAAGACACGCAAAGAAATAACATGTTAAACATTTTTGTGAATTTGAATGTGTTCATGTTATTTAATTATCATATTTACAATGTGCTTAGTAAATTTTATGTAAAAATATTTCACTATCTACCCATAGATAAACAGGAGGGACAGGAGTAAAATGGAATAAGTTGTCACAAACATCCAGTAATGGATATACAGCAAGAGAATAAGAAGTTCTTACTCAGGTCTGTGTTATTCAATATTAATTTTATTTATGTTGCTTTTGCTTTGAATGAAAATTTTATTTAAGTATAGGTAGGTACTGTATGTGTTTATTGTACCGCCATTATATGCTTATTATTTTCAATGCTCTATTGGTTTCATCCCGTAATGAGATTTTAACTCGTGTTGATACGGATTCAAAACAATTTTATATGTTTTATGTACATTTTAAAAAATATGGACGGTTCAATTCAGACGCAAAACTGCGCAGATTTTTATGTGTGCCATTTATACTCTAATTTTTCCTATCATTATACAAGTAGCATAGTATCACTGTGTATCAACACATGTAGGTAGGTACTTAACTGCGAATATCTAAGTACTCAACTGCGAATATGACAGTGGACATTTTTATTATAGGCACAATAAAACATAAATATATCAAATTATCATCCATAACGTCCTTCTCATGTCTAACGAGTCTATCATAATAACAAATTGTTACTCGATGAATACCCACAGCACACCAATAGCACTTGTATTGATGGTGTCGTACCCTAATTAAGACTGAGGGATTCAAATAATAATAATAAAATATATAGAAAAATGTATCAAGACATATTTAGCCATGTTGAGATCTTAACAATTCAACGACCAAATATAACATCTAATTATTTATTTAAAAACAATTTATTAATATCTAGATAAAACATTCAGTAGGAAATGCTATTGATCGTAAATTTAGACTTAGTTGATGTATTTTTATAAATCAGTAATTTAATAAACAAAAATTTAAAAGAGTACATTTCAACCATTAAAATAAAAATTCCTAAATAATATACATTCGGTTTTATTCCACTACTTGTTCTTTAGTTTCGACCGGTGTTGGCACCTCGATGCCATCTTCTGGAGATGACCAGAAAACCAGTAGGTGGTAGGGATACATGGTTATTGTTTATTGAACGTATTCCTTCTAGGGGGTTGTAGTGGAAGTTATTAACGATGAATTATTTCTTGTAATTCACTATGCAAAAGTGAATCATTTTTGAGATAAATAGATTTTTTTTTAAATTTATCTAGGTCAGGTATTTTAAAAATAAGTTAAAAGTTTAAAGTGAACATAACAGGCATTCATTATCAATACAAAAACTAGAACTGTCTGTCCACATTAAAAAATTCCAGATGGAAACATCATACACTTTAAATTGTAAATGAAACACTTGTTTTTCACCACTTGAGTTTTATATTTTATACATTATGTATAAAATATAAAACTCAAGTGGTGAAAAACAAGTGTTTCATTTACAATTTAATCATGTCCTACCACAACGTGAATGCCGAAACAATAAATATCATACATTTTAATTTACAAATTCCAAAAGAAAGGCAATTAAAAAAAAATCACTTCTAAGTTTTTCATGCAGATTATTTTGAAAACATCTACGTGCTTTTAGCTTTCAAACGAGGTATGTAAACTTTGGATCGGTTATTTAAAAAAAACGCAATACAAGTAGTCGTGGTATCGAATTTCACTGTGCGACGGTGGTTAGATAAAATGTTCCCCGGTTGGTGGATTGGTAGAGGAGGACCCATTCCTTGACCTGCGAGTAGTCCTGACTTGTCATCCTTATGGACTATTACGTATGGGGTCATATGAAATCTTTAGTTCGTATGACCCCACATGTTATATACAGTCCGTACGATGCCTCTCCTGGCCATCAATTGAGGAACTGAGGCAGCGATTTGTCAGTGCGATAAATCAAATAAAGACCACTTTAGCAAATTAAGTGGTTAAAGGGGATTAAGAAAATGAATACCATCAGTGTTATAAATAGAGAAATAAATTCAATACTTTGAAGATTTCTGTAATTAGACGTTTTCTACGTATTTCTAGTGTAATGTTGATTTCTCTGCAATCTTGTTACCGATGTTCAGTTCTAATACCTCGTTAGAAAGATAAAAAAACGTAGATGTTTTTAAAATAATTTTCACTCCAAATGTATCGTTAGATATATTTCTAATTTTCTTCCTTTCGGAATTCACTAATTTAAATATGTAGGTATGTTGTTTCTGTCTGGTATTTTTTAATGTGGTAATTGATGGTCCTCAACCTTCCTTGGCCGATTTTCACGCATCTTGTTGCTCAGGTCGAAATTGCTGTCTTTGCACCGACAAAACCAATTTGCACATTGTTTCCGATAAAGCACTGTCGCCATAGGCCTCCACAAGCATTCAGTGCGTTTCTCAGCCATTTTTTTTCAAATTAGAGCAGAAAAGCAGAGCTTTCCTGCATTCGCTCTTTTTCTGGTACGAAACTAGACATGATTAGGTACCAATAGAAAAATGAATGAAATTGCTAATGATGTGTAGCTCCTACCAAGAAATTTCAATTAACAACATCTCCATTTCAAAATGTTGACAAAATTGTCACCATGCAACCGGTTAATTTTTTATTATTTTACTTTAAAATTTCATATCAAATCGATTTTCAGTAATTATTGTTTGCGAGTAGCCTCGCTTATTTAGAAAATGAATAAGCATTGTCCGAAAAGGATTACTCGGTAATACAATTAAAAGTGTTATTGGGAAATTGACGCGGAGAGAAGCTTTCGGAAGCAAAGGTTTGTCAATGATGCCATCCACCAAATATTGGACGGAAACACAGAGATGAAGAATGGTGACCTGCTGACGATCAAAATTGCCTATTACCGGGTCACTCACCTTGAATGAACATCAAGCAACTGCGTAAGAGCGCAACGAATTTGCAAAATAACGGCAACAAAATGGCAGAAAACATTCCAATAAGATTTACATAACCTTGTTAGCTTTACATAGGTACCAATATGCTTAGGAGCGGATACCTACTTACATAATAATACATCATAATATAATACATACAAGCTACTTTGGTCCATTATTGACAAATCCGTTGAATAGTAGCGTTCTACCGCGACTTATTCAATGACATGTTTTTCGTGTGCTTGGAAAACAAATTCTTTAATTCTTCACATGTGAGTCGTAAACGTACCTAACATTTAATTACAACAGTCGGTGCCTTCCATTGTTGGACATAGGGCTCCCCCATACTTCTCCTTACACATAACGTATACACCAATACATAATAAGTACTTATATATAATAATTTATATATATATTATTTCCCTACAATCGAAACTTACATAATTAAAAAGTATCTACTTGGAATAAATAATTTTCTTCTGCTTTGTTAACCTTCTTATTTGGATTATTCGGTAGTGGTGTATACGTTATGTGTTATGTGATATGTATTATACACATAAGGATTCATTTTTGTTCTTCTTGTGTCGTATCAGGTTTCCCCAACGTAGACTTCACTGTGTTGAGCCGTGGCATGGGTAGGTACCTACTCGTTAGTTCCACAAATTCTTATTTATTCATCTCTATGGTGATTTTCTGGAAAAATATAATGTGAGTGGTTTTTCATTGCCTTTTTTGGTGTTTTTTTCAGAAGGGCCCGCCTTTCCTTAGCTGTATAAAAGTACGAGTATACCATTTAGCATGACATATCCCATCACGCCTTATGAGCCACACGGACTCATTATATATGTTATTACCTGAATCCAATTATCACCTATTATTTTTTAATCGTTTTTGAATTGATTCCAATTGTTTCAAACATTAAAATAATATATCAAAATTCACATCACGAAGAATTGGAAATGACTTGTTATTTTGTGCACATATAAATATTTCAATTATAAACTGTAGATATTGAAATCATAAATTTTGTTAGTATTTTCCATATATTTATTTATTGTACGCTAAATATTGTTTGTAAAAGAAATGAATATACCAATATGCAAAAAATCTGTGTATAAAAAACCGTGAAAATTTCAGCGATCCATGATTATAATCAAAATTAAGTGTCCAATTTAAATGAAGTTTTGTCAACATTTATTATTTTTTAGCTCTACAATGCGGAGTTGTTGAATATATTATTATTATACTGCGAAAATCCAAGAATCGAGGAAATGTCCAAGAAAAATGTACAACTACTCTTCTTCCTATAATCTGAGAGCGTAAATGCTCAAAAATTACACATCTGATAACACAGGAAGTCGCCTGACCTCATCTTTACCAGCGGTATCTACCAGGTAGCTGGAACATTCAATTAAAGCAATTACTGACATTCCACACGAGTACCAACTACCCCAATTTACGGGAGAAAGATGACGGACGGAGTTTTTATAAGCTTGGTTTGATAATTATCCGTTCATCTTAGTACTTACGTATTTGCCAATGTACACATCACATGAATAATGGCTATTTAATTTTCAGAGATCAATTTACCTAAGTTAGTAATTTACCTATTGTTTGTAGTTAGACACGTTTACACAAACAACACATTTGTTTAAACATATGGCTTTCTCAAAATGATTTGTGTTCAACGCAAACGAATACTTATGTAGATTACCTACCGTGCATTTGCTGCGTTGATTTTGAAATTCTATTTTTGATTTCTTTCTTGCTCGTGTGAATATTTATAATAAATTATAACATTTATTTATTTTGGTTTTCACTTAATTTTGTTCGTAGGCCCAATTGTCCCTAGAGCCTACGAACTCACAAAGGGAATATAAAAGTCTAAACATGAAATTTTAAATATAAATTGTTGACTCAGTCGTATCCCGCATTAGTTCATTTTCACTCGATAGCAGATCTTCAGGAAATTTATTAGCTATTCAGGAAATTATATTTTGGAAAAGATAGTCCACTTTCTGAACTAATTCCAAATATTGAAAGATAAATTCTAAATGAAATATTGACAATATTAAATGAGAGGAAGTTTATTATTTTGTCGATAAAATTATATTTGGGACCTGTTGATAAACCCGAAAGGGTTTAACAGAACCTTCGTGTAAATAAGAATAAAACAAGTTTTCTCTTGATGGGGCCGACGAATGCAATATTACGTAAAGTGCCTAGGGCCTATGAGGACCCTTAAACGGCTCTGTATATATAATGATACAGAATAATGCTTCTGGAATATTGAAAATTAATCAAAATTTAATATATGTACCTACTAATTATTTACATTTAGTACCAACGTGAATAAGCTTTGAACACGTGTTTGATTGCTATCTACTCGTACGGCCATGTTTATACTTAAAAACGATATAGGCAATGATCTGGTTAGTTAAATCACATAATCGTTTTCTCTCCCACTGTGACTATAAATATGAATAATTTCATCGTTAAATCCACAACCTACAGTAGAGAATATATTTTCGACTGATAAAACTCACATGAAATTTTAAATTGTTAATTGAATTATTATATATTGAGTTAAAGTTGTAGAAAAACAAATGGTACTTGAAAGGATTTTTTTATTTATAATTTCAGAGTAATTAAACTAGTTGGTGAGTTGAATTGGGACGAAAGAATATACTACAAGTAGAGTTGATCACTGTCAAAAATCATTAAAATGAATACTGGTTAAATAAATTTTCGATTGCAATTTCCCAACAAAAAAATAGAAAACAAATGATAAAACTATTATCATGTCAGCTTCGTTGCCTCTGACGTCTACACATTGTTGATGTGTAGACGTCAGAGGCAACGAAGTGAAATCGTATTTTAAATTTATTATTGTCACATTTACATATTTGTCACTCTCATAAAACTCAATAATATTTCTAAAAAACTGACGTTTTCATCAATACAAAATACTTAATATGGAATAATAATTTAATAAAACCATTTTATATCTTATAATTACTTCCACTTTTTGTCTTTATTCCGACAGCGACCGGTTTCGCCAGGCTAGCTGGCATCGATAGACTCAGCTAGCCTTGTGAAAATGGACACTCATTTGTGATTATTTAATATATTATTTAAAATGAACTTTCATTTTTAATATTGAGATTTCAGTGAAAAATATGAAAACCCCCCTATTGAAGTCTGGATTATGTGCAACATATGTAAAAATTGGGCTCATGAGAAATGTACAGACGGACAATCAACATCGGTGGGATATAATTGTGATCTCTGTCGTAATTGAAGACTAATTACTGATTATTTATGTTAGTTCGTAATTACCCCACTTGGTGTTCGGGATTACCCAACTGACGCGACGTCGGGTAAACCCGAATGCTAAGGGTTCTGTTTTTTCACCAAAATGTTATTTATTATTAAAAAATTCAAAATATTGATTAGTGAGGTACTTAGCTGGATAGTTATACTTGCTCAAGAAACAATAGAAATAATTCTATATCATAATTCCGCTGTTTTATTCAAACTTTCCCTTAGGTGTTCATGATTCCCCCACTTTCCCCTACGGGTTGTTACAATTTCATATGTTAACTGATGCTAAATACAAGTCATTGTCGCTGTACTCCGGTAGGTATGTCTATAAAATGTTGCATATCGATTAATGACGAAGTAAGATTGTACAGACTCTAAAGAACAATTCGCAATAATTTATCGTTGTATATGGTTCAGTCTGGAACGTACGAGTAGGTGGAACCTACCTATAATTGTTATTGTATATCAATCATTTAATGCATTTAGTGTAAAGAATAAAATTTACGATGAATTTGTACAAAATGTTATCTTACTCTGTCAGTGTTCATAAAATCCAATATTTTATCTACAGCGTCAATGATTCGAAAAAACATGTAAGCCGTGGGAAACTTGATAAAGAAGTTTCTAGATTTTATGACAAATTATTGTGTTTTATCTTTTGCCATCGGAAATTAACTGATAAAACTATCGCTGCACATCTAAATTATTTTTATAATTTACGAAATTCGTATTGATTTCATCGTATTATTTATTTTAATAAGTATGAGTTTGACCCATTTAAATCACAGGCTTACAAGTTTATGTCTTCACTTTTTAACACTTAATACTTGTTATAATTTGCACCAAAACTCTAGGGTGTGAGAATCAGTGTGTATATATTATAATAAAAATAAGAAATTCTCGAACTTTTTCTTCTCCGATGTCGCTAGAGTCCAAATCGAGTTTTAGTCTCCTTCAACTTTTGCCTGCAATTCTTTTCACCGTCTTCCAATTTAAAAGCTATTCTGCATCTTTCTTCACGTCGTCCTCTCACCTCGGCCTAGGTCTTCCGTTTCTTCTTCTACCTTCGGATGTTTAGTCATAATTCTCTTAGGTACCCGCGCATTTGGCATTCTTTCTACGTGTCCAGCCTATCTCAATGCGAGGTTTCTTATGTGTGTTGAGATGCTAAGGGGCTTCATAAATGGTGAACAATTTATCATTTCGTCTTATGTGCTACTCTTCTCCATCCTTCACGGAACCAAAAATTCTCCTTTCAAATATATTCAATGCCTCACTTCCGTACGATAATTTAGGCCTAATAATAGTCTTGTACAATGTGATCATTGTCTTATTGTGGACATACCGAAACTAACACTGCCAGCGAGGAGCAAATGTCTTGTTAAGAAACAAATTTCGGAGTATAACAAGTAATTCTTAATACCTTGCACCTGAAGATGGCAGCAAGCTGCCGAAACCGGTCGACGAAACACAAGTGGAAGCACACTAAATATACAATAATGAAGAAATTTTGTATCAAAATTTATTTGTTTTCATTATTTAAAATGAACTTCTACCAAGAAATTTCAATTAAAAATATTAATTATATTAATACCTCCCTGAGAATCTGCTTTTGCTCCCGTGAATCCCGTGACAATGTAGAATGTAAGTATCTTCGTTTTCACATGTGTCCAACGACATTATAAGAAAAGTTATTCCAACGCCTGCTACTGGGTGGTATCAGTGCCATCTTGATAATGTCAAGATGGCACTGGTGGTATCGGCTACTTTCGTAATCATCGATAAAACGAACGTGTCGATTGGTATTGGGAATATGTTATTTTTTCTGTAATAACCCTGTTTTAACCATAGACCATTTCAGTCATTCTTAGATGCGGTATTTTCTTAAAATCTACTAAATAAATTACACCAAGCAGCCAAAATTTTATATTAATATAAGCTTGTTTAGAAACATTGCTGGCTCTCTTCGTGACAGAATACCATATACAGAGATCCGAAGAATATGCGAAGCCGATGGTACCTATTGTAAGATGGGGACGGCAAATAAAGATGTTTTGAATTGAACATGTGACCAGAATAGCAAAATCAAGGGCCGTAAGAACAGCATTAGACAGTTTACCTCTAAGAAACAGATCTCAAGGACGACTTCCAAAAAGATGAAAGGGCAGCAGGCACCCCATCTCTCAAGAGGGAACTTGACGCATAGAGTAGGTACTCAAATGGCAAAAAGGCCTAAAATAACGAGAATGAGTAAGGTATTCTCGAAGGTCCTTGGAAGAGAGTAAAAATATAAATAAATATTTTTCTTAATATGTTTAAATGTGGAAAACAGCAATACGAATATGACTAGTTGATTTCTTTTTAATCTGTACTTATTATATAATTGTCGTAACTAAATGATTGTCCATCATATCGCACCGTGAGTGTAAAACCGAAACAAGTGCAAATATACAGTTTGGAGATATGGGAGTTTAAAGTCTTTTGTTTTAATAAACCAATGATTTTCGGTTTATAGGTATATTACTTTAAACTGATGGCGATGAGGTTCGCAACCCATTACACCGCGTCTCCCGCGGGGCGAAAAGAGAAGGATGGAGTGCCGCATCAGTAAAAGTGTGACAGTCTATTCTTTCTGCCTACCCTTTCGGGGAGACGGCGTGATGGTTAGTTAGTTAGTTAGTTACTTTAAACTGAAAATCATTGGTTTATTAAAAAAAAACAGTTTTTCCAAGCAATATGAAGACTTTAAACTCCCATATCTCCTAAGTATATTTGCACTTGTTTAGGTTTTACACTCACGGTGCGATATGCTTCAATACGAATATATTACAATATTATAATAGCGATTCCAAAAAAAATGTTTTCTTAATCATCGAAAATAAATAGATTTACATCTTCGAAACGTATCTAGAAAAATACTCATATTACTGGAACAAACTGACTACATGAAACTAAAAAAAATATTAATTTGTTAAAACACAATAACGTAAGATTGCTTTTAAAAATATCGTGATATACTATTTCGTCATTAATAAATTAATTAAAATGATCGTTTGATATATAAAAAAATAGTAATTTGTTAAAACACAATAACGTAAGATTGCTTTTAAAAATATCGTGATATACCTACTATTTCGTCATTAATAAATGAATTAAAATAATCGTTTGATATAATTATTTACTATGGATTTCGACAGCCGATCTGATTCTTCAGGTATGTAGATAAGTTGTTTTAAAACCCTTAACGTACCGTGTTCAAAACAAAACGCTCGCTCCCATGTGGTAAATTCAGTTTACCGCTAACTTTATCTAAATATCAAGCATATGACTCGATGAATCAAAATTTAATTTATGTCATCTTGTAGGGAATTTCATTAGGAATAGATCGATATCTATAACATACATGGATTATTTGAAAAACATATCATTATTAATTTTTTTCTGGAACCATGCGATTTCTGATATGGAATGCGTCACAGCATACGAGCAACTGGACACTATGTCTGCGCGCCGCGGCCGGCGGGGCGAGGATTTTACGTATGATAAAGGCACCTAGGCAAAATGTATAGTACGTTCAAGACAACGAGTACGTATTAATATTTGTCCCTTTTGGTAAAGTGTTAATATTTTCACAGTTCTGATATTATTAAGTTACGTGCTGCGTTTCCATCCACAGTCGGTATTATTACGTACCTATTGAAAAGGCCAAAGATATAATTTATAATACGTTCAAAACAGCGAGTAAGTATTTGTCACTTTTGATAAAGTTGTAAATATTAGCAAAACAAATTCTACCTTAACACGAATGAAGGTGAGGGCAGTCTTAGAAAATATTTTTTTTTGGGATGAAGGAAGTAATTTTTTGCTTTTTTTTTATTACGAAATATTGAGAACACTTCAATGGAGGATTACAATTTTTTTTATAATATTAGGGTCCATAGGTTTTAAGAAAATCAACTTTAAATTGGCAGTGGAAACTCAATTGACCACATGGCAACGCGACGGTTAAAAAATGCCCACAACCGTGTTTACTACGTAACTATGGAAACGGTTATGTTTACTTCTCTATTGACAGAAGTCGTTATCATTTGCTGTTTAAAGAGTGAAATTTTGTGTTGTCTTACTGTGTTTCATTATACGATAATTTAGTTACATATTGTACATCAAGGTTGCTCAAGGAACCACCATTTTAATTTGTTAATGAACATTATTATTATTAAAGAAAAATGTCGAAAGATTATTCAGTGACAGTTGATTTAGTTGTCAAATCAGTAAGTATAAATTTTTAAAATATTTATTTCATTGTTTAGTTTTTGTTAACGATATAGTAATCAATGCTGTAATTCTTATCACAATCCTGCAAGCAATATGATATACATTAAATATGTTATACTTCTTGTTCTGTAAATTATTGTATTTTTCAAAATGATTTGTTAATCACAGGTTAACTGCCCAGGTGTGTGGTTATGTCCAAAAGGTTTTGTTTCACTTTCTTTTAAAACATTGGGAAAAAAATGTCAAACAAATGGCGTGGTTCCCATTTTTCCTTTAAGCTTCAACAGTTCATTTAACTACAAAAAGGATTTCCCTAGTATTGGCTCATTAACAAGTTTGCACAGATCATTAGGTAAGTAGTTGTTATATACCAGTCTTTAATTTCACATTTATTATTAATCGCCCTAAGCATATGAACATACTTGATACCCACATTTTTGCTGTACCATTCTGCGCTATCCCATAAAATGTATTCGCCACGAAAAAATAATGTACCCCCTCATCACGAAAAAATAATGTACCTAAAATAAACAAACTGTTAAGGATACACGCGTGTACCAACAACACTTGTACAAGTCTTCACAAGTATGATAGTTTTACAAGGGCAGGTGATAGTGTGCGAGAGAGTCTTTGATGTTTCGTAACTTAAAAAAGTATAATTAGTATATAATTAAATTTAATTAATAAAAAAGCAGATTTTTTTGCACATTTTTCGGAAAGTTACCTGCAGGTAGGGCGGTTAATATGTGTATTATAAAAATTATTTAAATCTTGCAGCTAATGAAACAGTTTACTGCGAGTTACTGCAATGGCCGCAAAACTTTAACGAGGGTAAAGCTAGGATTCTTGCCACTTACACGGGAGTTCTTGAGGACTTACTTTTCCCACCAGAAGTTTGCAGTGACTCTCAATTAGATCTCTTGATGAAACCTGCATCAATATTCCCGGTAAGAATTAGTAATAATTTCCCTTTTAATTCAATCTTGCCCCAAATTTATGTGTATTATAATAAATAATAATATTTTCAGGGAATAATTTCTCCTAAAATAGAAATTACCAAAACTTTGTTAATTAAGCCAAATGGAAATGGAAATAATTCAAACACAAAAGAAAGTAACGGTACCTCTCAGAAGCAAAACAGGAATGATCGTTATGAAAATCCACAACTTTCTGAATTTAATAAAACTCACAAGACCTCACTCACTGAAAAAACTCAATGGCATTCAGCTTATCACTTACAACATAAATATAACTCCCCTGCTCAAGAATCTAATGTGCGTATTATCTCTCGAGTGCAGAAGAATCAAAATAGTCTTTTTAGAAACAATTCAAATAGAAATGTTGACAATTCCGACCCAAACAAATCATTTCCGGTACCGATTAGAAATAATCGAGCCAATCATAATGACAGACTAAAATGTAGTCAAACCGAAAACACCTTGGCTAGGAATTCCAATCAGGAAAGACCCGAAACTTCAACTGCAAAAAATCCCATTAGGGTATCTCATCAGGGGCAACACAAAAGTGCTACTGTTAATCAACCCATTCAAGATAATTTATATAAAAAACAACAAAGAACTTTATTCGCAAGGGATCCAGTCCAGAATAATTTATTAAGGGAAAAATCTAGGGTTTTTTCATCAGCCAAGGAACCCAATAGAACTTCAACTCAGCATGGACAACAAAAGACTTTTGATAATGAAGTTCATAGATATAAATCTCCTCGAGTGCAGACAGATAATTCATTACCCAAAGAGACAAATCAGCCTGTGCAATATCAAACTCAACCAAATAAGGCTTACTGTGAGGAACAAGAAGATTCAAACTCGTCGAGAGTCCAATATATGAATTCCTCCCCTACGAAATTAAATCATCAGGAATCTAATAAAGTATCAAATACATTGAAATTAGCAAATGATCCTACTCTGACTCCATTTTATCGGACTAGTAATTTGGGAAAAGATAATGCACAATATCGATGCGGCAAAGGAAAATTAGTAAATCGTCAAAAACCTGTTTGCCATTCTCCAAGACAAAACAAGTTAGTTGTATTATGTATATTATGTATTTTTTATCAAGGGGTTTATTTAATTACAGCAGATCTTTTTTAATAGGCTTCAAGACTAACAAGAATAATGAAGATTGCAGTTTAAAATTATTATTAATTGTTTGTGACAATTATCCAACAATCTTTACTAGTCGGAATGAGCCCAAAATCTTTCCACTCATCAAATATCTGTCCACTCGTCAAACGTTTATTATATGATTTTTTTTTCTCTAGAAATATTGATACATGTTATGTTGTGTTGTTAATTATTTTATTAATGATTATTTCATTTATTACTTATTTTGATTTTAGGTTTAAACCCTCTAAATAAATATTGAATTTATAGAAATCATGAGGAATGCCATGCGAGACTGGTGCTTGTTCCCAAATCACGTAGAAAATTCTCACCTGTTCATTATCATTATATTTTTGTTGAGTTGTGACATTAATTTTATAAAAATCTAGCAAGATATTTTTGGACCATACTTCTTCTTCTTCTTTTTGTCCTGTCACCTCCGTGGTGCATAGGGCCTCAAGGAATCTTCTCCACCCGACTCTATCGCATGCCTGATGCTTAACATCGTCCCAAGTGAGACCTGCTGCCTTAACCTCGTCCTGCAGGGTTCTTCTCCAGGTGGCTCTATGTCTGCCTCGCTTTCTCTTTCCCCCCATAGGGGACCAGTCTAGTGCGCCCTGAGCGATGCAGGCTGGGTTCCGTCTCAGAGACCATACCTTTGACCATACTTACATCTTCTCAAAGTGCCATGTCTGGTCCCCCCGACGTCGACTATCACTCTGGTGTAGGCCACTCTGTCCTATGACAGCCGGAACAGTTCCCCTACCTTCTGAATTCCGGTCCACTCTTTGATGTTTTATATACATTCCATATCATACAACTCAATCTAAATCATTATTTTTATGATCTGTGATATTCACAAGAATTATTTTTAAATTACATTTAACTTTATAAATCTCTACAGATCAAGCAGATGAATAACATTTTCAAGATGGATATAAAATTGTAATAGTTTCTCGCAGCATAACTAATTATGTACCCAAGTTAAATGGATTTGATGCCACCTTGCATAGGTTTTTATTTATTGTATTTTATATTGATGACTAAATTAATAAAATTTGGATTGTGAGAGAATTTTCATGTAGATGTTTTTTTTTTGCTTTGAACAGCCCAGAATATTGTAGAAAAAAATAATTTACCTACCTACAGTAGTAACATATTAAAAATATATATTTCTTCTTTGTATTATAAGTATATTATTTGTTTTTAAACCCCATTTTTTTAATTTTATTTGTTTTTTTAGAAGAACTTCCGGTCGATCGATTTCTTTATCACCATTTACAGTGAAGCAAAATACCAATTTGTTATTTTTCAATGATGACCAAAAATTCGTGTGAGTCTTTTTATTTGAGAATTCTGTTTTACTCATTTTTTCGTGTTGTATCTATCTATCTATCTTCTATATAAATAAAAGGCGATCTTCCGGGTGTGTGTCGACTATTTCTGAGGTTATTCCTGAGCTGATCCTTCTGTATCTTGGGGAATGGACTAATTGGAATTTAGCGGTCGTCATAGGCATATTTTCGTTATTAATAGAGCTCTAATTAACTTTATAAATTAATCAATTAATTGAAAATTTTCGTAGTGCAAACGAATATAGACCTTAATGTTCGTATCACCTGAGTATCAATCTTTTGAGTCTATATTCGTTTGACACGGTCTGGAGAGAATTCAGTCTCCATGTAATTTTGTGTAGTGGCAACAATGTGTTTTGCTTTCTGACAGTCCAATATATTGCGTTTTACTTTGGGATGTATAATACTTAATACGTTTTGCTTATTACGTACTAAAATAATTGGTTGTTTAATTGGTACAGTATATTTTATTGGCCATATTTTAATGTACACTAATGCAGACAGGTAATTATACTTCTTAATTTTGGCGAGTATAATTTTTACGCGTCAATTTGAGGTTATGAACGAAATTTTATTTTTTCGTGTGGCTGAAACTTATTCGTTTCTCTTACGTTCGACGGTGATTACTTAATGATATTCGTTTTCTAGAGTTCTAGCCGTTCGATTGGTCACGTGGTCTCTGAACTGTCACAATCTCTTTGTACGTCGTAATATTTTGTAGGTATGAAGTTTCGGTACTTTTAGGTTATGAAGTTTTTGGGATTAAAAATATTCAATGATAATTAAATTGTTCAGGTTATTTCAAAGGATGATAGCGAAAATATAAAATATTGGACGTCGAAGCTCTACAAGAATATGAAGAAACTTGCTTCCGTAAGTATAATATAATATTTATATTTCTAATTCATAAATATATTTTCAGTTTATTCTATTTTGCTGTTTTCTTTATACGCATACTTTGGTCAGGGAAATTGTTACATTACCACAGCAACGGTAAGAAAGTTCTAATGATATACAATATGAATTACAATATGAATGAATGACACAATTCTTATGACTTTTTCCGTTTATTTCTAGGAAAATAAAGTAACGGATCAGAGATGGGACGAAAATTACCGATGCAGCGTGCAAAATAACTTCGTTAAAATGGAATTAGATCAATCAAACAACGGATGATCAGTGAATTAGATGTACCCTGGAGTGGCGAATGAAAACCGGCTCATTTTTACATTACACATAAGCTACTTTTAGTAGTTTTCATTCATATATGAAAATTCCATTATTAATTTCAGGTAAAGTTTTTAATTTTACAGTTTATAGACAATAATTAAGCACATTCCCAAACGTGCCACCTATATATCTGAATTTTGTGTTGCTCGGGCTGCCTGAAATATGCTTCCTGCACGCCTCAGATGCATTGACAATCCGACAGACTTTAAATCTCACCTAAAAACCCACCTTTTCAAATTATCGCATAAAATGGTAACAACGGTTGTCTGTATATCAATAAACAATATTATATTACATATGCACAAAACATTCATATGTTTAGAGAAACAAAATTCTTGATTTTCTTGTCCATGAAATTCACATCAGAGCCAATAAAGTAAGTTTCTACGATCGTGATTTCGCTGTTGTTACATGCACCTTTCATGACTAAAAACATTGTCAAAGCGCCCTTGAGGTGAGCTATTCACGAAAACGGCGATTATCAGTTCCGTAAGTTCAATGTTTATATTTTGATATGTACAGGTTTAAATTTTGAATTAATTGGTTTATTTTGTTACATAAGAATATAGACAATTTATATGAAGGAGTCTGGTTGTAATGAATGCTTTTGTAAAATTTTTGTTATTTCTTTAGCACAATCATAACTGCATTGATTAGCATAGTTTTTGGTAGTTATTTTTGCCGTTCAGGTAAAGTTTCTAAAATCTCCTACATATAATATTAACACATTTCCACGCAACTCTTGCAATGCTCGATCAAGAGCCTCGAGTATTTTTTTTAAATATACTGCTTAGTGAACACTTGGAATTCATTAATTGTATGGAAGTTGAAAATTTGCCATATGCGCCTCTTCGATGTCCGCCTTATGCCAATTCCAATATTATTTTTTTTTATTTCTAGGAAACAATATTAATTAATCAGAGATCGGAATGGAATCGGTCATATAGCAGGGACAACGGATGATAAGATGCACCCTGGAGTAGCGGGCGAGAAACAACTGGCAGAATTTTGAATGGTATTGCGCTATTTTATTAATGTTATTTAATTATTATGATTTTAATTAGTTATTTAAAATACAATTAATATGACATTTGATGAATTCAAACATAAAGGTGTTCTTTATACGCGTACTTTGGTCAGGGAAATATTAAAATTACCACAGCAACGATAAGAAAGTTCTAATGATATACAATATCAATTTATTCGTTTTACTTACGTGTCATTTTAGGTTATGACGTTTCGTTGTGTAATAATTAGTTAATTGGTATAATCTATTTTAATAATGTTGTTTTAATGTAAAATTGTTCTGGCAGGGCGAAAATCTATATCTTTGGGATTAGATATTAAGTTTTGATAAAATAATTGCCTGGTTGTGAGAGACCACTGGTCTAATGGGGATATTTTTGTATTGGGATTGAAATTATTTTGATAATGAGCCATATTGGTGCATCTGCATGTTGCAATTCTTCTTTATTTTCCATTCCACTGAGTAATTCCAGCAGCACACATACCCAAATACACTATGAGTTACTTCAGCTGTTTTAGTTTTTCTCTGAAAACAAATGCTGTGATAGGTAAACATATCCTTATATGCAGCATTAGCTGCCTCAGTTAGAAGAGTCCAGTAATATTCCATTTTTGACCATTAAATTCTACATTATGCTGAGATTTAAAATATTCAAAGATAATGAAATTGATTTCAGGTTATTTCATTTGCTTGAGGATGGGGAAGACAACGCAGAAGATAATGGATTGCGCATGTGCAGAGGATGGGGAAAACAACGCAGAAGATACTGGAGTTCGCATGTCCAGAGGATGGATCCCACACTTCGATATATGCGTATCACAAGACAATGTTGTTATCTTTATGAACTAATTTGGAATGGTATGTACAGGTTTAAATTGGATTAATTGGTTTAATTCGTTACATAAGAATATAGACAATTTATGTTTACTACTCCATGATACATTCTCATCTGTCTTACCTTTCCTGTATTTGGGGCTTTATTACAAAGAAGAAAGCTAATGAGATTCAGGTGATCCAAAATCGGGCTGTTAGAAATATTTTCCGTCTACCGTGGTACACTCATGTAAGGGCCCTATATTCTCAGACGAAAATAATTCCATTTCAAATCCATCCAAAATTAGAGATCACTAAAACTATAATACAAATAATAAAGTCATCAACGCGCTCTAATACTCGACCAATATTCAATACGGACGTACACCAACATGATACGCGCTCACAGAATAAGAAGCATTGCGTTCAACTAGATTCGGTGTAAAATCCTTACAATTTATAGCCTCTACAGAATTTAATAAACTCCCTAATGATTTAATAATGATGTCGAACCAAAAACTTCAATCTGATCAACTTAAAAGTAATTTTTACATTACATTTTTACATTTTTACATTACACATAAGCTACTTTTAGTAGTTTTCATTCATATATGAAAATTCCATTATTAATTTCAGGTAAGGTTTTTAAATTTACAGTTTATAGACAATAATTAAGCACATTCCCAAACGTGCCACCTATACGAGTATATCTGAATTTTGTGTTGCTCGGGCTTTCACAGTAGTAGGTTCGTCCGCCTGAAATATGCTTCCTGCACGCCTCAGATGCATTGACAATCCGACAGACTTTAAATATCACCTAAAAACCCACCTTTTCAAATTATCGCATAAAATGTTAACAACGGTTGTCTGTATATCAATAAACAATATTATATCACATTTGCACAAAACATTCATATGTTTAGAGAAACAAAATTCTTGATTTTGTTGTCCATGAAATTCACATCAGAGCCAATAAATTAAGTTTCTACGATCGTGATTTCGCTGTTGTCACATGCACCTTTCATGACTAAAAACAATGTCAAAGCGCCCTTGAGGTGAGCTATTCACGAAAACGGCGATTATACAAATTAAACAAACAAACAAACCATCACGCCGTTTCCCCACAGGGGTAGGCAGAGAGAATGGACCATAACACTACTCTATCCTGGCAAACCTCTCTAGCTTCCTCCACATTCATACAACGAGTCATACACGCATGTCGATTCCTCCGACTTCTAACATGACCAACCTTTAAAATCTGATTAGTTTAATTAATTTGACAAATTAATCAGATTAAAAGGTTTTATTAGTTTTATCGTTTTTGTAAAGAATTTTGACAGGTGTAGAAATAAATTTTTCATTTGTTCCAATGACAATTTGAATCATTTCTTCAATATTATTTTCAAGTTCTTGCTGGTTAAGTGCCTTACTACAGATAATTTAAAAAATGGTGGATACGTGTAACATAAATTAAATAAACACAAATGTCCGGATCGTCCAAGTCAACATGTGCAACATCGAAAAAAACATTATGTGTTATTACATTATGTGCTAAATTAAAAAACAGTGGATACGTGGAACATATTATAAATTAAATAGACAATATGTGCACCGTCTAAAAAGAACATTTTGTGTAAAATTATTTTTATTTTGTTATTTTATTTTATATCATTGTATTTTATATTATTTGTTTTAGATTTATTTTGTGGGTGTTGGACGATCGAAGTGTGCGCGGGAGATGCCTATTGGTGGCGATGAGGTTCGCAACCCATCACACCGCGCCTCCCGCGGGGCGAAAAGAGAAGGATGGAGTGCCGCATCAGTAAAAGTGTGACAGTCCATTCTCTCTGCTTACACTTTCGGGGAGACGGCGTGATGGTTAGTTAGTTAGTTAGTTAATTTGACAAATTAGCCTAATTATTATTATTATTATTATGCATATAGCATGAACTGCCTTTTATATGAAGAATATCTTCAGCAAACAAGTGAAAAACAGTTGTAATTCATTCATTGTATGGAAATTTAAATTTTGCCTTATGCGCCTCTTCGGTGTCCGCCTTATGGCAATTCAAATTTTTTTTTTTTTAATTCCAGGGCCCAAAATTGATGAATCAAGGATCGGACCAAAGTTGCCGATGCAGCGTGTAAAATAACTAATGTTTAAATGGAATGGGATCGGTCATAAAGCAAGGACAACGGGTGATAAGATCTTCTGGCCTGGAGTGGCGAAAGAGAAACAGCTACACAAATTCTGGCAGATCACAAGCAAGATGGTCTGATGACATTAAACGAGTGGCAGGAGGTCAATGGCGCAGAGCGGCGAGGGATACAGTTGTGGAAGTCGGGAAGGGAGGCTTTTGTAGTATTATCATCTATATTACTATTCCACGCCAGCGGACTCGCAGTGCCGAAATCACGATCGTAGAAACTTACTTTATTGGCTCTGATGTGAATTTCATGGACAACAAAATCAAGAGTTTTGTTTCTTTAATATAATGAATGTTTTCTGCAAATGTGATATAATATTGTTTATTTGATTATTAAATTTCATATAAAATATTCAAAAAATAGTTTTTCAATTACCTTAGTAATATGTATTCAAGTTTATAATTCACAGCGAGTTTGCTTGGATTGAAACTTTGTTTTAAAGATATAGACACACATTTTTGCATCCATACACATGGCATTTAATCCAATAAATAAACGAATTGTTATTGAACTTTAATTGTATTTGTTGAATATATATTGGGTTTATTTATGTACTCGAATTTAGCAATAGCGAAGCGTTGCCGGGTCAGCTAGTATTTTATAAATGCTGGTTGATTGATTATTAAAATCTGTAAATTTTGCCTACTCAATTTGAAAATAGTTTACAAACTTATCAACAGATGGCGCTAAATATTATGTTGACCTTATAAATAATATTGTAGGTGCTCTGTTGGAATTTTAATAACTTTATTGTTATGTTTTCAATATTTCATAATATTTCTTTAGAAGCCGTTAAAATGCAGTATAATACGGATTTATGTATGGATATATTATTTTAAAGATGTTTTTATTACGAATTCTTTATGAATTAAAACACTGATTTTAACACTTTTGAGTTTATTTTTCTCGACATGTTTCGAAGGCTACACCTTCATCATCAGAAAAAATAAACTCAAAAGTGGAAAATATAGTGTTTTAATTTTAAAAAAATTGTCATTATGGAATTGCATAGTGTCAACGCTTTAAGTTTATCAAAGATGTTTTTATTAGTGTAATTTTTCTTTTTAAATTTTAGATTGGATCGTTCCGGAAGTTGCTGGAATTCAAGATGTAAGAGCAAGTTCAGGATTATGCCAAAATGTAAAAACCTTCCACACAATTGGCGAAGTTGTGATGTATGCTCTGAATATGACACCATTTTTGATTCCTCCCTTTAAAATGGCTTAATGTAACTGTAAAAATGTATAATATAAATTTCGAAAAATTAAAAACGATAAAAAAGCGGTTTCGTAAATAATTAGAATAATGTTCGCATAAAATATTAAATTTACAATTTTTGTAATGGTTTTTATTTTCATAGATCTTTTTTTATTTGTTATGAATTTATAAATACCATTTTTTTTAATCATTAGTTATTTATTATATGTTTGTAGTTATCTGTAGGTAATATTTAATTGTATATAAAGACAAATATGAAAACTTTTCAAGTAATTGATGTTTTAATGTATATTTATACTTATGATTATTATTTTATTTGGGGTTGGCCTAACTCAATCATACTCAACCTGCGGCCCGCGGGCCGCATGCGGCCCGCTAAGCTTTTTTGTGCGGCCCTAAACACATTTATTATCAGGGACATTATTTACACAATCTGGCATTCTATATTTCGTATATCTTAAGATTAATTTTAAGACTTTGACGTACAGATAGTGACACCTGAAGAGGATTGTCGTTGTCGTGTCAACATCAGATCTGGTATAAGAGTATTGCTATTGCACACGCTAGATTTAGATTCCAATAATTTTGTTTGTGGCAAAATGATTTTTTCGTCATACCAGTATAGTGTTGCGGCCCGCGTAGCTTTACAAATACGAGTATATGTATGTGGCCCGAAGACAAAAAAGGTTGAGTATCATTGGCCTAACTGCATACTAAGCATATGTTATATCAGTATGTTCTGTCCTAGTCATAAATTTAATTTTGGAAATCTATATTAAATGTGACAGTCTAATGAGAATGTATAAGGCACCTGCTCAGGACCTTGTCCGAAAGGCGTGCAAGATGGATCGGCCATGTAATACGTCAAGAAGGTCTCTTGAATGCCATAATGGAGGGTATGATCGAGGGGACAAACTCTAGGGGACGCCCACGCCGAGAGTACCTGGAGGACCTGTTGGTGGACGTGCGCTGCTCATCATATGCAGATCTCAAAAGAGCCGCACAAGACAGGGAAAAGTGGAAGAGAATAATGGAGGAAATTGCTGCAAACCAATCCCAGGATTGAAACCAGAGAGGAGAGGAGAATTATGATATCCCATTATAAGGCAAAGAGATGCACATTTATTAATATGTGCTATTTCTCAGTCAACAAGAAATATTTTAAGTGACCCGATGAATCTTTTTTGGATCACTCAACACCATCAAATATTTTTTCATGATATTTATTTATAGTTTGCTCTTAAATTATTTTTTAAGACATTTATTTAAAATGCTGTTTATCACCATCTTCGCATCCCATGTTATGCAGTAATATTTTTAATATGTTTTAGTAACATTGTCCAATAAAGTGAAGAATTATCAGCCCCACAGCACTATATGCTTTTTATTATCAAAACATTTATGTGGTATTTATATACCCCATATTTTTTTTAGCACTGTACTGATTGGATTATTTGGGATGTTAGTAATTATTCCAAATTAGGACAGAGAAATAAAACGCAAGGTATAATTTAGATTATTGTATTTGTTGATGAATTCATTCACATATTGAAATAACTTTTGTATATTAATGGAACAAAAAAGACTAACAATAGCCTTTGCTTCACATGTAAAGCAAATAAAACAATGTTGAAACAAAACAAACATTTATGTATGGAGTTGTCTATAGCAAACACTGTGGGTGAACAGTCAACAGAGAGACTACGGGCTACCAAGCTCCGGGTACCGGGTTCAACACCCAAACTAGCAACAAATTGTAAGTTTTGGTGGACACTGAAAGGTTTTTCTATACACTATTGATATACACATTTTTAAACAATTAACTTTCTTTGTATTGGACTACCTAAAAAAGAAAACACCAGCAAAATGTCATCACACGCAAGAAATATCTTTATTTTGTTAAGGATGCTATGTAGTTACAGCTATCATTTTTGGTTATATCGTGATTAGTACTTTTATCTAGGTTTTTGGTATTCTTACCTCTGGGATATCCCCAGCTCTGCTGGAAGGACTAAATACGTTAATCATTCTATTACAAATGAGATTTACTTTAAATGTGTACAATTTCAAATAAAACAAGTATATACTAATAATAAATACTGTCAGGTTTTAAATTTGACAAATTTAAAGTGCATAATTTGAGGTTTTCCATGTAAAATGTGCTCCAGGTCGAATTGAAGTTGTTAGAACAGATAAACAGTGTTAATATCTCATTTCGTACCGCTAACTTAATTACCCGGTGAAACACCCTGCTTTAATCCATATCATGTTAACTCTAGACACATTGATCGTTACAACTAATTACACTATTTCATTTTCAAGAGAATTCAACGCGCAATGTCCAGCACTGCGGATCAAACTCCTCTTTCTTAACTCATTATCGTATTAATACATACAGAAAAGTTGAGATTTGGCGATGATCAAATGTTATTTCTATGTAATGTACATTCAGTCATTCAATCTTTGTTGTAAGTAAGGAAATGAATACTTAAATATGCAGTTATCAATAATATGCAATTACCTCGTGGTACATGTGACACATGGAGAGGGCTCGAGTATTCTAACCTGTACGTACACAACTCATTCTATCCGGAAGCTTAAAGTACATTTGCTACAATGTGTGGGTCGAGTGAGTTCTTTTGTAATTTTGTACCAATACTAAAGATAGAATATCGATGATAATCTGTGAAACCATAAGGATTACTTATTCAATAAAGGAACACTTTGATCTTGGTGGTAGCCGGAGGGGCAGCGCTTGAGGCAGAGGGCAAGCGACCTTTGGCCGGAGCCAATATCCCTTGTGCCCCTGCGTCAGCGCTGCCTTACAATAAGTGGTCGCTCACAACTGCGGGAGCACTCCACAAGACCGTGCAGCCTAAGAGATTACATCCTTCTATTTCAATGTCAAAAACATTATATATTATGAGAAAAATAATTAGTTTACTAAAACAAGAGGACCTGCCTTTTTTCAGCTCAACTGAAATATACGTTGAATTGTGATATATTCAAGAAGGGAAAAAGGAACATGGCGAATACAAATTAGAATAGGATTAACAACAAACACTGAGTTAAAATTTTAAACACTTATACTATGTCTTGTCAAATAAATATTAATTTAAATTTTTGTTAACATTCTTAGCTATTCCAAAACGCTCGATAAAATTTTACCATCAAAACACTGGTATTCGCACCGGCCGACATTCCGAGCGCAATCTTCATTCAAATGTGAAATGTACAATATTTTATAAAACATTTGAGAGAAACAAAACATATCACACATTTATTAAATTACGACTACATAGAAAAGCTATCATCATCATCGCGTCCATAAGAAAAGTAGTCGGTTCTTGTCGGCCCCACGAGGCACAGCCCCGTGTTTGGCGGAACACTAGAAAACAGTTATATGGCAAGAGAGAGCAGCGTAATAATTATGAAACAATCAAGTACAAAGGTTTGCCTCACAGGGATAAGCATAGCATATGATACAGTGTACCCTCGACTGGCTCATTGCCTGAGGCGCCACCAGCCCTGGACTTTCTCCGTCAGCTTCTTACAGAGGCCCAGCAACCTCCGTCACATTCCGCCCTCTCCCTCCGAGCCTTCTCCTTCTTCCAGCGTCACCTGCAAGTACATTCACATTAGTTCCTATTCAGTCGGAAAACGTTACATTTAGCATACTACTCATTTCAAATTTGAAACTTACTTGAAATCTTATTTTGTCCAGTCTGCTATCCGGCCTGTCGGAGGATAGCGGTGGCGGCTCGTCTATGGGTGCAGGCGGTGGTGATGGCGGAATCATGCTCTGGTACCAATCTCTGTTCTCCTCCAGCGTGTCGAGGATGTCCTGGGCATCCGGGTGAACGAGGTCTGCCCACGTCTCCCAAAGGGGATGCACGATGTAGTCTATGAAACCCACCTGAGAATTAAAGAAAAATAAAATTAATAAAGAAAATAACCCAAATTGTTATTATACAGGTATATGGTAAAAATGTAAAAAGGCATATTTTGAAAATTGGAATGAACAATTTTTTTCATATATCAAAATAAAAGTATGTATTACTAACCTGAGATTTCTCAATGGTAGCGTTGTGCCGGTCGCACATGGGGCTGATATCCATCTTTTGCTCCTGTTCACGGTCACCCTGTTGGAAGAACTCCTCCATGAGCAATGCCACCCACCGCTTGTATAGCGGCAGAGGTTTGGTGGGGTTGCTAAGGTCAGCACAATGCACCAAGTTTTCTAGCACCTGTATCCTGTCAGTGTAGTTATCCAGCAGGAGAACTCCCGATCCAGCCACTTTCTTAGTTTCAACCATAGTTTTAAGGTCTGCCAGCAGGCTCATATGCTTAGACATGTCTGTCGATAACACCATGTCTATCACCATTTTGCGCAGCGTTTGGCGTTGCTTCTTGTTGAAGTTGATGAAGATGTCGCAACCTTCATTCTGAAGGAGCTTGAAAGCGACGGCTAGATGATGGTTCTCCAGCACGGATTCGTCATTGTACATGAGGGCCAGCTCAGAGCTGGAGTTGATCAGGAATTGGTTGGTGAGTCCGGGGTGGTCTACGTCATGGATGGTGGCAGCGAACAGTGCCGCACAGACTTCCAGGGGCGTGAACACAGACTCTAGCGCCGGCGTGTTCAGCAGCACGTGTGTGCTCTGGGTCACATCCGCTGCATGCAGCGAGTTGTGGAAAGGATTGTCCTTTATGTAGTGATCCTCTAAGGTCATCATGAATGTAATAAATGTCTTGGAGGGGATGAGCAAGCTTTTTAGAAGATCTCGGTTCTGAAAGTTAATTCAAATATCTCAATTAAGTTTGATAAATACAAATAATATATTTTTGTTTCAAATAATACTTTCAACGAGTAGCGAGAGTTTAATTTTGTAAATCAGTTGATGGTGGCCTATTTTTTATTGATCTATTTCCAGATTTTAAAATAATATGTATTATAAATTAGGTTATAATTATACCTAGCTTTATTCTATCATACAAAATTGCATTATATAATTTGGTAAGAAAACACATGGGGTATGTAGGTACTAACTGTGAAGGCCGTGTACGCGATGCAGGTGAGGGGGCGGTTGTTGGTGAGGTCGCCGACGCGGAAGATGTCAATACCCCAGCGGTCCACACAATCCAGCACGCCGGTGAGCTCCTCCTCATGCGGGCTCTCCACGCCGTGGCGCGGGAGCTTCTCTCCAGTGAAGCTGTTGGTGTGCGTCAGGGCCCTCTTCACCCCGGATATCTATAAGCAAACATGACGGTAAGTAAAGCCCCTACACAGTAGACATGAAGATAAGCCACATTGTTTAATTTATTTAATGAGAGCTAAGATATAAAGTTTCTACAAAGGTTATAATTATGTACAAATGTGTTTTACTGCCAGAGAAAAATAAATAAAATAGATGTGCACATTTTATCAAACAAAGGACTGTGGTATTTAAATTACACAATCTACTGGAGTTATTGCTTCAAAGGAATTATGGTTTGAGTTATAAAAACACATTTTTCAGATGGTTGAGCTCAAGATTTAGTATAATATTTACGCGATTATATTTACGAGAATACGCGCTAGGAAGATAACTCAATACTTCAAAAGAATAACCAAAATAAACAAAAATTTAACAAAAATAGTTTTCAGGAGCACATTAGGAAAAGTATACAGATTTCTAGAACAATTGAACAAACGTGATCATTGAAATGAAAGAAGGTGTTACAATTTTTTTTTCGAGTACTCATCAGTATTACAGGAATGCATAAGAAGCTTGTATTAAATGCAAACGAGAAAATAAAATTTCTCGCGTTCTTGGACATTGCACTTGAATTCTTGAGGCAGTTGCGAACATCTTTTTGCAATTGGAGAAGAAATAAACAGAAGATAAGATGTTTAAAAATAGAGGATTCAAAAACCAGTTTTATCCGCCAGATCGCAAATGGTTCGTGGCGTAAAACATATCTTAAGTTTGTTCTAATTTAATAACATAACGATGTAAACATAAAAATGACAATGTATTATAGAAACAAGAAACAATACCTTAGGAAATAATTTAATCGTAAACAGACGTTCGTTGGATACGGAAGGAACAGATAGAGACAATATTATATTACGAATTGACATAGTAAGTAGCTGTATATTAAAAACACTGTTATGATCACAAAATGTGTTTCATAATTTGCAAAATTCAGAATAATCTTTGCTGGAACGCACATTAACGAGAAAAACAAATAAAAATATGGATGCAATTACAAAACTAAATCTCGGAGAACGATATAATATTCGTGACAGATGACAGAATTGAAACGTCAAGCCCGTTGTTCGCCATAACGTTTGAAGGAAGATGTGTAAAATATCAATAATTTTTGGGTAAGTACCCGAATGATCGAATAAGTTCTAAATTGCTCACTTTTTATTTAAAATATATTTTTATTTGTCTAACCTGTGACATAGTACTGGAGGCGGTGGCATGGCGAGGTCTATCTTTTTTCTTGCTGACTCTTTCTGCTGCATCTTCAACGTGCAGAGATGGGATGTCTAGCTCTTGCTGTTTATCTGTAAATAACGAAAATACAAATTATATTCAAATAACGGAAAAACGAATATCATAATTAGGGAGGAACGATTCTATCGTATATCTATTTCCGAAGAGAATACATATTATCAGTTTAAAAAAATACTGTATACTTGATAGCTATTTATTTTATTTCTACACGGATGTTTATGTTTGAACTATGGTTAGCAAATTAATCATTGTCGGGCGCCGAATAAGTAAAATAAAACATACAAATTTGTTTCTATCTGACGATGAACTTACATATTACATAATAATGATAATATGTAAATATGTTTACTAACTAACTACAAAGGTGGACGCACGCAGTTAACTGAGAAAATAAAATAAACTAAACCAACACTATTTTACAAATTAGGAAATTAATGTATTATGTATGCAATTACACGTGTATTGAAGAGATTAAAACAATATGCAAATGGTATTATCAGATATTTAAGAAGGTACATATTTGTTTAATAGATGTAGGTTTAATATTTTAATATTCGTGAATAAGTCGACTGACCGAGTAGTTGTATTAATTATTCAAAAAGCCAATACTCTCGACTTTGGAGAGTATCTTGTCTTCCTAATGTCGAACAATCTCTCGCGCGTTTCTAGTATTATTACTATATAGTATACAATATATTATTTTACCTGTCCTCAATAGATGCCTTAAACCTTAATTTTGGAATGTCTATTGATGAAATAAATTGAATTGATTTGATTTGATTATTAAACACGATTTCGTAATACAATCTTGATCAGAAATGAAAATTAGAATGGAATTCTAGCTTTATATTGAATATGTATAAAAACGATTTCATGTCACTTAGCATTTTCAATTATTAATATTTGTTCAATCACATAACATATTTCTGTTTTTCCCACTTTTTATAATATGGAAAATCCAAAAGCCACAAATGTCAATAGAAAATCGAATAATTAAAGTCAAAAGGACGTCAATTATTTGAAAAAAAAAAAAAAGTTTTGAGAATTTTTTAAGACAATCAAAAGAATTTTATTTTTGAATGGGGTTTTTCTAACAATTAGAGTCAAGTGCCTTTAATATTGACGCACAACTTGGGAAAAGTGTTTATTTGAGAGTTGGTCAATACACATTATCATAACATAATTCCACACAGGTCAATAAATTGTTAGACGAGTCGTTGTGTACAAATATTATTCTTTGTTATGAAATGGAAGTAAATGAAAGAATATATGTATCTACGTTGCACTTTATGCGTAACGCTTTGTCATAAATCATGCAATTATTTTTTAACCGGTTAGGTACCCATAAAATATTTTAATAAAATGGAATTTATTACTTATAAACATTTTATAACTTAGTGAGAATGATACCCAAGAGAAGAATTCTAGTTCATTCTAGTTCTAAGAATATTTTATAGCGATATCGTTTATCAAAATAATATATAAGTACAACGCAAAACTTCACAATAAGCACACCAAAGTCAGCGAAAGACGATAAAACTAGTGAAGTTGGTAACGTTTTTTAAAATGTAATAATTTCCAGCAGAATAAAAACATCAACGTTATAATGTTATTTTTGGATTGCCAAATATCTATTTTAAGTATGCCTAAAAGTGTAATACTTGAATAGTTATCATTTTCAAGAAAGAATAATAGTTCAACTCACCTAAGAAAGTGGAGCAGATATATTCGGAGATCTGGTTTCCTGATTTGCTAGACTCGGAGAAGTGGCTCAACTCTTTGTTCAGCATACGTTTGAACTGTGAAAAATAAAAAAAATGCACGGTCAATACATTTCATAATAAACAATAACAACGAAAATAAAAACAAACAAACGGATGTATCCATATTTAATTCATAACAAACAACTGATTTGATCGCGGTTGAATCCGGATATTTTGAGGAAGCGATTGGATCTAATATGGTTATAATTACGTTTAGTAATCATTACCTAACGTAATCAATTTCATTATCTTTGTCAACATTTTTATTATTTATTGTGTACTTCATTCTCAGTAACGGGGTTTGATTAGACAATAGTCAGACTGTTATGACTCGCACCACACACTCATCGAAATCAAAACAAGTGCTTTGAGATAATTTTCTTAACTGATACAAAATACGGAAAATTATAAGTAATTGAGATTCTAAAAATAAACTGTCAACAAAACCCTCATAAACTCATTAACTGATACTGTTATTGCGTATCGTTCGTAATAGCTATATAAAATAACTAGAGTATTTAAGTAAACCATATGTTTTCGTGTGAAGAAAACAATTATTATTTATACATGTTTTGTTGACAAAAATAACTCTAAAATGTTACAATATTAGACCTGAAATTTGCAGATAATATAACCCATATTATTATGTTTTTTTTTACATTGGGTTAGATAAAACCATGAATAGGTTAGTAATGTATTGTGTATGAAGCGTTAGTGAATGTATGGTATTGAGCGTTGAGTTTGAAGATTTGAGGGTCGTGGTTCGACAGCTCACCGCAGTTCACCGGATGAAAGTGCTGTGAGGGTGAACGGCCGCGGGTCATCGCTCACCTTGATCACTCGGAAATACCTATTCCGACCTTATAAGCATTTTGTGGCAATTCGCCTTATGTGAATGATCACCCAACTAATGTTTACAAGCGGCTAGAAACTTATATTACTTACGGATATCATGTCTCAAATTTTAAACTGTTAAAATTTAAAACGCTGTTATAATATCACAATTTATTTTTATTCACTGGGAGTGTCGCGACAGCTGTTTCGCCAACCGATGTTGGCATCATCAGGTGTTACAATAAAGGTGTTTATTGTAACACCTGATGATCCCAACATCGGTTGGCGAAACAGCTGTCGCGACACTCTCAGTGAATAAAAAGCAATTGTGATTTTTTTACAGTGTTTTAAATTTTAACAGTAATAATGTTGAAGTATCATAGTGTTTCGGCCAAAACAATGGACTATCAAATTTTAAAATTAAACTGAAAATTTATTTCTTCAAAAGTGAGAGGAGTTTTCCAATCTATTTATACGAGTATAATAAAAAAATGTAAGTTTAAATTTAATTTGTAACAGTAAATTAGAACTACCCGAATGTTTGATTATAAATTTATTTACTAATATTTTTGTGCCTACATATGAGAATAGAACTATCAATTTACGTTCATAGATGTTGGCTCAGCTAACACTAATACTGCGAAGTAAATCGTTCTTTCGTTGCGTCGCGGCGTAGATATAAGAAAAACAACTGAAAGCCGACAAAAGAATTTCCATTAATTTTCCATTAGTAGGCAATCAGCGTTTTTCTTATAAAACAAAAAAAAACTTTTAGATTATTCAAATCGAATCACATAATATTTATTCTTACGTTAATCAAATAATGAACATGTTTAACCCAATGGAATGTTATAGTGAAGGTACCATTTGACAAAAAAAAACTTTAATGACCTGTAGGGCGGCGACAAAGCAGGTCAAGTCCACGAGGGCAGCTTCTTGCTCTTGGTAGGCGGCCATCCAGCTATCGTTATCCACATCGGCCATTATTGCGCTATCTTTAGCGGCAGACATCACCATTTCCTCGTTTACTACCGAAGCTTTCATACTCTTTGCTTAGGTTACACCTTTACCACGGTTGTTCAGTCTCTTGTAGCGGAATGGAGACACCTTCCTTCTTGTACGATTATTTTGGAAACTCTGTTGGGGAGACGAATTTTACGATAAGATGGGAAAGGTTAATCACGTCTGATCTATGGAGCACGAGGATACGTGAGCCATACTGAGACATGCCTCTTTCGACAGTATATCACAGCGTTAAACGATGCTTCCCCGAATAGTAAGTCAGTAGGAAAACACTAGTCCGAACACAAGACAGAAATCACATAAAAACAGCTTATTTTTAATTCTCGTATATACATTTTAATCGTTTTAAAATGTATTTTCAAGTTTGATGATATGACACGTGTGAAGGAAAACTTTGTATTAAGACCGATCACTCCGAATCGCGGTGAAACTATGGGCTAAAAGTATTGCCGGAGTGACTGATAAACACTTCGCCCGTTATCTGCTGTACATAAAGCCCTCCCTTCGCAGCGGTGCAACATTTGCTTAATGATAAAGAGCTAAGCCTACAATAAGCGTACTCGAGATATCGATATTCACGTTTTCGCTATTTCTTTCAACACTGATCCCGCAACAGCTCGTTTCCATGCCCATGTACCAGAGCGGAAAGTAAACAAAGCACTCGGGCAATATGCTGCACTCTTAATACTGGTACTATCCACCCCTGCTAGGGTGCAACGAGCGGCGATTTATTCAATACTCGGAGTTGGAATCAAGTTATCAACGCAGTCGTAACAATCGATGTGATAATTACACATTGCACATCTCCCGTACTTCGTGCAATTAAGATTTTATCTTTGTGTTAGTAAACTTCTTCCGGTTGTGAGGACAGTAGTGGACTTAATGAGAAGATATACCGCGTATTTAAATAAACACTTACAATAAATTATGTACAAGGAAGCGTCTATATGCCCGAGGAATTTGTACTTTGAACTCCAGCAGGTACTGAAGAGTCTGTTATCATTCGTTTTAAAGAATATGAGCTAACTTAATGCCCATAAAGGCACGTAGGAATTGAGTGTGAGTGACACATTGTAAGCTTTCTACAACTCTCGCGTTCGTAAATATTGAATAATTATGAAATTTATTTACGATCTTGGTAATCATTTCTATTGTAAGCAGTTCTGTGGTAGATTGTGGATATTTATCAAAGCGGTTAAGACAGCTTTGGATCGTAAATATATTAAAGAGACAATGAAGAATTAATGTGACTTATGGCAATTAGTTGAACTTGTTGAATCGCATAATTCTTGCGAATGTACGTAAGCACTACGCAAGCAATGTTGGCGAATGAAGATGCACAAATACTAAATGTAAATAAATTTATTGTGTTTTGAAAATACATCTAGGTTATCTATACTCTACGCGCAAACAATACAATACGTTCCTCGGTACCTATCTACATTAATCTACTAATTTATGAATTTATTGACGCCAGATACTAATGATTAATCGCGCCATTTGTAATTATTTCCAAAACCTTGGATATCATTTATTAAATACTCACAATGCCTAATACTCGTAGATAATGATAATGCCTAGTTCCGAATTCAAAATTATCTTTCTATTATTCTTAACAATGGTCAAGTACTTTTGTAACCAAACGTATTCAATAAAGTGAATTTAAAATACTCCTATCTAAAGGCGCAAGAGTACCTACTCACCTGTCGATTATTTTAATTCGCCGTTAGACAATGTTTATCTTTTTACCTTAGATAATTTTTATAACAAATGCCAACCACAAGGTTGGTGATAAATATAGTTTTAGTGTTATAGATAAAATTGCGTAAACAATTGTGGCATGCAGATGTCACAACAAGTCAAAAGGTAATAAAGTAAAGGGATTTGGATCTTTTCTGATAAAAAAAAAAATACTAGAAGCTAGATAACATTCATTTATATGAACAAATATTTTTTTTGTAATGAATGCAGTTTGAGTGGATCAAAGGGTACGAATGAAATTTTATTAATTATCATTAAAAATAATAAAATAACAACATCGCAATAATCTTCCCTACAAGCTAAATGAACTCGTATATTGTGACCTCGGTTATACAGTCATTTGTTGTTCAGACATTATAAATAGTAAAATGTTTGTTCTTGAAAAGGTTTTACAATCACGCATAGGTATGTGGTCTACACACAAGGAAATGCAGTTAACATTGGAACATCAACATGCCAATGTAATGAGAAAAAAAAGCTTCTAATTTTTAATCCGTAACGAGTTGATTCGTATACCTATACTTTAATTATGTAAGATGTTTTTTAGAACGAGATAAAGCGCGATCTAGTAACATCCAGTATCAGAGCAAGGGAGAATCGCCCAGACTTAATGTACATATTGTACGATAAAAGAAAATGAAAATGGTATTTTGGAAAGTCAATAATATTAATATTTGCCCGGCGACAAGATAAAACAAAAGCGTATTTTACGGTTTGATAATGCGAAACCTCTAATATTGAATCGAATATTAGTACTATGTACCCGAATGATAATGCGATTAATTCGAGTATTATATATTTAGGGACATACTCGTATATAGGTGTACCGTAATTATTATACGAGGTCTTATATGAATCGGGGAATCACTTACTTTTGCTTTTTATTTTATATGAAACTGTGGAGTTTTATATTATATATGAAAAATCAAAACAATATTATACATATATGTAATGTATAAATTGAAAGAATGCCAGAAGGTAGAGCATCAAAACATATGTCCATATGTGTGCCGCGTGAAAAGAGATCAAGATAAAGATGTGCTGGCTGCGTGTAAGAGGATTGGGAGAAAATTTAAAGATCTGGAGAATGGAGAGATATGGCAAAGGACACGAGCTAGTGGAGACTGTTGCGGAGGAGGTTAAGTCCCACACCGGAATGTAGCGCCGAGAAGAAGATGTTTGTATAATATTGCGAATTTATTCTTATAATGCGTCTTAAACTTACTACGGGTTTTGATTTATGTATCTAATATAGAGACAAGGAGGATTTTTTTAGGTTAAGAGGAGGAGTATTATTTCACTTCCCACGACCACCGTTTTAGGATTCCCAACACCGAACTGCGCGGCACTAATACAACAATGTGCCGGAGGTATGGGCATAATAACATACATACATAATGTTAAACACGATCCGCACTTGATATGACTAGGGTCCTGTTTGTTGTTGCAGAAACTTGCTTCCTTAAAAGGCCACGAGCCCCCCACGTACAACATTCCACCGGAGATTCATCGGTGTAAAAAAATCAATTGTTATTATTTTGCAAATCAGTGATTGATGACGGCGTAAAAGCACCATTAAAGTACAATAAAAAACACGTACTTTAATGCTAATTGTTTTTACAGTACAAAACTATGCATACATTTAATATCTCACATTGTTTTGAAATGCGCACAATTTACAAGTGATTTATTCGTTTGTATTAATAAGTATATTAATTATAACTTCACGGGACTTGTCCTCGTGGAAGACCTCCTAAAAATGTAAGCTAGGAATCCACCTCACAGAAAGCGCAACTTTCTGGATAGCATACCACATAGGTCTGTAGCAAGGAAGAAGAGGAAGAAGCAAAAAAAGTATTGAATCAACAATTTTGAGAGATAATACGCTATGCATTTAATCTAAAAAAAAATATTTATTTTATTCCGTAATGAATAACAAGAAAATATTGAATTACTAATTCATACTTAATGAGAATTCGATTAACGAAGCATTATTCTGGTATCGTAATAATAGTCAGAATTTGTGAGTATACAGGAATTCATAGATTTTTTTCTGCGAGGTATATATGAAATATTATTAATAATATTTATAATTATGTTTTGGACCTTGTCCATTTTTGTATTGTATGATTAAACATTTAATCATCAACATTATCAATTTTATTTGAATTAAATGAAAGGTTATTTGAAAAATTTAAATTATTGCACTATTAGGAAGAATATAAATAACCGTTAAACCTTCTGCCCAGCCTTAATATTAGATTAGCCATACATTCTATTGTGTATTATAGTGAATGATTTGTCAACTTTTCAGGGTCCTCGATTTTTTTTTAAATTTCTAGATGATCATTGATTTATAAACAGTTCAAGGTAGAACGCCTTTTTCATATTTGATCTAGATAATATTTTATAGGAACATTATAATGCTCCGTACATACAATTAAACTATCAAGGATTTATTTAAATATAATATATACACACTAATAACGAACGCGTTTAAAATACACGAGTATATTAGTTATTGTGATTTATTGAAAGCAGTTAATAAAACATGTTCCTATAAATTATAACTATATTAAATATTTTGGTATTTAATGTATGCATTTAGGAATCATGTTTCAATTATGAAGTGGTACATACATTGTAATTTTGCCGTTGATACTAAATAATTTTTTCATGGCTAGCATTAATAACTGTTCAACTAATTCTATTGTGTTAATGAACAATTTATAAAAGTCAACCAAATATTCAGGTTAAAACGTGAAATAGGTTTAACATTCGTTCATGATTGACACAATGAAGCCAACCAATCTCGAATGTAAACGATCCGACTATTTGGGAAAATATTTTTCATTCGTACGTGCTATGTAAACTGAATGTTAGCATGAAGGGAATGCGAGTTATTTTTAAGTCGAAATCCATTGACTTAAGGGGTTGGGTCTAGGCCGGGTCAACCGTTGACGTGCAACGATGAAGCTTTCAGCCTGACCTGTCCACAAGTGGGTTTAAAAATAGAACAGCGCCTTGGAACATAATTTAGAGTTATGGCATTATCGCAGATAGCTACAACGTAGCAATTTGTTACTCGGCTCCCCGAGTACCTGAACTTTCGGCGCTTGTTCCCGGAGCAGTTTCCACGCAAATTTGCGGGATTAATCATGTCAAAGGGGGCCGCTCTCGAGGAAGCGCGACGGGCCTTGGGGCAATCTTGGAAGTGTCGGCTATCGGATCAAGCCACCACAATGTGCTTAACGGAACAAAGTACAAACATTAATTTTCGCACATTAAGGTTACGCGTTACACCTTCACGGCCGGAAGTTTGTTTGTAACTTATCATTAAAACAATGCTACGTTTATCAAATACACATTAACAATTACTAACAGCACCCAAGTACATATCTATTCATTGTGCTGATATTAATTGAATGTGCTACAGTAATGCGATATAATATATATTCTTTTTCATACATAAATCAATTGATTCATATAGTATCTATTTTTAAATACCTAACCTGTTTATTTAACAACGTGTTTGTCTATCAAGGTGAAGAAAAAAAAAGTTTGATTACTTCTTTGGAGAGATACAACATTTCAAAGATTTTAGATCAATTTACTTAAAATATAGTGTCTCGTCCCCTGTGAAACTGTAAAAAAATGAGTACGACTGTACAGAGCGTATTTCAGTGGGTACTTTGCGTTTCGCATTACTTTCGAAGAAATGCTTTTATTTCAAGTAGAAACCTTAAATCAATACAGACAGAATTTAGGAAATTTTTGCTAAGATGGCGTGTAAAGAAACCGAAGTAAGGGGGGCTATAGTGTGAGTTGTACGTCATTGTACCCGGCCGGGGGGGTGGGTTAAGGGGTGGGGCCGAGGGGGCGTGACGTCAGAGCAACTGATTCAATCAGCGTACCCCCCCTTAATACGGTCATATTAAAAATACCGCTAAAAACTGTTCGCGGCGCCCGCATTTCATATTTTCTACGGCACTGGGAAAATGCGTAAAAAGCCCGTACCAGGTGAGGTATTTAATTTAATTGATCGCTTTGATGTATTTTTAGACGGTTTAGTAACGATAAATGTATACATTTTCTAAATTAAAGTTTTGTTAATATTTTTGCAAGCATACTACAAAACTATATGTTGCGTATTTGATTAATGTGAGCCCTGTCGAGTACATTAAGTTAATTGGCAAATTTGGATATTATTATAATGAGCTTAGTTTTTTTTGTACATAATTGGATGAGTGGATAAATTACATTATTTAGAACGAGGTTGTCGCCGTATTATTATATGAAAAAAAAATGTACGGCGCACCTCATTTTATATCTCTGAGTATTCACTTTGGGTCATTATAAGCTACAGCGGGACGACGTTCATCCCACGCAACAAAAAATAATAATCAACTAATGCAACACTCCGCCCAGGGGGTTATTAATTGGCGAGCACACCTCTAATCGTGTAACATTCGCGTTCAAATAGGACGCATTTCTATATTAAGCTTGATATTAATCAAAATTAGCTAAAGCGTTAAGGAAAGTTACGAAAACTGTTCTACCAAAATAGTTATCAAATTAGTGATTAGCTTTTGCCCTAAAAGCTCGTAGAAACTTGAGAGTTGATAAAAAAGAAATATATTATAATTATCGTTATATTTATTAATGTTATGAATATTTCTAACTAGTTATGGCAATATTGTATATTTTAACCCATATCTCGTATTTATGAGGTCAACCCGATGACCCCTGTTTAACCGCAAATCGGCTACTTCTCAAATTTGCGGGAAATTAAGAAAATGATTATAACACTTCTGAATTAATAATTTCGCAAACGCTTGAACGAATTTAAGAGGTAAATTGAAATTCATTGTATTACAAATATGTTTTTATTGAACCATTATACTACCCTTGTAAAAGCAAAAAAATAAGTAACATAATTTATAAAAAAAAATACAAAGTTAAGCAGTTTCTTTTAGCTGGAATCGTGTTGACGTAGATATACGAGCATTAATATATATTTTGATAATTTTATTTCCTTTCAAATTACATTTTATGAAATAAGTCACTATTGATCAAAGGCGAAAGACAATTTTCTACAATCCAAGTAATATCTTTTCATTGCGTGAAAATGGGTTTATACGAATTCTAGGGGAATATATATTTCCTTGTGTTCCAAATAGCTTTTCATGGGGTGGGTATGGGCATGACGTATGTAGGAGATTGTGACGTCAGAAGTCGGAGAACGGGGCGAAAATATCAGATCACTTCCGATTATTGTTGATGTACGTATTCCAAGACCACAAAAATATAGCTTTTTGTGGTTACATAAGTCTTTATCAAAAGCTAGAAGATAGTTGGACGAATAATCCATATTATGGAAGTATAATACTCGTAAGTAATGAATTTAAGATGTAAATCGAGTTTAGGTTTTTAAATAATAACTACACAATTTATCGTATGCAACCAGTTACTTTATGCATTTATCGTAACAAGTTGAATTAAAAATAATAAATGTTTATGTAATTATTTAATTTAATTTAATTAATTCATTTGCTTTATTTTAATTATAAATAATACTCGTTATAATGATTGCATAGCATAAGTGTGACAGGGGAAAAAATCTCTACATGTTGCTGCACCAAGGTAATCAGACGTTTGGTAATACAGTTTATATAAACAAATCTCGGAATACATCACGTTAACGCGTTGGATTACCTTCGTAATGGAATCTGTACAGTTCGCATAAAATTAAGTATGGATCTGTCTGATTAGCTACACACAACCCGTTTAATATCTCCGCTGGCGCCACGATTATTCACACATCACACATCTTTATTCGATTAATAGTGAAACAGTATGTAAAAAAAAATATTATTCAATTCATTCAAACGCAAATTTTGAAGCTGAGAGAACATCTTTATGTAAAAATTAATTTTAAATAGTTAAACAAACCGCACGTCCCGATATAATCCTTTCGTTATGCAGCGATATTGGCAAAGGTGAGAGGTTCTCGAGAAGACTGTCTCCAATAACGTAAATATATACTTATGATCTCTGTATTTGCATAATGTTGATGATATAATGTTTTTTTTACTCTATTAGGCAATCGGAGTGTAAATATGAATTTTAAGTAGTATATAACAGAAACCGGTAATATTCATGCAAATTTAAAATTCGCGTGTGTGTCTTTTATAAATATTCTGCTTTGTAAATTACAGATTATCTCAGCCTGAATAAATATTAGATATGATATTGATAGTAAAATACTGCTCCTCGTTATCATGTTTCTTGGCTCGCTGCTGGCAGCCATTTTGTTGAAAATATACAATGATTTTACTTAGTTAACAGCAATTGGCTCATAATATAAACATTTATAAAACGAGAGAGAAGATTAATACATTAAGAAAATTGTTTACATAAGATCTTAAAGATTCGAGAATATGTGTCATCGTCTTAAATGTAGGTTGATCAGGTTAGGAAAAGCCTTCGGTCTTGATTGGATTCCGGCGCATGCGCGTGAGGATAATCCTCCAGCCTCCGAGCTCTGGTGAGGAGAATAACGTTGTCTTTGTCACGTAGTGATTTCTGTCTTGTAAACAATGTAATTAATCAGACCACCGGACTGTTAGCAGGTCGCACCGGCCAACTCAGTAAGAGAAGCATCGTTTAAAACACATAAAATAATAAACGTCTAAGACTTCTCTTAAGATAAAAAGCTTAAATATTTCAATAAAGAAATATGAAGATATCATACCTTATTGCTATAAAAATATCACAGATATTTTTTTGAAAATAATTAATTAAAGTTTTTTTTGTCTCGTATTTCTATCACAATACGAGTCAAGAGAATACTTTCGAAGTCCGATGAACTTTATCACAGTTTTATAATACAAAACGGTAGCCGACAACTACTTTCTATACAGCACTCGCAGTCAATGTTGAACCGAAATCCTTTCACTTCGGCGCACGTTGTGTTGAGTTTTGCGTGCAACTAATTATATTTTAATAACTTGTATTCCACACGTCCTTCTTTAAATCATGACACAATAATGCGTCAAGTACAGAGTTTTTTTTAATCACTATATTTCAATGTTTGTGTATGCGAAGTATTGCGCGTGAAAATTCTACGCTCGCGGACCACTCCAATGTAACGTTCGCCACGAGACTAGCCTTAGGCCGAGTGAAGACCTCCTTATATACACTCGCGTGGCCCACGCGCGCGGGAACAGAAAAACGTCGTTTAAATTCGAATTTCGAATAAGCATTGAATCATAGGGACAGTTTTCTGACTTCCAAATAGGGTTGGTGAGTAGTTCTTTGGGGTGACTCAAGGATTTCAGTATTTCAACTATAAAAGGGTATTTTTAAAACTGTCTCAAACTCGACGCATTTATAATTAACTGAATATATACAGTTTTTCACCGATAAATAATGAAATAGAAAAATGTCTCTGTAGCGATTTAACACCAAATGTATCATATATTTTTTAATGAATAAAATTAATAATACGAATAAAATATATGGCCATCTATTAGGAGTAAAAAATATTACGATAAAACCTAATTACTATTCCCGTTTTTATTTAATCCTTAAAATGATGTCTCAACTATTTTAATACTAAGCAAATTGAACTTTGAAATTTTTCATAATGCTTAAAAGTAACTAATCATATAAATTACTATTAAAAATGTTAGTAATTACCCAACGCAAGAGAAAGTTTCGGTTTTAATGTTTTTTAGGCGTTGAGATACAAGCTAAAATGATTATACCTTGTATTTTAAATGAACATTAAAGGAAAAAGAAGAACTAATATTTTTGAGTAAATAATGAAATACATATTTACACTTTTTTGCGTTAAGAAATTTAATATAAGGATTCATAACGTATTCATTTTAGTTTTTAGAAGAATATAACAATATATTTTTATAATTATTTTAAGTAGTCCATTGTTTTGGCCGAAACACTATGATACTTTAACATTATTAACTGTTAAATAAAAAAAAAAGTTTTAGGTATCACAAATTTATTTTTATTTTACGCGACAGCTGTTTCGTCAACCTATGTTGATATCATCAGGTGTTAAAGAAATATATCAAATGTCAAATTTTCGTGATTTTTCAAACCTTTATGTGTATTTCTTTCTATGTCAATTTGAATAATTTCTTTGATATAATTTTGAAGTTCTTGCTGGAGTTTAGTTTAGTAAAATAAAAATACACTTGTGATACATAAAACAAAGTTTTTTAATTTAACAGTTTAGAATTATTTTCAGCATTAAAATTTATAAATATGTTTGTTAAAACCTTTGCGAGATTATATGTTGCATATTTTTCAGAATTATAAACAGGAGTATGGAAATACCTCATTTTCCGCGATATACACAATCGTAACAATGGATTAAATTTGTAGGAAAATTCAAAGTAATAGACGTCGTAAAGTTTCCCGAACAAGTTCGTTATACCTCTGTTCGATTACCGGTAGAGAAAATCGTTTCTTAGAAAATAAACATAGTAAAACGATTGTTGTAAGCAGGAATCGCTGAGAGACGCTGAGTAGGAGCGGAAATTAGATTTCCGAGAAGAAAATCTCCGCCGTCGGGGCGGCAGCGGCATCCTCACTAGCGTCGCGGCGCTTTCCGCTTTATCCCTCTTCCCGCTGCCCGCTGCCCGCTCTCCCAAAGAGCCGGATCATCAGGCGTTTGTCACGTTTATATACAATGCATAAATCTTCCCGCCTCTCTCATACACCATCTTCTTCTTGTTTTAAAATTTAGTTTGTTATATATTTGTCCTATTGTGTATTGTGAATTAATGTGTGTTTTATATCATTTTAATGTGTTTTTTTTTTTTTACTAATTTAAGGTGTGCTTTATATAATATTTACTTCTGATTTTATTTCATAATAAAGAGATGTGAGGCCGCGCGGGAGATATATAAGGTTAAAAGAATAGATTAAATGTGGTCTGTCACCCTTTTGATTGATGACAAGAAAAGGCTAAATTAAATTAACGTAAGTCCCGGATGGACAAGGAACAGGCCTAGATAGTGCAGCGAGACTGACGAAAGGGCGTCGCTGCGTCCTATAACAGTCTCGGGTGGTGGTGGGAACCTTATAATGCATAAATAAACCACCGAATTACATTGAACCAAGAATTTAAATATATTTCTATGATTCTAAGAAATTCCCATGTAATTTTCACGTAAATGTATTATTTTTAAATATGAACGGTGTCTGTTTGAAGATTGGGCGAAAATAGTCATGTTCTTATTCTGGTTTCGTGTCAGGTCCCCCTCATCGTTGGCGATCGGTGCAGCAAAAGCATTTTTCTCCTGCGCTACTTGGAACTGGTTCTCAACTCTCCTCACTCCTATCCAATCCCTTATATTCCGCAGCCACGACAACTACCCTTTGCCAACTCACCACCATCCCTCTATCTGACTTGAATGACTGGAAGAGCCATGGTGGGACATACCCTGCTGAAAGGTATGTCCCACCATGTGTATATATAAAAAGTCGTAATACGCAACCTGCAGTCATACTGTTGTCAAAGAACAATAATTTTAGTAAGTTTGAATCCATTCGCTGTATCCTAGAGTGGTCCTCGTGATCCCGCGAGTCCCGGGCAATATGATCACTGACCTTTCCATCAGGGTCATAGTAGACAGGGAGAAGGCGTATGCCGAATTTTCGGCGCCACAAAACCCCTACAGAAAATTCCTGGATAAGGCAATGGGAAACCACTCTAGTAACAATTCCTAGGAAATCAATCAGGAAATCCGATTTCCAATATCTGGGGGACCTGACACCCCATTATTAGAAGAATAATATTGAAGAATTAAATGAAAATTCGCGTCTCATAAGACGTGCATTAAGTTGATGTATGCAAAAGTAAAAATGTCATATATATCGGTGTCTATAAATATTCTGCATTATTTTTATGGATGTGTTTTTGTACTAAGGTGTCATATTTATGTGATATTTACCGCTTAAACAACACAAGATGACAATCATTTTTCAATATATTTTTATGCTTTGTTAATCTAGATAGTAAAAGCATTTAAATGAAAATATTTACTAATTTATTACATATATGCACCGTGGTGATTAAAATAGTTTTATGTTGTTAATAATATTCATAAAATGTGATGTACGCTTTTAAGGGAAACTACTCAAAATGAAATGACATCCAATTAAATTACGTTTTCTGGAAGTGAAACCAAAGTTTAAACAGGGAACAGAGAATTAATTAGAAAGGAGAATACGTGGAGATGTGACTTAACGGCCAGGAATACTGACTTGGCTTTCAACTGACTTCTTCTGGTTACTCACTGGCGCGCGCTTTCTAATTATTCTCGGAAGGTATTAGCCAAGTGATAAAAATAAACCAGACTATTTGAGGAGGATTAAAAATCTATTTTATCTTATTAGCACTCACAGATAAAACGAAATGTAATTTTATGTTTAACAGCGATCTAATTGGGTCTAATCTATGTCCGGAAGGAAGCCAGAAGTCTTACTAATTGTAAGTGTACTGAAAACATAGTTTTTACCCTGAATTCACAATTCATCGAAAAACACGTTATTTTTGTAACATTATTCTATTGATGATTGGTTAAGTGCGGCGTATTTTTAGTTGCACTATTGAATGCTTACAATGTTTTATCCTTGATCTACTTGTATCCAATCACACTATCCTCAATAAGTCGATTTGAACAAACAAAACTAAAAGGTACTTTCCTTGAAAGCGCCGAAAGCGTAACATATACTCTGATAAATTATATGTGTAAAGGCTACGCCAAGACATACATATATAATTCTACTTTATTAGTATGGTGTTGTTGAACCGACCCTTATAAGTCAAGCGTAGAGTTGGCACAAGAAGGATGAAAGTGGAATAAATGCAGTAGAAATGATATCTCTAAGACGAATCTGTGTATGATAGAGTATCAAATAAAAATATAAGAAGTGAATGCAGTGCGAATGCAAGTGATATGAAAGAAATATTTACTCGTAGATGGTTTTGACACATGGAAAGAATGAATGGAGAAAGAATGGTAAAGAAGTGTACATTAGCGATATAAACGAAACTAGAACGCGAAACGACCAAATAAATCAAATTTTGAATGTCGGCAACGCTAGGATTTAGAAAAATCGACGTGCGTACATGACACGATGTATGAATGTTGATTAATCGAGAGAAGTATACTAGGAAATAACAGTGTGGCGATCCATTTATTCTGCCTACCCCTTATATTAACAACAAAAATTAACCCATCATCAATTTGTAATGGTTGTTATTTTTTTCAAATAACTATTGCGTTAAACAAATATATGATTACATATTATCCACAAACACAATGTTTTGGTAGTTCAAAACGAATTATATCCGACAGCAGAGAGTATATTTTGGTCTCGGTCAGGTGGAAGAGTCTGAAATAGTTCACTTCTTTACGATAAAACCATAAACAAAAACACAGCAGTTTCCCAGTCTCTGCTAAAAAGAATGTGCCCGGTATGTGGATAATAACATATTATGTATTGTATGTATATGCGGATGAATGTTGCCAACATTTAGAACACTGATTATCTAACTGATTTAAACCATTCACATGTTATGAGATGTAGAATTAATTTTATTATGAAAACCAGTTTTCGATACATGTTCATTCGTATAAATATTAAAAATGAAATCCAACCAACCGACTAATGCTTATTTTCTTAAATAATTATTCAGAAAAAGTAAAATAATTTGAAAGCTTTATAAGCTGATTTTTTATGATAATTGAAAATCAAATGTATAGTGAATCGGTATATTATATTACAATATTATAAAATTTCTGCGTAGCTAAGGATTATTTAAAGTATATCATATAAAATCGAATACAAACCTATACATGAATATAGAACCAATTTAAAAAAAAATACAGAACGTAGATGAATCATTATAAAACTTTCATATGAAGTACTCGCTTTGTGGTTAGAAATTAAAAAAAAAACTTTGTATTTAAGCACGGTATGGTTATTATAATTGATGCCAACTAGTTTCGCTTGAACCCAAGTTTCATCAGGGCAGTATAATAAGTTGTTATACAGCCCTGATGAAGCTCGGGTCCAAGCGAAACTAGTTGGCAACAATTATAATAACCATACCGTGGTTAAATACAAAGTTTTAAAAAATATTTTTTATATTTTAGAATTATTATTCATACTTACGAATTCAGTAAAAATGTAAATATGAGATCATAATTTCGTTAAGTATTTACAGAAAAGATACATTTAATGAATGATAATATAAGTGAATGCAAATACAGTGATTGTTATATAGTTTTGTATTTATGTAAAATTGCAAGTTTTTGGGAAAACCATGATTATTTTCGAAATCCAAAATGGCGACCAATCATGTAGTTTAATTTTAATCTTTGACGAAAGCGTAAGCATCGTGATCGATACGAGTCAAGGTTTTGAAAAACCAAGATAAATATACAAGGAAGGTTCAAAGCTATTGAGAAATAGCTCGAACGTCATCAGTTATCACAATCAACGCGTTTTGTGCAACTTCTTTAAATATTCGGTGTCTTGTGATAGCTAATGCAATGCTGCGCGTGTTCAAAAGTGAATAAAAAATTACGTAATTATAGTTTAATGTGTGTACGTACTGGATGCAAATAAGAAATTACGTTTTTGTATGAAGGCCGTTGATTAGTACTCAGTGCACACGAAATAATAAAAGAAAAAGAATACAAGAATATTAGTCAATTTTAAAACTGTTATGTAATGCGGAAATTTGTCGATCGATTCGGAGATGAATTTTAATGACATAAAAATTTTCCTGTCTAGACATAGGCAGCGTGTGGTAATATTCATTAATGTAATTATTCATAGAACTCATACAATTGTCTTAAATTCAATGAACAATAGCCACCACATAATGCATATCCTGTGAACTTATGATATTTAATAATATTGTAAGATTTAACTTAAGTTACCTAATTAAAATTGCATAAAAAAAACATGTATTCAAAATTATGCAAGAAAAAATACGAAGCGAACGTAAAAAATACAGAATCTTTTAGTAAAATCTGCGGATTCATCTTATATATACTTACAATAAATATAACTAACACTATGGATTAAAAAATATTTTATTAGACTGTGGGCAGTAATAACTGTCCATTATCGTGAAGAATGTTGTGTCCAGGAAAGAACTCAAGTACACTGGATCAGGAATTAAGCATTGTGTTCCATAGACCACCACCCTTATATATCGTTAAAAATTCAATATCTGATTGTATTTGCCATTTTTTTTATTTCAATAGTGCCGTCAGGTTCCCCCAATGTTGTCGATTACTATGGTGAATACTTTCTCACCACAGTGGTTTCCTGAAGTGTTACTGGAATGGTTTCCCGTTGCCTTCTCCAGTATTTGACATTATATCACGTATTTGAAAAGCGCACAGCGGAATTGTATTCCATTTCGATGAACTATTTGGAGTATATTAAATAATGTTAAATTTATATGTAGCACTGAAGGGAGAATTGTTTTTGAATGAAAGCTGTTCGACAGCGTAACGCATGATTTGAAATTTGAAACGTAAATATTTTTAAAATTCTACAATTTCAAAAAAAAATTCGGATTTTTGTTTTTTTTATTATATATTCAATTTGCACGATGTGTTGAAACGTTAAGTTCTATTTTAAAGACACGATAAAAAACAGATCGAATAAATTTGGTCTTTGCACTGTTTCTAACATCAATAAAAATGAAACCGCGATGAAAACTGATAAAAATTTCTGGATCACGCAAACGTCTGACCGAATTTTTCTTTATGTGGGTCATGGAGATCGGAATATAATATCGAATATCATAAAAGCTAATAAACATCGAGAATCGTAAAATTGGGCATTTTATATCTCAATTAAACGTGAGTAACATTGAAAAACTCTAATTTATCGTAATTTCCCTGAACTCTTTTTTATTATTGTACATTACATCGGAAAATATGGAAGGAAAAGCAGATATTAAAATTAATAAAACTAATTTTCTGTTATTTTGTATTTTTATTATTATTCGAAAACCATTTTAACAGATTCCCCGTTACACTGTTATAATTGAAAACTAACACGTTAGAAAAATAAGGAAAATTCCCATGACCCTAGAATTTTCTGTGTTGTTTCGAGAAGAGATCTATATCTCTTTTTTATGTTTTGAACCCATTTAATTAACATAATCATTGTATAAAACAATTTTTTTTAAATATCTACTGGTCCCAGTTTGTCAAAATCAGCGATTCTGGCAGAAACGGTCACTATCGAAATAAAGACAAAAAGTCGAAGTAGTTATTTATAAAACATAATTTTATTTAATTTTTATTAAAATCATAAGACCATATAATTAAAAAAAAATTATGTTTTAAACTCATTCTTGTTTGATGTACATATTTGCTCTTAAATAATACGTTTTTATGTATTAAATAATCACGACACAAAGGGTTTATTAGTACATTGTATGATATTTTTTGCGAATAAACGCGTAATATGTTGTTTATAGTGGGCTCATTTATCACTATGAGAACAGCGGAATATTTGTCACATAATTGATGATAATCTAATCATCTTTTTATTTATGAAAAACCTTCAGGTTATCTAAAACTAGCGTCGGTTAATTATGTATTATAATGAACGCTCTGAAATCCACGTCTGTGCATACTGATAAAGCGATTTTACCACGCGTCTTATGCTTATTATTACCATTCTCAATAATAATTAATCTCCAGATGATCCAATGTAAACAGAACTTTAAATTTATTCACCTATTCAATTATTAGTGAGTCATACGTTCTAAATAGCATTGAATACGAAATAAAAAAAAAGTATAAACAATTACACACAAAAAAATCCTTTGAAGAACAAAGATGCGATTCGCGTGGATATAAATTTTAAAATAATGATAGACAATAAATCACAAGATTTAGCAGTTACCAGTTTTTTTATTAAGTAAATAATTAATATAATACAAATATTGATGGTTGTGGTTTTTATTTTGTAAAAGTCTATTATAAAATAAATAATGCACACACGATTTATCGGTATTAGTGATTTTTTTTATATTTAATTATGTATATGAAAATCTATAAATATATGTTACAAATTTGTTTCACTTTACGATCGAATGCGGTAGAATAGAAACTGGTCAGTGGTAAAAAAAATTCAGTGGTTGAATCAAATAATACAATATACTCGTATGTCTAAGTTGTTGGGGCAGGCAACAGAGAAAATGGTGCACTTAAAGTTGTCATCGCAAACAAAAGCCTATCCAAAAAAGCTAAGATGGCAGTGCATAATGATGGTCTTGTGCCGACCCTTATGTATGGAAGTGAAGCATGGAACTGGCAAAAGAAGGATGAAAGTAGAGCAAATGCAGAAATGAGATCTCTAAGACGAATGCGTATCAAATCTGTATATAATAGAGCGACAAATGCAAGTATAAGAAGTGAATGTGGTGCGAATGAAAGTGTTATGAAAAAAATAATGAAAGGGTCATTAAGATGATTTGGACACATGGAAAGAATGAGTGAAGACAGAATGGTAAAGAAGGTACATGTAAACGGCGTGAACGGAGCTAGAAATAGAGGAAGGCCAAGGAAAACGTGGCACGATCAAATCAATCAAATATTGAATGTCGGTCAGGTGAGGACTCGGAGAAATCGACGTACGTGCATGACAAGATGTATGAATGTAGAGGAAGCGAGAGAAGTATGTCAAGACAGAACAGTATGGCGTTTCATTCTTTCTGCCTACTCCTCCGGGGAGACGGCGTGATGGTTAGATAGATAGATAGATAGAGATATGTCTAAATTAAAACAATAACTTCGATATACCTGTATACTCGTATACACAAAGTTATTGGTAATAAATAAATATAATATTTTTCTATCGTTCTGGCATATATTTCATGTTAATAATGGTATTATTGGCATTTCAAATTACTGAACAATATACTATTATTTATGCTAAAATAAACTATCAAATAGGATGACAGAGGTTGACAAAGTATTCTACGTGATATAATAACCGTAGTGGAATAGGCTCTAAGGTCGGCTCGAACCGGTTTGATTGAGAGAAGCACGTGAAAGATAATCGTATGGATCGATGGATCAATATTGACTAGGAACACGAATAAACAATTTTAGATCGCAACTAAATGGAATTATTATATAATGTATAATATTATGCATGCAAAATTGAAGAGGATATCGTTTCTTTACTGCAAATCAGGTAGTAAATAGAAGGTCTACATTCCGCAATATTAAATATTGGGAAAGAAAAACTTTACATAATGATAATTAACTGGATAGCTTTTTCCATGGTGGTCGAGAACATTCTAGGCATATACGAGTATAATGATTCTAGATGCAGAAGGAAACACTTTCTCAAAATATATTTTGTTTACAATAATTATTTTATAGGAAACACATATGCATATTTTTTTAGTATTCGCCTTCGATTTGTGTTGTGGACATACTCGTACATTTTAATAATAAGAAATAAACTCTTAATTTTTCACAAGCCTTTTTTACAATTTTCACCAGCATGTTTCGAAAAGTTTTCACCTTTCTTCTGTAAATATATTTAAACAAAAATAAATCGAAGGGTCGGGGCAGGCAACAAGAGTGAATGGTGCACTTAAAGTAGTCATCGCAAACAAAAACCTATCAAAAAAAGCTAGAATGGCAGTGCACAATGGTGTTCTTCTACCGACACTTATTTATGGAAGCGAAGCATGTAACTGGCAAAAGAAGGATGAAAGTAGAATAAATGCAGTAGAAATGAGATCTCTTAGACGAATGTGTGGATACTCTGTGGATGATAGAGTGTCGAATAAAAATATAAGAAGTGAATGCGGTTCGAATGATCGTATTATGAACAAAATAATGAAAGGATAATTAAGATGGTTTGGACACATGGAAAGAATGAATGAAGAAAGAATGGTAAAAAAATTATATGTTAACGATGTAAATGGAACCAGAAATAGAGAAAGATCGAGGAAAACGTGGCACGATCAAATAAATCAAATATTGAAAGTCGGCCATGTGAGGAGTCAGAGAAATCGACGCGCGTGCATGACAAGATGTATGAATATTGAGGAAGCGAGAGAAATATGTCAGGAAAGAAAAGTGAGACAGTTTATTCTTTCTGTCTACCCCTTCGAGGAGACGGCGTGATGGTTAGTTAGTTAGTTAGTTAAATCGAAAAGGATGAGAATTATTCGAACATTTCTTTTAAGAGTGTAATAAAGTGTTGTGAAAATTCATTTTTTTTAAAGTTACTAAATGTATATGTACAGTCGTAAACGCAATATTATTATATAAAAATTACGTCGAAATAAATTAAATCACATTGGTGTATTAAGTTTAAAATAATTGTTTATACTCAATTTTAAAAGGTTTTCAACGAATTCATTGAAACAAAATGAATTGAAAATGTTAGAAAATCTAGCCGGCATGCGAGTACACTATTTTCTTTATTTACATAGCGAATTAATTAACAAATAAAATACGATTAAGCAACTAACATTCATTTCAATCTCATTTAATTGGTATTGATGAAGACCGTGGAGAAATATTCTCGCAAATGGATCACCGTTTGCCTCTGTCCCGTTAGTCCAGAGCGCTCAAACAAGACGCAGAGCCGAGGTTGCCTCGTGAAAAATAGTTAGAGATTTTTCAGCTGACGTTGCCAGGGCCCTAAATAATTACACGCAGGCGCCATTCGATGACCGGCGTTATTCCGGATATCTGGACATATTTACGGTATCCGCTGGCAACACTCCACCGATCGAAATTTAAACAATTTAACGAATTAAGGCCCTGTGAATATAATAAATACCATTTGCCTTAAAAAAATAGATGATTTTTGATGACCCGTGTTTGAGAAACGGATAAAAAATACATAAATTTTAATTGTATCTCAAAAGAGACGAAGATGCAAACTGGAAATTAAATATGTTTGATCAAGGTGTTTACAGGACTTATGACCTGTCATTGGTTGGGTTAAGCGCACGCTTTATGTAATTACAACATTCCCCATTCCACCTTTTTCTTTATGACCATGTAAGACAATTTTTTTTTTGGAAGTAAATATGTTACAAATCTATGCCTAACTTCACATGTCAGTTTCAATATGCCATCTATGAAGATTTTGATTACATATGTTAATCTTTTTAAGATTACTCTATATAATCCGAATAAGGATAAATAATAAGGATAAAAAATATATTTACGTACGATATAATACAGTTGAAATGAACTAAACAATGCAACTGAATCAAATATTACGTCAAACAAATGTATTCGTTCATTAATATAAATGAAAACGTCTGTCTTCTATGAGTTTTATTGAGTTATTTATGGAATGACATGTTTCGCCTTTATAAGTTATTATCAAATGTCTTAGAAGGGCGAAATTTTTATGGAATTTTATATCATTGTTCAAGAAAGAATAAATAAACTGCATTCGACATTATCCTCACAGTCAATAATCGACGTTTAATACTAAGGTAATATGTCTTAATAGCTCTTGTAGTAGTTCAAGATATCCAAGTACAAATTGACAATAATGCGGCCACTAATAAAGCAATTCTTTCCATATACTTATTTATATAAAAAAACCTCGTACTCAGGAACAGTTTGGATCTGCCTCGTAACCAGGAAACACGAGATGGAGGACCAATTAAATGCTAATGTATAGTTGACAGTTCATTGCGTCAGTGATTTGCATAGCCATTTTTACAGGAACAAGCAAAAGTCGAGTGCTCCATGAACATATGAATCAGTTTCACTGCACGGCATTAGTCAGTTTCGTATTAGGAAAAATTGAAACCAATGACAATAACGGCCATATATTAATTTGCAAGCAGCATTGTTTGATTGTGTCATTGTATCAACAAAATATTAAAATTACTTTAACTTTAGACTTTTGAATAATTTTTGTATAAAAGTAGTGCTGATGATTTAAATTAACAGAAAACACTGAATTAGGCATGTGCACCGCATCATGGCATCTGAAGCCCCCAAAAAAGAATCGTCTAACAATTTATTAGGGCAAAAAGCGTCTGCAAGTCGATACTGCAATGGTTCAATTGTGTCTTAGCAGACTGTTGGGTTCTAGGGCAGCTAAACTGGAAGATGGCGGCCAGAAACAGGACAGGAATGAAACGTTTCTTGGATGAAGCTAATATCCACCAAGGGTTCCAACGCTGAAGAAGAAGATGATGATGACTAAAAGAGCATATCGAAAAGAGTTCTTATGAACCCATATATCACAGTAGTAGTTCATATGTCACAGCTCACCATTTAAGACCACAAAGCTAAGGTTTAGTTTCTATGCAGTTGTATACATAATATTTAACTTGGGAGTTGTGTTGTGTTGGAAAAGGGTCCGTAAACATAAAGAGTTTAGGAACCTTTGCTCTAGAATATTGGATGATATAAACATAGATATACAAGTGGAGAGAATTAATTGAATAATATGTAGGTGTTCGTAGTATTATGCGGGACCTGCATCAACAAATTAATTATGACAAAAACAATGCTGATGCGTAGAATAGTAAAGAAATACGCAGTGCTGGGATCAATAGAAAAAAGTACAATTGTTCGTTCAAACAATAATATTATTAAATTCGTCATATAACATAATAAGCAAAATAATGATTTCATCGGTTTTCATCAAAGAGCTCTGACAAATTGATAATATTCATTATAGAATCAATTGTATCTCAATAGAGACGAATATGAAAATTGGAAACAGAATATGGTTGATCAAGGTATTTACAGGACTTATGACCTGTCATTGTTTGGGTTAAGCGCACGCTTTATGTAATACAGCATTCCCCATTTCAACTTATTTTTTCTTATGACCACCATGTCTGACAAATTTTTGGAAGTTGTATATATGTTAATATCCAACACCACCCTTTACATGGTAGTATATTCAATCTACACACTAACGCAACATCTATAAAGATTGTATTTTAAGCGTTAAGTTTATTCTTCGTTTATTCTTTAATATTCATTTTGTTTATTTTTTGGCTTTTATGGGTCTAATTTATTTTAGTATCAACAAATCACCAATCTTCCTATCCTTATAAATTTCTTCTACTGCGTTTCTACAATTTAATATTCACAGAAACGTATAAAATGCTATGGATATGCAAATAAGAATCAAAAATATTTATGAATCTACCATATATATAATTTTGTCCCGACATTTTTAATGACATAACCCGAACAACGTTCTTAAAAACAATTGATATTTCATGTAAAGTTATGAAATGCTTTTTTTGTGAATACACATCAATAAATTTCAAGGAAATCAAACTTTGAAATAATATCTAAAATATAACCTCTCTAAGCACTATAATTTATTACTTAAGCACATACAAAAATGTAATAAATATTAAACCAAAGCAACAATATACCTAAGTTTATTATTTATATATATAAAGATGGGGAAAATTGTGAATAGAAAATATGTTATCAAACATTTTGCAGATAATGCTTTTCACATGAAAAACAATTTTTTTGTCAGATCCCGATACCGCATGATACCTATTAACTCTTGGCACACATTTGCGAGAGATATTTACGTAGAAAATGAAATGAATAACATTTTTTCTAACTCGATTACCTGACATGGAGTAAACAAGACATAAATATTTGTACCTATTCAATTATCATCAGTATTTGTGTTATGCAATCAGTTATTATTATTGTTCATTATTTTGTTATATTTAAATCACATTTATTAATAGAAATATACAAGTATACATTAATATACGTGTAAATCGTGACCATGAATTTTTATTATGGATACCAAAGTACAAACCTTTTTTTTTTAATTTATAGCCAAGGTAATCATTGTCAAAAATTATTATGTTAAAACTTATAATTTAATAAAATAAAAAAATGTAATCATCAAAGTCGACGACCTACGTAGCTGAGTGGAAAGAGCTCTGATTGCTGTACCGAAGGTCCCGGGTTCGATTAACGGCGATGGCAATGTGATTATTACACTGTCTTTGGTCTGGTGTAGAATTCACGTGACACTAAAATGACGATAGATCAGCTACTTATCACATGTCATGAGTATCAATATAATAGATAAAAACAAATCGTACGCAGTAATTGGGCTCAAACGATCTGTTGTAGGTATACAAAAAAATGACAATCGTCAAATTTAATAATATACAAAAATAAATATAAAACTCATAGATACCGTTGATAAGTAAAGAAGTTAGTAAAAAAAAAAATGCATAAATTCTAGTCAGGTGAGGGAAGGCGTTAACAAGATGGTATCCATAGAATAAACAAAAAAAACATTCCAAATGTTTGAAATGAACGCAAGAGATTTTTTTCAATACAACATTTAAAATTCACTAACGATATCTTCAAAATAATTTGTTTCACAAGTAATAAAATTGTCTAGACCTCCGCTTCGTATTAACGAGACTGGCATCAAATTAATTTTAACATTGATAATTAAAATTAGGATTAACAAATAACGTTGTACCTACTAGGGTTTGTGTTTATCTCTGTCTTTACGATAATATGTTTAAGACTATAATGCAGATGATTCTTCCATGCTTGATAATTTACAATTTTATAAAGTAAAAGGTTATTAAATTAGCAGTAAAATTACGCGAAACTCACTTTATCGTTATTTTTATCGACGTTCAAGAGAATATATCATGTTTGTATAAATAAATTAATTTGTATATCAAAAATCATCATTTAAACAATCCTTCACGCCTGTAGTCAATAATAATGATTTATTGGAGTGCTATTAATATTTTTAATACGAAAAGTTTTTACGAGCTATTAAGAGGAGCTTTTTTACATTGCTTATTTCCAAGGATGGTAGAATAAAAACGAGATTTTCACTACAAAAAAAAAAAATTTAACGATAATAATAAACATTTTATAATTTTGACATTTAAAGAATGCGTTAATTAATGATACGCAATAAATTCTAATACCTGCAAAATACATGAAATTAGAAAAAAGAACTAGCTAACTAACTAACCATTACGCCATTTCCCTGAAGGGGTAGGTAGAGACTGCCACACTGCTCTGTCTTGACTTATATCTCAAGCTTCCTCTACGTTCGTACACAGTGACACGCACTTTTGTCGATTTTTTCGATATCAAATGTGGCCATTGTAGTGATTAATTTGGTAATATTATGTTTTCCTCGGCCTTCCTAGGCATTTTTTCCCATTCACATCGCTTGTATACAATTATTTAACCATTCTTTTCTGATCCATCGGTAAAAAAACGGAAAAAATCTGAAATTTATAAACTTTCTATGGGCATACAAATCTTGAAAAGTTTTAGCCTTCTTAATGATTTTCCAATAAGCTCCACGATCCTGCGCCTTTTGCTCCCAGCAGTCCGATTCGGCCACCCTAGCCAAATCAGCCAGAACATATATTTATATACAGAACGTATTTGCTTATATTGAAATTAAATACATCGCAAAAAAATCGACTTATATCACTTGTCCTACGACGGAAAAGTGCGAAATTTTTCGTCAGAGGACACGAGTAATATTTTTATATACTCGTACGCATGAGGAATGTGGCGCGGCGCCATTAGCGCAGAGCGTCGCGCTTCGCTATTTTCCCGCCCTCGCCAGGAATGCCACCTCGTGACTAATTTCGTCACCAATGACAAGAATGTTGTCATGATACATCATTAGAGGTACGTTATTGGTACCCACCGGTGGACGCGTAGGTCGTGTGGACTAAATGAATGCGAATTACAATTCGGCGACTCACTAATATAAGTGTGGAGCGGCGTCAGAAATTAGATCGGTGCTTCTGGAGTATTGTGGGTGTACTCGTTCCAAAAGTGCAAAATCTTAACACGAATGTTTAATTTTGATATTCTGCGATGTATTGTTGATCAACTAGTCCATTCATTTAATTACAACTAATCCATAGCTGTCAAGAAACTACAAGAGGAAAATGCGTACATATTTTAAAACAAATATGGCACGATCAAACCAATCAATCAACTAAACATAAATGCCGGCCACGTGATGAGACGGAGAAATCAACGGGCGCCCATGACACGATATATAAATGTAGAGGAAGGGATAGAAGTATGAAATAAAATAATAGTGTGGCGGTCCATTCTTTCAGCTTACCGCTTTGAGGAGACGGTGTGACTTAGTAATTTAGTTTTTTTAAATTAACCTCTTTTCCAAAATTAAAGAAAAAAAAATTAAAATGATGTTGAAAATCATTATTCGATGTGATAAAATAATGTAGATTTTTAAAGATATAAGCAAAATACAGTTTTAAAAAAATAAACAGTTTTAGAAAAAATCACGCCGGCTCTCCGAAGGGGTAAGCAGAAATAATAGGCCACCACAATGTTATTTCCTGATATACTTCTCTCGCTTCCTCAACATTTATACATCGTGTCATGCACGCCTGTCAATTTCCCTGAAATTTCACGAGCCCGAAATTAAAGATTTGATTGATTTGATCTTGTCATATTTTCCCAGTCTTCCTCTATTTCCTGTTTCGTTTACATCGTTAACATATACTTTTTTAACCATTTTTTCTTTATTCATTCTTTCTATGTATCTAAACCATCTTAATGATTATTTCATTATTTTGTTCGAAACACGTGGGCTCTCTTTGAAAATAATTAGAAAAAGCGTTTTTTTTTTCGTGAAAAAGCATGAGTTTGAAATAACTTGCACATATTGTGTAATCTTTTCGACGATCCATTACACTTTACATTTTACGATGATGTTTTTATTTTATCACAGTTTTGTTTCTTTCTATAACAACTTCCACCCCTCGTCAGAATTGTAAACAACAAAACAGGTCAGATGTTAACCGGGAAAAATTATGTTACGAAATATTCATTTTTCATGGTGGATGTGTATCTAGGAAGCATGTTTACAAAAGAAAATTGAAGAAAGACACACAAGTCAAACTCAAATCAAATCAGTTTATTATATCAACGGACATTACAAACAATGTGAATGTTTAATTAAGGCAATATTGAGTACGGGTAAAATATTATATATACAAAATATTGCCAGGAACGCATGAGAGATGGTTCGATATTAGGAAGATCTTGTATTCATTACTCCCAATATCAATTTATTATTGACTAGAAGAAAATACGATAGTATCATACATAGTGGAAATAAGTAAAAATCTTTTATTTGATAAATTCAAACCTGATGTTGGTTAACATGAAACAAATAAATAAGGAAGAAATATAAAAAAGTTGTGAAAAATCAGTGCGAATAAAAAAAGTACTAAGAAAACGTGGCATAATAAATGAATTGTTTTACAAAAGGCGACCATGTCTGAAGTCGGAAAAATTAACGAGCTAAGCTGCCAGTTATTTAAATGTAGAGGAATCTTCAGAGATATTTATTTACTTAATGATTATTTACCACATGGTTTTAAATACCTCTCAACTGAAGTAACCCGATCTAGGGAGGCATTTTTCACACTCTATAAATAAGGAACAAGGGGAAGAATACACACTTTAACGTGTATTTATTTAAAATTAATTATCTCATATGATAAATAAACACAATGTTTATATAATTTACTATATACGATATCTAAGGATTGAAAAGTCAGCCCACCCATACGTTCTGCCTACTGCTCTGGCAAAACAACATGATGGTAAGTATATGAGTATTTGGAATCATTGTAGGCATTTTTTGGCAACAAATTTCTCTTTAAAGCATATTAACACATCTCGTTTCAATGTCAATTTAACCTCAACTCAAGCGGAAAGTCCGTAAGGCTTCTAATCAGATAAGAGCATTTCTTGTAAATTGTTTCCTTCAAGGTGAAGTGAATCAAATCATTTTTCACATTTACGAAAACGTTGGGTAAAAACATCCTACTGCTATATGTTCATATATTCAATATAAATCGGTGAAAAAAATTCCCCGTGATATATTTTTCCAAATGAAAATAAAATTCACAAATATTGTGTTATAATAGGATTACTCAACAACCATTTTCGGATAAGGCAAATTAGATTAAGATTTGATTTGGTTAAACTTTGAACGACTGGTAGCCTTGTTTAAAATACTCCAGTATCATCTTTAGATCTACCTAAATACACTACGCGATCACATTCGAGGTTCAGACAAAGCAGGAGATTACAGGAGCTCATTGGACATACCTCTTTAAGTTTCACAAGTGCCAAGCCTCCTTGAAGTTAATCAATTGAAGATAACATTTGGTACAAACAAGAACGAAGATTACTAGATACTTGGCAGTGAAGTTATTATTTAAAATTATATTAAAATAAAATAAAAATATTTCGATATTTTTTATGCTGATCATAATTGATATTGCCCTATAAAAAATGACACAAAGTAAACAAGAATACAAATAATAATAAGAGAATAAGATGATTTGAATTAAAGCCCAAAAGTCATATTAAAATTATCTGAAATTTAATTCACAAGTATATGCTAGTTGCTACTTATGCGATTAGAAAATGTATTCTTACGATAATATGTATGTCTATTTCGTTTAGATATATTATAAATATTTTTGGAGGTATTATTTTTATCTTCTAATCTCATGATAAACTCATTTTCGATTATGATACTCCGATTACTATTCCCGAATGAAATGTTTGGGCAGCTTGATGTGATAACTTTAATCTCCCCAATCAACTAACGTTAAGTGACAATTTGAATTACGTTGTTAGCAGAACATCGGTGCCAAACTTAGAGACAGCTTGTCTGAGGGAGAACGACACGTAGAACACGTTGGTATATTCCTATTGTGTAACTGATAACGCGTCAATTTGGAATATGTAGGATATTAATTAGTTTAATTAAATATACTTAAATACTTTAGGTACCGAATAAATCGCATGCTATTTGATACGAACTATTACGTATTATTGTATATTTTTACATATTTGAATGGAAAGTTCCGTGACGAAACTAGTGCTGCAGGTGTAAAAAAACGTAATATTTTTTTTTCAAGGTAACACTGTTATCTTATCATTTCGAGAAGGAATAAACTTAAATAAAATGTTTTTATTTATTTTGTTTATACACAGAGGCATGCCTACAGTCAGGGTATAATTTATGTACTTGGGCGTGTATATGTAAGAAGTTGATTTATCATTCAACTAAAAATTATTTTAACCCTTTATAGGAAGGTGGCAAATATTTATGGCACCACAAATAATGGTAATTTTCTTTGTTAATTTCCATCTAACATGATCCTTATTAATTAAAATAAATACGTTTGTAGACTGTGGTCAATATAGGTACGTAACGCTTATTCAAGTGATCCCATTTTTCCATTCTCCCAAGATTGATTCTAATTAAATAAAATTTAGTTTTCCCTAAAAATCCTAAATAAAATGTCTTGTCTGATAAAGGGTTAAATTTTTGAAAATTGAGTCCCGACCAATTTTAATGTAATTAAAAAAAAAATTACATGTAATATTATTATACTTATCACATTATTTATATTTACTTTTCATAAGACTGTAACGAAGCCGGCTAAAAGATAAAAGACATTCGAATTTCAGAATTCTGTTACGTTTACTTAAACAAAAATCGGTCACTTTTATGTTAATAATATTTTTTTTAGCAACAAAATTTTCAGTAATAATCGAAAACCACGATCGAATTGTCATTTTTGTTTTATTTTAATATATAGTTAATATCTTATAATCTGTTAAAATGAGAAATGTTTCAAATTGTATAAAATATTAATGAAGAATTTTGAGACAACAAAAATAAATGTATTTTATTGGGAAACTACTGAGTTTGTATAATATGTTTGTGTCTCCTAATAGATAAAGGTAGCAGCATGTGTGAATGAATGAATATACGACTAAGTATTCATGAATAAAACTTTGTGTATGAATGGTGTGCAGAAAATTGCATAGTAAATTTAAATTTAGAATAAATGTTCCGTGCGAACACAAATCGGCGAGCACGGATTGGTTCCTATACCAGGTACTGTAAACTTGTAAGATCAAAATGTATCCAACGGTAAACAAATCAGAACGTTTTTGGTGAAAGTTATCACACCTCGAAGTTTTATGAAGAATATTAAGCAAACGAAACTTAACTCTAAGTTCTTGGAGCACTTCCAACTTCGGCGATTATAAATAAGATGTTATAGACAAATTCTTAGAAAATTTTAGACTTTTTTCCAGCAAAATAAACCCTTTTATGCTTTATACCCAGAATGATAATAAACTCGCGGGTTTTTATTTGAAGTGTACGCAATCGTTATTTCACGAAAAACAGATTCTTTTATAGAATTCAACAAACATTGCGGTATAAAACAAACCTGCACGTATTTTAGATAGTAAAACAAACGGTCATAAAAAATGAAAATTCTCAACCCGCAGTGTACGTATGTATGTGTTACTTCTGTAGCAGTCTGTGGACGGTTCGAAAGAAATGATACCCTGAAGCCGTAAAAGGATCTGTCACTCAGCAAACAAGAAATTCAATGAAAACGAAAAATGTGATATTGTAACGAAATATTCAATCCAAGACATGCTTCAATTGTGACAGCGGAGCTGTTTCAGGTTTTGTCACATTTAACTTACAAAACAAATCAATTCAATTTAAAAGATACTCAATCTCGAAAGTCATTACAGTAAATTTTGATATTCCAATTGTTCGATTTCATATTGAAGAAATGCACTCGTCACTTGATCATTCAAATGAATCACAGCAGGATGCTGTGTTTGAAATCGTTACAAAATTTGCAATTCTCGTGAAATGATTGATAATTGATTTTCTGAGGTTTATCTGATTTTCACATTTTTATACTACGAAAAATATTACGTTAAATTTTTTAAGGAAGACGTAGGTATAATTTTTCAAGGAAGACGTATACGTTTTTCACAGAAAAATTATGACATTTTATGTTATATGTTGTGTCATGCTAGGATAAAATAATTTTCTTCTTCTATTTCTTTAAATAGATCTGATGATCCGTGACAGTAATCATTTCTCTTGAGATGTTTTTTTTATATAAAATATATAACTCATAACGTTTAAAAAATGATCAATGTGGACGTTTACATCATTATTAAAGTATAAATAAAGAAAAAAATACATTTTGAATAATTTAGATAATTAGATAATTTTTTAGATAGCTTTAGATAATTTTTTAGAAAGCTTTAGCTTTAGCTTTTTTATTTAGATAATTAGATAATTTTTTAGATAGCTTTAGATAATTTTTTAGATAGCTTTAGATGCTCCTAGTCTCTCCACACAGGTCAGACTGAATAGACTGAGATGGGCCGGTCACGTGCAGAGGATGCCGCCATCGCGAACCCCAAAAAGTTTGCTGGAGTGGCACCCAGGTGGTAGAAGACCAATTGGACGACCAAGGCTGCGATGGGAGGATGAAGTTGGGAGAGATGTGGCGAAATTGTTACTAGTGTCAGATTGGAGGGTCGAAGCGGAGGACAGGAGGGGTTGGAGGCGAAGAATACTGGAGGCTAAGGCTCGATATGGGCTGTCGGGCCATCGAAGAAGAAAGAAAGAATATACTTTTAATCGGGTGGTGGTCTAGGAAGCAGAACGCTTGGCTCCTCCAAGGGACTTTGGTTCAAGCCTGGACAGGACTAGATTTATTCTCCACAATAATAATCTATTTTCTGCTCATATTGAAGATTTTAAAGTAAATTCTTATGGAGTTGATTTAAATCCATCGTATAAGCCTTTCCTTTAAAGAGAAGAAAACTAAAACCCAAAAACTAAAAACAAATGGGAAGTATTGAAATATATTAGTAAAATACTTAATAAGACTTCAAAACGTACAAACAAAAGATAAACTTCTTTACACATATAATTGTGTTATATACGACATATAGGTTTTCCAGGTTATTTGATGATTTACATGTAAATTACAATATTTTATTCCTTTTCTTTTTGGTCTGAATTTGATTTCCATGAGAAGTTAAAAAATTATCTCAATTACTCTTTAAGATCACATAAATATATATACTCGTATAATGATCTATTAATATCTATCTAACCATAGTTAGTTAAACTGAAATATTTACGGTAGGTTTCAAAACGGTTTTTTCAACGTGTGTTTTTATTACAAAACATAAAATCTCACGAAAATAAAATAAAACATATGTTAGAGTACTAATAATAAACATGGTGGATATATTCAGGTACAAGTCGTGAAATGTACGGAAGTCAAATTACGGTAACCTCACCGTGAGGAAACATTTTTCGCAAGCGAGTTTCTTCAATTTCGTATTCAATAGAAGTTATTCAGAAATTTTGAAATAGCAAATGACAAACGAATCTCGCAGATCTGATGTTGAAAAGAAATCTCTCCTCAGCTCACAATTCATAACCATTTCAAACTTATTATATAAAATGAGAAAAATTATAAAAAATATATGTATATTTTTCTAATTTAAAAGCATTATTTTTTTATGCTTTCGTTTCGTTTTACTTTTTTTTTATAAACAAAACTCTATTTTAATTAATGATGCTTGTCCCATTAAACTTTGTTTGATTATACTGTTTCTTAAACAATGATGTAAAACTTCGTATAAATAATTAATAAGAATGAAAACGACTGTTTTGTAGAAGTTTTATTTTAATTTATGGGAATGACATATTTTGTCAGTAAGGCATTATCAACATTGATAACGATTGATAATTACATAAATTATAATAAAACTTCTAGATAACAGACGTTGAGTATCATTTTAATATTAGTTGTAAGTTTCCTTTTAACCTTTTTAGTTAGTACAACTTTATTTAAAATATTAGTATTTGCACTCTAAAACATTGTTTTGTTTATTTGAAAAATATGATGAAAGGCGACATTTGTGGCAGATTGGCAAGAGCTTTAACTACCAAGCCGAAGTCACGGGTTAGATTCCCAGCGATGGCAGTGTGATTCGTACACTGTCTTTGGTCTGGCGTAGAATTCAAGCGACAATTAAAAATACCATAGATAAGCTATCTATTAGCTATATACACAGTCAGGAGTTCCACTAAAGAACACCAAGAAGTTTGTCTACCTCGGGAGCAAAATAACATGGGACGGTCGGTCTAAGAGCGAGGTCGACAGCCGTATACATCAGGCTAGGCGTGCATTTAATAAAAGGTCGAAAATAATAGAATCGAAAAATATTGAACTAAAACTGAGAATACTCCTCATCATGTATGGAGTATCTTGATGTACGGCTGCGAGACATGGTGCCTATCCGAAAGAGATAAACGGGAGGCTTTTGAGATGTGGTCCTATAGAATACTATTATGAATTTCCTGGAGAGACCACATTACAAATGAGGAGGTTCTCCAAAGAATCGACGGAGGAAGGAACCTGCTTAGGACCTTGTCCGAAAGGCGTGCAAGATGGATCGGCCATGTAATATGACAAGAAGGCCTCTTACATGCCATAATGGAGGGTATGACCGAGGGGACAAACTCTAGGGGACGCCCACGCCGAGAGTACCTGGAGGACCTGTTGGTGGACGTGCGCTGCTCATCATATGCAGATTTCAAAAGAGCCGCAAAAGACAGGGAAGAATGGAAGAGAAGAATAGGAGAAATTGCTGCAAACCAATCCCAGAGAGAGAGAGAGCTATAAACCTATCACATGTCATGAGAATCAATATAATAGCTATAACGAATTGTACACAGTAATTGGGTTCAAACGACCTGTTGTATTATATACAAAAAGATGGTTTAGAAAATATCATGTTCAGAAATTTAATTGCCCACCCTTAGGTATCATCAGAGAAAGGTTAGTTGAAAAATAAGACAATCTGAAAGTTGTATAATAAATCAAACTGTGCTATATAGGCTGAAGTAACGGCTCAAGAACACAATGAGTAATACTTTAAACTAAATGTATGTTAATTGTTCTTTGAAGAAAGTAATTTGATATGAGCCAATGTGAATAACTGTTGGCCATACAAGAGTTCACTGCTCTTAAAGGTGTCCTTAGGTGCCGTGCCAACATTTGGAGAAAGCAACAAGGTCTCGCGTGACAACGATGGGAACAAAATACCAAATTTGTTTGTCTGTTTTCACTGACTTCCGAACTGTTTACCGGGCAAATAAACCAAACCGTAAACTTGGTGATATTCCCATGGCGATACGCATTTCCCAAAACGAAGGCCGCGTTTTCTAGGACATTATTATTCGAAATATTTCAATATACATCTTAATTCCGTGACTTGTGCAGTTCATTCCAATAACTTATATTAACGGTAACGGTTAGATAGCAAGTCACCGTGGGTAATGTTATTTTAAATGATTTATAATCGTAGCATTATGCTAATGAAGGAGAAAACATTTGACTTGGTAGTAGATAAAAATTAAGATTTGATTGATTCCGTGCTTCACAGAGAAAGTAAACGAGTTCACAATAAAACATTTCAAACATTAAATTAATTTACATGGAACTAAAATAAGATAAAAAGTTATTTATTTAGAAATCATGAGAACATTATAATTTTAAAATTCGTTATTACTTTGTATTGCGATTTTTTATGACATACACCATTGAAAAACATTGAATTTTAAAATACTTTTATGGACTTTTTACAAACAAGTTTTGAATCGTAGATGCACTTTCTCAGTGTACATTAAAACATATATTTTCTCTGAATTTTTAAACATTAAGGAAGGAAGTCTATAGTCCGATATAAATTTGCGAAAAATGTTGTAAAAATACAATGTTGTTCAAAAGTTATTCGAATTTAAACTCAATATTATTTTTTTTAAATACGGTTAAGCCAAAAATCAACCAAATACACAAATTAAACTGTTTCCTCACTTCTTGAAATGCTAGCATTACATAAATAGGAATAGCATTTTACAGTAAGAGCCTTTCGTCCATGATTAGCTTGATTTAAATATAGGAAAATATCGAAACCGGTCTTAAGTAAAAATTAACAGCGGTAAGTCCATAGTTTAGGTATTCAAAAGAAGTTATTAACTTTTGTAAAAAACGGATTTATATATAGATGAAGTAATTGTCGAAATAAAATTAGATTAAATAATAAGAGTTAAACAGGAACGCAATAGATATCTTGAATTCCAAAAGTTTCTACGCACTAAAATAGTTTTTTTCAGGCTGATTTGAATGAATCCAATATGTTAAAAAAATTGTATTTTTAGACATTAAGCTTAGATTATTTTATTGCATCTAATATGCATCAACGGAAAGCTAAATAGAACGATATTTTATAAATCCAATAAACACACTAATTGCTTATCTGCAAAAAAATCTACATCGTTTTGTTGGCTTGCTGTTTAATAGAGATTTTAGTTAATAAAAAATATTTATAGAGAATAATATACAATAAAAATAATAAATAAAAACTGTAGTTAATACAAATGAAAAGTCAAAAGTTGTGGATAAAAAATGTAGTTTTTATATAAACTTAAAGCGTTAACACTATAGAATATTTTTATGCACTTTTCAGCTTATGTATCTGAATATGTTTCTAAAATTTTATACCTTCATCAAGAGAACGATATAAACTCGTTTAAACACGTCAAGATGAATGAACTCAAAGGTGGAAAAACACGGTTGTAATTAATTAAAAATGTAGTTTTAGAATACTTCAAAGTTAGATAGAAATTGTAGAAGTAAAATAGTACAAGTTGTAGAAAACGAATTGAATATGCATATATGAAAAATAGATACTATGTAAGTGAGTGTTATCTTATAACAGGAGGTAAACTGAATTACGCCATGCGTTTATGTCTGATTAAATAAATAAAACATTGTTTGGGTGGGCAGAGGCGAGATACGGGCGAGTAGGTATAACTGGCCGTTAAACGTAGATTATTAGATTTACAGTGATTACAGTTTTCTTTTGCGAGTAGCGTGTCCGTGATGGAGAACGACCTTGCCAATCAACTGAGGAACTCCGCGCGTGTATTGTATTAGCGTAGCTCCTCTCGCCTGTGTTGAACGAGGACAGGGGGCCATGTGCTATGGAATGGCAAGTTTAAATACAATTTCTCTACGGAATGGCAGTCCCGCTAAATCAGCTTGTTAAAAAGACGAAAGAAACGCACAAAAACGCTAATTAAAACTGACGTAAATAAATTTAAAACTTAGGCAGAAAAAAATTTGGCCTCACATTCCCGATGCTTATATATCTATAGATACTTTGTGGATATAATTTGATCTTAGTATACCTTATTTAATCTTTAAAGGCACATAGTCTCGATAAATTTTGAAAAATATACTAAAATCATCTGGACCGCTCAATGTACAAAAAACTCGCTGTCATTTCAAAAGATTTTTTATTATTAAATTAATAATAATTATATTAAGTACTTTTGTTATTTTTTATATCAAATACAACATTTATTTAATTCAAATGTCACATTTGATAATACCCTTGAAATATAAAGAATACCATGATTGTAAAATACATTTTTCTAAAACTTTAACCTTCTTCACAATATTTTTTTCAATACAGAGTTTCACACCATTTTTCAGTATTTTTTTTTAACGTATTAAAAACCTATTGAAAGAGTATGATTTTCTTTGTAATTGTAATATGTGCGTAGAGAAAAGAATAACAATTATACATTTAATATTTTTAAAGAAGAATACACATGGAAATTTGGGTTCATTATGAACTTTAAACTGACGTGAGGCGACATTGTACGAACCAAGGATCTGCGAACATCTGAGATAAAGGTTCTAAGATTCATTACTGGAAAAACTCTCTGAGATCATGTTCGTAACGTAGACATAAGAGAAACTTGTAAAATAGAGAATATTGTTTGATGGAGTAGATTCAGAAGAAGATACTGGAACGATCATGCAGCCAAAATGGATGGTAACAGACTCGCGTATACAGCCGCTTACGAAACCCCTCCAGACCAGTGGCGGTACTCCCATAGGAGCCCAGAATCCCGGCTTGCGTAAGAAATTTTGAATCAAAACCTTCAAATCTAAGCGATCATGCCCCCGCATAAATCAACAACCCACCAAATCACCTTCCAACAATGTTCCCATCAGACGTAAGAGGAATAGCCACATGAGCTGCACCTCTGTAACCAGAAGAGATTTTGATTCAAAATTTCTTACGCAAGCCAAGTTTCTGGGCTTCTATGGGAGTACCGCCACTGCTCCAGACACTGTCCACCTGGAAGACCACCTGAGAGATGGAGGGACAGATGATCTTCATCATTCCAGGAGACATGATTTCTGTCCCAAAGATCGTCAGATCTATTAAAAAAAAAGAAGAAGAAGAAGAATACACAAAATTTCAAGCAAGCAGTAACCAATGGGGATCAATATTGATTTAATGCGAGGTGTAAGTTACTTTTATACGAAAAGTAGATGGAAATACGTCGATGCCACTTTTGTGGAGGTTGCGAAAAATGTGCAATTGTCCTCGCGGTGGGCATCTGAAATTTGCGGTTCAAGCACCCCGTTTGATGTTGAAACGCAAATTTTCCACTAATCGATTTTAAGTGTCCATTGATAAGCAACGTGCTCGCCGCCGAGGCGTGAAATGGGCACACAGTAACTTGTCGGAAGGGTTAACGCCGAACAAATGAATGGTAATCCTTTTGAATACTTTTATCGCACGTCTGATTTAAATTGCGATGTGTACGGAGCATTCTTTTTTTAAATTTACGAATAAATAGGTAAGTAATCTGCTTTTCGGGGTACCTACGTGACAATTGGCTCGTTTTATTAAATATAAACTTGTACCCACAAACGCATTCGTACTTCTGTAATATTTTAAATGTGAGATTGTGTTTCATTATTTGATGATGTATTTTAAAATGATTTTCACTCTGACGTAAAATTAATCGTATTATTGTTTGACCCGTAAAGTTCATGACATGTATTAAAAATCTAGATGAATGTGGTGACTTCGTGTGAGAGGGTATATCATCGTGAGTGATAGGCATGTAATCACCTGATGTTCGCGAGGAAGTAGTTTTTCACTTATAATACAAAGAAGACATGTTTTTGTAATTTATTTTAAATGAACCAAAATTGTTCTTCAATCTAAAAATAAAGTAAATTTAAATGGTAAGTACGGATGTTATTTATTTAATACTAGGGTAACCTTCTTATCTTCTTAGAAATCCTAACATATGCCTCGGAGACTTGGACGCTCAATGAACGGGATGAAAACAAAATAAACTGCTTCGAAAGGAAGATCCTCCGTAGAATCTTCGGACCCATTCAGGATGGTCAGACGTGGAGAAGGAGATACAACACAGAGCTCTACGATCTATACCAGGACGTCAGCGTGGTCAAGTTTATAAAGATTAACCGACTGCGCTGGCTAGGGCACCGTATGGGAGATCTGGAGCACCCCAAAAGAGTGTTCTATGACAAACCAGCAGGGCGAAGAAGCATCGGTAGGCCGAGACTGCCATGGCAGATTTTCGGGTCCTGGAGCAGCAAGACTAGGAGGTGGCGGCCAGAGATAGGACGGGATGGGGACCTTTCTTGGAGGAGGCCAAGACCCACCAAGGGTTGTAGCGCCGGAGAAGAAGAAGAAGAACCTTCTTATACTATGATAAAAAAAATCCACGCGTAACGGTGCTGGGTAATCACTACAGTCTACAAATTAGAATATACATAAGACATCATTTCTATTAACAACATTTAAAGTCTGAAATGATGACACTTTAACATAATTTATAAAAAAAAAAGTTACAAAATTTGAAAAACTATCGAACGGTACGCCATTCACGACGCATCATTAGATTTTTGGGCGTCCGGTTAAATACTTGTCCATCTCGCACACGCGAATATAGTAGATACAGGATGAGACGTAAGTAGTGTGTGTGAAACTTGATACAATACGCAAATTTCCGACACATATGAGTATATTTTGTATTGGTAATATATCTTCGTTTTTGATAAAATACTTATTCCACGTACAATAAGTAATTATTACACAAATCTTTCAAAGGATACGGAAATGTGAAAAAGAGGGATAGTAAAATTCATAGCCAAATTTTGATTTTATTTAAAGAAATACTAAAATTATTTAAAACAACGTGTACTTTGTATACGTATACAGCACCGTTAACGAAGGTTAACGAAATACGATAATTTTAAAATAGAATGACAGTAATTGGTTTCGTTCCAAGTAGTAAAAACGCAATGAAATTAGTATTAAAGAAGGTAGTGCCTTCATAGTTTTATCGTAAGACAAGGTTAGGACTATTTCTAAATTCCGTGAACTCAACGGGAACGCGGTAAAACAATATAAAAAGAAACCTTGTAGATAAGTTGGAAAGTATATAAATAAGGCTAATGACGAGAAATTTTACATAAAATAGCAAGAAAAAAGTTCACGTTCTAATCTAATAATCCAAGAAATTCTACCATATTTTTTACAAAATTTTGTGAGGCAGTAATTCAAGTTGGGGTCCTTGTGAATACGGGATTAATTAGGTACGCATCTTATATAAAAACGCGGGTATTTCTGGAAAATATAAGTATATATTTGAAATGAACGTATTAAATCTGAAAATCACGAATTGTGCAAAATTGTGGTAGCGTATTTATTAATATTTATTTGCAAGTAAAATCATTTCACCATATATATTATATATATTTACAATGGTACAATATTCAGAATGAAACATAAAAAGGAGATATTGAAAAACATGAAAACAGAAAGAATAGTAAATAAATCATACGTTAACGATGTAAACGGAACATGAAATAGAGGAAAACAGAGGAAATCGTGGCACGATCAGATCAAAATAATATTAACCCTTCACTGCATGGTGTATCAAATTTGTAACATAGCCAAAAATTAGCGTTAAAACGTCCTTTAAAAAATATAAGCAACCATTCGTTGTTGTTACTGATTAGTTACATTCATAACTCACGTATATACGAGTAGTTCATAATTTAGCCACGAGAGGCGCTATGAACGCCAAAATAATAGCCTCACTTGTCACTCGAAGACAAAATGTCAATTGGTGCAAATCGGTGATTTGAGATTCGTGTTTTCGACTTTTTTGGAGCGATTATGACGGAGAAAAAAATATTTACAGGCAGTCATGTAAGTGTATTGTCGTTTATAATATAAATAAATTTACTATATTGTATTTTGTCACTGAAATTGCTATTTTTTAATATTGTATCAAATTTGTTACATCATGCAATGGTAGCTTCGTAATGCTCGTTTTATGGATTACTTTGCAATATATTATTTTAAGTGTTTTATATGCAGTACGATAATTTTAATTCTTTTTTTATTCTTATAATGTCATATTTGAAGAAAAGTATGAACGAACCCCTTACTAAGAAAGAACTGATGGAGATCATAGAAACATTCGGGGATAGTGAAGATGAACTGGATACTTATTCTTCAGATGACGACATCGAAGTTGAACATGGTGCTTCTGGTTATGAGGATATTGAAAATAGTCCTGTGGAGCTTACTCATATTACAGAAGTAGATTCAATCCCACAAACCAGTGATGTTTCTACACCAACTTTCCCCGATATCTGCTGCTCGACCAAATGTGACAAAAGTTTATAATACCCATATGGGTAGTGTAGACTTATTAGATAGTCACATTGGACGTCATCATATATCTTTGGGATCAAAAAATAGTATTTTAGAGTATTTTCCACTTATTAGACATTCCTACCAATAATGCATGGTTATTATTTCAATGTGCACCAATTGAAAAGAGGCAACAAAATAATATGACCCAATGGGATTTTCAGGCTGAGATTGCTACATGCTTGTGTTGCATGGGAATCAATAATTCGCTGAAAAGAGGGAGGTCTAGCAATATTGACCGTGAGCTGGAAGAAAAGCGAGATAAAGGTCCGACAACTCATGTTCCTCCGTCAAATGTTCATACTGACCAGATGAGCAATTGGATTCAATATGATCCTTCCAGACAACGTTGCAAATTACATAATTGTATGGGGGTTGTCGCATTACAAGTGCTCTAAATGTGGTGTTCATTTATATTTTACAAAAAATAAAAATTTCTTTATAAATTTTCACCAGTGAGATTTTTAAAAATTATGTAATAAATGTATAAAAATGATATTGAAAGAGTGTTTTAATTATCACCATATAAATTAGAATACATATACGTATAAAATAAATGCACATAAGACTTAGTTTCATTATTGAATTGATCAATATTTCATTGATTATTGAATACCAAACTTATTCTATACAATTTCTCATAAGGATAACCATTGCATGATGTTGCAAATTTGATACATAGGTATTTTATTGATTTATTCTTGTTAAAAGTTTTTCATTATTTTTTTTCCTCTAATGTTTAGAGTTAGATACAATAGAAAATATTTATTTTACTGCAAATAAAAAAGTCATGCAGTGAAGGGTTAAATGTTGGCCACGTGAGGAGTCGGAAAAATCGGGCGAGTGAAAAAAAGAAGAGGCGTGCATGACACTGCGTATAAACTGCGCATTATTCTGCCTACCTTTCAGAGAGACGGTGTGATGGTTAGTTAAAATATATAATGTTTAGTTTTATTCCAAAGATCATATTTTTTTTATGGCTAGTTTTGAATGCATAATATAATATTAGCAAATATGGTTAAAATAATCGTTTCTGAATGCTGTAAGGGTACGGCCACACCGAAGTGCCAGAGTAAATCAAAATGAACACCCGGCGAACCAACGTATGGCGCACAATGGGACCTGCCACACACGCTCCGCGCCACAGGGCGTGATCACAAGCCAACTGTGTCTTGACTCCTACCCAGGCACTCCGGTGTGGCCGTACCCTTAGTGGAAAAATACATCGAAAACCAGATATGTTTAACTAATAACTGAATGGCGGTCATATTCCAAGTCGAAACAATCAGTCCAACTTGCCAGGAAGCACGAGTGTAGATAGTTCTCAAATTAGGATAGAATAGGGTAGAGAATTATAATCTCTGAAATCGATCGATGGTATTGTGAATAATCATAGTTAAAACACAAGGTAAACTTTACTTTGCCACAAATTTAACAATCGATGAATTTCTAAGAAATGACATTGTGAATTACATTTGAAGGACCCGCTTCAATTTAAGACATTATAATTTCAAATCATTGAAATTTTAATTCACGTGATTCAAAACAAAATAAACGTGTTTTGGATGAAACATTCTAGCATTAAATTATTAGTATTATGTCAGTTATATAGACATTTAAAATATCTATTTAATTCACACGTTTTTATACACAGAGGTCAGGCTACCAGAGTCCTGATTACCGCGAACAAACAATTTATACGGTTCACTTAATGTGCGTCATAAGATAAAATAAAGATACAAATTATTAATGTTTTCAAAAGAGGAATCACGAAAGGAGTTCATGACAAATAATGAAATAATATCGCGGAACAGAATTCTTCGCGTGAAATGAGATCAGACTTGTGTTGTCAATATTGGTCCCACCTATACACATACACACCCTCACAATGCGCGCATCTCTCCGCTTTTATTTGAAATCATCATTGAAATAACAAATTATGTAATATCGTTACAAGGTAACTGATACATTATAAAATATCTCATACGATTGCCGACTACGTATACATGTTTATCTACATACGAATATGGTGATATAATTGCGATAAACATAGTTACAAAATGTATATAAATATCTCCATTGCAGGATTCGAACCCCTTACTCTCGCCCAAGGGGCGCAAAGCTTTGCAATGAAGAGCAGTTTTACCCAATGTATCTTTATATCATATCTTCTCAGTAGTATTCTTCATGATTGAGGGTCGTGTCCTTCCAGTAAACCATTGACCATGGCACGCCATGCGCTCCTGTCACCCGTCAGTCTCAAGGCTGCAGCTAATGAGAGATCAGTCAGATCCCTGATCGGACCTCTTTATATCATAGAAAACATAATTAAGCATAATTTCTTGAAAGTTAAGCCGTTAACACTGTGGAATTCCATTGTAAATATTGTAATTAAGGTTGATCCACATAAAATGTATTAATTTTTGTTAAGTATGAATTTGCCCATCGTAGAAGGTTCGTTTAAACATACTAGTATTTATGTGAGGTTTAATTAAAAAAGAATGAGCCACACATAAAAAACACAAAAATGGGGTTTGTCCGAATAGCAAGGGTAACGTAATCAAATCTTGTCATAATATATGTATACAATCTTTTTTTATATTGTTCAATTACTCCTTGTAAATCTGACTCCCTGGCGTCCTAGGTAGTTCTCGTGATTCCGCGAGTCTCGGGCAATGTTATCACTGACTTTATCATGAAGGTCATAGCATACAGGGAGAGGGTGCATGGCGTATCTTTAACGCTACAAAACCGAGACCCACCAGCTAAGGGAAGGTAACCCCATCAGAAAATCGCTCTAGAACGAGAAACCATTCTAGTAACACTTCACAGAAAATCGCTGTGGCGAATGGTTTCTCGTCACAGTGATTACGAATGTCGAGGGAACAGACACGGCACTTAAAGAAGAAATATCGTTCATAAGAGGTATTTTAAAAACATCTTAAGTGGTACATTTGGTTAGGGGCTTAATGTCTTTGCAGGATATTCGTCATATCAAATAAATATTCCTAAATACTCGTAAAATAATAAAAAGTGAATTTAATCCCACTCTTTTTTTTCGAAAACAAGTATTTTCGGTGCCTTATATACGAGTACATACAGATTTTCCCAACAAAACTAGAATTCATATTGAAATGACCATAATATCGGATTAAATGCCACAATCTTCAAGATCATAAATTGTTCAATTAAAATACCTCGTTCAAGTTTTTTAAACTTGTTATTCAAGTAAACGAGGTTGAAAACAAATATAGATTAAAAGGAATATTCAAAGCATACCGACTAATGCCTAGAAATGTAAGAACCCTTATCTGAATGTTATCGATGTTAAAATACAATAAAATTAAAATATACAATCACACTCAATCGATAAGATATTATCATTAAGATTGCACAGTAGCTTAACAACTTAAAGGCGTTAATACTACGGTATGTCACCCTGATAGATATAAAAAAAAAGATTACAAAAAAGTTTATTACCGAATTTATAGTATCACCTAATGAATCGTGCGACTTCGTACGTAGAATAATGTACAATCTTGATATTTTTAATACTTTTATTAAATATGTTGTAAAATTTTATCTGTGCTAAAAATATTACAATTTTCACAATATAAAGTAGCATTAACTACCATTTATATTTCGAAAAAAAAAAACAATGAAATATTTTGATGTTTTGATTAACAAAATATTAATGTTGTTATTTGATATATCTTGGTAGAAATTCGTTGTAAATAATGAAACTATTACTACTATTTTTATTTATTTATACAATATATATATAATATTTGGTTTCATTCCACTTAGATAAGTGCGTCGACCAGTTTCGGTAATGACCAAGAATTGTCGAAACCGATCGAAGTCGTAAACCTTTGTAGAATTTAACTAAATATATACTCATTGTTTTGGCCGAAACACTATGATACTTTAACATTATAAACTTTTAAATTTAAGAAACTTTGTTTTATGTATCACAATTGTTTTTTATTTTTCGCGACAGCTGTTTCGTCAGCCTATGTTGACATCATCAGGTGTTACAATACAAATGATTGTAACACCTGATGATGTCAACATAGGTTGACGAAACAGCTGTCGCGAAAAATAAAAATACAATTGTAATCCATAAAACAAAGTTTTTTTTAAATTTAACGGTTTAAAATATACACTCGTATATTGTAAAGGAATTTTTCATGAAAGAACTAGAAAAACAATCGGGTTGTGGTCTAGGGGACACAACGCTTGGCTCCTGATCCGGAGGACTTGAGTTCAAGCCTGGACGCGACCAGATTCCTTCTTCATAATTACGAGCTATTTTCTGCTCATATTGGAGATTGTATAACAAATTCTAATGCCATTGATTCAAATCCTTGGAGTTAGTCTTTAAAATATAAATATTATCATTATTAACGAAATAGTGAAAAATTTAATAATTAATTATAAAAAGTAAATATATTTTTTTACACAATTTGTTAAATCTATCGATCGACCTCGTTTTTTGTACATCAAATTTACATTGAAATATGAGTCACGGAATCGAAAAACGTAGATAAGATTAAGTAACAATATTTGTTATGACAGCCTTGATTTGTTTTTTATTCAATAATTACTCAACGATTACGCAGATTTTTTTTACTGATATTTGTACATTGATTACACTTTAAACTATAGAAAGTCCAGCACACGTTAATATGATATCACAATCAAATGATTAATAGGAGATTTGACGAAAATTCCGTAGACGTAGATTGAAAAATGATCTTGATAAAATGTATTAAATATCAGATTGATTATATCAATAAAATACATTAAAGATCCGCATAAACTAATATGTAAACATATTTTTTACTTTCTTCCTGTTTTCAATGAACGTTTCCAAAATAAATCATTGATAAATTCAAAATAATCTTTATTTATAATGGCGGGTCTGTTATCGAACGAGAGCAACCGTGTAGAACCATATCGTTTAAAACCAAAAATAAATATTGCAATGAGATACCCTTCAGCGAATCCCTAGCATAACACACCATCAGAATTAAATCCGGTCAGTTCATTTACATACATTAATACATAAAAGTAAACATAACTCAAGGTAAAAAATATTTTTCTTAAATATGAATTTTCATAAATAAATATGAACGTACTTGAATTTTCATATTGCCAGATGAATTAATTCTTCATTTAATATATTCTGTTAACAAATATATTCAAGTGTTTACCTAAATACGATTTAAGAAACAAAAACAAAAAACGGAAATGGTACTTTAATGGCAAAATTTTCCCAAGTGTTTTGAAAATGCTAATGACCGGTTCAAAGGTTGCAAATATACAAACATATCTTAGAATAGGTTTTTTATAATCAAGTACAAATACCGTATGGTAACATGATTGAATTTTTTTGTGTAACATAAATATTAATATTCATTTATATTCAAAAACGTAGTCAAAGGAATTTTAATAAAACGTGTCCGAAACAGATATACTATGCTATGCATATGATGCGGTACTAATATCAAACTCCGAAGATGATCTACAAAGGCTACTGTACAAATTTTACATATTATCTCAAAGATGGAGTTCTGGTCCCAAACCTAATGTATGGAAGGAAAGCATGGAACTGGCAGAAGAAGAATGAGAGCAGAATAAATGCGGTAGAGATGAGGTCCCTAAGTCGTATGTGTGGTAGAACAATATACGACAGAATCTCAAATGCTGATATAAGAATGGAGTGTAGAGCGGAAGAAGATGAAAGGATCGCTGCGTTGGTTCGGACATATGGAGCGCATGAATGAAGAAAGAATGGTTAAGAAAGTATACGTTAATGATGTAAATGGAGTACGGAGTCAAAAACATGGCATGACCAAATATATAAAATTTTAAAGGTTGGTCATGTTAGAAGTCGGAAGAATCAGCGTGCGTGTATGACTCGACTCGCTGTATGAATGTGGAGGAACCTAGTGTGCCACGATAAAGTAGTGTGGCGGTCCATTCTCTCTGCCTACCCCTACGGGGAAACGGCGAGATGGTTTGTTGTTGTTTATCTCAAAGATTCAACATGAAAATCTCCATAGACAAGACAAAGTGCATGGTTATATCATTTGTCATCGTCCTTACCGTCAAATATAGTTTAAAATTTTGGCATATTTCAGTAAAAACTTGTATATTTATCTTGTTTTATGTCAGCACAAAAAAATCAATAGTTTCAAAATGTTATAAAAAATATGTATCTTAAATATAATTAATACATTTCATCCATTGTTTTGGCCGAAACACTATGATACTTTAACATTATAAACTGATAAATTAAAAAAAACTTTGTTTTATGTATCACAATTGTATTTTTATTTTACTCGACAGCTGTTTCGTCAACCTATGTTGACATCATCAGGTGTTACAATAATATTATTATAATATATAATTAATAAATAAGTTTAAAAGGCGAATATATAATAAAAGGTTCTGCAAAAGCTTCTCAGTTGCAGTTTTGCAACATGTTTTTTTTAAATCAAAGTGACAACTTTTTGAGCATCAACAGAGTTTAATAAAAAATATAAGAATTGCACGTCTTATTAACTAACCATCACGCCGTCTCCCCGAAGGGGTAGGCAGAAAGAATGGACTGCCACACTTTTCTTTCCTGACATATTTCTCTCGCTTCCTCAACATTCATACATCGTGTCATGCACGCGCGTCGATTTCTCTGACTCCTCACATAGCCGACATTCAATATTTGATTTATTCGATCGTGCCACGTTTTCCTCGGTCTTCCTCTATTTCTGGTTCCATTTACATCATTAGCATATAATTTTTTTACCATTCTTTCTTCATTCATTCTTTCAATATGTCCAAACCATCTTAATGATCCTTTCATTATTTTGTTCATGACACCATCATTCGCACCGCATTCACTTCTTATATTTTCATTTATTTGTATTTTATAATGTGTTATTAATTAAGACTTTTGAAAAATTAAATAATATATAATAAATTCACGGATCCGAAATAAATGACAAATTAATGTATAATACATATAAATGAATGAAATTGAAATATACCATAACGAAAAAATTTCTTCTTTGGAACGCAACTTGTTATTAATAGTGATAATGGTTTTCAGGTTTCAAATTGATACGGGACTGTGTGAGAGTATTGACAAATAATCAATATATGATAATTCTCACGGTGCCACCATTGCTATAGGAAATGATTTATTGGATGCTGAAAACTTCAATTCATTAATTCATCAAAAAGCAATCATTTACCAATGCGGATTTTATTTAAACAACTAATGATGTGCATATTGAAAAAAATATGGTAATGACTGCTGTTACTATAGTATAAATATTCATGTCAATATAATTAGTAAAAAAAAAGACACAATCTTATTTTATTTAATTTTTAATAATATATACTCGTATTTGAAATATATTGATAAATTTAAACTACTAACCTAAAAATTTTAATATTTAAATTGAGTCAAACATTCAAAACTGAAACGTAAAATTTTCAAACATAAGTAAACCTTTTAGTGAGGCTACGTTTGTACAAAAATTGTTTCTAATTATTCAATTTTCATTTTAAATAATGAATAAAAAATTATTATTATTATTTTTTTTAAATATTATATACTTGTATTTAGTCTGTTAACGAAGGAGGGTGCTTTCATCAATTCTGCTTCACTGTCAACCTTCAAATAATTAATATTTTTAATTGAAATTTCTTGGTAGAAGTTTATTTTAAATAATGAAAATAAAATAAAAATTATACAAAATTTCTTTATTACTATCCAGAAGATGGTAGCAAGCTGCCGAAACGGGTCAACGTTAAACACAAGTGGAAACACACTAAATATATAATAACAAAGATTTTTTTTGTTTTTGTTTTCATTATTTAAAAATGGTTTCAATTAGAAAATAGTTTTTACCTTCGCTCTGTAAAAAAATAATAGATGTTATATGATGCGTGTATAAAGAAGTCAATATAGTTTAATATGATATTTCCATTTATTCATAGTTTATTTCAGTTTTTGTTGTCTTGCATAAACGAATTAAACAAACGCCGTATGATGTACGAGTATTGCTAGTTATAAATAATAGAAAATGTTTTGTTTTTATCTCTCTTAAGATTTATATGGAAACATTCACAACCCACGTGTGATCTTTAAAATGGTCAAGAAAGGTAGTATTATGTATGTGAGTGTTGTGTCATTACTTTCTATGTAATATTGCGTAGGAGAGACTAATGAATACTTTTCCTTTAAGAGTATACTTTATATACATTTATGTATTATCTATTATACATTTCAATATTTTTTTTGGCTAGAGAAAAATAGTAAAGAATTTTTAAAAACAGTTAAGCATGTTAAAAAAATATTTTTTATTTCCGAATGGTATCCATGTTCTGCTTATCGGCAATGTGTTTTTTAAAAAATGTTGTAAATATTTTATAACCCGATTTATTGGAAAGAAAAATTAAATATTAAAAAATAATTATTTTGGTGATAAATAACTCAGGTCACGGCGAGGAATCAGTATGTAAATGTTGGTGTATTTATTTTATTTAAAAATCTTAGATTTATCATACAATAAAATTATTTTTAAGAGAAATGCACAAAAACAAGTGATAACACGATTTAATTTTTTTTTTAAATTCTATTGAATTGAAACATTAATACGAATGAAGTCTCACCTAACATCACATAAAATTATTGAATTTATATTCTCACAAAATTGAGATATTTTCGGAATATTTATTATCCGCACAAACCAGAAAACTGTACTAAAAAACGCACACTCATGTACAAGAGTATAAAAGTTAATAAATATGTATTCTAAAATAGGTATATAATAAGTGTACGTCTTCTTAACACAGTCGTCCTACGTCACATGAAAGAGATAAATTTATATAATTTATCACCAAAATGAATAAAAGGAA